>CM033470.1:37712224-38379679 GCA_019447015.1 Hymenochirus boettgeri | reverse complement strand
ATCTGTTGGGTTATCTATCTGATCCATCTATGTTCATCTATCTACAGTATCTATCTATCTATCTATCTATCTATCTATATATATATATCCATTTATCAATCATCTATCTACATATCTATGTAATCCATCTATCTATATCTATGTTACATCTATCTATGTATCGATCTACATATCTATCTATCCATCTATGTATCTATCTACATATCTATTTATCTATCCATATTCTATCATCTATGTATCTACCGAATCTATCTATCTATCTGTCTGTCTGTCAATCTATCTATCTGAATATCTATCTATCTGTCTGTCTGTCTATCGATCTATCTATCATTACATCCATCCATCCATCTATCTATCATCTATCTATCTATCTGTCTATCTATATATCTAATCTATCTATCTATCTATCCATACATCTATCACCTATCTATCGAATCTATCTATCATCTATCCATCCATCTATCGATCGTAGATCTATCTATCTATCATCTATCTATCTATTATCTGTCTGTCTGTATATATATCCATCTATCAATCATCTATCTACATATCTATCTATTATCTATCCATCTATTATCTATCCATCTATGTATCGATCTACATATCTATCTATCTACATATCTATCTATCCATCTATGTATCTATCTACATATCTATCTATCTATTTATCTATCCATATATCTATCATCTATCTATCTATCGAATCTATCTATCGGCCTATCTGTGTATCTATCTGTGTATCTATCTATCCATCTGTGTATCTATCTATCTATCGGTGTATCTATCTATCTATCTGTGTTATCTATGTATTATCTATCTATCATATCTCTCTCTCTATATCTATCTATCTCTCTATCTATCTGTGTATCTATCTATCTCTCTCTATCTGTGTATCTATCTGTCCATCCATCTATCTATCTTTCTATCTATCTATCTATCTGTGTATCTATGTATTATCTATCTATCTATATCTCTCTCTCTAATCTATCTATCTCTCTATCTATCTGTGTATCTATCTATCTGTCTGTCCTTTTCTGTCTGTCTATCTCATCTATCTGTGTATCTATCTATCTATCTGTCTGTCTATCGTGTATCTATCTATCTGTCGATCTGTCTGTCTATCTATCGACCTATCATTATCTGTCTATCTATCTATCTATCTATCTATCTATCTATCTATCTGTGTATCTATCTATCTCTCCATCCATCTATCTGTCTTTTCTGTCTATCTATCTATTTCTATCTATCAGTGTATCTATCTATCTATCTGTGTATTTATCTATCCATCTATCAATCATCTATGTATCTATTATCTATCCATGTTTCTATCTATCCATCTATCTATCTATGTATCCCTCTATCTATCTATTATCTATCCATCTATGTATCTATTTACATTCCTATCTTTCCATCTATGTATTATCCATTTATCTATCTATTATCTATCCTCCATCTCTATCATCTATCTATCTCTATCTACTACATTCATACCATTCTATCATCTATCTTTCTATACTATTCTATATCTATCTATCTAATCTATCATATATCTATTGCATCTCATCTTATTCTATCTCTGATCGTTACTATCTATTTAGAAACCACTAAATAGAGGTGGGGGGGTTCGACACCAACTGTCGCCATGTACAATGCTGTTTTAACACCTTACTCTGGGCGTTCCTATAACACCTCTTAGCCACTATCTAATCACACACCCTTACACACCTGGCTGTGATATGCTAATTGGGATTTTCAGGGTACATAATTGCCACAATTCTTGTACAAGTCATTCTGAATTGAGAAAGCCAGTCGGATGACTAGCGAACCGTCTTCAAGAACTACATTTCAAGTCCAGTTGATCTAATTGAAATACAACATATACCTATGACCTGGATGAATGAGAACCTTCACAAGCATATCTATCATCTATTTATCTAATCTATCTATCATATATATATCATTTAACCATATATCTATAATCTATCTATCATATATTTATCTATCTATATATCTATCTCTATCTACCTACCTGTCTATCTTGCTATATATCTCTACCTACCTGTCTATCTATCTATCTATCTATCTACCTATCCATATGTCTATCTACACATCTATCCTTTATCATCTATCTATCTCATCTTATCTATCATCTATCTACATATCTATATGTGTATCTGTCTATCAATCTATATATCTGTGTATCTATGTATGTATGTATCTATCTATATATCTATCAATCATCTATCTATCCATCTAACTACATATCTATCCATCTATCATCTATTATCTATCCATCTATGTATCTATCTATTCATCTATCTACATATCTATCCATCTATCTGCATATCTATCTATCTATTTATTATCTATCCATCTATCTATATATTATCTATCTATCTATCTATCATCTACCTGTCTGTCTATCTATATATCTATCCATCCATCTATCTATCATATATCTATCTGTGTATCTATCTATATATCTAATCTATCTATAATCTATCTATATATCTATTATCTATCCATATATCTATCATCTATCTATCGGTCTAACTGTGTATCTATCCATCCATCTATCTGTGTATCTATCTATATATCTATCTATCTGTGTATCTCTCCTATCTATCTATGTATCTATCTATCATAATCTTATCTATCTTCTTGTGTATCTATCTATCTATCTATCTATCTGTCTGTCTATCTATATATCTAATCTATCTATCTCTATCTATCTGTGTATCTATCTATCAATCCATCTATCATCATCTATCTACATATTTATCTATCTGTGTTATCTATCTATCCTTCTATCAATCATCTATCTACATATCTATCTATCTATCTACTATCTGTGTACCTTCTATCCATCAATCTATCTGTGTATCTATCAATCATCTATCTATCGAATCTATCTATCTGTCCTGTCAATCTATCTATCTTGTCTATCTATCCTATCTGAATATCTATCTATCTGTCTGTCTGCCTGTCTATCATCATTACACAATCCATCCATCTATCTATCTACTCTATCTATCTGTGTACTTTCTATCTGTCTGTCTATCTATATTCTAATCTATCTATATATCTATCATCTATCCATAATCTATCTATCACCTATCTATCTATCTATCACTATCTGCTATCTATCTTCTATGTCTATATCAGTCTATATGTGTATCTATCCATCCATCTATCTATCTGTGTATCTATCTATCCATCTGTGTATCTATCTATGTGTCTGTCGGTCTGTCTATCTATCTATATTTCTATCATTATCTATCTATCTGCCTGTTTATCTATCTATCTACCTATCTGTGTATCTATCTATCATCTATGTATCTATCTATCTACAGTATCTATCTATATATATATATATCCATCTATCAATCATCTATCTACATATCTATGTATCCATCTATCTATATCTATGTATCCATCATTCTATGTATCGATCTACATATCTATCTATCCATCTATGTATCTATCTACATATCTATTTATCTATCCATATATCTATCATCTATGTATCTACCAAATCTATCTATCTATCTGTCTGTCTGTCAATCTATCTATCTGAATATCTATCTATCTGTCTGTCTGTCTATCGATCTATCTATCATTACATCCATCCATCCATCTATCTATCATCTCTGTCTATCTATATCTAATCTATCTATCATCTATCCATATATCTATCACCTATCTATCGAATCTATCTATCATCATCCATCCATCTATCTATCTGTGTATCTATCTATCTTCCATCTGTGTATCTATCTATCATCTATCTGTCTATCTATCTATTATCTGTCTGTCTGTCTATCTATCTACCTGTCTATCGGTCCGTCTGTCTATCTATCCATCAATCATCATCTATCTATCTATTATCTATCCATCTATCTACAGTATCTACTCTATCTATCTATATATATATAATGGATACATATATATATATATCCATCTATCAATCATCTATCGACATATCTATCTATATCTATTCCTCTAACATCTATCTATCTCCATATATCTATCATCTATCTATCTATCGAATCTATCTAATCGGCCTATCTTGTATCTATCCATCCATCTATATATCTATCTGTGTATCTATCTATCCATCCATCTGTGTATCTATCTATCTATCGGTGTATCTATCTATCTATCTATCTGTGTATCTATGTATTATCTATCTATCATATCTCTCTCTCTATATCTATCTATCTCTCGCTATCTGTGTAATCTATCTGTCCATCCATCTATCTGTCTGTCTTTTCTGTCTGTCTATCTATCTATCTGTGTATCTATCTATCTACTGTGTTATCTATCTATCTGTCTGTCTATCTGTGTATCTATCTGTCAATCGTGTCTGTCTGTCAATCTATCGATCTGTCACTATCTCTTGACCTATCATTATCTGTCTATCTATCTTCTTCTATCTATCATCTATCCTATATCTATCTATCACCTATCTATCTATCTATCATCTATAGAATCTATCAGTCTATATGTGTATCTATCCATCCATCTATCTATCTGTATCATCTACTATCCATCTGTGTATCTATCTATCTATGTTGTCTGTCGGTCTGTCTTCTATCTATATTTCTATCATTACTATCTATCTGCCTTTATCTATCTATCTACCCTATCTATCTATCCATCTCTCTATCATCTATCCATCTATGTATCTATCTATCTACAGTATCTATCTCTATCTATCTATATATATATATATATATCTATCCATCTATCAATCATCTATCTACATATCTATGTATCCATCTATCTATATCTATGTATCCATCTATCTATGTATCGATCTACATATCTATCTATCCATCTATGTATCTATCTACATATCATATCTATTTATCTATCCATATATCTATCATCTATGTATCTCTACCGAATATCTCATCTACTTCTATCTATCTTATATCCTCTATCTGTCCTGTCTGTCACTAATCTATCTGAATATCTATATTATCTATCTTATCATTCTGTTGTCTGTCTCTTTAAGTCTAGCGATCTACTACATCATTACATCCATTTCATCCCCATCTATCTATCTATCTGGTCCTAATTCTATATATCTATCTATATCTATCTATCTATCTATCCCTATCCCACCTATCTTGTATCTTCTACCTAATCTATTTATCTAGTTTCGAATTCCTATCTATCTCTATCATCATATCATCATCCATTCATCTTCTATCTGTGTATCCTATCTATCTAGTCTACCATACTGTGTATCTCTACATCTAAATCTGTCCCTCTAAAGCTCTTTTTCTTTCTCCTCTATTTTCTCTAATACTATCCTATCCTTTGTCTTTATACTATTTCTTCATATATCTAGTCCCGATCTTATCTACTCCTACCTCCATCTATGTCTATCGGTTCTTGTTACTTCTATCTATCCATCCTATCATCATCTATCTACATATCTATCTATTATATCTATCCATCTATCTACAGATATCTCTATCTATCTATCTATATATATTATATATATGGATGGATTATATATATTATATATCCATCTATCAATCATCTATCTACATATCTATCTATATCTATCCATCTATCTATGTATCCATCTTTATCTATCCATCATGTATCGATCTACATATCTATCTATCTACATATCATCTATATCTATCCATCATGTACTATCTACATATCTATCTATCTATCCATATATCTATCATCTATCTATCTATCGAATCTATCTATCGGCCTATCTGTGTATCTATCCATCATCTATATATCTATCTGTGTACTATCATCCATCCATCTGTGTATCTATCTATCTATCTGTGTATCTATGTATATCTATCTATCTATATCTCTCTCTATATATCTATCTATCTCTCTATCTATCTGTGTATCTATCTATCTCTCGCTATCGTGTATCTATCTGTCCATCCATCTATCTGTCTGTTATCTATCTGTGTATCTATCTATCTATCTATCATCTGTGTATCTATCTATCTGTCTGTCTATCTGTGTATCTATCTGTCAATGCGTCTGTCTGTCTATCATCGATCTTTCTACTATCTATCGACCTATCATTATCTGTCTATCTATCTATCAATCTATCTATCTGTGTATCTATCTATCTATCTCTCCACCATCCATCCATCTATCTGTATTTTTGTCTATCTATCTTTCTATCTTCATGTATCTATCTATCTGTGTATCTATCTATCTATCTCTCTCTGTGTATCTATCTATCATTATCTATCTATCTATCTGATCGTCGTCTATCTATCTACTGTCAATCGGTCTGTCTGTCTATCTATCGATCTGTCTATCGACCTATCATTATCTGTCTATCTATCTGTGTATCTATCATTATCTATCTATCTGTCTGTCTGTCGAACGATCTGTCGATCTATCTCTGTATGTCTGCCTGTCCCTCTCCATAGCTACCAGGACCCAGAGCTGCTCCGCCCACCAACCACAAGGAAGAAAAGGGGAATAGAATCTCTGCGTACTGCTGGGGGGAGGAGTCAGAGTCCCTAGCTGTAATCTGATGTGAGTGTGACGTAAGCTGCTGATTACTCTACTTCTTAAAGTGACGTGGGCAACCTGTTCCGTACGACTTGTTATGTGCCTTTTGCCCGGTACAGCATATTTAAAAGTGGTACCATACCGGGCAAACCGTTACAGTTGGAGGGTAAGATATTACCGGGTTACCATGTTTATATCTGCTGTAGTATGGCTAACATTACAATACGTAACCCTGCTCATCCCCTAGAGTTTATAGCCAATCACTAGCCCCACCCATCTCCCTGTATCTATGACTACCAGCTTAGCAACCGCGTCGTTAACAACCTAGCTAGCCCTACCCAGCTCTCTATGGTAAAGCTATTCCCCGCCCCTCCGTGTTTTACAGACCAATAGAGTGACAGATCGGTGATCACGTGATGGCGATGGATAGTCTAGTTTGTTGCCCCAACAATGGAATGGTGGATTGGGTGTGTTGTCTCCGTAGGCTGGTAACTAGCGGGTGAGCAGTGGAGCGAAGGACAGGTAACTCCAGACAGAGGCCTGACGGACTTAAGGACTAGCACGTAGGGGTTTGGGGGGAGGGAGAGACCATTCTGATAATGAGGACTAGATACCTGTCAGCTTTCCAGCAGTCTAAGAAACTACAACTCCCAGAATCCCACAGTGAGGGACATTATCAGTGGAATAATGGAGTTGTGGTTCAAGACAACTAAAGGATGATTGTCATACTATCAGATTGCAGCCACGGAACTTCTCTCCCCCCCCCAGTAAGCAGAGATTCCCTTCCCCTCTTCTTCTGGTTGTGGGCGGAGCAGCTCTGGGTCCTGGTAGCTACACGAGATCCTGTCTACAGACTCCCCACACAGTGAGTGTTAGTAATGTACTGAACATGGACTGGGGGTTGTAATGTCATGTGTTGTGAGAGAGAGAGATGATAGAGAGATAGATGATAGATAGATCATATATAGATAGATAATCGATCATATATACATAGATAAATTGATCATATATAGATAGATAATAGATTTATATATTATAGATAGATTATAGATAGAGACAGACGATATATGGATGATAGACGTAGATAGACAGATAGATCATAGATAGATGATAGATCTGTAGATCATAGATAGATAGACAGACAGACGATATATGGATGATAGTAGATGACAGACATACAGATTTAGATGATGATAGATAGATAGGATGGATGATGATAGATGGATGGATAATAGGATGGATGTGATTGATATGATGATGGATGGATGATGGATGATAGATGGATGGTGATAGATGTTGGTTAGATGTGTGATGTAGTGGAGATGATGGTGTGATGATGTGTGCTGATAGATTGGTGTGTGTGTGTGTGGTGTGTGGTGTGATGATGTGTGGTGTGGATGTGTGTGTAGTGTGTGTGGATGATAGATGGGTGGTGTGTGATAGTGATGGTGTAGATCTGAGCTAGTACATGTAGTATGAAAATGGATGATACATGAGAGATAGATCGATGGATGGTGAGATGATGGTGAGTGATAGATGGATGGTAGATAGATGGATGGTAGATGATGGATGGTAGATAGATGATGATAGATATATAGATAGATGATGAGTGTAGATTAGATAGATCATATGATAGATGGATGAAAGATAGATATGATATAGAGATAGATAGATAGACAGATAGATGATAGATATATCATATATAGATCATAGATAGATGATAGATCATATATAGATTAGATAGACAGACAGCGATATATGGATAATAGATAGATGACAGACAGACAGATGATGATAGATGAGTTGATAGATATGATAGATGGATGATGATAGATAGATAGATATGATGGATGATGATAGATGATATATAGATAGACGATGATGATAGATGAGATAGATAGATGATGGATAGACATGTAGATAATAGAAGATGATGGATATACTAGAGAGATGATAGATGGATGATAGATAGATGTAGATATGATGATAGATTGATGATAGATAATGGATGATAGATAGATGGATGAAAGATAGAGAGATAGATGGATGATAGAAGACAGATGATGATAAGAGAGATAGATAGATGGATGGTTGATAAATAGATGATAGATGAGATAGATAGATGGATGGTTGATAAATAGATGATGATGGAAGATAGATAGATGATAGATGGAGAGGATGAGATATATAGATAGATATGATATATGGTGATAGATAGATAGATGATAGATATAGATAGATAGTATGATGAGATGGTGATTGAGATAGACAGACAATGGATAGATAAAGTTAGATAGATGATAGATAGATAGACAGACATACAATATAGATAAAGAGACAGGTAGACAGATGGATAGATAGACAGATAGATTGAGAGATAGATATAAAATAGATGGATAGTAGATATATGGTTTGTATATAGATATATAGACTGATAGAGAGAGAGATAGCAGATAGATGGATAGTAGATAAATAGATGGATAGACAGATAGATAGATCGTTTGTATATAGACAGATAGATAGACTGACAGACAGAGAGATAGATGATAATAGATAGATAGATATATAGATAATATGGATATAGATAGATGTATATAGATAAATAGATGAGACAGACAGATTAATAGACAGACAGATATATTGAGAGGATAGACAGAGAGGAGAGAGGTAGACAGACAGGCATAGATCTATAGATCGTTTGTAGATAGATACAGTAGATACAGAGAGATAGACAGATACAAAATACAGAGATTGTATCCTATCTGTTATCATATGTCTGTATCTATCTCCTATCTATGTATATTTATCTATCTATCTAACTATCTGTCTGATCTATCATCTATCTATCTATCTACCTATCTGTCTGTATCTATCTATATCTAATACCATATCTGTCTGTATCTATCATCTATCTATCAATCAATCAAAAAGAGCTTTATTGGCAGGATCAATTTATATTTTGACATTGCTAAAGCAAACAAATAATAAAACTACATTAGTATAGAGGGTTCACAGTAGGGGGTAATGTATCTACCTATCTGTCTGTATCTATCTATCTATCATCTATCTATCTATCTGTGTCTTGTATCTATCTACCTATCTGTCTGTATCTATCTACCTATCTGTGTCTATCTATCTATCGATCTATCTCTGTATCTATCTATCTATCTGTCTGTCTGTATCTATCAGGCAAAGAAAAAGGACAGCACAGCACCTTCTACTAAAATCTCAATTTTTATTAAGGCATAGGCAATGCCTATGAGTAAGGGCACATGCCCAACGCGTCAGCTCCTTTAAGCTAGGTACACACCTATCGATTTTTCCTCCTGACCGACCTTTCGATACTTTCGAACGGTCGGCCAGAGGAAGGACTGTCCGTCGCGGCAAATGCAGCCGCGTCCGTAGTCACCGCGACCGATCGTGCGGTCCATAGAGGACCGCACGATCGGACGAGGTTTTCCACCTGTCCGATCGTCCTTTCGTCCGATTCGGACGAACGGTCGATCGGACATGGGCACTTTCGGATGCGATAATTTCGGTCCGATCGACCGATACACTGAACTATCGGTCGATCGGACCGAAATATCTCATCGTGTGTACCCAGCTTTAGCCTGTGTCTATCCTTCTACATGCCTTAATAAAAATTGAAGATTTTAGCCAGAAGGTGCAGTTCTGTCCTTTTATCTTTGCCTATTTTCCTGAGTTTCGGAGCAGCACACAAGCTCGTGGACCTGTCTGTCTATCTATCTGTCTGTCTATCTATCTATCTATCTCAGTATATATTGTGAATCTTATCTACATCTATCTATCATGTCTATCTATATGTGTATCTATCTATTTATCTATCTATCTATCTATCTATCATCTATCACATCTATCTACTATCAGTGTCTATATGTGTACTATCTATCTACTCATCTATCTATCTGTCTATCATCTGTCTTTCTGTGTTCTAACTATCTAAAATAAGAAGAGAGAAAAAAACCTCTCATAGACACAGTCCCCTAAAAAAATGCACAATCGCATGGATAACTAACTCATACCCCTAAAGTGCAATAGTATATAAGATGCGGTGCTACCCACCATATGGTCCTGGCGTGTGTATGGCAGAGCTTGACGGAATGTTGGAGACACATTTGAGTTTGAGGAGTGTTCACATTGAGTTGTAGACCGTGGAGCTCTTTAAAATCAACCGGGTGAAGATTTGGCTGTCTGAGGGTTTGGGTGATGTATAGCGTGTTTGGTTCTGCTTTCTTTTCCTTTGAACTTGGCTTCTCACTGTCCAAGTTCTAGCGGAGGCTTGGTGCGGTTGTTATTGGGGCACGGAGGAACAAGGAGGGATACGTACTTTTTTTGTCCACTTTCCTACATGTGACTCTTGCAAGTGTGCTCAGCTCATCTTTTTATTGATCCAGCCATGAACTGCCTATTAATATCGGGGACGCTAATGGAAGGAGGGGTAGCACTGTATCTTATATACTAATGCACTTTAGGGGTATGAGTCCTGGCAGTAGTCTTTGTTTGGGGTATATTATAGGCTTCTATGAATGATCAATAAAACAATTTTTTTACTAGTTATCTTCACATGATTGTGCCCTACAGTGGTGTCACTGAAGTTTTATACAGCTGTGCGCTTTCCCTTCCTTGTATCTATTCTACTCGGTACCCTATGTATAGATGGCCAGTAACTGTTATCATTAACCCTTCTTTAAATATACGTGTCTGCCAGCAACATTTTTTAACCATTTATTACTTTTAGAAAATTGGCAGTCTTACATAATTGGGGGTGGTGCAGGGGGCATGCCCAATTGTACCTTTTTTTTGTCTTTGGAATGTTGAAGGGTATGTGATTTGTTCAGACCATGTGGGTGGCACACCAATGTTAAGAATCAAGACTCCCAACATGTCTTGGTTGCATTTTGCGGCAAGGCATGAGAGAGTTGTAGTTTCCAACATCTGGAGTGCCAAGGTTCAACATCACTGCTCTAGAGGTACCAGTGCCATCACTTTCCTTTGAACCCAACACTATCATATTGTATGGCAGAGATGTCTGAGTTGCAGCCCCAGCTCGATTTGAAATCTGCCACTCTGCTCTATATGGCAACTATGAAACCTATGCAACTTGATGATTTTGGCGATTCTTTTTTTATGTGTCCATGTTTAAAGGAAAGGAGTGGGTATCTTTATGTGTGTACAAATCATTCTGGCAGGGTAACCCGTTTGAAATAAACAATAAGAAAAGTGGAATAAAGGTAAAACCTTTATTGGCTAAATAAGATAAGCTTGCTATTATTACTTAGTGAATAAGTTATCACCTTTATACCACTTTTCTTATTTTTTTATTACAAAGGGTTACTCTGTAAACATTTTGACTGGCTAGCACGGTACATCACCTTTTTCTGAATCATTCCAGCGAAAGCCCTACAATAATGTGATATCATAAAGTCAGAAGGAAATTATTGTGTACACACAACACATCAGGGTTGTTTGTTAGAATGTCCATTTAATTTACTTATATGTATTTTTGGCAATCTAATGTACATAGCCTTATAGGTCCCTCATCCTGAAAACATAAGATGGGTTACTTGCCTGTGTCCGTGTGTGCACCTATAATCGCCACTGCACGTGCGCCAGTATTTCTGTCCTTTTCTGCGCGCATGCGCGATATGTCTGCAAGTACGCACATGCGAGTTGGTTGCGCAAATGCGAATTAGGCAAGAAAACTGCGCATATACGAAGGCCTTGGGACACTGAGGGGTGGACTTGGGCTTGGGACACTAAGGGGAGACTAGGCTTGGGACACTGTGGGAGGACCCTGGGCTTGGGACACTGAGAGGGTGACTCTGGCCTTGGGACACTGAGAGGGGACTATGGGCTTCTAGTGCCCATTAATGTAACGGCTTAATGACTAGTTAATCTAAAAAAAAAAAAAATACATGTAATTACTCCTTACTCTAAATGTTCGTACACACGTGCGATCGGCGGGTTCCGACGCACGAGATTGGCCCGTGTTTAGGCACTTTATCAGCCGAAACGGTCGTTCGTGCAGAGATCCGCCAAGTCGGTCATGCAAAGGCCCCCGAATGAACGACCATTTTGGCGATAAAGTGCCTACAATGGCCGAGTATCGCTGAAACTTCGTTCCTACACATCATGCATCGCTGGTCAGGACCCGCGATTGCACATGTGTATGAACCTTTAGGGTATGTGTGTTGCTGCATGCCTTCAATCCAGTTCAAATTTTGCTCAGACTCAGTATCTTCCTCCCTCTCTTAATTGACACCTCCTTTCTCAGACCAGACTGACTATTGTGAGGGCAAGCATGCTCATTAATCACTTTGAGGCACCGCTGGGAGAGAGTCTTCCCGATATGTCATTCAATTGTCGCCATTCCATTTACAGCAACTGCACTCAGCAGTAAAGTTGATAATAAGGCACCTAAATGTAAGATGTTTCTAATTGGATCTAAAGAAATAGGGGACAAAACTCCCAAAAAAAAAAAAAATGGTACAGTGGTTGTTAGTAAAATTATAGTTTTAAATCATGGGGGTCAAACTCAATCACAACGGGCCAAAATCAAAAAGACGGTAAGGCTGTACACAAGGAGTTTTTCGTCCAGTACCAGACTTCGTGTATCGTCGATTAGGGCGAAAATCAGGCTGCTTTGACCCGCCCACGCGATCATGTGTCGCGGTTTTAGAATGGAGTGTGGGGGGGGGGGGCAAACACTTGTAATTTCTGCGAGATGCGCTCGTCGTGAAGGGACAAATATTCCCTTGTGTTTACCGAGCAAGCATAAGTGGTGGCGCGAAGTGTTTTGTTATAAATACGTAGCAGTGAGCAGGATGTCACTTTTAACGATGTGCACGCTTGTGTGCCCGCATTCCTCTTTCTGGGTCTGGTGTGACAAAGGGATGTGATCAGTGTGAATGGCTCGTGAGGGCTGCGATATTCATGTTCCTACCTTACAACTTCTCGTTGGGGTATGAAAGGCCAATTTCAATGAAGGGCCCTCTGTCACCACCCTTCCCTCAATGACAGCCTCCTCCATAGATATCAATTACTTTACAGCGTCACTGCATCCAAGCCTTACTACCCTGCTATCCATTTATGCAAGTTCCATTATGCAGTCCCAAGCTGCGTAACTGTAGATTTGCCTGCTAGATAACGGGATAATCTGATCATGCTATCTTAGTAAAGGTGTGTGATCAGCTGTTTAAAAGCATCTGACCGTGGTATCTAGAAGACAGATGTATAGTTACGCCGCTGTTTGGGACTACCAAATGGGATAGCATGTGGATCTTGAATGCTGCGCAGTCACCGCCACAAAAAACGCCAGATGGGCCAGATTCAGCACGCGGGCCTTGTGTTTGACATGTGTTTTAAATAATGAGCAATTTAAAATACACATTTCCCAATGTACATACCTGGCCCTATTCACACAGTAATACACCATACTCAAGTTAAAATTTTTACGGTTTTATTTCATTGTTGTTGTTTTGACGATTTTGATATAAAAGATGTTGGGTGAGAGTCTGAACGTTTCAGCAAATTAACCTTCACCTTCTGTTTAAAATAATTTCTTTTATTGTCTTATCATGTGTTCTTTTCCAGGTTTAAACTAAGGATTTTTAGTGCCAGTGGATGTAGTATCGGCATACATGTGAAACCCTTCTGATTTCAGACTATCAACAATCTGGCGGTTATGAAATCCCCTTTTTCTGTCTAACAAGCAGCAGGAATGTTTAGCCTAATGGCAAATTCTTTAACTGGCTAAAAGATGGCGGGAACCAGTTAGGTTAGTTTGTAACATTAAGCAATTGTTTTTTGATTGGAACGCTGTAACCCTATGCTTGTGAAGGATCAATTGAATACAACAGATATACTGTAACCCTATGTAATACTTTTAAGGAGTTTTGTATGTTGCAAATTGGCATTGAGAAAAAACTTGAAATCCCATTTCGGGCTAGGTTTCCACTATCACCATGGCAGTGCACGCAGGAGTTTTGAATGAGCAGCCATTCATGAATTGCTATGTGTATGTGCTCCTGTATATATCTATGTTATTGGAATGCATTCATTACGCACAAAAAGTTGTGCACACATGCGTTCCATTAACACATGTTAGAGGGAGCCTATCCAATCTGATGACTGATCCCCATACTTCATATGAGGATCGGTCGGGTCCGTGTGTGCTGTTCACACACATGTGTAACCGCAGATACCAATGTGATCTGTTGGCACACATGTTGGGATCACATGTGTATGGCAACCTTTAGACCTCAGTCCAGATGCAGCATTGTGTTCCCCAACGATTAGTGGCCGAGACGCTGGTGGATTTGACCGTGGAGTCTCCAGAGAAGTACCGCTTTCAGAAACAACCTGACAGCTGAGTCGGCTATCCTAGACCCGGGTGAAGAGTGTGGGCCGGCCGTGAGTACTGCTTACATCTTTGTATATCATAGGCGTCAGGCTAGGCTTCATCAGCCAAGTCCGGGTTAGTTGGTTGCAGGATGTAGTTATCCTGGGATTTGGACTGTGATGGATTTGGTCATACCAGTAACGCCGGTTGATGACTATGATTTCTGCAGATACATTTTCATAGCGAACCTTGTGAACGTATATAGCCAGGCATCCCCCCATTAGATGGTTTGAGGTCAGGGAAGCCTGATACCTCTGGTTTTTAGTGTTTGTTATATGTGTAACGTTTATTTATTGTATGCACTTTATTTGGCAACTATATTTAATGTTGGTTACTGTTGCCTAAGAGAATCACAATAAACATATTGACCTACCGCACGATAGGAATTTACCAGCATACCTGACCGACCAATACACGGTGATATCGGTACCCAGCCTTAAACACTGTAATGGAAAATCGTCCGTAGATAATCTCTAAGGTTTGATACACACGACAGACTACTGATAAATAAATTGACAGGATAGAATTACTGGGGTTGCCAATGACCTCTCTCTCAAACAAGCGGAGAAATCAGTGTATTAGGGCACGGTCACAACAACCAGTTTCGGTCCTTGCCGCGTTTTCAATGATATGAAAAAATGCAAACACAAAAAAGCGCAGCAGTGTGGCCTAGCCCTTAGGAATGAATGGGAAGGAGGGCTTCAGAACTGCACAAGATTCCTCTGTACTGATGCTGGGTTAGAGGGCTGTTTTTGTTTTTTGTGAGTGTCTTGCTTGAAAAAGCATTTCATTTGCAGGATACTAGTGTACAGTACTGTGCTGTCCCTCATGTAGATACATTCTCAATGTGTTTTTGGTCTGTAAGGCTTTGTCAGATATGTATAAATCTTGGCTAAGCTGCATGATCTGTTTGTTGCTAGAGAGGTCACTGCAGTAAAGCTGGGTACACCCCATTCAATCTTTCCTCCTGATGGACCGTTCGGCACCTCGGACCGTCAGCCAGGAGGAATGACCATCGATCGCGGCAATAGTACCGCGGCTGAACTTTTCCGTAACCCAGCATGTGTGGGCCTCCATATAGGAATGCACGTTGGCCGTGGTTTTTGGACATGTCGATGGTGCGTTTGTCGATAACGAACGAACGATCAGTTGCCCTGAAAAAACAATGCTATAATTTCGGCCTGATCAACTAATCACTGAACTATCTGTCAATCAGGCGAAATATTGCATGGTGCTAACACTGATAAATAATAGTAAAGCATTTAAAGCAGTGATGCCTTTAATGTTATTACTATTGCATATAACGCGTTTTGGCAGTAGTTGCTGTTTTGCTGCCAATTACTAGATATCAGTAGAATAGTGTTATTTATATCCAACCACTAGATGGTAATGTTTGCCTAGGTCTCTGACAGAATCAAGAGTTGGGGTTTAAAACCCTGTTTGATGTGAAAATCTAATTCCTCTACTGTTTATTTTATGAATAAGCTGTTTCTGTGGTTTTCTTTTATAGAAAGGTGACACTGGTAATTGTGGGACTTGATAACGCTGGAAAAAACTGCAGCAGTAAAGGGAATCCAAGGGGTAACTAGCACATTTGGATTAAACGTTGTTTCATTTGTACCACTGAGGTTGGTTCCCTTGTGTACAAGTGCCTGTGGTATGAACCTAAATCACCATAGTGGGGCGGCAGCAAATTAAAACCCAGCCCATGGATTTAATTTATTTCGCCCCTGTAAAGATTGCCTCACAAGCACGGTGGCTCAGTGGTTAGCACTGATGCTTGCAACGCTGCAATCCTGGTTTGAATCCAGTACAGCTCCTTTAAGCTTTGGAAGTCTGGTTGAGCATTTAATGCAGAACCATGCAGAGCCATTTCTCATGTGTTTGGCAAAATGTTTCCCCACCACCCATTGTGGTTTCTATGCTGCACAGTATGCAAAGCATTAAACAAGACTGTTGGATGAATTGCAAAGAAGTAAATAATGTTTCTTCTAGATCTTGAAAATTTTTTGTTGTAATGTATGTGTATTATATGGCCCCATATTGTAGATATAAAGTAGTTTAAAAGTCTCACTGATTGCCTTGTCATTGAGGGTGACATGCAGAGTTCTGTATACAAGCATTATATCATTATCTATCTATCTGCCTGTTTATCTATCTATCTACCTATCTATCTGTGTATCTATCTATCCATCTATGTATCTATCTATCTACAGTATCTATCTATCTATCTATCTATCTATCTATATATATATATATATCCATTTATCAATCATCTATCTACATATCTATGTATCCATCTATCTATATCTATGTATACATCTATCTATGTATCGATCTACATATCTATCTATCCATCTATGTATTGGGGGAAAGAAGGGTAAAGAATTAGGGGGAAAAAGGGAATACACACGCATGCTGGTAGGTAAAACAAGGGAGAAAAAAAAATGGAAGAAAGGGAAAGAGCAGCAGTCCCTCCAATCGTGCATGCAGAAGAACAATGCAACCAGGCTAAAAAAGTGTAACAGAAAAAAGGAGGACACTGGTACCCTGGCAACCAGCAAACTTCCCGAACAGCAGACAACCAGGCGCATAAAAAAAAAAAAATACACGTCGATACACTGCAAACTGGGCAAGCAAATTCAAGCGCGTGGGGACACAACGACGGAAAACAAACAATCCCACCTTGTGTGGCTAACCAACCAATGCAACAAAAAACACCGACGCGGCACGGGTACAACCAGGCAATCTGAGGGGAAAAAGCGCCGGGACAAAATGGCAATTGGACAAAACACGTACAGGTAGCAACGATGAAAAAAAGAACTAGCCCCCGAGGGCGCCGGGTAAAAAGTAAAGTGCAAAACAAACAGGTCGGACACATATAATGGTGGTGGGTACAAAACCAAAAGACAAGCTAGGGAAAAAAACGGCCCCCTCAGACACACGACACAGGCATAAAAAAGTGCTACACAGCGGGATGGAAAATAACGGTGAGGGAAAGTATAGCGGAGAAACTGGGGCGGCATGGGAGGGGACACGGAAACAAAGTAATGCCGGGGACATCCCATACTCATGCACACAAGAGCGCGACGTAAAAACAAAGGGGTACGTACGATCCATTGCTGTCAAACAATACCAAAGTGTACAAACATGGCAACCACCAGCACTTCTCCCCCTGCACCACCACACACCCTCTGGCAACACCACACAATCCCCCTGGCACTACCACCACACACCCCTGGCACCACGAACACCTTCCCCTGGCACTAACAGCACTCCCCCTCAACCACGCACACACACTCCGGGGCCCTGGCACCACCAGCACATCCCCCAGCACCAACAGCATATCCCCCTGGCAACACCAGCACACCACACCCCTGGCACCACCAGCACACACACCCTGGCCACCAGCACATCCCCCTGGCACCACCAGCACTCCCCCTTCACCCTCCCCGAGTCCCCCTGGGCCCTGGCACCATTATGTTTATTGCACACTGAACTGTCTGCAACATAACACAACCCCCCTGGCATACATTTTTGTAGAAAATTAAATATTATTACATTTAGGTACCGGTGGCTCAGTGGCGTGTCCAGCAAGCAGATGAACTTAGCAATGCTGTCCATCTCCTCTCCTGCGCGCAGTTTTTTACGGATCCAGCTTAGGTGTGGCAGCGGGAAAAATGTACGTTCCCCCACATAATCACTCACAACAGACGCACAGCATAGTGATGCGCTGTGCGCCAACATCTGAGGAACCACCAATGATTGAAACCTCCAGTGCGAGTCTGCCAACTCCTGATTGGAAGCCAGGGTTGGCCCCCCACGACTCCAGTACTTTTAAGGGTAAATGCCCAAAATTTGTAAAATAGAACTGGGCCCATGGATGGCTCCCGATGGGCACCCTTGGCATCCAGGCCCACGGCACTGCCTCAGGTGCCTTGTCCATAATCGGCCCTGGTGCCAGGGGGAGGGGCTGGGTGATTGACAGTTCTTTACTGACCAGCTGTGCCCGCCATCTTCAAAAAGTAAAAATTCCCAGAGCTAAAAAACAAATAGGAAGGTCAGAGAAGAGAAAAAAAAAACAGACTTAAGATTGGTGGTATTATCCTTAACAATTACCGTGTGATTGGTTAAAATAATTAGGGCAAGTCCAGCCCCAAAATGAAAACTTACATGCAGTAATTACCCCCCAAAACCCTAAACGGTAATAGTTTGAAATGTGAAATATATAAGTCTAACCTGAAATCCTGCACATGTCCTGTTTCCCCTGTTTCTGCTTCCTGGTTCTTCCAGCTAGCAACTGTCACTTATGGATTGACAGTTGACATCACAGCCAATGCCCTGTCTGCTCTTCTGAGCATGCCCAGGCTCTACAGGCTCAGTACAGGTTTCTAAATTTCTCAGTTTCCATGAGGCATTCAGAAGCATAACAGCATACAGTAATGAATTCATAGGACAAACTAATATATCAAACATATTTTAATGAGGCCATTCTTTCTAAAAGATGTTCTTATGAGGTGGATTTGCCCTTTAAAGATGCCAATTCTGGTCCAATTCTTTCAACATTGCCAGGCAGTCTATGGAACAGAGAGTCATGCACAGTCAGTATTACTGGTCTCGATCAAATTGATTGGAAATACTGGCTTGTGTTGTCAGGTTTAAAAGGGGTATTGTGGTATTTTAAAATGGTTCAACAAGCTGATCACTACCCCTGACCCAGTTTTTCAAAACAGTATAGGGAAAATGTTGCTAGCTGAGGTAAGTATATTTCCAGAGGGGCAAAAACAATATACATAGATAATGTAATAACAATACTGATTTTAGTATTAGCATTTAAAAGGTTGATATCTATCGGGCTGTATACTAATCTAATCACGGTATTAACTAAATGCATAAACTGTACACACACACGGGGGTGCAACCATCCTATTACAGCTGCTAGTCTGCTCATAATCATACATCTACTTGATAAATGATCACCTGTAACTCTAATAGTCTGTGCATGGCTGCCAACTATTGATTTAATTAATGTATAAATAAATATCTCTAGGGACAACAACTGCTGGGATTGCGATGAAAAATGAGCCTACACAGTGCATCTTATCTGTAATACGGTACCAGCCAAAATTAATAGGCACAATGATTACAGCTTACAGCATGTCCCACTCTGTATCAGAGACTTGTATGGGTTTAAAGCAGACAGGGCACATCCATTACCAACTCATGGTCCACAACCCTTTGAGCTTGAGGGTTCCACACTCAAAACTGTCCTTGGAGTATTTCTCACTTTTCAAGTGTTCAACATTTTCAGGAAGTTTTTCTTTTTTTTGGCAAAATCAGAGAGAAAAGGTTTGGAAATATCGGTTAAGTCACGCTTGCGGTTCGCTACCACTTAGCGCAACTTTAGCTACATGTTGTGCAGGGATGCGCGGTTTATTAAACGACACCTGTGCACCGCGTACTCGTGATTCAATATCGCGTTTGCGCATCTTTTGGGATTTACCCACGTGCGCAAATGCGATATTAAATCACTTTTGCAATATTTTCCCAAAACTATAGTGAAGCAATAGTGAACGAAGCCTAAGTGTGTCCCTCAGTCTGGTTTCCCCCTGTACTACGTATAGGGAGCTGGCCACAGACAATAATTGTCCCTATACTTTTAATAGGGAAAGTGCTCATCTTTTAAAATTGTTACAGTGTGTGCCCAGCTTAAAACAAAAAAAATGGTGACTTGTCAGTTATCAGCCTGCAACCCCAACTGCTTTTTGACCAGTTTTTTAACATGCATTTATAACCATATTTAAAGGGTATGTCCCCCTTAAAATTTTTTGCTATATCATTCCCCTGTCCCCCAGCCCAACCGCTCTATTTATTTTATAGAAAGTTCCCCAAACTTTACTTACCTGCTGCAGTACCATGCCAACTTCTCCCGGAGGCCAGATAGGGGGCAGAGTCCATATGGACTCTGCTATCCTCTGGTGGGCAGTTTTTGGGACTTTGGGGGGGACTACAGAACCTTATGGAGCTGGGATGTAGGTAAGGATTAAACTACACTACACATGGGTCAGTAGTGGAGGGGATTATAGTTTTGGGGGTGGACATGCCCTTTAATCATAACTTCTTTTACTTCTGGAAAAGGTATCTCCTGCTCCCTCTTCTCTATGAACTATTTATAGTTTGTTCATGTTCAGAGGAGGCATAGCAGGGAATCAGCAGTCAATCATTGGTTGAGATGTCAGCAGTACAGCCTTGATTGACTGCATGGAAGAGGACCAGTTTAGTCTGCCAAAATGGGGACATGCCCTTTATCAAAAACTCTGTAAGTTTACATGACCTTAAAGTTTAACAACATTTAATCCATGGCACAAGACTCTACCCAAATTCTTTTTGTTAATTTGTTTGGCAATTAAATTTTAGTGCTGCATTTTAACATCATTTACTATAAGGCGGGCGGTAAGCAGACGGAAGTCTAAAGGAGCCCATACATTAGGTGACTTAACACCTGACAATCACAAACCATGATCTGTCCAGTGGAAACATAGCTAGAACATCAGAAGGTAAATTGATGCACTGGTCAATATATATGAAACAATATCTGTTGTATTCATTAGATCAACTGGACTTGAAGTTTAGTTCTTGAAGATCTAACTTCAAGTCCAGTTGATCAATATTGAATACTAAGATATTCCATGACCTGGATGAATGAGAACCTCACAAGCATATGAAAACAGTTAACCCCAAAAAGTATATATTTACCATAAGTACAGTTTTTTCATAGAAATATAGCACCTGTAAATACACCAGCTTTCTAAACAATCTCCTAAGAATTGTATACATGTATATACCAGGCTGGCTATCCTTTTTATCTACGCGTATAAAATATATAATCTATAATACTAAACCAATTAAATACTGCATGGCTGTATATCAGCACTATTAAAAAATACGGTGCACTCGGTGACCCTTTAAGAGATTATACTTCCAAAAGTCTCAATTAGTTTCCAAACTATTTACCCCAGTCCCAGATCAAATTCAATGTATAAATAATGGTTTGTGTTCCTGATCGATATTGAAAACAGCAACAGTGTATAGTTTGTTTTAATTGAAAACAGCAACAGTGTATTGCCTGAGGAAGCCTGAGAAGGTGAAACGCGTTGCGATATTACGTTGCTATATCCTGGAATATTTTTGCTTGATATTGTGACTGTCTACATATTACTGGGTCACAGAATGCACAATATTTTTTAAGTGCTGATTACAGAGATGCAGTATTAATTGGTTTTAGTGTTTATAGATTTTATATTTTATAGATATTAGGCTGGCCACGACACTTTTATATACCTGTGTATACAATTCTTAGGAGATTGTTTTGAAAGCTAGTGTATTTACAGGTGCTATATGTCTATGAAAAACATTACTTATGGTAATTGTCCTTTTGGGGTTAAACTTTTTCAAATAGTTTGTTATTGCATTCCTGTTAGGAATGCTGTTTATAGCCTAGGTGGGATCCAGGCTATTACCCCGTTTATTTTTAGATTTATTTGGTACGGGTTTGTAATTTTGTGTGTGGTTTCTGGTCAATGTAACAAACAATTTGACATTCATGTCAGGTTGAATCATCTAACATAGAGCCAGTGTATGGTAACATAAATCTAGGGTTCCCATCTATAACTAAACACTCATGAATTCCACAGCCTGCAAGTTTAAGTATCAGTTCATTAAACGCATGTTGTATGGCTTCACCTGAAACACAGCAGCCTGCATCATGCATCTAATGTTAATACTAATCATCATTTTAGCAGTCTGATTATACATTTTGAATTAAAGGGGAAGTTGCAACTATTCTATAACCACACTCATTCAACTTAATATATGTACTGCCCAATTACACACCACATTAACAATTAATGTACATTAATTTATCTAAAGGCTGACCATCCTGCAATCATTCAATTACAGCCCAAACTTATTTTGTTGAGAGGTAGATTATATAGTTTACCAACAGCTAAAGGGTACTCCATGGAGATCTATGTGTAAAGGAATGCATTAATGAATCTGCTTTAGGTGCCCACAAACACCCCCCCAGTCCTGCAGTTAATCAGCCTTAGTTTTGTCTTGAAAACAATAAATCTTTACTTACACTTGTGACTCCTACAATTGCAGCCTCCAGGAAAATAGAAGCGACCGCAGAAGGCACAGCTTGCACAATAACCCCATCCTTCTCTCTGTCTAGGGTTCCAGCCTCCACAGGCCTTTACCCGAGCAGCAGCACAGCTCAGCTCAGCTCAGCCTCAGCTTTCACCAAGTACTCAGGAAGGGGGAGCTGACCAGTCTGGACACGGGGCCAATATCCCAGGGCATTTCCAGGAAACATCCCTCCCCTGCAGCCTGGGATTGATTGGTATGGCTCATGTGGACATTGCACAACTGGAGACCTGAGGGTAAACAAGGCGGCCCCGCAGAGTGTTTTGATCCTGCCCAGAGAGGATGCAGTCCATCAGCAGAGTCTGTATACACATTGCTACAAAGTGCTGCTGACTCAGATTTCACATGGTGATGCAGCTGGGACTCTGCAGGGGAAGGACATTCAGAAGGAGAGGATTTAGAAGGACAATTGGATTACTTAATGGGTGTGGTACAAGACACATCATGTGATAGACCGTATTAATGGACTGAACTCATAATAGGGGCCTTTTGTTCTTTGGAGCAAATTAAAGTCTGGTGGGCCTAGACCAGGGTTTCTCAATGGGTGTGCCGGGGCACACTGGTGTGACTTAAAAAATATATATATGATAGAATTATAACACAGTAAATGTAGTGTAACTTTACATTGATTTAAATACAATATACACCGTAAAGTGAATAAAATATGGGTAATTACACTTTAGTCGAACATTAGAATATAGGTGTGCCTCGAAAAAATATTAAAAAATAATAATTGTAGGAAAGGTGTATATGTATGTGTGTACTTTCTCACTATTACCATTTAAATGACCATCAGTAATGTATATAAAGAATAGCACTGACTTATATTAGTACAAACACAAATATCAAAATACATAAACTTACTTACAGAGCTGAGATCCCTATTTACAAATGGAATGGTCAAATAGCAGCTTAAACCACACCCCTGTGTCTGCTCCATGTGAAAGGAAGTGTATCCAAAAGTTTCTGTCTGCTACACGGGATATGATGTGTATTGGACATATACACTAAGGCTCCTCATATACCACTCCAGCCTGCAGGTGGCATCAGTGAGTAATAAAAGACAAGACACCCCTGCTCTATATGGTTAGGAGGAAAGAAAGTAAAAGTAGATTGAGGTGTGTGCTTTGGAGAGATATTCTGCACACAAGATCCTGTGTATAGATCCTGTTACCACCTGTTGGGGAGGAAAATTATTGGACAGACAATTTACCTTATTGGATACAAACTCTGAGCCCAACGAATAGTGTCACCAACTTATAAGGCACACACTATACAGGTATGGTCAATATTCAAAGTGGTGCACCATAGACAGTGACACCCCATTACTGCACATGTTATGTGGGGAACCTGTTTATGTGCACTGTCTGCTTTGTGCCAGACCACCAAAGTAACCCACTGTGTGCCATGCTACCCATAATCATTCCATAAAGCAGTGATCTGGTAACAAATGGTGGCGGCGGTGCTGGTAATACCATTTATTCTCCTGTTTTCTTTGCATATTTGTTGTCTGTATTAACTATGGAGGCTGCTGCTGAAAGTATTGATTTAAATCCTCCTGTCCCGGTACCTGCAGATGAAATTCCCCAATTAGACTCCATAGCTCTACCAGGCCCAATTGCCAACCTTTTTTAAACCTGATCATTTGATGGGGTAACTAGGGAGTGGACTGATTGGCTAGAACATTTGAATTGGCACCTTTATTAATGGTTGGGATGGAAGTGCCGCTGGCAAGTCCTTAGCCTTTTGCTTAGTGGTAGCCAGGCATGTATACCAAGGATTTACTGTAATACTAAAATATAAAGCAGTTATCAGTTATTAAAAATTGCTCTGAAGCTTTTTTTCAATTAGATCTGTATAAAAGAGTATATAAAGGATAACATTCCTTAGATAAACTGGGAATGAGAAATGTTTATTTATACGTTAGATATTGGAAATACTACTATAATAACATGATGTTATGAGGTACCTTCTGTTATAATTATGAGGTACCATCACCAGACCCTCAGACCTGCAGACTGAGGGTCTCAGCCTCAGACTCTCAGACCTACATGATTATCCTATTTGGTTCCTCTGGAAGATGGTGACTGTCTGAGTACATTTTTAAATATACCTGTGTAAAGATTCTAGATCCACACATAGCAAAACATACACACACATATTCCATTGTGCACCAATGGGCACACTTTTGCTAGTAATATATATAATTATATAAATAATATTATATATAATATATATATATATATAAGACACACACACAATGGCACAGCTTTCATTAGATGCTATACAACTAGATACCGGTGATATATACATATCTATCTATCTCTATCTACCTACCTGTCTATATATCTATCTGTGTATCTATCTATATTCTATTTATTCATCACATACTATCATCTACATATCTATCTATCTATATAATGTGTATCATCTATCTATCAATCATTTATCTGTGTATCTATCATCTATGTATCTGTGTATCTATCTATCTATCTGTGTATCTATCTATCCATCTATCAATCATCTATCTACATATCTATCTATCTGTGTATCTATCTATCTATCATCAATCTATATATCCGTGTACTATCTATCAATCTATCTGTGTATCTACTATCCATCTATCAATCATCTACGTATCTATTATCTATCCATGTTTCTATCAATCATCTATCTATTATCTATGTATCCATCTATCTATCTATTATCTATCCATCTATGTTCTATTTCATACTATCTTTCCATCATGTATCTATCCATTTATCTATCTATTATCTATCCATCCATCTCTATCTCTATCTATCCATCCATCCATCCATCTATCTATCATCTATCTTTCTGTGTATCTATCTATCTATCTAATCTATTTATCTATCATCTATCTTCTGTGTATCTATCTATCATCTTTTATCTATCTTCTATCTATCATATTATATCATTTATCCATATCTATAATCTACTATCATATATTATCTACTATATATCTATCTCTATCTACCTACCTGTCTATCTACTATCTATCTCTACCTACCTGTCTATCTATCTCTATCTATCCATCTGTCTATCTACATATCTATCCATTTATCATCTATCTATCTATCATCTATCTACAATCTATATGGTATCTGTCTATCAATCTATATATCTGTGTATCTATGTATGTATCTATCTATCTATATATCTATCAATCATCTATCTATCATCACTACATATCTATCATCTATCATCATCTATATCTATCCATCTATATCTATCTATTCATCTTCTACATATCTATCCATCTATCTGCATATCTATCTATCTATTTATTATCTATCCACTCTATATATTATCTATCTATCATCTACCTGTCTGTCTATCTAATATCTATATCTATCCACCATCTATCTATCTGTGTATCTATCTATATATCTAATCTATCTATAATCTATCTATATATCTATCATCTATCCATATATCTATCATCTACTATCGGTCTAACTGTGTATCTATCCATCACTCTATCTATATATCTATCTATCTGTGTATCTCCCTATCTATCTATGTATCTATCTATCTATCTATCTGTGTATCTATCTATATATCTGTCTGTCTATCTATCTATCTGCCTATCGATTTATCTATCATTACATCCTTCTATCTATCTATCTATATATCTAATCTATCTATCTATCATCTATCTATCTATCTATATATCTAATCTATCATCATCTATCTATCAATCCATCTATCAATCATCTATCTACATATTTATCTATCTATCTGTGTCTATCTATCCATCTATCAATCATCTATCTACATATCTATCTATCATCTATCTATCTGTGTATCTATCTATCCATCAATCTGTCTATCTATCTATCTGAATATCTATCTATCTGTCTGTCTGCCTGTCTATCTATCATTACATCCATCCATCCATCCATCTATACTCTATCTATCTATCATCTATCTATCTGTGTATCTTTCTACTGTCTGTCTATCTATATATCTAATCTTCTATCATCTATCTATATATCTATCATCTATCTATCTACCACCTATCTATCATCTATCAGTCTATATGTGTATCTATCCATCCATCTATCTATCTGTGTATCTATCTATCTATCTATCCTCTGTGTATCTATCTATCTATGTGTCTGTCGTCTGTCTATCTATCATATTTCTATCTTATCTATCTATCTGCCTGTTTATTATCTTCTATCTCCTATCTATCTGTGTATCTATCTATCCATCTATGTATCTATCTATCTACAGTATCTATCTATCTATCTATCTATCTATCTATATATATTATCCATTTATCAATCATCTATCTACATATCTATGTATCCATCTATCTATATCTATGTATACATCTATCTATGTATCGATCTACATATCTATCTATCCATCTATGTATCTATCTACATATTATTTATCTATCCAATATCTATCATCTATGTATCTACCGAATCTATCTATCTATCTGTCTGTCTGTCAATCTATCTATCTGAATATCTATCATTATCTGTCTGTCTGTCTATCGATCTATCTATCATTACATCCATCCATCCATCTATCTATCATCTATCTATCTATCTGTCTATCTAATATCTAATCTATCTATCTATCTATCCATACATCTATCACCTATCTATCGAATCTATCTATCATCTATCCATCCATCTATCTATCTGTGTATCTATCTATCTATCATCTATTATCTATTATCTGTCTGTCTGTATATATATCATCTATCAATCATCTATCTACATATCTATCTTTATCTATCCATCTATTATCTATCCATCTATGTATCGATCTACATATCTATCTATCTACATATCTATCTATCCATCTATGTATCTATCTACATATCTATCTATCTATTATCTATCCATAATCTATCATCTATCATCTATCGAATCTATCTCTCGGCCTATCTGTGTATCTATCTGTGTATCTATCTATCCATCTGTGTATCTATCTTCTAATCGGTGTATCTATCTATCTATCGGTGTATCTACGTGTATTATCTATCTATCTATCATCTCCTCTCTATATCTATCTATCTCTCTATCTATCTGTGTATCTATTCTATCTCTCGCTATCTGGTGTATCGATCTGTCCATCCATCTATTCTATCTTTCATCTATCTATCTAGTTATCTATATATCTTATCTATCTCTCTATATCTCTCTCTATATCGTCTATCTCTCTATCTATCTGTGTATCTATCTATCTGTCTTCTTTTCTGTCTGTCTATCTATCTATCGTGTATCTATCTTCTATCTGTCTGTCATCTTGTGTATCTATCTATCTGTCGATCTGTCGTCTATCTATCTCTATCTATATCTGTCTATCTATCTATCTATCTATCTATCTATCTATCTATCTGTGTATCTATCTATCTCTCCATCCATCTATCTGTCTTTTCTGTCTATCTATCTATCTTTATCTATCATGTATCTATCTACTTATCTGTGTATTTATCTATCCATCTATCAATCATCTATGTATCGTATTACTATCCATGTTTCTGACTCATCCATCTATCTATCTATTATCCCTCTATCTATCTATATCTATCCATCTATGTTCTCTATACATTTCTATCTTTCCATCTATGTATGTATCCATTATCTATCTATATCTATCCATCCATCTCTATATCTCTATCTATCCTCCATCCATCCATCTTCTATCATCATCTGTCATCTATCGATCTATATAATCTATCTATCTAATCTATCACTATCTTCTGTGTATCTATCTATTTAGAAACCAAGCCTAAATAGAGGTGGGGGGGTTCGACACCAACTTTCTGCCATTACAATGCTTTTTTAAACACCTTACTCTGGGCGTTCCATAACACCTCTTAGCCCTATCTAATCACACCCTTAACACCTGCGTGATATGCTAATTGGATTTTCAGGGTCATAATTGCACAGATTCTTGTACAAGTCATTCTGAATTGAGAAAGCCAGTCGATGATACTAGCGAAACGTCTTCAAGAACTACATTTCAAGTCCAGTTGATCTAATTGAATACAACAGATATACCATGACCTGTTGAATGAATAACCTTCACAAGCATATCTATCATCTATTTCTCAATCTATTACATATATATATCTTATCCATATATATCGATAATCTATCTATCAATATTTATCTATCTATATATCTATCTCTATCTAACCTACCTGTCTATCTGCTATATATCTCTACCTACCTGTCATCTATCTATCTATCTATCTACCTATCCATATGTCTATCTACACATCTATCCATTTATCATCTATCTATCTATCTATCTATCATCTATCAACATATCTATATGTGTATCTGTCTATCAATCTATATATCTGTGTATCTATGTATGTATGTATCTATCATATTACTATCAATCATCTATCTATCCATCTAAACTACTATCTATCCACTAGTCAATCATCATATCTCTCCATCATTATCTACTATCATGCTATACTACTAATCTTACTCCATCTTCGCATCTATCTCTATTTCATATCTACCATCTATCTAATATATAATCTATCTAATCTATCTATCATCTACCTGTCTGTCTATCTATATATCTATCCATCCATCTATCTATCATCTATCTACTGTGTATCTATCTATAATATCTAATCATCTAATCTATCTATATACTATAATCTACCATATATCTATCATCTATCTATCGGTCTAACTGTGTATCTATCCATCCATCTATCTGTGTATCTATCTATAATTCTATCTATCTGTGTATCTCCCTATCTATCTATGTTCTATCTACAAACTATCTATCTATCTGTGTATATCTATCTATCTTCTATCTGTCGTCTATCTACTATATCTAACTACTATCACTCTCTATCTGTGTATCTATCTTCAATCATCTATCAATCATCTATCTACTATTTATCTATCTGTGTATCTTCTATCCTTCTATCAATCAGCTATCTACATATCTATCTATCTATCTATCTATCTGTGTACTCTATCCATCAATCTATCTGTGTATCTATCAATCATCTATCTATCGAATCTATCTATCTGTCTGTCATCTATCTATCTGTTCTATCTATCTATTGAATATCTTCTATCTGTCTGTCTGCCTGTCTATCTATCATTACATCCATCCATCTATCTATCTATCATCTATCTATCTGTGTATCTTTCTATCTGTCTGTCTATCTATATATCTAATCTATCTATATATCTATCATCTATCCATATATCTATCTATCACCTATCTATCTATCAGTCTATAGAATCTATCTATCTATCAGTCTATATGTGTATCTATCCATCCATCTATCTATCTGTGTATCTATCTATCCATCTGTGTATCTATCTATGTGTCTGTCGGTCTGTCTATCTATCATTATTCTATCATTATCTATCTATCTGCCTGTTTATATCTATCACCTATCGTGTATCTATCTATCATCTATGTATCTATCTATCTACAGTATCTATCTCTATTATATATATCCACTATCAATCATCTATCTACATATCTATGTATCCATCTATCTATATCTATGTATCCATCTATTCTATGTATCGATCTACATATCATCTATCCATCTATGTATCTATCTACATATCTATTTATCTATCCATATATCTATCTCTATGTATCTACCAAATCATCTATCTATCTTTCTGTCTGGTCAATCATCTATCTGAATATCTATCTATCTGTCTGTCTGTCTATCGATCTATCTATCATTACATCCTTCCATCCATCTATCTAATCTATCTATCTATATATCTAATCTATCTATCATCTATCCATATATCTATCACCTATCTATCGAATCTATCTATCATCTATCCTCCATCTATCTATCTTGTGTACTATCTATCTATCCATCTGTTATCTATCTATCATCTATCTGTCTATCTATCTATTATCTGTCTGTCTGTCATCGTTACCTGTCTATCGGTCCGTCTGTCTATCTATCCATCAATCAATCATCTATCTATCTATTACTATCCATCTATCTACAGTATCTATCTATCTTTTATATATATATGGATACATATATATATATATCCATCTATCAATCATCTATCGACATATCTATCTATATCTATCCATCTACATATCATCTATCTATCCATAATACTATCTCTATCTATCTATCGAATCTATCTATATCGGCTATCTGTGTCTATCCATCACTATTATCTATCTGTGTATCTATCTTATCCATCTTATTAATCTATCGGTTATCTATCTATCTATCTATTCTGTGTATCTATGTATTATCTATCTATCTATATCTCTCTCTCTATATCACATATCTATCTCTCGCTATCTGTGTATCTATCTGTCCATCCATCTATCTGTCGTCTTTTCTGTCTGTCTATCTATCTATCTGTGTATCTATCTATCTATCTGTGTATCTATCTATCTGTCTGTCTATCTGTGTATCTATCTGTCAATCGGTCTGTCTGTCAATCTATCGATCTGTCTATCATCTATTGACCTATCATTATCTGTCTATCTATCTATCTATCTATCTACATCTATCCAATATCTATCTATCACCTACTACTATCTATCAGTTCTATAGAATCTATCAGTCTATATGTGTATCTATCCATCCTCTATCTATCTGTGTATCATTCTATCTATCCATCTGTGTATCTATCTATCTATGTGTCTGTCGGTCTGTCTATCATCTATATTCTATCATTATCTATTATCTGCCTGTTTATCTATCTATCTACCTATCTATCTATCCTCCATCTATCTATCATCTATCCATCTATTGTATCTCTATCTACAGGTATCTATCTATCCTATCTTCTATCTATTATCTATATATAATATATAATATATTCATCCATCTATCATCATCTATCTACATATCTATGTATCCATCTATCATATCTATGTATCCATCTATCTATGTTCGATCTACATATCTATCACCATCTATGTATCTATCTAACATCTATTTATCTATCCATATATCTATCATCTTGTATCTACCGAATCTATCTATCTATCTGTCTGTCTGTCATCTATCTATCTGAAATCTATCTATCTGTCGTCTGTCTATCGATCTATCTATCATTACATCCATCCATCCTCTATCTATCTATCTGTCTATCTTATATCTAATCTATCTATCTATCTATCATCTATCCTTATCTATCACCTATCTATCGAATCTATCTATCATCTATCCATCCATCTATCTATCTGTGTATCTATCTATCCATCTGTGTATCTATCTATCATCTATCTGTCTATCTATCTATCTATCTACCTGTCTAATCTGTCCCGTCTGTGCAGATAGATATGTAGATAGATGATTGATAGATGGATAGATAGACAGACAGACCGATAGACAGGTAGATAGATAGATAGACAGATAGATGATAGATAGATACACAGATGGATGTATCTATCTGTCCATCCATCTATCTATCTTTCTATCTATCTATCTATCTGTGTATCTATGTATTATCTATCTATCTATATCTCTCTCTCTATATCTATCTATCTCTCTATCTATCTGTGTATCTATCTATCTGTCTGTCTTTTCTGTCTGTCTATCTATCTATCTGTGTATCTATCTATCTATCTGTCTGTCTATCTGTGTATCTATCTATCTGTCGATCTGTCTGTCTATCTATCGACCTATCATTATCTGTCTATCTATCTATCTATCTATCTATCTATCTATCTATCTGTGTATCTATCTATCTCTCCATCCATCTATCTGTCTTTTCTGTCTATCTATCTATCTATCAGTGTATCTATCTATCTATCTGTGTATTTATCTATCCATCTATCAATCATCTATGTATCTATTATCTATCCATGTTTCTATCTATCCATCTATCTATCTATGTATCCCTCTATCTATCTATTATCTATCCATCTATGTATCTATTTACATTTCTATCTTTCCATCTATGTATTTATCCATTTATCTATCTATTATCTATCCATCCATCTCTATCATCTATCTATCCATCCATCCATCCATCTATCTATCATCTATCTGTCATCTATCTATCTATATAATCTATCTATCTAATCTATCATCTATCTTCTGTGTATCTATCTATTTAGAAACCAAGCCTAAATAGAGGTGGGGGGGTTCGACACCAACTGTCTGCCATGTACAATGCTTTTTTAACACCTTACTCTGGGCGTTCCTATAACACCTCTTAGCCACTATCTAATCACACCCTTAACACCTGGCTGTGATATGCTAATTGGGATTTTCAGGGTACATAATTGCCACAGATTCTTGTACAAGTCATTCTGAATCTCGTCTCTCTATATATCTATCTATCTCTCATATCTATCTGTGTATCTATCTATCTCTCGGCTCTCTGTGATCATCTATTTATCTAATCTATCTATCATATATATATCATTTATCCATATATCTATAATCTATCTATCATATATTTATCTATCTATATATCTATCTCTATCTACCTACCTGTCTATCTGCTATATATCTCTACCTACCTGTCTATCTATCTATCTATCTATCTACCTATCCATATGTCTATCTACACATCTATCCATTTATCATCTATCTATCTATCTATCTATCATCTATCTACATATCTATATGTGTATCTGTCTATCAATCTATATATCTGTGTATCTATGTATGTATGTATCTATCTATATATCTATCAATCATCTATCTATCCATCTAACTACATATCTATCCATCTATCAATCATCTATTATCTATCCATCTATGTATCTATCTATTCATCTATCTACATATCTATCCATCTATCTGCATATCTATCTATCTATTTATTATCTATCCATCTATCTATATATTATCTATCTATCTATCTATCATCTACCTGTCTGTCTATCTATATATCTATCCACCATCGATCTATTCATCTATATATCTAATCTATCTATAATCTATCTATATATCTATTATCTATCCATATATCTATCATCTATCTATCGGTCTAACTGTGTATCTATCCATCCATCTATCTGTGTATCTATCTATATATCTATCTATCTGTGTATCTCCCTATCTATCTATGTATCTATCTATCATAATCTATCTATCTATCTGTGTATCTATCTATCTATCTATCTATCTGTCTGTCTATCTATATATCTAATCTATCTATCATCTATCTATCTGTGTATCTATCTATCAATCCATCTATCAATCATCTATCTACATATTTATCTATCTGTGTATCTATCTATCCTTCTATCAATCATCTATCTACATATCTATCTATCTATCTATCTGTGTACCTATCTATCCATCAATCTATCTGTGTATCTATCAATCATCTATCTATCGAATCTATCTATCTGTCTGTCAATCTATCTATCTGTCTATCTATCTATCTGAATATCTATCTATCTGTCTGTCTGCCTGTCTATCTATCATTACATCCATCCATCTATCTATCTATCATCTATCTATCTGTGTATCTTTCTATCTGTCTGTCTATCTATATATCTAATCTATCTATATATCTATCATCTATCCATATATCTATCTATCACCTATCTATCTATCTATCATATCTGCTATCTATCATCTATAGTCTATCTATCTATCAGTCTATATGTGTATCTATCCATCCATCTATCTATCTGTGTATCTATCTATCCATCTGTGTATCTATCTATGTGTCTGTCGGTCTGTCTATCTATCTATATTTCTATCATTATCTATCCTATCTGCCTGTTTATCTATCTATCTACCTATCTGTGTATCTATCTATCATCTATGTATCTATCTATCTACAGTATCTATCTATATATATATATATCCATCTATCAATCATCTATCTACATATCTATGTATCCATCTATCTATCCATCCATCTATACTCTATCTATCTATCATCTATCTATCTGTGTATCTTTCTATCTGTCTGTCTATCTATATATCTAATCTATCTATCATCTATCTATATATCTATCATCTATCTATCTATCACCTATCTATCTATCTATCGTCTATATGTGTATCTATCCATCCATCTATCTATCTGTGTATCTATCTATCTATCTATCCATCTGTGTATCTATCTATCTATGTGTCTGTCGGTCTGTCTATCTATCTATATTTCTATCATTATCTATCTATCTGCCTGTTTATTCTATCTATCTACCTATCTATCTGTGTATCTATCTATCCATCTATGTATCTATCTATCTACAGTATCTATCTATCTATCTATCTATCTATCTAATATATATATATCCATTTATCAATCATCTATCTACATATCTATGTAATCCATCTATCTATATCTATGTTACATCTTATCTATGTATCGATCTACATATCTATCTATCCATCTATGTATCTATCTACATATCTATTTATCTATCCATATTCTATCATCTATGTATCTACCGAATCTATCTATCTATCTGTCTGTCTGTCAATCTATCTATCTGAATATCTATCTATCTGTCTGTCTGTCTATCGATCTATCTATCATTTACATCCATCCATCCATCTATCTATCATCTATCTACTCTATCTGTCTATCTATATACTAATCTATCTATCATATCTATCCATACATCTATCACCTATCTATCGAATCTATCTATCATCTATCCATCCATCTATCGATCGTAATCTATCTATCTATCATCTATCTATCTATTATCTGTCTGTCTGTATATATATCCATCTATCAATCATCTATCTACATATCTATCTATTATCTATCCATCTATTATCTATCCATCTATGTATCGATCTACATATCTATCTATCTACATATCTATCTATCCATCTATGTATCTATCTACATATCTATCTATCTATTTATCTATCCATATATCTATCATCTATCTATCTATCGAATCTATCTATCGGCCTATCTGTGTATCTATCTGTGTATCTATCTATCCATCTGTGTATCTATCTATCTATCGGTGTATCTATCTATCTATCTGTGTATCTATGTATTATCTATCTATCTATATCTCTCTCTCTATATCTATCTATCTCTCTATCTATCTGTGTATCTATCTATCTCTCGCTATCTGTGTATCTATCTGTCCATCCATCTATCTATCTTTCTATCTATCTATCTATCTGTGTATCTATGTATTATCTATCTATCTATATCTCTCTCTCTATATCTATCTATCTCTCTATCTATCTGTGTATCTATCTATCTGTCTGTCTTTTCTGTCTGTCTATCTATCTATCTGTGTATCTATCTATCTATCTGTCTGTCTATCTGTGTATCTATCTATCTGTCGATCTGTCTGTCTATCTATCGACCTATCATTATCTGTCTATCTATCTATCTATCTATCTATCTATCTATCTATCTGTGTATCTATCTATCTCTCCATCCATCTATCTGTCTTTTCTGTCTATCTATCTATCTTTCTATCTATCAGTGTATCTATCTATCTATCTGTGTATTTATCTATCCATCTATCAATCATCTATGTATCTATTATCTATCCATGTTTCTATCTATCCATCTATCTATCTATGTATCCCTCTATCTATCTATTATCTATCCATCTATGTATCTATTTACATTCCTATCTTTCCATCTATGTATTATCCATTTATCTATCTATTATCTATCCTCCATCTCTATCATCTATCTATCTCATCTCACATATCACTACCACTTCTATCATCTATCTTTCTATACTATTCTATCTATCTATCTAATCTATCATATATCTCAGCATCTCATCTTATTCTACGATCGTTATCTATCTATTTAGAAACCACCTAAATAGAGGTGGGGGGGTTCGACACCAACTGTCGCCATGTACAATGCTGTTTTAACACCTTACTCTGGGCGTTCCTATAACACCTCTTAGCCACTATCTAATCACACCCCTTACACACCTGGCTGTGATATGCTAATTGGGATTTTCAGGGTACATAATTGCCACAGATTCTTGTACAAGTCATTCTGAATTGAGAAAGCCAGTCGGATGACTAGCGAACCGTCTTCAAGAACTACATTTCAAGTCCAGTTGATCTAATTGAATACAACAGATATACCATGACCTGGATGAATGAGAACCTTCACAAGCATATCTATCATCTATTTATCTAATCTATCTATCATATATATATCATTTATCCATATATCTATAATCTATCTATCATATTTTATCTATCTATATATCTATCTCTATCTACCTACCTGTCTATCTTGCTATATATCTCTACCTACCTGTCTATCTATCTATCTATCTATCTACCTATCCATATGTCTATCTACACATCTATCCATTTATCATCTATCTATCTCATCTTATCTATCATCTATCTACATATCTATATGTGTATCTGTCTATCAATCTATATATCTGTGTATCTATGTATGTATGTATCTATCTATATATCTATCAATCATCTATCTATCCATCTAACTACATATCTATCCATCTATCATCTATTTATCTATCCATCTATGTATCTATCTATTCATCTATCTACATATCTATCCATCTATCTGCATATCTATCTATCTATTTATTATCTACCATCTATCTATATATTTCTATCTATCGTATCTATCATCTACCTGTCTGTCTATCTATATATCTATCCATCCATCTATCTATCATATATCTATCTGTGTATCTATCTATATATCTAATCTATCTATAATCTATCTATATATCTATTATCTATCCATATATCTTCATCTATCTATTCGGTCTAACTGTGTATCTATCCATCCATCTATCTGTGTATCTATCTATATATCTATCTATCTGTGTATCTCTCCTATCTATCTATGTATCTATCTATCATAATCTTATCTATCTTCTTGTGTATCTATCTATCTATCTATCTATCTGTCTGTCTACTATATATCTAATCTATCTATCTCTATCTATCTGTGTATCTATCTATCAATCCATCTATCAATCATCTATCTACATATTTATCTATCTGTGTATCTATCTATCCTTCTATCAATCATCTATCTACATATCTATCTATCTATCTATCTATCTGTGTACCTATCTATCCATCAATCTATCTGTGTATCTATCAATCATCTATCTATCGAATCTATCTATCTGTCCTGTCAATCTATCTATCTTGTCTATCTATCCTATCTGAATATCTATCTATCTGTCTGTCTGCCTGTCTATCATCATTACACTCCATCCATCTATCTATCTACTCTATCTATCTGTGTACTTTCTATCTGTCTGTCTATCTATATTCCTAATCTATCTATATATCTATCATCTATCCATAATCTATCTATCACCTATCTATCTATCTATCCTATCTGCTATCTATCTTCTATAGTCTATTATTAGTTCTATATGTGTATCTATCCATCCATCTATCTATCTGTGTATCCTATCTATCCATCTGTGTATCTATCTATGTGTCTGTCGTCTGTCTATCTATCTATATTTCTATCATTATCTATCTATCTGCCTGTTTATTATCTATCTACCCTATCTGTGTATCTATCTATCATCTATGTATCTATCTATCTACAGTATCTATCTATATATATATATATCCATCTATCATCATCTATCTACATATCTATGTATCCATCTATCTATATCTATGTATCCATCATCTATGTATCGATCTACATATCTATCTATCCATCTATGTATCTATCTACATATCTATTTTATCTATCCATATATCTATCATCTATGTATCTACCAAATCTATCTATCTATCTGTCCTGTCTGTCAATCTATCTATCTGAATATCTATCTATCTGTCTGTCTGTCTATCGATCTATCTATCATTACATCCATCCATCCATCTATCTATCATCTCTGTCTATCTATATCTAATCTATCTATCATCTATCCATATATCTATCACCTATCTATCGAATCTATCTATCATCATCCATCCATCTATCTATCTGTGTATCTATCTATCTATCCATCTGTGTATCTATCTATCATCTATCTGTCTCTCTATCTATTATCTGTCTGTCTGTCTATCTATCTACCTGTCTATCGGTCCGTCTGTCTATCTATCCATCAATCATCATCTATCTATCTATTATCTATCCATCTATCTACAGTATCTACTCTATCTATCTATATATATATAATGGATACATATATATATATATCCATCTATCAATCATCTATCGACATATCTATCTATATCTATATCCTCTAACATCCTATCTATCTACCATATATCTATCATCTATCTATCTATCGAATCTATCTAATCGGCCTATCTTGTATCTATCCATCCATCTATATATCTATCTGTGTATCTATCTATCCATCCATCTGTGTATCTATCTATCTATCGGTGTATCTTCTATCTATCTATCTGTGTATCTATGTATTATCTATCTATCATATCTCTCTCTCTATATCTATCTATCTCTCGCTATCTGTGTAATCTATCTGTCCATCCATCTATCTGTCTGTCTTTTCTGTCTGTCTATCTATCTATCTGTGTATCTATCTATCTACTGTGTTATCTATCTATCTGTCTGTCTATCTGTGTATCTATCTGTCAATCGTTCTGTCTGTCAATCTATCGATCTGTCACTATCTCTTGACCTATCATTATCTGTCTATCTATCTTCTCTATCTATCATCTATCCTATATCTATCTATCACCTATCTATCTATCTATCATCTATAGAATCTATCAGTCTATATGTGTATCTATCCATCCATCTATCTATCTGTATCATCTACTATCCATCTGTGTATCTATCTATCTATGTGTTCTGTCGGTCTGTCTTTCTATCTATATTTCTATCATTACTATCTATCTGCCTTTAATCTATCTATCTACCCTATCTATCTATCCATCTCTCTATCATCTATCCATCTATGTATCTATCTATCTACAGTATCTATCTCTATCTATCTATATATATATATATATATCTATCCATCTATCAATCATCTATCTACATATCTATGTATCCATCTATCTATATCTATGTATCCATCTATCTATGTATCGATCTACATACTCTTATCTATCCATCTATGTATCTATCTACATATCATATCTATCTAATCTATCCATATATCTATCATCTATGTATCTCTACCGAATATCTCATCTACTTCTATCTATCTTATATCCTCTATCTGTCCTGTCTGTCACTAATCTATCTGAATATCTATATTATCTATCTTATCATTCTGTTGTCTGTCTCTTTAAGTCTAGCGATCTACTACATCATTACATCCATTTCATCCCCATCTATCTATCTATCTGGTCCTAATCTCTATATATCTATCTATATCTATCTATCTATCTATCCCTATCCCACCTATCTTGTATCTTCTACCTAATCTATTTATCTAGTTTCGAATTCCTATCTATCTCTATCATCATATCATCATCCATTCATCTTCTATCTGTGTATCCTATCTATCTAGTGCTATCCATACTGTGTATCTCTACATCTAAATCTGTCCCTCTAAAGCTCTTTTTCTTTCTCCTCTATTTTCTCTAATACTATCCTATCCTTTGTCTTTATACTATTTCTTCATATATCTAGTCCCGATCTTATCTACTCCTACCTCCATCTATGTCTATCGGTTCTTGTTACTTCTATCTATCCATCCTATCATCATCTATCTACATATCTATCTATATTATCTATCCATCTATCTACAGATATCTCTATCTATCTATCTATATATATTATATATATGGATGGATATATATATATTATATATCCATCTATCATCATCTATCTACATATCTATCTATATCTATCCATCTATCTATGTATCCATCTTTATCTATCCATCATGTATCGATCTACATATCTATCTATCTACATATCATCTATATCTATCCATCTATGTACTATCTACATATCTATCTATCTATCCATATATCTATCATCTATCTATCTATCGAATCTATCTATCGGCCTATCTGTGTATCTATCCATCATCTATATATCTATCTGTGTACTATCATCCATCCATCTGTGTATCTATCTATCTATCTGTGTATCTATGTATATCTATCTATCTATATCTCTCTCTATATATCTATCTATCTCTCTATCTATCTGTGTATCTATCTATCTCTCGCTATCGTGTATCTATCTGTCCATCCATCTTCTGTCTGTTATCTATCTGTGTATCTATCTATCTATCTATCATCTGTGTATCTATCTATCTGTCTGTCTATCTGTGTATCTATCTGTCAATGCGTCTGTCTGTCTATCATCGATCTTTCTACTATCTATCGACCTATCATTATCTGTCTATCTATCTATCAATCTATCTATCTGTGTATCTATCTATCTATCTCTCCATCCATCCATCCATCTATCTGTATTTTTGTCTATCTATCTTTCTATCTTCATGTATCTATCTATCTGTGTATCTATCTATCTATCTCTCTCTGTGTATCTATCTATCATTATCTATCTATCTATCTGTCGTCGTCTATCTATCTACTGTCAATCGGTCTGTCTGTCTATCTATCGATCTGTCTATCGACCTATCATTATCTGTCTATCTATCTGTGTATCTATCATTATCTATCTATCTGTCTGTCTGTCAACGATCTGTCGATCTATCTCTGTATGTCTGCCTGTCCCTCTCCATAGCTACCAGGACCCAGAGCTGCTCCGCCCACCAACCACAAGGAAGAAAAGGGGAATAGAATCTCTGCGTACTGCTGGGGGGAGGAGTCAGAGTCCCTAGCTGTAATCTGATGTGAGTGTGACGTAAGCTGCTGATTACTCTACTTCTTAAAGTGACGTGGGCAACCTGTTCCGGTACGACTTGTTATGTGCCTTTTGCCCGGTACAGCATATTTAAAAGTGGTACCATACCGGCAAACCGTTACAGTTGGAGGGTAAGATATTACCGGGTTACCATGTTTATATCTGCTGTAGTATGGCTAACATTACAATACGTAACCCTGCTCATCCCCTAGAGTTTATAGCCAATCACTAGCCCCACCCATCTCCCTGTATCTATGACTACCAGCTTAGCAACCGCGTCGTTAACAACCTAGCTAGCCCTACCCAGCTCTCTATGGTAAAGCTATTCCCCGCCCCTCCGTGTTTTACAGACCAATAGAGTGACAGGATCGGTGATCACGTGATGGCGATGGATAGTCTAGTTTGTTGCCCCAACAATGAATGGTGGATTGGGTGTGTTGTCTCCGTAGGCTGGTAACTAGCGGGTGAGCAGTGGAGCGAAGGACAGGTAACTCCAGACAGAGGCCTGACGGACTTAAGGACTAGCACGTAGGGGTTTGGGGGGAGGGAGAGACCATTCTGATAATGAGGACTAGATACCTGTCAGCTTTCCAGCAGTCTAAGAAACTACAACTCCCAGAATCCCACAGTGAGGGACATTATCAGTGGAATAATGGAGTTGTGGTTCAAGACAACTAAAGGATGATTGTCATACTATCAGATTGCAGCCACGGAACTTCTCTCCCCCCCCCAGTAAGCAGAGATTCCCTTCCCCTCTTCTTCTGGTTGTGGGCGGAGCAGCTCTGGGTCCTGGTAGCTACACGAGATCCTGTCTACAGACTCCCCACACAGTGAGTGTTAGTAATGTACTGAACATGGACTGGGGGTTGTAATGTCATGTGTTGTGAGAGAGAGAGATATAGAGAGATAGATGATAGATAGATCATATATAGATAGAAATCGATCATATATACATAGATAAATTGATCATATATAGATAGATAATAGATTTATATATTATAGATAGATTATAGATAGAGACAGACGATATATGGATGATAGACGTAGATAGACAGATAGATCATAGATAGATGATAGATCTGTAGATCATAGATAGATAGACAGACAGACGATATATGGATGATAGTAGATGACAGACATAAGATTATAGATGATGATAGATAGATAGGATGGATGATGATAGATGGATGGATAATAGGATGGATGTGATTGATATGATGATGGATGGATGATGGATGATAGATGGATGGTGATAGATGTTGGTTAGATTGTGATGTAGTGGAGATGATGGTGTGATGATGTGTGCTGATAGATTGGTGTGTGTGTGTGTGGTGTGTGGTGTGATGATGATGTGGTGTGGATGTGTGTGTAGTGTGTGTGGATGATGTGGGTGGTGTGTGAGTAGATGATGGTGTAGATACTGAGCTAGTACATGTAGATGAAAATGATGATACATGAGAGATAGATCGATGGATGGTGAGATCGATGGTGAGTGATAGATGGATGGTAGATAGATGGATGGTAGATAGATGGATGGTAGATAGATGATGATAGATCATATGATAGATGATGAGTTAGATTAGATATGATATATGATAGATGGATGAAAGATAGATATGATGATAGAGATAGATAGATAGACAGATAGATGATAGATATATCATATATAGATCATAGATAGATGATAGATCATATATAGATTAGATAGACAGACAGCGATATATGGATAATAGATAGATGACAGACAGACAGATGATGATAGATGAGTGATAGATATGATAGATGGATGATGATAGATAGATAGATATGATGGATGATGATAGATGATATATAGATAGACAGATGATGATAGATGAGATAGATAGATGATGGATAGACATGTAGATAAATAGAAGATGATGGATATACTAGAGAGATGATAGATGGATGATAGATAGATGTAGATAATGATGATAGATTGATGATAGATAATGGATGATAGATAGATGGATGAAAGATAGAGAGATAGATGGATGATAGAGAGACAGATGATGATAGAGAGATAGATAGATGGATGGTTGATAAATAGATGATAGATGAAGATAGATAGATGGATGGTTGATAAATAGATGATGATGGAAGATAGATAGATGATAGATGGAGAGGATGAGATATATAGTATAGATATGATATATGGTGATAGATAGATAGATGATAGATATAGATAGATAGTATGATGAGATGGTGATTGAGATAGACAGACAATGGATAGATAAAGTTAGATAGATGATAGATAGATAGACAGACATACAATATAGATATAAGAGACAGGTAGACAGATGGATAGATAGACAGATAGATTGAGAGATAGATATAAAATAGATGGATAGTAGATATATGGTTTGTATATAGATATATAGACTGATAGAGAGAGAGATAGCAGATAGATGGATAGTAGATAAATATGATGGATAGACAGATAGATAGATCGTTTGTATATAGACAGATAGATAGACTGACAGACAGAGAGATAGATGATAGATAGATAGATAGATATATAGATAATATGGATATAGATAGATGTATATAGATAAATAGATGAGACAGACAGATTAATAGACAGACAGATATATTGAGAGGATAGACAGAGAGAGAGAGAGGTAGACAGACAGGCATAGATCTATAGATCGTTTGTAGATAGATACAGTAGATACAGAGAGATAGACAGATACAAAATACAGAGATTGTATCCTATCTGTTATCATATGTCTGTATCTATCTCCTATCTATGTATATTTATCTATCTATCTAACTATCTGTCTGTTCTATCATCTATCTATCTATCTACCTATCTGTCTGTATCTATCTATATCTAACTACCCTATCTGTCTGTATCTATCATCTATCTATCAATCAATCAAAAAGAGCTTTATTGGCAGGATCAATTTATATTTTGACATTGCTAAAGCAAACAAATAATAAAATACATTAGTATAGAGGGTTCACAGTAGGGGGTAATGTATCTACCTATCTGTCTGTATCTATCTATCTATCATCTATCTATCTATCTGTGTCTTGTATCTATCTACCTATCTGTCTGTATCTATCTACCTATCTGTGTCTATCTATCTATCGATCTATCTCTGTATCTATCTATCTATCTGTCTGTCTGTATCATCAGGCAAAGAAAAAAGGACAGCACAGCACCTTCTACTAAAATCTTCAATTTTTATTAAGGCATAGGCAATGCCTATGAGTAAGGGCACATGCCCAACGCGTCAGCTCCTTTAAGCTAGGTACACAACCTATCGTTTTTCCTCCTGACCGACCTTCGATACTTTCGAACGGTCGGCCAGAGGAAGGACTGTCCGTCGCGGCAAATGCAGCCGCGTCCGTAGTCACGCGACCGATCGTGCGGTCCATAGAGGACCGCACGATCGGACGAGGTTTTCCACCTGTCCGATCGTCCTTTCGTCCGATTCGGACAACGGTCGATCGGACATGGGCACTTTCGGATGCGATAATTTCGGTCCGATCGACCGATACACTGAACTATCGGTCGATCGGACGAAATATCTCATCGTGTGTACCCAGCTTTAGCCTGTGTCTATCCTTCTACATGCCTTAATAAAAATTGAAGATTTTAGCCAGAAGGTGCAGTTCTGTCCTTTTATCTTTTGCCTATTTTCCTGAGTTTCGGAGCAGCACACAAGCTCGTGGACCTGTCTGTCTATCTATCTGTCTGTCTATCTATCTATCTATCTCAGTATATATCTGTGAATCTTATCTACATCTATCTATCATTGTCTATCTATATGTGTATCTATCTATTTATCTATCTATCTATCTATATCTATCTATCACATCTATCTATATCAGTGTCTATATGTGTACTATCTATCTACTCATCTATCTATCTGTCTATCATCTGTCTTTCTGTGTACTAACTATCTAAAATAAGAAGAGAGAAAAAACCTCTCATAGACACAGTCCCCTAAAAAAATGCACAATCGCATGGATAACTAACTCATACCCCTAAAGTGCAATAGTATATAAGATGCGGTGCTACCCACCATATGGTCCTGGCGTGTGTATGGCAGAGCTTGACGGAATGTTGGAGACACATTTGAGTTTGAGGAGTGTTCACATTGAGTTGTAGACCGTGGAGCTCTTTAAAATCAACCGGGTGAAGATTTGGCTGTCTGAGGGTTTGGGTGATGTATAGCGTGTTGGTTCTGCTTTCTTTTCCTTTGAACTTGGCTTCTCACTGTCCAAGTTCTAGCGGAGGCTTGGTGCGGTTGTTATTGGGGCACGGAGGAACAAGGAGGGATACGTACTTTTTTTGTCCACTTTCCTACATGTGACTCTTGCAAGTGTGCTCAGCTCATCTTTTTATTGATCCAGCCATGAACTGCCTATTAATATCGGGGACGCTAATGGAAGGAGGGGTAGCACTGTTCTTATATACTAATGCACTTTAGGGGTATGAGTCCTGGCAGTAGTCTTTGTTTGGGGTATATTATAGGCTTCTATGAATGATCAATAAAACAATTTTTTTACTAGTTATCTTCACATGATTGTGCCCTACAGTGGTGTCACTGAAGTTTTATACAGCTGTGCGCTTTCCCTTCCTTGTATCTATTCTACTCGGTACCCTATGTATAGATGGCCAGTAACTGTTATCATTAACCCTTCTTTAAATATACGTGTCTGCCAGCAACATTTTTTAACCATTTATTACTTTTAGAAAATTGGCAGTCTTACATAGTTGGGGGTGGTGCAGGGGGCATGCCCAATTGTACCTTTTTTTTGTCTTTGGAATGTTGAAGGGTATGTGATTTGTTCAGACCATGTGGGTGGCACACCAATGTTAAGAATCAAGACTCCCAACATGTCTTGGTTGCATTTTGCGGCAAGGCATGAGAGAGTTGTAGTTTCCAACATCTGGAGTGCCAAGGTTCAACATCACTGCTCTAGAGGTACCAGTGCCATCACTTTCCTTTGAACCCAACACTATCATATTGTATGGCAGAGATGTCTGAGTTGCAGCCCCAGCTCGATTTGAAATCTGCCACTCTGCTCTATATGGCAACTATGAAACCTATGCAACTTGATGATTTTGGCGATTTCTTTTTTTATGTGTCCATGTTTAAAGGAAAGGAGTGGGTATCTTTATGTGTGTACAAATCATTCTGGCAGGGTAACCCGTTTGAAATAAAACAATAAGAAAAGTGGAATAAAGGTAAAACCTTTATTGGCTAAATAAGATAAGCTTGCTATTATTACTTAGTGAATAAGTTATCACCTTTATACCACTTTTCTTATTTTTTTATTACAAAGGGTTACTCTGTAAACATTTTGACTGGCTAGCACGGTACATCACCTTTTTCTGAATCATTCCAGCGAAAGCCCTACAATAATGTGATATCATAAAGTCAGAAGGAAATTATTTGTACACACAAACATCAGGGTTGTTTGTTAGAATGTCCATTTAATTACTTATATGTATTTTTGGCAATCTAATGTACATAGCCTTATAGGTCCCTCATCCTGAAAACATAAGATGGGTTACTTGCCTTGTCCGTGTGTGCACCTATAATCGCCACTGCACGTGCGCCAGTATTTCTTGTCCTTTTCTGCGCGCATGCGCGATATGTCTGCAAGTACGCACATGCGAGTTGGTTGCGCAAATGCGAATTAGGCAAGAAAACTGCGCATATACGAAGGCCTTGGGACACTGAGGGGTGGACTTGGGCTTGGGACACTAAGGGGAGACTAGGCTTGGGACACTGTGGGAGGACCCTGGGCTTGGGACACTGAGAGGGTGACTCTGGCCTTGGGACACTGAGAAGGGGACTATGGGCTTCTAGTGCCCATTAATGTAACAGGCTTAATGACTAGTTAATCTAAAAAAAAAAAAAATACATGTAATTACTCCTTACTCTAAATGTTCGTACACACGTGCGATCGGGGGTTCCGACGCACGATGATTGGCCCGTGTTTAGGCACTTTATCAGCCGAAACGGTCGTTCGTGCAGAGATCCGCCAAGTCGGTCATGCAAAGACCCCCGAATGAACGACCATTTTGGCGATAAAGTGCCTACAATGGCCGAGTATCGGCTGAAACTTCGTTCCTACCCATCATGCATCGCTGGTCAGGACCCGCGATTGCACATGTTGTATGAACCTTTAGGGTATGTGTGTTGCTGCATGCCTTCAATCCAGTTCAAATTTTGCTCAGACTCAGTATCTTCCTCCCTCTCTTAATTGACACCTCCTTTTCAGACCAGACTGACTATTGTGAGGGCAAGCATGCTCATTAATCACTTTGAGGCACCGCTGGGAGAGAGTCTTCCCGATATGTCATTCAATTGTCGCCATTCCATTTACAGCAACTGCACTCAGCAGTAAAGTTTGATAATAAGGCACCTAAATGTAAGATGTTTCTAATTGGATCTAAAGAATAGGGACAAAACTACCAAAAAAAAAAAAAATGGTACAGTGGTTGTTAGTAAAATTATAGTTTTAAATCATGGGGGTCAAACTCAATCACAACGGGCCAAAATCAAAAAGACGGTAAGGCTGTACACAAGCAGTTTTCGTCCAGCTACCAGTACTTCGTGTATCGTGATTAGGGCGAAAATAGGCTGCTTTGACCCGCCGCACGATCATGTGGTCGCTGGTTTAGATAAGGAGTGTGGGGGGGGGGGGAACACTTGTAATTCTGGAGCAAGTGCGCTCGTCGGAAGGGACAAATAATCCCTTGTGTTTACCGGAGGCTAGCATAAGTGGTGGCGCTAAGTGTTTTGTATAAATACGTAGCAGTGAGCAGGATGTACTTTCTTAACGAGTGTTCACGCTTGTGTGCACGCATCCTCTCTTCTGGGTCTGTGTGACAAGGGATGTGATCAGGTGTCTGATGGCTCCGTGAGGGCTGGATTATTATGTTCCTACCTTACACACTTCTCGTTGGAGGTTGAAAGGCCAATTTCAATGAAGGGCCCTCTGTCACCATCCACTTCCCTCAATGACAGCCTCCTACTAGATATCAATTAGCTTTACAGCGTCACTGCATCCAAGCCTTACTACCCTGCTATCCATTTATGCAAGTTCCATTATGCAGTCCCAAGCTGCGTAACTGTAGATTTGCCTGCTAGATAACGGGATAATCTGATCATGCTATCTTAGTAAAGGTGTGTGATCAGCTGTTTAAAAGCATCTGACCGTGGTATCTAGAAGACAGATGTATAGTTACGCCGCTGTTTGGGACTACCAAATGGGATAGCAATGTGGATCTTGAATGCTGCCAGTCACCGCCACAAAAAACGCCAGATGGGCCAGATTCAGCACGCGGGCCTTGTGTTTGACATGTGTTTTAAATAAGAGCAATTTAAAATACCACATTTCCCAATGTACATACCTGGCCCTATTCACACAGTAATACACCATACCAAGTAAAATGTTTTACGGTTTTATTTCATTGTTGTTGTTTTGACGATTTTGATATAAAAGATGTTGGGTGAGAGTCTGAACGTTTCAGCAAATTAACCTTCCACCTTCTGTTTAAAATATATTTCTTTTTATTGTCTTATCATGTGTTCTTTTTCCAGGTTTAAACTAAGGATTTTTAGTGCCAGTGGATGTAGTATCGGCATACATGTGAAACCCTTCTGATTTCAGACTATCAACAATCTGGCGGTTATGAAATCCCCTTTTTCTGTCTAACAAGCAGCAGGAATGTTTAGCCTAATGGCAAATTCTTAACTGGCTAAAAGATGGCGGGAACCAGTTAGGTTAGTTTGTAACATTAAGCAATTGTTTTTTGATTGGAACGCTGTAACCCTAGCTTGTGAAGGATCAATTGAATACAACAGATATACTGTAACCCTATGTAATACTTTTAAGGAGTTTTGTATGTTGCAATTGGCATTGAGAAAAAACTTGAAATCCCATTTCGGGCTAGGTTCCACTATCACCATGGCAGTGCACGCAGGAGTTTTGAATGAGCAGCCATTCATGAATTGCTATGTGATGTGCTCCTGTATATATCTATGTTATTGGAATGCATTCATTACGCACAAAAAGTTGTGCACACCTGCGTTCCATTAACACAGTTAGAGGGAGCCTATCCAATCTGACTGACTGATCCCCATACTTCATATGAGGATCGGTCGGGTCCGTGTGTGCTGTTCACACACATGTGTACCGCAGATACCAATGTGATCTGTTGGCACACATGTTGGGATCACATGGTATGGCAACCTTAGACCTCAGTCCAGATGCAGCATTGTGTCCCCAACGATTAGTGGCCGAGACGCTGGTGGATTTGACCGTGGAGTCTCCAGAGAATTACCGCTTTCAGAAACAACCTGACAGCTGAGTCGGCTATCCTAGACCCGGGTGAAGAGTGTGGGCCGGCCGTGAGTACTGCTTACATCTTTGTATATCATAGGCGTCAGGCTAGGCTTCATCACGCCAAGTCCGGGTTAGTTGGTTGCAGGATGTAGTTATCCTGGGATTTGGACTGTGGATGGATTGGCATACCAGTAACGCCGGTTGATGACTATGATTTCTGCAGATACATTTTCATAGCGAACCTTGTGAACGTATATAGCCAGGCATCCCCCCATTAGATGGTTTGAGGTCAGGGAAGCCTGATCCTCTGGTTTTTAGTGTTTGTTATAGTGTAACGTTTATTTATTGTATGCACTTTATTTGGCAACTATATTTAATGTTGGTTACTGTTGCCTAAGAGAATCACAATAAACATATTGACCTACCGCACGATAGGAATTTACCAGCATACCTGACCGACCAATACACGGTGATATCGGTACCCGCCTTAAACACTGTAATGGAAAATCGTCCGTAGATAATCTCTAAGGTTTGATACACACGACAGACTACTGATAAATAAATTGACAGGATAGAATTACTGGGGTTGCCAATGACCTCTCTCTCAAACAAGCGGAGAAATCAGTGTATTAGGGCACGGTCACAACAACCAGTTTCGGTCTTGCCGCGTTTTCAATGATATGAAAAAACTGCAAACACAAAAAAGCGCAGCAGTGTGGCCTAGCCCTTAGGAATGAATGGGAAGGAGGGCTTCAGAACTGCACAAGATTCCTCTGTACTGATGCTGGGTAGAGGGCTGTTTTTGTTTTTTGTGAGTGTCTTGCTTGAAAAAGCATTTCATTTGCAGGATACTAGTGTACAGTACTGTGCTGTCCCTCATGTAGATACATTCTCAATGTGTTTTTGGTCTGTAAGGCTTTGTCAGATATGTATAAATCTTGGCTAAGCTGCATGATCTGTTTGTTGCTAGAGAGGTCACTGCAGTAAAGCTGGGTACACCCCATTCAATCTTTCCTCCTGATGGACCGTTCGGCACCTCGGACCGTCAGCCAGGAGGAATGACCATCGATCGCGGCAATAGTAGCCGCGGCTGAACTTTTCCGAACCCAGCATGTGTGGGCCTCCATATAGGAATGCACGTTGGCCGTGGTTTTTGGACATGTCGATGGTGCGTTTGTCGATAACGAACGAACGATCAGTTGCCCTGAAAAAACAATGCTATAATTTCGGCCTGATCAACTAACACTGAACTATCTGTCAATCAGGCGAAATATTGCATGGTGCTAACACTGATAAATAATAGTAAAGCATTTAAAGCAGTGATGCCTTTAATGTTATTACTATTGCATATAACCGTTTTGGCAGTAGTTGCTGTTTTGCTGCCAATTACTAGATATCAGTAGAATAGTGTTATTTATATCCAACCACTAGATGGTAATGTTTGCCTAGGTCTCTGACAGAATCAAGAGTTGGGGTTTAAAACCCTGTTTGATGTGAAAATCTAATTCCTCTACTGTTTATTTTATGAATAAGCTGTTTCTGTGGTTTTCTTTTATAGAAAGGTGACACTGGTAATTGTGGGACTTGATAACGCTGGAAAAAACTGCAGCAGTAAAGGGAATCCAAGGGGTAACTAGCACATTTGGATTAAACGTTGTTTCATTTGTACCACTGAGGTTGGTTCCACTTGTGTACAAGTGCCTGTGGTATGAACCTAAATCACCATAGTGGGGCGGCAGCAAATTAAAACCCAGCCCATGGATTTAATTTATTTCGCCCCTGTAAAGATTGCCTCACAAGCACGGTGGCTCAGTGGTTAGCACTGATGCTTGCAACGCTGCAATCCTGGTTTGAATCCAGTACAGCTCCTTTAAGCTTTGGAAGTCTGGTTGAGCATTTAATGCAGAACCATGCAGAGCCATTTCTCATGTGTTTGGCAAAATGTTTCCCCACCACCCATTGTGGTTTCTATGCTGCACAGTATGCAAAGCATTAAACAAGACTGTTGGATGAATTGCAAAGAAGTAAATAATGTTTCTTCTAGATCTTGAAAATTTTTTGTTGTAATGTATGTGTATTATATGGCCCCATATTGTAAGATATAAAGTATTTAAAAGTCTCACTTGATTGCCTTGTCATTGAGGGTGACATGCAGAGTTCTTGTAATACAAGCATTAATCTGTCTATCTATCTATCTGAATATCTATCTATCTGTCTGTCTGCCTGTCTATCTATCATTACATCCATCCATCCATCCATCTATACATCTATCTATCTATCATCTATCTATCTGTGTATCTTTCTATCTGTCTGTCTATCTATATATCTAATCTATCTATCATCTATCTATATATCTATCATCTATCTATCTATCACCTATCTATCTATCTATCAGTCTATATGTGTATCTATCCATCCATCTATCTATCTGTGTATCTATCTATCTATCTATCCATCTGTGTATCTATCTATCTATGTGTCTGTCGGTCTGTCTATCTATCTATATTTCTATCATTATCTATCTATCTGCCTGTTTATCTATCTATCTACCTATCTTATATCATTGTATCCATCTATCTAGTATCGATCTACATATCTATCTATCCATCTATGTATCTATCTACATATCTATTTATCTATCCTATATCTATCATCTATGTATCTACCAAATCTATCTATCTATCTGTCTGTCTGTCAATCTATCTATCTGAATATATCTATCTGTCTGTCTGTCTATCGATCTATCTACATTACATCCATCCATCCATCATCTACTATCTGTCTACTATATCTTAATCTATCTATCATCTATCCATATATCTATCACCTTCTATCGAATCTATCTATCATCTATCCATCCATCTATCTATCTGTTTATCATCTATCTATATCCTCGTGTATCTATCTATCATCATCGGTCTATCTATCTATTATCTGTCTGTCTGTCTATCTATCTACCTGTCTATCGGTCCGTCTGTCTATCTATCCTCATCAATCATCTATCTATCTATTATCTATCCATCTATCTACGATCATTATCTATCTATTATATATATATATGGATAACATATATATATATATCCATCTATCAATCATCATCGACATATCTATCTATATCTATCCTCTATACTCTATCTAATCTATCTACTATTATCTTCATATATCTATCATCTATCTATCTATCGAACTATCTATCGGCCTATCTGTGTATCTATCCATCCATCTATATATCTATCTGTGTATCTATCTATCCATCCATCTGTGTATCTATCTATCTATCTATCGGTGTATCTATCTATCTATCTGTGTATCTATGTATTATCTATCTATCTATATCTCTCTCTCTATATCTATCTATCTCTCTGTGTATCTATCTATCTCTCGCTATCTGTGTATCTATCTGTCCATCCATCTATCTGTCTGTCTTTTCTGTCTGTCTATCTATCTATCTGTGTATCTATCTATCTATCTGTGTATCTATCTATCTGTCTGTCTATCTGTGTATCATCTGTCATCGTCTGTCTGTCAATCTATCGATCTGTCTATCTATCTATTGACCTATCATTATCTGTCTATCTATCTATCATCTATCCATATATCTATCTATCACAACCTATCTATCTATCTATCTTCAGTCTATAGAATCTATCAGTCTATATGTGTATCTATCCATCCACTACCTATCTTGTATCTATCTATCTATCCATCTGTGTATCTATCATCTATGTGTTCGGTCGTCTGTCATCTATCTATATTTCTATCATTATCTATCTCTGATCTCTTTTTATCTATCTATCTACCTATCTATCTATCCATCTATCTATCATCTATCCATCTATGTATCTATCTATCTACAGTTATCTATCTATCTATCTATCTATCTATATATATATATATATCTCTATCCATCTATCAACATCTATCTACATATCTATGTATCCATCTATCTATATCTATGTATCCATCTATCTATGTATCGACTACATATCTATCTATCCTCTATGTATCTATCTACATATCTATTTATCTATCCATATATCTATCATCTATGTATCTACCGAATCTATCTATCTATCTGTCTGTCTGTCAATCTATCTATCTGAATTATCTATCTATCTGTCTGTCTGTCTATCGATCTATCTATCATTACATCCATCCATCCATCTATCTATCTATCTTGTCTACTATAATCTAATCTATCTATCTATCTATCATCATCCATATATCTATCACCTATCTATCGATCATTCTATCATCTATCCTCCATCTATCTATCTGTGTATCTATCTATCCATCTGTGTATCTATCTATCATCTATCTGTCTATCTATCTATCTATCTACCTGTCTATCGGTCCGTCTGTCTATCTATCCATCTATCAATCATCTATCTACATATCTATCTATCTATTATCTATCCATCTATCTACAGTATCTATCTATCTATCTATCTATATATATATATATATGGATGGATATATATATATATATATCCATCTATCAATCATCTTCTACATATCATATCTATTATCTATCCATCTATCTATGTATCCATCTATTATCTATCCATCTATGTATCGATCTACATATCTATCTATCTACATATCTATCTATATCTATCCATCTATGTATCTATCTACATATCTATCTATCTATCCATATATCTATCATCTATCTATCTATCGAATCTATCTATCGGCCTATCTGTGTATCTATCCATCCATCTATATATCTATCTGTGTATCTATCTATCCATCCATCTGTGTATCTATCTATCTATCTGTGTATCTATGTATATCTATCTATCTATATCTCTCTCTATATATCTATCTATCTCTCTATCTATCTGTGTATCTATCTATCTCTCGCTATCTGTGTATCTATCTGTCCATCCATCATCTGTCTGTCTATCTATCTGTGTATCTATCTATCTATCTATCTATCTGTGTATCTATCTATCTGTCTGTCTATCTGTGTATCTATCTGTCAATCGGTCTGTCTGTCTATCTATCGATCTGTCTATCTATCTATCGACCTATCATTATCTGTCTATCTATCTATCAATCTATCTATCTGTGTATCTATCTATCTATCTCTCCATCATCCATCCATCTATCTGTATTTCTTCTTCTATCTTCTTCTATCTATCAGTGTATCTATCTATCTGTGTATCTATCTATCTATCTCTCTGTGTATCTATCTTCATTATCTTTCTATCTGTCGGTCTGTCTATCTATCTATCTGTCAATCGGTCTGTCTGTCTATCTATCGATCTGTCTATCGACCTATCATTATCTGTCTATCATCTGTGTATCTATCATTATCTATCTATCTGTCTGTCTGTCGAACGATCTGTCGATCTATCTCTGTATGTTCTGCCTGTCCCTCTCCATAGCTACCAGGACCCAGAGCTGCTCCGCCCACCAACCACAAGGGAAGAAAAGGGGAATAGAATCTCTGCGTACTCGGGGGGAGGAGTCAAGTCCCTAGCTGTAATCTGATGTGTGAGTGTGACGTAAGCTGCTGATTACTCTACTTCTTAAAGTGACGGTGGGCAACCCTGTTCCGGTACGACTTGTTATGTGCCTTTTGCCCGGTACAGCATATTTAAAAGTGGTACCATACAGGCAAACCGTTACATTGGAGGGTAAGATATTACCGGGTACCATGTTATTATCTGCTGTAGTATGGCTAACATTACAATACTGTAACCCTGCTCATCCCCTAGAGTTTATAGCCAATCACTAGCCCCCACCCATCTCCCTGTATCTATGACTACCAGCTTAGCAACCGCGTCGTTAACAACCTACTAGCCCTACCCAGCTCTCTATGGTAAAGCTATTCCCCGCCCCTCCGTGTTTTACAGACCAATGAGTGACAGGATCTGGTGATCACGTGATGGCGATGGATAGTCTAGTTGTTGCCCCTAACATGAATGGTGGATTGGTGTGTTGTCTCCGTAGGCTGGTAACTAGCGGGTGAGCAGTGGAGCGAAGGCAGGTAACTCAGACAGAGGCCTGACGACTTAAGGACTAGCACGTAGGGGTTTGGGGGGAGGGAGAGACCATTCTGATAATGAGGACTAGATACCTGTCAGCTTTCCAGCAGTCTAAGAAACTACACTCCCAGAATCCCACAGTGAAGGGACATTATCAGTGGAATAATGGGAGTTGTGGTTCAGAACAACTAAAGGATGATTGTCATACTATCAGATGGCAGCCACGGAACTTCCTCTCCCCCCCAGCAGTAAGCAAGATTCCCTTCCCCTCTTCTTTCTGGTTGGTGGGCGGACAGCTCTGGGTCCTGGTAGCTACACGAGTCCTGTCTACAGACTCCCCACACAGTGAGGTGTTAGTAATGTACTGAACATGGACTGGGGGTTGTAATGTCATGTGTGTGAGAGAGAGAGAGATGATGAGAGATGATGATAGATAGATCATATATAGATAGATAAATCGATCATATATACATAGATAAATTGATCATATAGATAGATAATAGATTTTTTTATTAGATAGATTATAGATAGAGACAGACGATATATGGATGATAGACGTAGATAGACAGATAGATCATAGATAGATGATAATCTGTAGATCATAGATAGATAGACAGACAGCGATATAGGATGATAGATAGATGACAGACAGACAGATTATAGATGGATGATAGATAGATGAATGGATGTGTAGATAGTGGGCATAGATCGTGATAGATGGATGATGATGGCTGGATGATAGATTGCTGGTGATATGATGGATGGATGGATCGATGGATGTGCTGCTGGCTGTGCTGGATGCTCGAGTCTAGCTGGCTATGCTAGAGCTGCTGCTGCCTGATCGTTCCGCTGGCTCTCGCTGGCTCTCGCTAGCTGCTCGCTGGCTGCTCGCTGGCTGCTCGCTCTCCCGATGCTCCGGCTGCTGCTATGTGTGTTCCGCGTCCTGTGGCTGCCTCGTGCTAGATGCGATGACTACATGGCTAGATAGCCATGTAGATATAGACGATGATGGTGATCCTAGAGACTAGATAGATGGATGGTAGATCGATGGGATGTAATTCTGATGGATGGTACGCTGATGGATGGTCGCTCGATGTGGTTATGATGCTGATCGCTAGATTCGCTCGCTGATAGATCCTCGCTCGTTTGTGATAATGATGCAAGATAGAGAGTGATAGATAGCGATACGATAGATATACAGAAGATGATAGATATATCATATAGAGATCATCGATAGATGATAATCATATATAGATAGATGACAGACAGACATATATGGATAATAGATAGATGACAGACAGCAGATGATAGATGAGATGATGATAGATGATAGATGGATGATAGATAGATAGATAGAGATTGATGGATGACTAGATAGATAATATAGATAGACAATGATAGACGAGATAGAGATAGATAGATGATGGATAGACATGTAGATAAATAGACAATGATGGAATAAACATAGAGAGATGATAGATGGATGGTAGATATGTAGATAGTAATGATAGATAGTTGGTGTAGATAATGGATTGATAGATTGGTGAGTGGTAGATGGACTGATAGATAGACAGATGATAGATAGAGAGATAGATATGGATGATCAATGTGATAGATGGAGTAGTAGATGGATAGGTTGTTAAATGATGATGTGGAAGATGTGATGGAGTGGACAGATGAGTCTTGTGTGTGATTGTGCTGTGTAGTGTGTTTGTGTGTGTATGATGTTGTTGGGTGTAATAAGTGTAGTAGAGAAGAAGATAGACAGAATACATATAGATGAGAGACAGGTAGACGATGATAGATAGACAGATGTTGAGGTAGATTAAGAAGATGGTATAGATATGGTTTGTATATAGATATATAGACTGATAGAGAGAGTAGCTATAGATGTAGTAGATAAATAGATGATAGACAGATAGATAGATCGTTGTATATAACAGATAGATAGACTGACAGACAGAGAGATAGATGATAGATGATAGATAGAGATAATGGAGATAAAGATAGATTGTATATAGATAAATAGATGAGAGACAGACAGATTAATAGACAACGATATTTGAAGATAGACAGAGAGAGAGGAGGTAGACAGACAGGCGATAGATCTATAGATCGTTTGTAGATAGATACAGTAGATACAGAGAGATAGACAGATACAAAATACAAGATTGTATCCTATCTGTTATCTATAGTCTGTATCTTCTCCTATCTAGTATATTTATCTATCTATCTAACTATCTGTCTGATCTATCATCATCTTCTATCTATCTACCTATCTGTCTGTATCTATCATATCTAACTACCTATCTGCTGTATCTATCATCTATCTATCAATCAAATCAAAAAGAGCTTTATTGGCAGGATCAATTTATATTTTGACATTGCTAAAACAAACAATAATAAACATACTAGTATAGAGGTTCAAGTAGGGGGTAATGATCTACCTATCTGTCTGTATCTATCTATCTATCATCTATCTATCTATCTGTGTCTGTACTACTACCTATCTGTCTGTATCTATCTACCTATCTGTGTCTATCTATCTATCGATCTATCTCTGTATCTATCTATCTATCTGTCTGTCTGTATCTATCAGGCAAAAGAAAAAAGGACAGCACAGCACCTTCTGCTAAAATCTCTTTTTATTAAGGCATAGGCAATGCCTATGAGTAAGGGCACATGCCCAAAACGCGTCAGGCTCCTTAAGCTAGGTACAACACTCGATTTTTCCTCCTGACCGACCGTTTCGATACTTTCGAACGGTCGGCCAGGAGGAAGGACTGTCCGTCGCGGCAAATGCAGCCGCGTCCGATATCACCGCGACCGATCGTGCGGTCCATAGAGGACCGCACGATCGGACGAGGTTTTCCACCCTGTCCGATCGTCCTTTCGTCCGTTCGGACGAACGGTCGATCGGACATGGGCACTTTCGGATGCGATAATTTCGGTCCGATCGACCGATACACTGAACTATCGTTCGATCGGACCGAAATATCTCACGTGTGTACCCAGCTTTAGCCGTGTCTATCCTTCTACATGCCTTAATAAAAATTGAGAATTTAGCCAGAAGGTGCAGTTCTGTCCTTTTATCTTTTGCCTATTTGTCCTGAGTTTCGAGACAGCACACAAGCTCGGTGGACCTGTCTGTCTATCTATCTTCTGTCTTCTATCTATCTATCTCAGTATATATCTGTGAATCTTATCTACATCTATCTATCAGTGTCTATCTATATGTGTATCTATCTATCTTATCTATCTATCTATATCTATCTATCGACATCTATCTATCTATCAGTGTCTATATGTGTATCTATCTATCTACTCTATCTATCTATCTATCATCTGTCTATCATCTGTCTTTCTGTGTATCTAACTATCTAAAATAAGAAGAGAGAAAAACCTCTCATGACCACAGTCCCCTAAAAAATGGCACAATCGCATGGAGATAACTAACTCATACCCCTAAAGTGCAATAGTATATAAGATGCGTGCACCCACCATATGGTCCTGGCGTGTTGTATGGCGAGCTTGACGGAATTGTTGGAGACAACATTTTGAGTTTGAGGAGTGTTCACATTGAGTTGTAGACCGTGGAGCTCTTTAAAATCAACCGGGTGAAGATTTGGCTGTCTGAGGGTTTGGTGATGTATGCGTGTTTGGTTCTGCTTTCTTTTCCTTTGAACTTGGCTTCTCACGTCCAAGTTCTAGCGGAGGCTTGGTGCTGTGTTGATTGGGGCACGGAGGAACAAGGAGGGATACGTACTTTTTTTTGTCCACTTTCCTACATGTGACTCTTGCAAGTGTGCTCAGCTCATCTTTTTATGTGATCCAGCCAGGAACTCCTATTAATACTGGACGCTGATGGAAGGAGGGTACACTGTATCTTATATACTAATGCACTTAGGGGTATGAGTCCTGGCATTAGTCTTTGGTTGGGGTATATTATAGGCTTTCTATGAATGATCAATAAACAATTTTTTACTAGTTTATCTTCACATGATTGTGCCCTACAGTGTGTCACTGAAGTTTTATACAGCTGTGCGCTTTCCCTTCCTTGTATCTATCTTCTCTGTATCCCTATGTATAGATGGCCAGTACTGTTATCATTAACCCTTCTTTAAATATACGTGTGCTGCCAGCAACATTTTTTAACCATTTATTTACTTTTAGAAATAATTGGCAGTCTTACATGTTGGGGGTGGTGCAGGGGGCATGCCCATTGTACCTTTTTTTTTGTCTTTGGAATGTTGAAGGGTATGTGATTTGTTCAGACCATGTGCGGTGGCACACCAAATTTTAAGAATCAGACTCCCACCATGTCTTGGTTGCATTTTGCGGCAAGGCTGAGTGAGATTTGTAGTTTCCAAAACATCTGGAGTGCCAAGGTTCAACATCACTGCTCTAGAGGTACCAGTGCCATCACTTTCCTTTTGACCCCAACACTATCATTTGTATGCAAGAATGTCTGAGTTTGCAGCCCTCCAGATGTTTGAAATCTGCCACTCTGCTCTATATGGCAACTATGAAACCTATGCAACTTGATGATTTTGGCGATTTCTTTTTTTATGTGTCCATGTTTAAAGGAAAGGAGTGGGTATCTTTATGTGTGTACAAATCATCTGGCAGGGTAACCCGTTTGAAATAAACAATAAGAAAAGTGGAATAAGGTAAAACCTTTATTGCTAAATAAGATAAGCTTGCTATTATTATCTTAGTGATAAGTTATCACCTTTATACCACTTCTTATTTTTTATTACAAAAGGGTTACTCTGTAAACATTTTGACTGGCTAGCACGGTACATCACCTTTTTCTGAATCATTCCAGCGAAAGCCCTACAATAATGTGATATCATAAAGTCAGAAGAAGATTATTGTGTACACACAAACATCAGGGATTGTTTGTTAGAATGTCCATTTAATTTACTTATATGTATTTTTGGCAATCTAATGTACATAGCCTTATAGGTCCTCATCCTGAAAACATAAGATGGGTTACTTGCCTGTGTCCGTGTGTGCACCTATAATCGCCACTGCACGTGCGCCAGTATTTCTGTCCTTTTCTGCCGCATGCGCGATATGTCTGCAAGTACGCACATGCGAGTTGGTTGCGCAAATGCGAATTAGGCAAGAAAACTGCGCATATACGAAGGCTTGGACACTGAGGGGTGGACTCTGGGCTTGGGACACTAAGGGGAGACTAGGCTTGGGACACTGTGGGGAGACCCTGGGCTTGGGACACTGAGAGGGTGACTCTGGCCTTGGGACACTGAGAAGGGGACTATGGGCTTCTAGTGCCATTAATGTAACAGCTTAATGACTAGTTAATCTAAAAAAAAAAAAAAAATACATGTAATTACTCCTTCTCAAATGTTCGTACACACGTGCGATCGCGGGTTCCGACGCACGATGATTGGCCCGTGTTTAGGCACTTTATCAGCCGAAACGTTCGTTCGTGCAGAGATCCGCCAAGTCGGTCTGCAAAGACCCCCCGAATGAACGACCATTTTTGCGATAAAGTGCCTACACATGGCCAGTATCGGCTGAAACGTTCGTTCCTACACATCATGCATCGCTGGTCAGGACCCGCGATTGCACATGTGTATGAACCTTTAGGGTATGTGTGTTGCTGCATGCCTTCAATCCAGTTCAAATTTTGCTCAGACTCAGTATCTTCCTCCCTCTCTTAATTGACACCTCCTTTATTCAGACCAGACTGACTATCTGTGAGGGCAAGCATGCTCTAATCACTTTGAGGCACCGCTGGGAGAGGATCTTCCGATATGTCATCAATGGTCGCCATTCCATTTACAGCAACTGCACTCAGCAGTAAGTTTGATAATAAGGCACCTAAATGTAAGATGTTTCTAATTGGATCTAAAGAAATAGGGGACAAAACTCCAAAAAAAAAAAAAAATGGTACAGTGGTTGTTAGTAAAATTATAGTTTTAAATCATGGGGGTCAAACTCAATCACAACGGGCCAAAATCAAAAAGACAGGCTAAGGCTGGGTAACACAGGCAGGTTTTCGTCAGTCTACCAGACTTCCGTGTATCGGTCGATTAGGGCGAAAAATCGATGCTGCTTTTGACCGCCGCCGCGATCAATGCTGGTCGCTCGTTTCTCTGGACCGACTAACGGATGTGTTGGGGCCGCACGATCTGTTGTTTGTGGCCACTATTGCCACTTTCAACAGACATTTTGTCCTGGCCGAGCGCATGCTCGTAGTAAACACTCGATCGGGACAAATATCCCTTTGTGTTTACCCAGCATAAGTGGTGGCTGATTTTTTTATTAGAAATTAGCAGGTGAGCAGGACTGGGACTTTGTCACGCTTGTGCCGAGTGCTGGTTCTTGACAGGGATGTGATCATGTGCTAATGTGGAATGCCTACCAAACTGTTCTGGCGTGGTATGGAAAGGCCAATTTCAATGGAGGGCCCTCTGTCACACTCCCTTCCCAGAGCCGCCTAGATATGCAATTAGCTGTTACAGCGGTCACTGCATCCAGCCTTACTACCCTGCTATCCATTTATGCAAGTTCCATTTATGCAGTCCCAAGCTGCGTAACTGTAGATTTGCCTGCTAGATAACGGATAATCTGATCATGCGTATCTTAGTAAAGGTGTGTGTGATCAGCTGTTTAAAAGGCTGACCGTGGTATCTAGAAGAAGATGTAGTTACGCCGCTGTTTGGGACTACACAAATGGATAGCAATGTTGGATCTTGAATGCTGCCAGTCACCGCCACAAAACGGCCAGATGGCCCAGATTCAGCACGCGCCTTGTGTTTGACACGTGTGTTTTAAATAATGAGCAATTTAAAAATACACATTTCCCAATGTACATACCCTGGGCCCTATTCACACAGTAACACATACTAAAATTATAAAATGTTTTACGGTTTTATTTCATTGTGTTGTTTTGACGATTTTGATGAATAAAAGATGTGGGGTAGGAGTCTGAACGTTTCAAGCAAATTAAACCTTCCACCTTCTGTTAAAATATATTTCTTTTTTTTGTCTTATCATGTGTTTCTTTTCCAGGTTTTAAAACTAAGGATTTTTAGTGCCAGTGGATGTAGTATCGGCATATCATGTGAACCACTTCTGATTTCAGACTATCAACAATCTGCGGTTATGAAATCCCCTTTTCTGTCTAATCAAGCAGCAGGAATGTTTAGCCTAATGGCAAATTGCTGTAACTGCTAAAAAGATGGCGGGAACCAGTTAGGTTAGTTTTGTACATAAGCAATTGTTTTTTTATTGGAACGCTGTAACCCTATGCTTGTGAAGGATCTAATTGAATACAACATATAACTGTAACCCTATGTAATACTTTTAAGGAGTTTTGTATGTTGCAAATTGGCATTGAGAAAAAACTTGAAATCCCCTTTCGGGCTAGGTTTCCACTATCACTCATGGCAGTGCACGCAGGAGTTTGGAATGAGCAGCCATTCATGAATTTGCTATGTGTGATGTGCTCCTATATATCTATGTTATTGGAATGCATTCATTACGCACAAAAGTTGTGCACACATGCGTTCCATTAACACATGTTAGAGGGAGCCTATCCAATCTGACTGACTGATCCCCATACTTCATATGAGGATCGGTCGGGTCCGTGTGTGCTGTTCACACAGCATGTGTACGACAGATACCAATGTGATCTGTTGGCACACATGTTGTGGGATCACATGGTTATGGCAACCTTTAGACCTTCGTCCAGATGCAGCATTGTGTTCCCCAAACGATGTAAGTGGCCGAGACGCTGGTGGTTGTGACCGTGGATTCTCCAGAGAATTACCCGCTGTTCAGAAACAACCCTGACAGCTGAGTCGCTATCCTAGACCCGGGGGAAGAGTGTGGCTGCCGGCCGTGAGTACTGCTTCATCTTTGTATATCATAGGCGTCAGGCTAGGCTTCTCACGCCAAGTCCCGGTTTAGTTGGTTGCAGGGATGTAAGTTATCCATGGGTTGAACTGTGCTGTTTTGGTCCATACCAGTAACGCCGGTTGATGACTATGATTTCTGCAGATACATCTTTCATAGCGAACCTTGTGAACTTATATAGCCAGGCATCCCCCCATTGATGGTTTGAGGTTCAGGGAAGCCTGATACCTCTGGTTTTTAAGTGTTTTGTTATATGTGTAACGGTTTAATTATATGTATGCACTTTATTTGCAACTATATTTATATGTTGGTTACTGTTGCCCTAAGAGAATCACAATAAACATATTGACCTACCGCACTTAGGAATTTACCAGCATACCTGACCGACCAATACACGGTGATATCGGTACCCAGCCTTAAACACTGTAATGGAAAATCGTCCGTAATAATCTCTAAGGTTTGATCACACGACAGACTACTGATAAATAAATTGACAGGATAGAATTACTGGGGACTTGCCAATGACCTCTCTCTCAAACAAAGCGGAGAAATCAGTGTATTAGGCACGGTCACTGCAACGCAGTTTCGGTCCATTGCCGCGTTTTCAATGATATGAAAAAAAGCAAACCACAAAAAAGCGCACAGTGTGGCCTGCCTTAGGAATGAATGGGAAGGAGGCTTCAGAACTGCACAGATTCCTCTGTTGATGCTGGGTAGAGGGCTGTTTTTGTTTTTTGTGAGTGTCTGCTTGAAAAAGCATTTCATTTGCAGGATACTTAGTGTACAGTACGGTGCTGTCCCTCATGTAGATAACATTCTCAATGTGTTTTTTGTCTTAAGGCTTGGTCAGATTATATGATAAATCTTGGCTAAGCTGCATGATCTGTTTTTTGCTAGAGAGGTCACTGCGTAAACTGGGTAACACACCATTCAATCTTTCCTCCTGATGGACCGTTCGGCACCTCGACCGGTCAGCCAGGAGGATGACCATCGATCGCGGCAATAGTGCCGCGGCTGACAGTTTTCCGTAACCCAGCATTTGGTGGTCCATATAGGAATGCACGATTTGGCCGTGGTTTTTGGACATGTTCGATGGTGCGTTTGTCCGATACAACGAACGATCAGTTGCGCCTGAAAAAACAATGCTATAATTTCGGCCTGATCAACTAATACACTGAACTATCTGTCAATCAGGCGAAATATTGCATGGTGCTAACCACTGATAAATAATAGTAAAGCATTTAAAGCAGTGATGCCTTTAAATGTTATTACTATTGCATATAAAACGTTTGGCAGTAGTTGCTGTTTTGCTGCCAATTACTAGATATCAGTAAATAGTGTTATTTATATCCAACCACTAGATGGTAATGTTTGCCTAGGTCTCTGACAGAATCAAGAGTTGGGGTTTAAAATCCCTGTTTGAATGTGAAACTAATTCCTCTACTGTTTATTTTATGAATAACGTGTTCTGTGGTTTTCTTTTTATAGAAAGGTACACTGGTAATTGTGGGACTTGATAACGCTGGAAAAACTGCACAGTAAAGGGAATCCAAGGAGGTAACTAGCATTTGGATTAACGTGTTTCATTTGTACCACTGAGGTTTGGTTCCAACTTTGTGTACAAGTGCCTGTGTATGAACCTAAATCACCATAGTGGGTGGCGGCAGCAAATTAAAACCAGCCCATGGATTTAATTTATTTCTTGCCCCTGTAAAGATTGCATCACAAAGAGCACGGTGGCTCAGTGGTTAGCACTGTGCGTTGCAACGCTGCAATCCTGGGTTTGATCCAGTACAAGCTCCTTTTAAGCTTTGGAAGTCTGGTTGGCATTTAATGCAGAACCATGCAAGAGCCATTTCTCATGTGTTTGGCAAATGTTTCCCCCACCCATTGTGGTTTCTATGCTGCACAGTAATGCAAAGCATTAAACAACGTGTGGATGAAATTGCCAAAGAAGTAAATAATGTTTCTCTAGATCTTGGAAAATTTTTTGTTGAATGTATTGTATTATGGCCCCCATATTGTAAGATATAAAGGTATTAAAAGTCTCACATGATTGCCTTGTCATGAGGTGTACATGCAGAGTTCTTGTATACAAGGCATTGAAACTCCATGATGTATTTCTGTTCCTTATAATACATTCTGAATGTTTCAAAATATAATGGGAGCAATAATGAATATTTATTCATAAAAGAAAAACAAAACTGCCCTAACACCACTCCCGCTGCATATACGCCACCCTCGCTGAATTACGCCACTCTTCTCCGCATTACGCCGCTCTCGCTGCATTATTCCACTCCCTCCGCATTCCACCACTCCTGCTGCATTACGCCACCCTCGCTGCTTTATTCACTCTTCCGCATTACACCACTCCCGCTGCATTACGCCACCCTCACTGCATTATGCACCCTCTGCATTACGCCATTCCGCTGCATTGTTCATTCCCTCCACATTACCACCCTCGCTGCATTACACCACTCCCGCTGCATTGTTCCATTCCCTCCACATTACGCCACCCTCGCTGCATTACAACACTCCCGCTGGAGGAAGAACTTATTCAGTGGCAATTTAACATGTGCTGGTGCTGTGAATGTTAGGAGTGAAATTTAATTTAAACCTACTGATTTTTTTTTTTACTGCAGTAAGATAACATCTGATTGGTTGATGCAGATTGATAGCAGGGCAAACTTTTTTTTACTCAACCCAATACAGTGTACTGTACTTTTCTGTTTTTCGGGGGAAAAAAGTCTCACATACCCAGGCCCTGGCTTAAAGGTCATGTGTGATCACAGCCCCCCGTGATGCACAAGTTCTTCCTCCTTCCTCCTTGTTGTTTAGTGTATAGGTCTGTTAAGTGTATAGTCTAGGGAACTCTGTTGGCAGGCATTGTTGATGATCTGACCCTGCGGATCATCTATGAGCCTGACTGACCGTTCATACACTGATCGATTGTCTTAAAAGGCCTTTGGAATTCACACATCTGTCGCGTGTCGGAACCCACATTTCTTCCTTCCTTTCCCCTTACCTACCCACTCTCTAAAGATTTTCAGACATTTTATAGAATAAAGAATTAAAAAAATCTAAACCAAACTAAAAAAAAATAACGAATTTTCCTATGTCCGTTCTTGTTCATGAACAACTCACTTAACATCCTTAAATATATATTTTCGGTATACACCTTAAATATTTTTTATATGCCTATACTCAAGTTTATGACATAGCTAGTAATAGACATATTCATGTCTTTCTAAAACAATGGTGGTCATAAACGAAATGAGGCCGATGTTTTGTTATGGGATTAGACAAAAATTAGTGCCGTCAATATTTTTATTAAAAACAATGTGCGCATGGCTACCATAAGGAAAACATATGTTTTTATTACGTGTAACAAACAATTTAAGTTGGGCATTGTTTACTATATGCCTAGACTTTATTTTAGGGAGACTTGGTTGTGTAAAGCTTAAAATTAATTATTGGTTTTAGCTTTTTATTTTAGTCTCTTAGCAGTGATTGAATATTGTATTCTCTTATTAAACAGAGCCCTCCTGAAGATGTGGCCCCCACTTGTTTGTTTTTCAAAAGCAGACATTAAACAAGGGAGTTTGACATCACCATTTTCGATCTGGGTGGAGGGAAAGAATTCGGGGGATCTGGAAAAAACTATACCAGAATCCTACGGTGTTTGTGTTTGTTATTGTTCTAGTGATGTGGACGGATGAAGAAACAAAGGAAACAATGGCGTTTTTAAGGCATCCCCAGGATTTCAGGAAAACCTGTATTAGTTTAAGTAATAAACTTTTTCCCTTCTGTATGCTAAAAAGGGTAGGTGGGCCATCCAGGTTATAAGTGTAAAGAGAAGGCGCTGAGGAAAAAATGCGCTTGCGTGGGATTTGATTACTGTGCATAAACACATTAATGGGCCATACAATAAACTATCTGGGCTTTGTTCACCAATAGAGCATGTCCGAGGACACAAGGACATCCCTTAAGACTTGAAGAAAAAATGTTTAGGCATCAAGTTCGTAGGGGTTTTTCACTGTGAGAACGGTAAAGCTATGGAACTGTCTTCCAGTGGACGTTGTTATGCGAGGTTCAGTGGTCATTGTTAAAAAAAAAACTGGATGAGTTTCTGCAAACAGAATGTTGCAAGTTACTGGTATGTGATACTAAAGTAGAGTGATACAGGGAAATTTCCTATTGCCACTTGGAGTCAGGAGTGAATTTCCCTTCAATAAATTTGGTGGGGGTTTTTTTCCGCCTTCCTCTGGATCAACAGTTTGGCAGAATGAGGATATTGCTAGATGGGCTGGACTGGATGGACATTTGTCTTTATTCAACATCAAATACTATACCATACATATACTATGACATGGTATGCGTTTGTCCACGGATCAGAATGCGCTGATACAGAGAGGCAATTTACAGTTACTACCTTTAAAATGACTTCAGAATCATGCTTCTAGCTGCAATCTATGCAAACTTATAGAGTAAAAACTGCGGCGTTTCCAGCTGACAATCACCAGCACCATTGCTCCGCCTCTCATGCTTAGGCATGAGCATGCCCAGTTGTATCCTACTGTGTCCTTTCTTTAAATAGTTTCAAAAATGTGTGTTGTTTTGTGGTGTGTGTGTGTGGGGGGATTGGGGTGCTTTTACACAGCACAGCATTTGATGTCACAATCTTCCTTGTTTATCACTGCTAACTTTACAAGGGGATATAAAATATAAGGAAAGTTATCCATGGTGCTAGTTGCTTCTCTAAAGTTCTTTCCTGTGCCCTAAAAGCTTCTTTTTTTATAATGGCTTTATTTTGGGTAGTTGACTTGTAGCTAACTGTACCCATAATTTCTATAATAAATATCTACACCCTTTTGGCTTATAAAGTGGAAGTTCAGAACCATTCAATGGCTTTCAAGAAAAAAAAAAGGAAGACTTTCATTCCACTAAGGCTGGTATACGCAGTAAGATAATTTGTCCCGGCAGGCTGTTTGCTGCTATCGACCAGTCACTAGGGCAATAATTTATGTAGCATTACCTAATTATAAATAATTGTTTTGGATGAAATCAGACTATAGAATTTAGAAAAGATTTGGAATAAGGTTATATAGTTCATGCAAGTGCTTTCAAATACAGTTATTCTGGGATACCCAGAGCCACAACCACTTGGCTCTGGCTGTTTATTATAATGCTGAAAGGTCCATACTAACCTCTAGCCCGTCTGCATTGGTGACTTTTGAACTCCATGTAGCCACTGCTATTCCAGATCTTAAATTCACTCTACCCTGTGGTAAATAGGTTGGCAAGGTTTTTAGACGCTGCAGATCGGAATGATAAGGCCAATTGTATATTATAAAGATTGAATAAGATTATTTTTTCTGTTTATTTTTTTTTTTAATGATCAATCTAAAAATATTATTAGCAACAAGAGATCTCACTTTATTTTTTAGTCATATAATATGGACTGGAAAAATCTCCTGTGGCCAATATCTTAGAAATCTACTACTGGCCCACTTAATTTATAGGCTTGTCCACTAGTATCTATTTGTCAAGTAGTAGGCCAAAAAACGGGTGTTGTGCAAAAATTTCTGTTGATATTGTCCAAAATATTGCAGTGTAATGGTTAATCAATGGTCTACTCGTATCACTGACTGGTGCCCCAGCAGAGTGCCCTGTCCACACTGACTGGACAGGAAATTTTTGGTTTAGATTTAATATGTCTTGTGTCATTTTCATTCCTTGTTGCGTCCTTCGTTTCTGTGGGCATTAACTTCTACATGGCCACCTTGTTTCAAGTGGTGGCGTGCCGTTATGGGCGTGGTTTTGGGGGTGTGCCTTTGATGTTGGGGGCATGGATAGGATGTTTGGGTTTGGGGGGAGTGAGTCGGGAACAGACCTGGATGTTTGGGGGGTGGCCATGGATGTATGGGGCGGACCAATAATATTTTGGATTTTTTTTGGGGTGGCCACAATATCTGTATCTTGGTCACATTTGGGGGCATGGTTGAAGGCATGGCATTTATCTTTGGGGGCGTGGCCTGATGGTTGGTATAGCGTGAACGTGATGTTTGGGGGGTGTGGCCGTGACAGCAATATCGGGCGTGGTCACATCCCAGGAGTCTCTACTTTACATTTCTTAGCATGACAATAACCACAAATGTGGATTCATGCATCCAATAGCAAATACTTTCCAGTGTTTAATATTTGTATATAAATGTGATTCATTGTAACCAATAGTAACTACGTAGTCTTTCCAGGGTTTATATTTGTATATAAATGTGATTAATCGTACCAATATCTAGTCCTCAGGGTTATAGTATATAAGCATTCATTCCCAAGTACCTAGCTTTCCGGTTTATATTTGTATCTAAAATGTTGATTCATTCACCCCCCCTATCTACATATCTATGTATCCATCTATCTATATCTATGTATCCATCTATCTATGTATCGATCTACATATCTATCTATCCATCTATGTATCTATCTACATATCTATTTATCTATCCATATATCTATCATCTATGTATCTACCGAATCTATCTATCTATCTGTCTGTCTGTCAATCTATCTATCTGAATATCTATCTATCTGTCTGTCTGTCTATCGATCTATCTATCATTACATCCATCCATCCATCTATCTATCTATCTGTCTATCTATATATCTAATCTATCTATCATCTATCCATATATCTATCACCTATCTATCGAATCTATCTATCATCTATCCATCCATCTATCTATCTGTGTATCTATCTATCTATCCATCTGTGTATCTATCTATCATCTATCTGTCTATCTATCTATTATCTGTCTGTCTGTCTATCTATCTACCTGTCTATCGGTCCGTCTGTCTATCTATCCATCAATCAATCATCTATCTATCTATTATCTATCCATCTATCTACAGTATCTATCTATCTATCTATATATATATATGGATACATATATATATATATCCATCTATCAATCATCTATCGACATATCTATCTATATCTATCCATCTACATATCTATCTATCTATCCATATATCTATCATCTATCTATCTATCGAATCTATCTATCGGCCTATCTGTGTATCTATCCATCCATCTATATATCTATCTGTGTATCTATCTATCCATCCATCTGTGTATCTATCTATCTATCGGTGTATCTATCTATCTATCTATCTGTGTATCTATGTATTATCTATCTATCTATATCTCTCTCTCTATATCTATCTATCTCTCGCTATCTGTGTATCTATCTGTCCATCCATCTATCTGTCTGTCTTTTCTGTCTGTCTATCTATCTATCTGTGTATCTATCTATCTATCTGTGTATCTATCTATCTGTCTGTCTATCTGTGTATCTATCTGTCAATCGGTCTGTCTGTCAATCTATCGATCTGTCTATCTATCTATTGACCTATCATTATCTGTCTATCTATCTATCTATCTATCTATCATCTATCCATATATCTATCTATCACCTATCTATCTATCTATCAGTCTATAGAATCTATCAGTCTATATGTGTATCTATCCATCCATCTATCTATCTGTGTATCTATCTATCTATCCATCTGTGTATCTATCTATCTATGTGTCTGTCGGTCTGTCTATCTATCTATATTTCTATCATTATCTATCTATCTGCCTGTTTATCTATCTATCTACCTATCTATCTATCCATCTATCTATCATCTATCCATCTATGTATCTATCTATCTACAGTATCTATCTATCTATCTATCTATATATATATATATATATCTATCCATCTATCAATCATCTATCTACATATCTATGTATCCATCTATCTAATATCTGGATCCATCTATCTATGTATCGATCTACATATCTATACATATCTATTTATCTATCATATCTATATTATGTATCTACGAATAGATTATTTCCTAATTTTCTTGGTTTTTCTGTCTGTCAATCAGCTAATCTGAATATCTATCTATCTGTCTTGTCTGTCTATCGATCTGATCTATCATTACACTCCATCCATCCATCTATTCTATCTATTGTCATTATATATATCTAATATATCTACTTCTATCACTATCCATATACTATCACCTATCTATCGAATCTATCTATCATCTATCCATCCATCTATCTATCTGTGTATCAGCTATCCATCTGGGTATCATCTATCATCACTGTCGATCATATATCTATCTACCTGTCTATCGGTCCGTCTGTCTATCTATCCATCTATCAATCATCTATCTACATATCTATCTATCTATTATCTATCCATCTATCTACAGTATCTATCTATCTATCTATCTATATATATATATATATATGGATGGATATATATATATATATATATCCATCTATCAATCATCTATCTACATATCTATCTATTATCTATCCATCTATCTATGTATCCATCTATTATCTATCCATCTATGTATCGATCTACATATCTATCTATCTACATATCTATCTATATCTATCCATCTATGTATCTATCTACATATCTATCTATCTATCCATATATCTATCATCTATCTATCTATCGAATCTATCTATCGGCCTATCTGTGTATCTATCCATCCATCTATATATCTATCTGTGTATCTATCTATCCATCCATCTGTGTATCTATCTGGGTATATATGTATTATCTATCTACTATATCTCCTCTATATATCTCTATCTCTAATCTATCTGTGTTCTATTATATCTCGTATCGTTATCTATCGTCCATCATATATCTGTGTATCTATCTATCTATCTATCAATCTGTGTATCTATCTATCTGTCTGTCTATCTGTGTATCTATCTGTCAATCGGTCTGTCTGTCTATCTATCGATCTGTCTATCTATCTATCGACCTATCATTATCTGTCTATCTATCTATCAATCTATCTATCTGTGTATCTATCTATCTATCTCTCCATCCATCCATCCATCTATCTGTATTTTCTGTCTATCTATCTTTCTATCTATCAGTGTATCTATCTATCTGTGTATCTATCTATCTATCTCTCTGTGTATCTATCTATCATTATCTATCTATCTATCTGTCGGTCTGTCTATCTATCTATCTGTCAATCGGTCTGTCTGTCTATCTATCGATCTGTCTATCGACCTATCATTATCTGTCTATCTATCTGTGTATCTATCATTATCTATCTATCTGTCTGTCTGTCGAACGATCTGTCGATCTATCTCTGTATGTCTGCCTGTCCCTCTCCATAGCTACCAGGACCCAGAGCTGCTCCGCCCACCAACCACAAGGGAAGAAAAGGGGAATAGAATCTCTGCGTACTGCTGGGGGGAGGAGTCAGAGTCCCTAGCTGTAATCTGATGTGTGAGTGTGACGTAAGCTGCTGATTACTCTACTTCTTAAAGTGACGGTGGGCAACCCTGTTCCGGTACGACTTGTTATGTGCCTTTTGCCCGGTACAGCATATTTAAAAGTGGTACCATACCGGGCAAACCGTTACAGTTGGAGGGTAAGATATTACCGGGTTACCATGTTATTATCTGCTGTAGTATGGCTAACATTACAATACTGTAACCCTGCTCATCCCCTAGAGTTTATAGCCAATCACTAGCCCCACCCATCTCCCTGTATCTATGACTACCAGCTTAGCAACCGCGTCGTTAACAACCTAGCTAGCCCTACCCAGCTCTCTATGGTAAAGCTATTCCCCGCCCCTCCGTGTTTTACAGACCAATAGAGTGACAGGATCTGGTGATCACGTGATGGCGATGGATAGTCTAGTTGTTGCCCCTAACAATGGAATGGTGGATTGGTGTGTTGTCTCCGTAGGGCTGGTAACTAGCGGGTGAGCAGTGGAGCGAAGGACAGGTAACTCCAGACAGAGGCCTGACGGACTTAAGGACTAGCACGTAGGGGTTTGGGGGGAGGGAGAGACCATTCTGATAATGAGGACTAGATACCTGTCAGCTTTCCAGCAGTCTAAGAAACTACAACTCCCAGAATCCCACAGTGAAGGGACATTATCAGTGGAATAATGGGAGTTGTGGTTCAGAGACAACTAAAGGATGATTGTCATACTATCAGATTGCAGCCACGGAACTTCCTCTCCCCCCCCAGCAGTAAGCAGAGATTCCCTTCCCCTCTTCTTTCTGGTTGGTGGGCGGAGCAGCTCTGGGTCCTGGTAGCTACACGAGATCCTGTCTACAGACTCCCCACACAGTGAGTGTTAGTAATGTACTGAACATGGACTGGGGGTTGTAATGTCATGTGTGTGAGAGAGAGAGAGATGATAGAGAGATAGATGATAGATAGATCATATATAGATAGATTAATCGATCATATATACATAGATAAATTGATCATATATAGATAGATAATAGATTTATTATATTATAGATAGATTATAGATAGAGACAGACGATATATGGATGATAGACGTAGATAGACAGATAGATCATAGATAGATGATAGATCTGTAGATCATAGATAGATAGACAGACAGACGATATATGGATGATAGATAGATGACAGACAGACAGATTATAGATGGATGATAGATAGATAGATGGATGATTGATAGATAGATGGATAGATAGATGGATGATAGATAGATAGATGATAGATGGATGATAGATGGATGGAGGGATGATAGATGGATGGATGATAGATGGATGGATGATAGATGGATAGATGATAGATGGATGATAGATGGATGATAGATGGATGATAGATAGATGATAGATGGATGATAGATAGATGATAGATAGATGATAGATGGATGATAGATGGATGATAGATAGATGATAGATGGATGATAGATGGATGATAGATAGATAGATGATAGATGGATGATAGATAGATAGATGATAGATATAGAGAGATAGATGGGTGGATGATAGATAGATAGATGACAGATGATAGATACATAGAGCTAGATAGACATGTAGATAAATAGACAGATGATGGATGATACATAGAGAGATAGATAGATGGATGGTAGATAGATGGATGGTAGATAGATGGATGGTAGATAGATGGATGGTAGATAGATGGATGGTAGATAGATAGATGATAGATAGATGATAGATAGATGATAGATAGATAGATAGATAGATAGATAGATATATGATAGATAGATGGATGAAAGATAGAGAGATGATAGATAGAGATAGATAGATAGACAGATAGATGATAGATATATCATATATAGATCATAGATAGATGATAGATCATATATAGATAGATAGACAGACAGACGATATATGGATAATAGATAGATGACAGACAGACAGATGATAGATAGATGGATGATAGATAGATGATAGATGGATGATAGATAGATAGATAGATATAGATGGATGGATGATAGATAGATATATAGATAGACAGATGATAGATAGATAGAGATAGATAGATGATGGATAGACATGTAGATAAATAGACAGATGATGGATAATACATAGAGAGATAGATAGATGGATGATAGATGGATGGTAGATAAATAGATGATAGATTGATGATAGATTGATGGATGATAGATAGATGGATGAAAGATAGAGAGATAGATGGATGATAGATAGACAGATGATAGATAGAGAGATAGATAGATGGATGGTTGATAAATAGATGATAGATGGAAGATAGATAGATGGATGGTTGATAAATAGATGATAGATGGAAGATAGATAGATGATAGATGGAGAGATAGAGATATATAGATAGATAGATGATATATGGATGATAGATAGATAGATGATAGATATAGATAGATAGATGATAGATAGGTGATTGATAGATAGACAGACAGATGGATAGATAAAGTTAGATAGATGATAGATAGATAGACAGACATACAAATATAGATAGAGAGACAGGTAGACAGATGGATAGATAGACAGATAGATTGAGAGATAGATATAAAGATAGATGGATAGTAGATATATGGTTTGTATATAGATATATAGACTGATAGAGAGAGAGATAGCTAGATAGATGGATAGTAGATAAATAGATGGATAGACAGATAGATAGATCGTTTGTATATAGACAGATAGATAGACTGACAGACAGAGAGATAGATGATAGATAGATAGATAGATATATAGATAGATGGATAGTAGATAGATTGTATATAGATAAATAGATGAGAGACAGACAGATTAATAGACAGACAGATATATTGAGAGATAGACAGAGAGAGAGAGAGGTAGACAGACAGGCAGATAGATCTATAGATCGTTTGTAGATAGATACAGTAGATACAGAGAGATAGACAGATACAAAATACAGAGATTGTATCCTATCTGTTATCTATATGTCTGTATCTATCTCCTATCTATGTATATTTATCTATCTATCTAACTATCTGTCTGTATCTATCATCTATCTATCTATCTACCTATCTGTCTGTATCTATCTATATCTAACTACCTATCTGTCTGTATCTATCATCTATCTATCAAATCAAATCAAAAAGAGCTTTATTGGCAGGATCAATTTATATTTTGACATTGCTAAAGCAAACAAATAATAAAACATACATTAGTATAGAGGGGTTCACAGTAGGGGGTAATGTATCTACCTATCTGTCTGTATCTATCTATCTATCATCTATCTATCTATCTGTGTCTGTATCTATCTACCTATCTGTCTGTATCTATCTACCTATCTGTGTCTATCTATCTATCGATCTATCTCTGTATCTATCTATCTATCTGTCTGTCTGTATCTATCAGGCAAAAGAAAAAAGGACAGCACAGCACCTTCTAGCTAAAATCTTCAATTTTTATTAAGGCATAGGCAATGCCTATGAGTAAGGGCACATGCCCAAAACGCGTCAGGCTCCTTTAAGCTAGGTACACACCTATCGATTTTTCCTCCTGACCGACCGTTCGATACTTTCGAACGGTCGGCCAGGAGGAAGGACTGTCCGTCGCGGCAAATGCAGCCGCGTCCGATAGTCACCGCGACCGATCGTGCGGTCCATAGAGGACCGCACGATCGGACGAGGTTTTCCACCCTGTCCGATCGTCCTTTCGTCCGATTCGGACGAACGGTCGATCGGACATGGGCACTTTCGGATGCGATAATTTCGGTCCGATCGACCGATACACTGAACTATCGGTCGATCGGACCGAAATATCTCATCGTGTGTACCCAGCTTTAGCCTGTGTCTATCCTTCTACATGCCTTAATAAAAATTGAAGATTTTAGCCAGAAGGTGCAGTTCTGTCCTTTTATCTTTTGCCTATTTGTCCTGAGTTTCGGAGCAGCACACAAGCTCCGGTGGACCTGTCTGTCTATCTATCTGTCTGTCTATCTATCTATCTATCTCAGTATATATCTGTGAATCTTATCTACATCTATCTATCAGTGTCTATCTATATGTGTATCTATCTATCTTATCTATCTATCTATCTATATCTATCTATCGACATCTATCTATCTATCAGTGTCTATATGTGTATCTATCTATCTACATCTATCTATCTATCTGTCTATCATCTGTCTTTCTGTGTATCTAACTATCTAAAATAAGAAGAGAGAAAAACCTCTCATAGACACAGTCCCCTAAAAAAATGGCACAATCGCATGGAGATAACTAACTCATACCCCTAAAGTGCAATAGTATATAAGATGCGGTGCTACCCACCATATGGTCCTGGCGTGGTGTATGGCAGAGCTTGACGGAATTGTTGGAGACAACATTTTGAGTTTGAGGAGTGTTCACATTGAGTTGTAGACCGTGGAGCTCTTTAAAATCAACCGGGTGAAGATTTGGCTGTCTGAGGGTTTGGTGATGTATAGCGTGTTTGGTTCTGCTTTCTTTTCCTTTGAACTTGGCTTCTCACTGTCCAAGTTCTAGCGGAGGCTTGGTGCTGTGTTGATTGGGGCACGGAGGAACAAGGAGGGATACGTACTTTTTTTGTTCCACTTTCCTACATGTGACTCTTGCAAGTGTGCTCAGCTCATCTTTTTATTGATCCAGCCATGAACTGCCTATTAATATCGGGGACGCTGAATGGAAGGAGGGGTAGCACTGTATCTTATATACTAATGCACTTTAGGGGTATGAGTCCTGGCAGTAGTCTTTGGTTGGGGTATATTATAGGCTTTCTATGAATGATCAATAAACAATTTTTTACTAGTTTATCTTCACATGATTGTGCCCTACAGTGTGTCACTGAAGTTTTATACAGCTGTGCGCTTTCCCTTCCTTGTATCTATCTATCTCTGTATCCCTATGTATAGATGGCCAGTAACTGTTATCATTAACCCTTCTTTAAATATACGTGTCTGCCAGCAACATTTTTTAACCATTTATTTACTTTTAGAAATAATTGGCAGTCTTACATAAGTTGGGGGTGGTGCAGGGGGCATGCCCAATTGTACCTTTTTTTTTGTCTTTGGAATGTTGAAGGGTATGTGATTTGTTCAGACCATGTGCGGTGGCACACCAAATGTTAAGAATCAAGACTCCCAACATGTCTTGGTTGCATTTTGCGGCAAGGCATGATGAGAGTTGTAGTTTCCAAAACATCTGGAGTGCCAAGGTTCAACATCACTGCTCTAGAGGTACCAGTGCCATCACTTTCCTTTTGAACCCAACACTATCATATTGTATGGCAGAGATGTCTGAGTTGCAGCCCTCCAGATGTTTGAAATCTGCCACTCTGCTCTATATGGCAACTATGAAACCTATGCAACTTGATGATTTTGGCGATTTCTTTTTTTATGTGTCCATGTTTAAAGGAAAGGAGTGGGTATCTTTATGTGTGTACAAATCATTCTGGCAGGGTAACCCGTTTGAAATAAAACAATAAGAAAAGTGGAATAAAGGTAAAACCTTTATTGGCTAAATAAGATAAGCTTGCTATTATTATCTTAGTGAATAAAGTTATCACCTTTATACCACTTTTCTTATTTTTTTATTACAAAAGGGTTACTCTGTAAACATTTTGACTGGCTAGCACGGTACATCACCTTTTTCTGAATCATTCCAGCGAAAGCCCTACAATAATGTGATATCATAAAGTCAGAAGGAAGATTATTGTGTACACACAAACATCAGGGATTGTTTGTTAGAATGTCCATTTAATTTACTTATATGTATTTTTGGCAATCTAATGTACATAGCCTTATAGGTCCTCATCCTGAAAACATAAGATGGGTTACTTGCCTGTGTCCGTGTGTGCACCTATAATCGCCACTGCACGTGCGCCAGTATTTCTGTCCTTTTCTGCGCATGCGCGATATGTCTGCAAGTACGCACATGCGAGTTGGTTGCGCAAATGCGAATTAGGCAAGAAAACTGCGCATATACGAAGGCCTTGGGACACTGAGGGGTGGACTCTGGGCTTGGGACACTAAGGGGAGACTAGGCTTGGGACACTGTGGGGAGACCCTGGGCTTGGGACACTGAGAGGGTGACTCTGGCCTTGGGACACTGAGAAGGGGACTATGGGCTTCTAGTGCCCATTAATGTAACAGGCTTAATGACTAGTTAATCTAAAAAAAAAAAAAAATACATGTAATTACTCCTTACTCTAAATGTTCGTACACACGTGCGATCGCGGGTTCCGACGCACGATGATTGGCCCGTGTTTAGGCACTTTATCAGCCGAAACGGTCGTTCGTGCAGAGATCCGCCAAGTCGGTCATGCAAAGACCCCCCGAATGAACGACCATTTTTGGCGATAAAGTGCCTACACATGGGCCGAGTATCGGCTGAAACGTTCGTTCCTACACATCATGCATCGCTGGTCAGGACCCGCGATTGCACATGTGTATGAACCTTTAGGGTATGTGTGTTGCTGCATGCCTTCAATCCAGTTCAAATTTTGCTCAGACTCAGTATCTTCCTCCCTCTCTTAATTGACACCTCCTTTATCAGACCAGACTGACTATCTGTGAGGGCAAGCATGCTCATTAATCACTTTGAGGCACCGCTGGGAGAGAGATCTTCCCGATATGTCATTCAATTGTCGCCATTCCATTTACAGCAACTGCACTCAGCAGTAAAGTTTGATAATAAGGCACCTAAATGTAAGATGTTTCTAATTGGATCTAAAGAAATAGGGGACAAAACTCCAAAAAAAAAAAAAAATGGTACAGTGGTTGTTAGTAAAATTATAGTTTTAAATCATGGGGGTCAAACTCAATCACAACGGGCCAAAATCAAAAAGACAGGCTAAGGCTGGGTACACACAGGCAGGTTTTTCGTCCCAGTCTACCAGTACTTCCGTGTATCGGTCGATTAGGGCGAAAAATCGATGCTGCTTTTGACCGCCGCCGCGATCAATGCTGGTCGCTCGTTTCTCTGGACCGGACTAACGGATGTGTTGGGGCCGCACGATCTGTTGTTTGTGGCCACTATTGCCACTTTCAACAGACATTTGTCCTGGCCGAGCGCATGCTCGTAGTAAACACTCGATCGGGACAAAATATCCCTTTGTGTTTACCCAGCATAAGTGGTGGGCTGAATTTTTTTATTAAGATACTTAGCAGGTGAGCAGGACTGGGACTTTGTCACGCTTGTGCCGAGTGCTGGGTCTTGACAGGGATGTGATCATGTGCTAATGTGGAATGCCTACCAAACTGTTCTGGCGTGGTAATGGAAAGGCCAATTTCAATGGAAGGGCCCTCTGTCACACCTCCCTTCCCAGAGCCAGCCTAGATATGCAATTAGCTGTTACAGCGGTCACTGCATCCAAGCCTTACTACCCTGCTATCCATTTATGCAAGTTCCATTTATGCAGTCCCAAGCTGCGTAACTGTAGATTTGCCTGCTAGATAACGGGATAATCTGATCATGCGTATCTTAGTAAAGGTGTGTGTGATCAGCTGTTTAAAAGCAGCTGACCGTGGTATCTAGAAGACAGATGTATAGTTACGCCGCTGTTTGGGACTACACAAATGGATAGCAATGTTGGATCTTGAATGCTGCCCAGTCACCGCCACAAAAAACGGCCAGATGGGCCAGATTCAGCACGCGGGCCTTGTGTTTGACACGTGTGTTTTAAATAATGAGCAATTTAAAAAATACACATTTCCCAATGTACATACCCTGGGCCCTATTCACACAGTAATACACATACTACAATATAAAATGTTTTACGGTTTTATTTCATTGTTGTTGTTTTGACGATTTTGATGAATAAAAGATGTTGGGTGAGAGTCTGAACGTTTCAGCAAATTAAACCTTCCACCTTCTGTTTAAAATATATTTCTTTTTATTGTCTTATTCATGTGTTTCTTTTTCCAGGTTTTAAAACTAAGGATTTTTAGTGCCAGTGGATGTAGTATCGGCATATCATGTGAAAACCCTTCTGATTTCAGACTATCAACAATCTGCGGTTATGAAATCCCCTTTTTCTGTCTAATCAAGCAGCAGGAATGTTTAGCCTAATGGCAAATTGCTGTAACTGGCTAAAAAGATGGCGGGAACCAGTTAGGTTAGTTTTGTAACATTTAAGCAAATTGTTTTTTTATTGGAACGCTGTAACCCTATGCTTGTGAAGGATCTAATTGAATACAACAGATATACTGTAACCCTATGTAATACTTTTAAGGAGTTTTGTATGTTGCAAATTGGCATTGAGAAAAAACTTGAAATCCCCATTTCGGGCTAGGTTCCACTATCACTCATGGCAGTGCACGCAGGAGTTTTGGAATGAGCAGCCATTCATGAATTTGCTATGTGTGATGTGCTCCTGTATATATCTATGTTATTGGAATGCATTCATTACGCACAAAAAGTTGTGCACACATGCGTTCCATTAACACATGTTAGAGGGAGCCTATCCAATCTGACTGACTGATCCCCATACTTCATATGAGGATCGGTCGGGTCCGTGTGTGCTGTTCACACAGCATGTGTACCGACAGATACCAATGTGATCTGTTGGCACACATGTTGTGGGATCACATGTGTATGGCAACCTTTAGACCTTCAGTCCAGATGCAGCATTGTGTTCCCCAACGATGTAAGTGGCCGAGACGCTGGTGGATTGTGACCGTGGAGTCTCCAGAGGAATTACCCGCTTTCAGAAACAACCCTGACAGCTGAGTCGGCTATCCTAGACCCGGGTGAAGAGTGTGGCTGCCGGCCGTGAGTACTGCTTACATCTTTGTATATCATAGGCGTCAGGCTAGGCTTCTCACGCCAAGTCCCGGGTTTAGTTGGTTGCAGGGATGTAAGTTATCCATGGGATTTGGACTGTGCTGGATTTGGTCCATACCAGTAACGCCGGTTGATGACTATGATTTCTGCAGATACATCTTTCATAGCGAACCTTGTGAACTGTATATAGCCAGGCATCCCCCCATTAGATGGTTTGAGGTTCAGGGAAGCCTGATACCTCTGGTTTTTAAGTGTTTTGTTATATGTGTAACGGTTTAATTATATGTATGCACTTTATTTGGCAACTATATTTATATGTTGGTTACTGTTGCCCTAAGAGAATCACAATAAACATATTGACCTACCGCACGATAGGAATTTACCAGCATACCTGACCGACCAATACACGGTGATATCGGTACCCAGCCTTAAACACTGTAATGGAAAATCGTCCGTAGATAATCTCTAAGGTTTGATACACACGACAGACTACTGATAAATAAATTGACAGGATAGAATTACTGGGGACTTGCCAATGACCTCTCTCTCAAAACAAAGCGGAGAAATCAGTGTATTAGGGCACGGTCACAATGCAACGCAGTTTCGGTCCATTGCCGCGTTTTCAATGATATGAAAAAAACGCAAACACAAAAAAAGCGCAGCAGTGTGGCCTAGCCCTTAGGAATGAATGGGAAGGAGGGCTTCAGAACTGCACAAGATTCCTCTGTACTGATGCTGGTAGAGGGCTGTTTTTGTTTTTTGTGAGTGTCTTGCTTGAAAAAGCATTTCATTTGCAGGATACTTAGTGTACAGTACTGTGCTGTCCCTCATGTAGATAACATTCTCAATGTGTTTTTGGTCTGTAAGGCTTTGTCAGATTATATGATAAATCTTGGCTAAGCTGCATGATCTGTTTGTTGCTAGAGAGGTCACTGCAGTAAAGCTGGGTACACACCATTCAATCTTTCCTCCTGATGGACCGTTCGGCACCTCGGACCGGTCAGCCAGGAGGAATGACCATCGATCGCGGCAATAGTAGCCGCGGCTGACAGTTTTCCGTAACCCAGCATGTGTGGTCCATATAGGAATGCACGATTGGCCGTGGTTTTTGGACATGTTCGATGGTGCGTTTGTCCGATACGAACGAACGATCAGTTGCGCCTGAAAAACAATGCTATAATTTCGGCCTGATCAACTAATACACTGAACTATCTGTCAATCAGGCGAAATATTGCATGGTGCTAAACACTGATAAATAATAGTAAAGCATTTAAAGCAGTGATGCCTTTAAATGTTATTACTATTGCATATAAAACGTTTTGGCAGTAGTTGCTGTTTTGCTGCCAATTACATAGATATCAGTAGAATAGTGTTATTTATATCCAACCACTAGATGGTAATGTTTTGCCTAGGTCTCTGACAGAATCAAGAGTTGGGGTTTAAAAATCCCTGTTTGAATGTGAAAATCTAATTCCTCTACTGTTTATTTTATGAATAACGTGTTCTGTGGTTTTCTTTTATAGAAAGGTGACACTGGTAATTGTGGGACTTGATAACGCTGGAAAAACTGCAGCAGTAAAGGGAATCCAAGGAGGTAACTAGCACATTTGGATTAAACGTTGTTTCATTTGTACCACTGAGGTTTGGTTCCAACTTTGTGTACAAGTGCCTGTGTATGAACCTAAATCACCATAGTGGGGCGGCAGCAAATTAAAACCCAGCCCATGGATTTAATTTATTTCTTGCCCCTGTAAAGATTGCATCACAAGAGCACGGTGGCTCAGTGGTTAGCACTGATGCGTTGCAACGCTGCAATCCTGGGTTTGAATCCAGTACAAGCTCCTTTTAAGCTTTGGAAGTCTGGTTGAGCATTTAATGCAGAACCATGCAAGAGCCATTTCTCATGTGTTTGGCAAAAATGTTTCCCCACCACCCATTGTGGTTTCTATGCTGCACAGTATGCAAAGCATTAAACAAGACTGTGTGGATGAAATTGCAAAGAAGTAAATAATGTTTCTCTAGATCTTGGAAAATTTTTTGTTGTGAATGTATGTGTATATATGGCCCCCATATTGTAAGATATAAAGGTATTAAAAGTCTCACATGATTGCCTTGTCATGAGGTGACATGCAGAGTTCTTGTATACAAGGCATTGAACTCCATGATGTAGTTCTGTATCCTTATAATACATTCTGAATGTTTCAAAATATAATGGGAGCAATAATGGAATATTTATTCATAAAAGAAAACAAAACTGCCTAACACCACTCCCGCTGCATTACGCCACCCTCGCTGAATTACGCCACTCTCTCCGCATTACGCCGCTCTCGCTGCATTATTCCACTCCCTCCGCATTACACCACTCCTGCTGCATTACGCCACCCTCGCTGCTTTATTCCACTCCTTCCGCATTACACCACTCCCGCTGCATTACGCCACCCTCACTGCATTATGCCACTCCCTCTGCATTACGCCATTCCCGCTGCATTGTTCAATTCCCTCCACATTACACCACCCTCGCTGCATTACACCACTCCCGCTGCATTGTTCCATTCCCTCCACATTACGCCACCCTCGCTGCATTACACCACTCCCGCTGGAGGAAGAACTTATTCAGTGGCAATTTAACATGTGCTGGTGCTGTGAATGTTAGGATGTGAAATTTAATTTAAACCTACTGATTTTTTTTTTACTGCAGTAAGATAACATCTGATTGGTTGATGCAGATTGATAGCATGGGCAAACTTTTTTTTACATCAACCCAATACAGTGTACTGTACTTTTCTGTTTTTTTCTGGGGGAAAAAAGTCTCACATACCCAGGCCCTGGCTTAAAGGTCATGTGTGATCACAGCCTCACCCGTGATGCACAAGTTCTTCCTCCTTCCTCCTTGTTCGTTTAGTGTATAGGTCTGTTAAGTGTATAGTCTAGGGAACCGTCTGTTTGGCCAGGCATTGTTGATGATCTGACCCTGCGGATCATCTATGAGGCCTGACTGACCGTTCATACACTGATCGATTGTCTTAAAAGGCCATTTTGGAAGTCACACATCTGTCGCGTGTCGGACCCACATTTGCTTCCTTCCTTTCCCCCTTACCTTACCCACTCTCTAAAGATTTTCAGACATTTTATAGAATAAAGAATTAAAAAAATCTAAACCAAACTAAAAAAAATAACGAATTTTCCTATGTCCTTGTTCTATTGTTCATGAAACAACTCACTTAACATCCTTAAATATATATTTTCCGGTATACCTTAAATATTTTTTATATGCCTATAACTCAAGTTTTATGACATAGCTAAGTAATAGACATATTCATGTCTTTCTAAACTAATGGTGGTCATAAACGAAATGAGGCCGATGTTTTGTTATGGGATTAGACAAAATTTAGTGCCGTCAATATTTTCTTATTAAAAACAATGTGCGCATGGCTACCATAAGGAAAACATATTGTTTTATATTACGGTAACAAACAATTTAAGTTTGGGGCATTGTTACTTATATGTCTAGACTTTATTTTAGGGAGACTTGGTTGTGTAAAGCTTAAAATTAATTATTGGATTTTAGCTTTTATTTTAGATCTCTTAGCAGTGATTTGAAATATTGTATTCTCTTATTAAACAGAGCCTCCTGAAGATGTGGCCCCCACTGTTGGTTTTTCAAAAGCAGACATTAAACAAGGGAGATTTGACATCACCATTTTCGATCTGGGTGGAGGGAAACGAATTCGGGGGATCTGGAAAAACTATTACGCAGAATCCTACGGTGTTGTGTTTGTTATTGATTCTAGTGATGTGGACCGGATGGAAGAAACAAAGGAAACAATGGCCGAGGTTTTAAGGCATCCCAGGATTTCAGGAAAACCTGTATTAGTGTAAGTAAAATAAACTTTTTCCCTTCTGTATGCATAAAAAAGGGTAGGTGGGCCTATCCAGGTTATAAAGTGTAAAGAGAAGGCGCTGAGGAGAAAATGCGCTTGCGTGGGGATTTGATTACTGTGCATAAACACATTAATGGGCCATACAATAAACTATCTGGGGCATTGTTCACCAATAGAGCATGTCCGAGGACACAAGGACATCCCTTAAGACTTGAAGAAAAAATGTTTAGGCATCAAGTTCGGAAGGGGTTTTTCACTGTGAGAACGGTAAAGCTATGGAACTGTCTTCCAGTGGACGTTGTTATGGCAGGTTCATTGGTCAGTTTAAAAAAAAAAAGCTGGATGAGTTTCTGCAAACAAGGAATGTTGCAAGTTACTGGTATTGATACATAAAGTAGAGTTGATACAGGGAAATTTCCTATTGCCACTTGGAGTCAGGAAGGAATTTCCCTTCATAAATTTGGTGGGGGGTTTTTTTCCGCCTTCCTCTGGATCAACAGTTTGGCAGGAAATGAGGATATTGCTAGATGGGCTGGACTGGATGGACATTTGTCTTTATTCAACATCAAATACTATACCATACTATACTATGACATGGTATGCGTTTGTCACAGGGATCAGAATGCGCCTGATACAGAGAAGGCAATTTACATTACTACCTTTAAAATGACTTCAGAATCATGCTTCTAGCTGCAATCTATGCAAACTTATAGCAGTAAAAACTGCGGCGTTTCCAGCTTGACATCACCAGCACCATTGCTCCGCCTCTCATGCCTTAGGCATGAGCATGCCCAGTTGTATCCTACTGCTGTGACTTTCTGTAAATAGTTTCAGAAAATGTTGTTGTTTTGTGGTGTGTGTGTGTGGGGGGGATTGGGGTGCTTTTTACACAGCACAGCATTTGACTGTCACATACTTCCTTGTTTATCCTGACTAACTTTACAAGGGGATATAAAATATAAGGAAATTATCCAGGGTGCTAGATTGCTTCTCTAAAGTTCTTCTGTGCCCTAAAAGCTTCTTTTTTTATAATGGCTTTTATTTTGGGTAGTTGACTTGTAAGCTAACTGTACCCTAATTTCTATAATAAATATTACACCCTTTTGGCTTTAAATTGGAAGTTCAGAACCAATTCATGGGCTTTCAAGAAAAAAAAAAGGAAGACTTTTCATTCCACTAAGGGCTGGTATACGCAGTAAGATAATTTGTCCCGGCAGGCTGTTTGCTGCTATCGACCAGTCAGCTAGGGCAAATAATGTATGTAGCATTACCTAATTATAAATAATTGTTTTGGAATGAAATCAGACTATAGAATTTAGAAAAAGATTTGGAATAAAGGATTATATAGTTCATGCAAGTGCTTTCAAATACAGTTATTCTGGGATACCCAGAGCCACAACCACTTGGCTCTGGGCTGTTTAATTATGCTGAAAAGGTCATACTGAACCTCTAGCGCCGTCTGCATTGGTGACTTTTTGAAATCCATGTAGCCACTGCTATTCCAGATCTTAAATTCACTCTACCCTGTGGTAAATAGGTTTGCATGGTTTTTAGACGCTGCAGATCGGAATGAATAAGGCCAATTGTATATTATAAAGATTGAATAAGATTATTTCTGATATTATTTTATTTTTTTAATGATCAATCTAAAAATATTATTATGCAACAAGAGATCTCACTTTATTTTTTAGTCATATAATATGGGACTGGAAAATCTCCTGTGGCCAATATGCTTAGAAATCTACTACTGGCCACTTAATTTTATAGGCTTGTCCACTAGTATCTATTTGTCAAGATTAGGCCAAAAAACGGGTGTTGTGGCAAAAATTTCTGTTGATATTGTCCAAAATATTGCAGTGTATGGTTAATCAATGGTCTACTCGTATCACTGGACTGGTGCCCCAGCAGAGTGCCCTGTCCACACTGACTGGACTAGAGGAAATGTTTGGTTTAGATTTAATATGTCTTGTGTCATTTTCATTCCTTGTTGCGTCCTTCGTTTCTGTGGGCATTAAATTCTACATGGCCACCTTGTTTCAAAGTGTGGGCGTGCCGTTTAGGGGCGTGGTGTTTGGGGGTGTGCCTTTGATGTTTGGGGGCATGGATAGGATGTTTGTGTTTGTGGGAGTGATTCGGGAACAGACCTGGATGTTTGGGGGGTGGCCATGATGTATGGGGGCGGACCATAATATTTTGGAGTTTTTTTTGGGGGTGGCCACAATATCTGGTATCGTGGTCACATTTGGGGGCATGGTTGAAATGCATGGCAGTTATCTTTGGGGGCGTGGCCTTGATGGTTGGTATGAGCGTGAACGTGATGTTTGGGGGTGTGGCCGTGACAGCAATATCTGGGCGTGGTCACATCCCAGGAGGCTCTACTTTAAATTTCTTAGCATGACAATAACCACAAATGTGATTCATATCACCAATAGCAACATACTTTCCAGTGTTTATATTTGTATATAAATGTGATTCATGTAACCAATAGTAACATACTGTAGTCTTTCCAGGGTTTATATTTGTATATAAATGTGATTCATGTAACCAATAGTAACATATTGTAGTCTTTCCAGGGTTTATATTTGTATATAAATGTGATTCATATCACCAATAGTAACATAGTCTTTCCAGGGTTTATATTTGTATATAAATGCGATTCATATCACCAATAGTAACATAGTCTTTCCAGGGTTTATATTTGTATATAAATGTGATTCATATCACCAATAGTAACAGTCTTTCCAGGGTTTATATTTGTATATAAATGTCTTTCATATCTCCAATAGTAACAGTCTTTCCAGGGTTTATATTTGAAATTTTCCAGGAGCAAATTGTAATGTGTTACAGACCTTAAGGGAAATATCTCGTTCCCTCTGTTGTTCTGTGTGTGCAGCTTTCTGAGTTGTGTAGCCATACATTACAATGTTGTGTCACTTAAGTGGACTTTGTGTCTGTATTGTTGAAGTCGGGCAGAACACAGAGCCCAGGCCCTTCATCTGAGTTACTGAATTGGGGAATCACACCCTGCAAGTGACGTGCAGGCTTTTTATTGGTCAAACTCTTCACGGGCGTTGTCCCTTTTTAGAGGGCATCACCGTTATGTGGATGCATTCAGGGGTGTGGCTGTGAGGGGAGCACATACATACATACATATATACATGCAAGATTTCTACTTTATATAGTAGATTAAAGGGCATGTCCATCCCTCTGATGATAAAGGGATACTTACCTTTGTCACCCCAAACTTCAAAACTGCAATATTTCACCACGGTCAAGACCAATGACTGACTGCTGTTCCCAGAGCCACCTCCTTTGAGCATGTTTTAGCTGGTAAATTGCTTGTACAGCTTTAAGATGAGATTGGAGCCTTTGCAGAGGGGGACTGCCACCATCAGAGCAAAGATCTGCCTTTTGGAACACCCTATAGCTACATTAGTGTTGTGGTCTTGGTGTTTGAAGGTCTGAGGAAGGTATGCATATATTGTCATCCTGTATGGTGGATATGCCCTTTAACCTGGGGGACCTGTGGTATATTATATATAATAGCACACCATCTGTGACAAATCCTGACATTCTTATGGCAAGAATTTGACAGAATACTGTACAGGTTGAATTGTTGCAAGACGCTATACAGTGTTTTAGGGGTTATTGCAGGTTATTGTTCCCAATTAACATTTTTTTTAAATATGCAATATAGAGAAGTAATATTCTATTCATGCATGAAACTAGGTCCCCATAGTCTTTATTTCCACATTCTATTGAAAATTCCCTGCTTAAACTATGTTAAAATATGGGTAATTGGTTCTAGAAGTTTGTTCCCTTTTTGCTTTGCTGCTTGTTTTCCTCCAATGTTGGAACTTCAAAACAAGCTTTGGAATGCTGGATTTTGTATTTGTTAAACAGTTGAAGGTCCCTTATCCTTGTTCAAGGCTTTCTGTGCTATTCAGTTAATTTATTTGCATGTGAGAGGATAGGTTGAGGTTGGGATATATCCTTGAAAAGGTGCCTGCATCCATTTTACTCAGAAATGATTTGAAAGTGATTCCGTATGCAAATCAATAATGGATTTCACTAGGTACAGATGTTAAAAGTGATTATTACTATCGGGGGGGAGCTAATATTATCTACCCAAGATTCCTGTGGCTTTTGTATATGTCACATGTGCCACACTTAAAGCATGTTATATTGTTTTCAATGAGAATATATAAGAACCTCCCATACTGGTGAAGTCAACCATATGGCAAAAGCCTTCATTTTTTCTTTGTTATGCTAACCCTATATGTTGCTTCTAGCACCAACTATGGATATTACATCTATATATAATAATACACCCCTTCTGTGGATCCCAATGGGACTCGACTATAAATAGTATCCTTATTATTGGCACATGCACGGGGGTAATGATTGCTTGGCCTGCAACCTTATACTTATATCAGGGATTCTCAAGTGGTGTGCCTCCTGATGTTTGAAAACTACAACACCCAGCATTCCATTGGTTCCCTATGTAGTTAAGGAATGGTGGGATATATAGTTTTCAAACAGCTGAAGGCACACTCTTTAAAAATCCCTGCTTAAAATGGTTGCAGAACTCTTAACGGGACTTCAATCTTAAAATTTATTGTTGGGATACATTATTTCGATATGATACATACTGCAAGTGCTCCAAATTTGATTGGGAGGTGCAGTGAAATATTTATAAAAATGTACTCGGCTAGTAGACTCATATTCTAGACCTGTCCCCACTAAAACGACTCATCGGTTTGTGCACTTGTGTATCTTCAACTTGTGTGTCTTCACTAACAGGACCATCTGGACTTTGCTTCCTGTCAGAACACATAATGAATGTCTGAGAATCTCTCCGCTCCTCTCCATAGTTATTTTAACCAGATAGCTGCTGAGCTCTGATGGTATGTTTCTGTTAATCTACTGTCCTACAAATAGACAGTTTATTTATAACAATATATAGCAGGTGAAACATACATAGACACAGGTCTGTAGCTGTAAATAGTGTAGGTTTATTGCAAAAACATGCGTGCTACATGTTTTAGAACCACTCGTCCTTTCTCAAGCACATATGTTTTTGCATTAAACCTGACTATTCAAAGCTACAGACCTGTGTCTTTGTATGTTTCAGGTTCGATGAAATGGAAGCCATAGGTGAGATTTACACTGTTTCAGAGCCAGACACTCTGGATACCCAGAATTATATACATTACAAAAAGCCAAGAATGGTTGTAGATTGTTGGTCATTGTAGCTTCATTTTCGTACAAATGTCACACAATTGATCGTCCGTCAGGCAAATTGTGCGAAAATTATCTGACATGTAGTTTGTGTTCATGCTAAAACTCAAAGGTACATTAAATTAGTAGCTCCTTTAGTAAGAACTTCATTTTTATTCCCCTTTACCCAAATCAGAAGCATGCATCAGTGTTTAGTGAGGGCATTTTCCCTAAATGACCTTTCCAATAAAGCTCTATTTGGCATTTTAACTTTCCACATGCAAATGAATGAAGCTTAAAACTGTTTTCTGTTGTTCTAACTTCATCCCCAAACTGTTATAGATCCTCCTATGTATGAGCCAGTCACTTTTTTGTGACTTGATTATTATACCTCACTCTTATTTACAGTTGATCCTTGAGCAGAAATTTTAGTTTGGTCATGTGATCCAGGCTCATTGTATGTGGCTATGTTGCTGGGACTACTGGGACTTCAAAATGGGATAAGTGGCAGTTGCTGTATTTTAAAGATTGCATAGATCTTTGTGTTGTAACCAATATACCAAAGTAATGACTATTCTAGCCTTCGTACATTTAGATAGCGTGGAATGATAGTTTCTCCTGAAGTTGGTTAGAAGGTTTTCTGTGGTTAAGAAAAGGAATAACACATATGATAAGAAAAAAATGGACAAATATATTTGTAAGCAATATTGTCTACATTACACATAATAAATATAACATGAAATATAAATACAATCAATGCTTCTTTGCCATGAATAAATATATATCCATTTTTCTAGAAACCTTGCTGAAATATCCAGACATAATATGCTTTACACCATATTTCTTTATGCAAGCAATTGTATATACATTATTTAGTAAAATACTGAACTCCTTCTGTATACACACAGTCCGATAGTTTGGCCCAGTTGACCACCGCAACCGAAATTTGGCTTGATATGGCAAAAATATTGTTCATAATTTCGATGTGACAGACCAATGTCAGTTGAACTTTTGTCTAAATCTGGCAAAAATTTGATCAGATTGGCCACTAAATTGCAGGCAACCATAAGGTCTTCAATGAACTGCAAGATCAGTCACTTTGAAATGACAGCAGTGGTACTTTTGTGCTCAACAGCTGATATTTCAATCCTGTTTACCAAGCTATAGTGACTGACAGCCGATCTGGTCAAATTATATGACAGTGTGTACCTTCCTAGTGCTGGAGCTTTATTATAAGCTATAGTAGGAATTTCAGTGGTCCTCTTTGTGGCAATATAAAATATAGACCATTTATGATTATTTACTTTTACAATGTATGGACAAATTTTGTGTGTCTATTTTATCTATCTATAGAATTTAAAGGGGAAGTTCAGTGCAAATACATATGCTTTTCAGAAAAAAGAGCAGTATTTTTTTATCCCAATGACCTTCATCAGCATTTTGTCTGTATATCAATAAATGCAACCGAAATACTGACTTCCTGTTTGCAGGACCCCTGGTTTTGTCCTTGACCCAGCACCTGGGTTGATTCAGTTGCTCAGTAGAGATCTGAGCATGTTTGACCCATCCAACAGCCAATCAGTAGAAATAACTGTTAGGAACATTCCAAGGATGTGGTGCATCCTGGGAAGAAGAAGGACCATTATATGCATTACACAAACAAACAATTTAACAAATATGGACTTTAATAATTTCCTTTAAAGGGCATTTCTACCCTTAAAAAAAAAAAACTGGTTATATGTCTGTTACCTGCACCCAACCCTTACTGATATATTCAGCACATTATTATATGTATTATTAACCAGATATTTAAGCATAATTATTGTCCCCATTCTGGTAGAGTAAACTGGCCCCTCCCTTAATTCAGGCAGCCAATCAAGGCTATGACAACTGAGATCAATGCCAATGATTTGATTGCTGTTTCACCTGCTGCCTCCACTGCACATGCTCAAGTTTATTAAATGCTCCTTAAGGCTGAGGCCCAACTACAATGGACCAGAATCGCGCACGCAGTACGTGCGTTAACACACGTGATTTTGTGTGCTTTGTTGCACGTTTGTGCATGCGATTTTCCATTATGGCACAAAAAAATTGTATGTTTTTTTGCACATATTAAATGAATTCATCACAGAAGTAGTGTGCTCCTCTCTATTACACATTGCAAAAAAATGATTGCATGCATTACCAAAACGGAAACTGATGCGCAATCGAATGCGAAACGGAAATTGCAGGAATTTTTGTATTCCCACAATTTCCATGGTATTTAAAATTGCAGGCGAAATCGCCTGAAAAACGCTTTAATGGGGCCTAACCCTAAACAGAGGGTGGAGGCAGATTCCTTTTTGGAAAACTTATCATTAAATATCTGGCTACAAATGCATGTAATAAAGTGGTAAAAATAGTTTAAGGGTGGACATGCCCTTTGGAAGTTCAGATTTAAACACATATAGCCCTGGTTTATATCCTAGAACAAGTATCTTTGGTTAGGAAAAGCTTGGAACAGTGTTTTATTCCGGGATGACAAAACCTGTAAAACAAAATATATATCCTTTATCTGTAACTGTGGGAAAATGTTGCTTTGATTTGTTTAACAGAAGGATTTCCTTAAACAGAAGCCATAATAGAATAACCTGCTGTTTACATAAATGTGTTTCCTCAGAAAGTCGTATACCTCTGGTGTCTAGTATAAGTTACAATAAGTAGGCTTGGTTTTAGTGAATTCCGTATTACCACTTTATTCTAGAAACAATCCTTATTTAAGCCCCATTGAGTGAAGGCCCTTTGTACAGGAAAAGGTTCCTCAAAAACTTGTCCAGCAATATAGACATTTACTGGGTATTTACTGGCACATAAATTGGACTCTGACCAAAATAACTAATCTTGCAATGAAAATTCCCCCTGGTTTTAACTTACTTGCAGCAAGGGAAACAACAGCAGCACAGGACTCTGCATGGGTGTTTCCTTTTGTATTTTACTGCCAGTTTGACCTTTTCATTTGTCTGCTGGATAAAGTTTTCTGTATTGGTTGTGGCAATTTCTATGTTATTTAACATTTCTCCTTGCTCTTCTACCAAAAGGGAAATCTGGAGAAAAATGTCTTTTAAATCCCTCATTTGATTTTCTAAACTGATCAGTTCCTTGTGCCTCTGCTCAATCTCTGTCAACTGTGATTTGGTGATTTTGACTTCGGTGAGTAAGTTCTCATTGAAGACGTCCCATTTGCCTTGCTCAACCATTTTGTTCACTTCCTCTTCAGAGACCTCTTTCCCAGAGACCTCCAGTTGTCTTATGATAAAAGTCTTACATTTCGACTGCTTGGTTTCAATCATCTCATTGTACCGTAGCATAGTCTTTTGAAACTGTCTAAAGAGCGCTGCCTGCTGAGCCTTGATTATCCTAGTGACCCCAGACGTGGGCCCATGTTCTGTCTCTGCTTTCTTTGCAACCTGTGACAGGGAATCCAATTTCTTTTTAATATTCTCTGCTTGGACCCTTATCACTTTGGTGATATTACACTCGTACTTCATAACACTGAATCTTCTCATGGTCGACACGAGGACCTTTTGCTCCTTCCCAAACTTTGTCACATTTTCAGAAAGTTCATTGATCTCATTTTTCAGTTTGTCAATTTCATGTAAGTAAATGTCGACGACCGGTTCTCTTTCAAAAATAACAGCCTGCTGCTTTACGTCCCCCAGGTCATCCTGGTCCTCTGAAGGGCTTTCCGTTTCCTTGATCATCTCCAGTTCTTTTGCTTTCTGCTGAAGCTCTTGTAGTCGATCCCTCATTTTAGTGCTTTATAAAGGAGCCCCTTTTGCTTCAAAGTTTAGAAAGAATCTTACAATATACCTAGGGGAAAAAAGGAAAATAATTTTAAGTAAAACAAGTGCAGATTTTATGTTGAAAGTACCATTTATAAACATTTAGGAGAACTAAAGCTAAAGTGTGAATTCTAGAATTTCCTAACTAACAATTTGTTTAAACTCTCACTATTGAAATTGGTAGCTTTGTGGTGAAATCTAAATCTGCATGTTTATCATTTTGTCAAAAGCACCAATTGTGTTTCTGACTGCTAAGCTGTCACGAGAGGTCATGCGTTAGCCTGGGCACAGAGAGGTAATGCGTAAGGCTAGGCACAGAGAGGCCGTGCGTTGGGCTAGGCACAGGAAGGGCCGGGCGTTTGGGCTAGCACAGGAAGGCCGTGCGTTGGGCTTGGCACAGGGAGGCCGTGCGTTGGGCTGGCACAGGGGAGGCCGTGCGTTGGGCTAGGCACCGGGAGGCCCTGCGTTGGGTAGGCACAGGGAGGCCCTGCGTTGGGCTAGGCACAGGGAGGCCCTGCGTGGGTAGGCACAGGGAGGCCCTGCGTTGGGCTAGGCACAGGGAGGCCCTGCGTTGGCTAGGCACAGGGAGGCCCTGCGTTGGGCTAGACACAGGGAGCTGTGAGTAGGGATAGGAACAGGGAGGCCGTGCGTTGGGCTAGGCACAGGGAGGCCGTGCGTTGGGCTAGGCACAGGGAGGCCGTGCGTTGGGCTAGGCACAGGGAGGCCGTGCGTTGGGCTAGGCACAGGGAGGCCGTGCGTTGGGCTAGGCACAGGGAGGCCGTGCGTTGGGCTAGGCACAGGGAGGCCGTGCGTTGGGCTAGGCACAGGGAGGCCGTGCGTTGGGCTAGGCACAGGGAGGCCGTGCGTTGGACCAGGCACAGGGAGGCCGTGCGTTGGACCAGGCACAAGTATGTCAATATTCGGACACTAACGACCAGTTGGCTGGCTCAAAGAAACGCTGGTCACAGCAAAAATAACTGCGACAATATTTCACCGCAACCAGTGAATAGGAGAATGCAAGTTTGGACGAAATGTGCAGTCATATCTGATCAAACTTTTGCTGATTTGCATTAGGTACTTGACTAAACAAAAAAAAAAACCCGTCGGTTGTGGCGAAAAAATTCGTCAACCTTATCACCAGGTTAATACTTGACTGCTTTACCAGTTAGGGCAATAAACAGGTAATAGAGTACTTGCCGAGTATGTTACTTACTCTGGAAAAGCTATTAGAAACTATTCACTATTATAAGTTGTTTGGAGAGATACAGTTATTAACCTTTTTTAAATGAATTTGTGGCTGGGTTTCTATTTTATATTTAGTTCCCCTATAATAATAAGTCACCCTGAAATTTAAAAACATAAAGACAATTTATTCATTTTCCACTGAATAGTGTGTTTGTCACACATGATCAGAACGTGATTAATTCGATTTCAACCCATTGTTGAGGCAGTAACAGACACATTGCATTAAGTTGACAGCTCTGTAATTGAATCTGTACCGTGTGGCACAGTAGGCTGGCCATAGATCAGATTATTTAAAGAACTAGTTTTAAAGGTGCCCATAGATCATGTCATACCATACATCATTCGACTTCTTGCGATGGAAAACTGACAGGCCTGATGATTTTGTGACCACCGTAGTGACAATTGCAAACCATGATCCAGGAAATATTGCGGGAATGTCTGATGGTCAAATATGTGCATTGTTATGACCAATTTAATGTTCTAATATTCAGCCAGTGTATAGCCAGAATGAGAGCTTTTTGATGTATTGGCCCTTGTTCATATAAGGCAGGAATTTAAAACTTGCGACCCTCCAGATGTTTAAAAACTACAACTCTCAACTTTCACAGCCAGGGAATTGTAATTTTCAGACATCAAGAGGGACGAAAGTTTGACACCCCTGATATAAGTGGTGAATTATGGATACAGCCTGCTTTGATCACTATATGGGACTGAGGGAGTCAGTACACATTTGTATGTTTAGGAACCTGTTGTAGCAACACTGGTAGGCTGTGCTGACTGTCTAATAAACTATACAGACCCTGCATTTCCATACAGCCCCTCCTATAGCTACAGAAAAAAGGGTCAAATTAAACTTCCTAGAACTACTGTTAAGGGTTAGGTCCCACTATATTTTTGCAATGCGCTGCTGTGCGTGATATGCTATGTGTGCTGCACTCCTGTACCTGTATCTGTGTTATCGGAATGCATGCGATACACACAAAACGTGCACAAGCGTTCCAATAAGGGGGATCGGAGCGCAGCGCAAAAACGGAATCGCACAAATGGAACCCTAAAGATGAATTAAAGGGTAACTGTGGTCTCCAATTCTTCCAAAATACTAGGATTATGTAAAAAAGCATTCCATGGTACCTTTGAAATAAAACCTAAATCACAAAAAAAACTAAAATTTGTGAGAAGTTATTGCTAATAGGTTTAGCTATATTACTTCCTGCTTGAACACGTCCTGCTTTCAGTCATGTGACCAGCGTATAATCATGTGAGCAGCCTCTGTCTGCATTAATAGGCTCCCCTCACAACTATAAATTGTTTTCCTATTTCCCCCAGCATAAAGTTTAAAAACAGACTTCAGATTTGCAGCAGTTTATTAAATGGTTAAAAAAAGAACATTGGGATTCTTATCAAAGTTTGTTAGGGACCTTAACTAGAGTTCAGTTGAAGGGCGTGTGAAAGCGACATATTACACTGTTCTATTGGTGTTTTAAGATTATTCCTCCCAAATAAGGTCTGTTCCCTCGTACAGCAACCCTTAAAAAACATCTGCTATGGGGTTCGTAAATTATGTGCAGACTAACCTTAATAGAGACATAAAGGCTGAAAATAAAACTCTAGGAAAAGAACATGGCAAATACATGTTTTATCTAAGCTTAGTGAACTTATTTCAGAAATATCCTACATTTTAATATAGGGAAGCCTCTGAACATTTTTACAGGTTTGTCTCTGTGCATAAATAAAATAAATGTCCAATGACAAGACTAGGACCAATCCGATTGACAACTTTGCATCAGTAAATAGAGCATGTACAACATTGCTTAAAGGACAACTAAAGCCACAGAACAATACTGAACCAGAAGGCAGAACACCTTGATATATAACCAGTAATCTGTGTCTTACCTAAATAATATATGGTTTGTGCTTTACTTCACAGCATTCTAGTATCGCACAGGTTGGTCAATGACCATAATGTTCTGCACATGCTCAGTCCTTAGCTATGGCAGAAACTTGTTACCGTTGGTCACACCCATTAATAATCTCTAGCCAATCCTTTTACAGGACAGATAAAGCAAGGAAGCATGTGACTGAGGTCAGGAGGTGTGGTCTGACACTGCACATACACACAGATACTTTATCCAGTTCTTAACATGCTTACATTTACTTTAATACAATTTACTGAAGTGGTATATTATGGCTTATTTGTGTTTTCAGGGGGGTTGTTTTCAGATTCTGGAGTATAGGAAATTGGGTTTAGTTCAGCCCGATTGACTGATAGTTCAGTATATCGGTCCAAATAATAATAACCCAATAGTTCATAGGTTTTCTGCTGGCTGCGACAGACGTCCGTTCATCCGAATTGGACAAATGGTCAACTGGATGCTTCGGAAAACCACAACCGATCATGCGTCCCTTTATGGACTACTCGCTTGGTCGCGCTGGACAGCCGTGGCTACATTTGTCATAAGTTTTTGGGCGCAACAAAGCATCTAATGTTGTGTACCTAGCTTAAATTTACTCATTCCTTGGTTCAAATAAAAGACTTTGACCTTGTGTGGCCTTATTCTTCTGAGCTAAATGCTTAGTGTTCAATACATTCACACCGGTCTGTATGTGATGCACTGCCCAGTGCAGCCTTCTCCCCCCTTCCCTCACGATCCTGGTTAGGTTCCCTGTGCCCTAGTGTAAAACCCATTTTCTGAAGTGTAGGGCTCCCTCCCCCAACCGCTATAGTAGTTTGTCAAAAAAGCCAAACTGTACTTACTTTGCCTCTTTCCCCCGGTGTTCTACACTGCCGGAAGCTGCTTCAGTGATTGGCTATATATACTACTATAGCGGTTGATGGGTGGGGGAGGGAGCCCTACACTACAGAAAATTTACAAAATAGAGGTGGACATTCCCTTTAGGGCTAGGCCTAGGGCATTTTTTTGCGATTGCGCATGTGATTGCGTTTCCATTCGCGATAGGACATGCGATCACCATTTTAATGCGCAATCGCATGCAATTTCGTATCTCAAAAGGAGAATGCAACTGAATCGCACACTTAATCGTGTGCAATTGCGTTTGCGGGGCAGTGTGCCCGTGCCCTTACAGGCGGGGCAGTGTGCCCGTGCCCTTACAGAGTATCTTTGCTCTAAAAAAAAATCAAGTCCACTATATAAAAACTTTTTTTAAATTTTAAATCTGAGCTGTAGATTTTGAAAAATCATTTGATGTCGCAACAAGGAAAGACCTGTCACTCAAACCAGAAAAAACAAATCACTCTAAATATCAATAACGTGTTTGATGATTTTCCGATGGACCACTCAACAATATTTAGCAGTTTATCGGGGAAAATCCAAAATCGGTCCAGGTGGAAATTTTTCTGCCAACCCCATCTCCCACGATTTTATATGGAAATCTGTGAAAAGATTGGCAGCATAACTTGACAGGTTCTTCCGATTTTATTTCCAATCGTTGTGGTCGATTGTTAATCCAATCGGGAAAAACATCTGCCCGGGTATGGGTAGCTTTACTAAGATCTTTGGCTGACAGCACCTTTTCTGCAACAATTAAATTAGATTAGCAGGGTAAAGAAGGAAGGGAGGGAAATGGTGAGGCTGTGCAGGCACTGCGAGAAGGCAGTGAGTAATGGAGTGGGTGGGCAGTAAGGAGCACTTGCTAAACATTAATAATTTACTGACAAAGCAGGCACAGATAATTATATGAGAACCACCACTTCCCTCTAATTGCTGGCAGCAAAGCTCCATGGGAAACCGGAAGAGAAGGAGAATCCATCATTGGAATGGTTTCAAACATAAAAACTATGGCAGTCATAGGAAAGGAAATCACAATCACCTGACCTTAGTTTATTATTAGATGTTTTCTTTTTATATATAATATATATATATAATATATTATATTATATATATATAATAAGCTTTAAAAAAAATTGATTTTCCCACTCCAATTTCTGACCTGCCCATCAAGCATTTTGTCTGTACATAAAAATTCTTATGAAATGTTGACCCCCTTATAGAGTCCATTATGGTTTAGCCCTTGATTAAAGGGGAAGTTCAGTGCAAATACATATGCTTTTCAGAAAAAGGAGCAGTATTTTTTCATCCCAATGACCTTAATCTGCCAATTCAGCACTTTGTCTGTGTATAAATAAATGCAACCGAAATACTGACTTCCTGTTTGCAGGACCCCTATTAGAGACCGTTATGGTCTTGCCCTTGACCCAGCGCCTGGGTTGATTCAGTTGCTCAGTAGGGATCTGAGCATCTTTGACCCATCCAACAGCCAATCAGTAGGAATTACTGTTAGGAACATTCCAAGGATGTGGTGCATCCTGGGAAGAAGAAGGACCGTTAGAACCTGAAATGTCAGCTCACTAATGTCAACAGCAGGGAACAGCAAAGGGTATCAAATCAACTGATTTTTCAAAATGGAAGAGAATATGTAGAATAACTAAGAAGGAATCACACAAACTAACAATTTACAAATATTGATAATTTACACTGAACTGTCCCTTTAAGTCCCTGGGATGATTCAGTTGCTCAGTAGAGCTATACGCATGTTTGACACATCCAACAGCAAATCGGTAGAAATTGCTGTTAGGAATATTCCAAGGAAGTGTGTATTCTGGGAAGAAGGACCATTACAGAACCTGAAATGGCGGCTCACTACTGACCACAGCATAGCAAAGGGGATACAATCCACACATTTTTCAAAATGAAAGATATGTAGAATATCTAAGCATGTGTAATATAAACAAAAAAATTAAAAAGTAATATTTTCCAATGTACTGTACCTTTAACACTTAAGTGGTGATAAATGAAACAAAAATAAAAGTTGCCCAGGATGAAGGACTGCGCACGATCGACCATGGTTTTCGGACGTGTCCGATCACCCATTTGTCCGATTTGAATGAACAGTCGATTGCGGAAAAAACCCATGCAGTTTATCTGGCCCGACCGACCGATAAACTGAACTATCGGTCGATGATTCCAATTAATTGCTTTATATAAACTATTTGATAACAATCTTTCAATCTATATTTTAATTTCGGTTTTTGGTGATACTTGCCCTTTTAAATACATGCAAATGCTATTTTGTTTACATTTGGAAGGTTGAAAGGAAAGTCTCAGTATTTGGGTGTGTACCTGTGGCTGATCGTCTTGATTACAGTGTATCTGTTGTCCCCATTGTGATTCACATCATGCTACAGTCACTATTGTATATCTTCCCCTTTGCATATAATGTATATGCCTTGGCAGCATTTTAGTTACATATACATAGTACACAGTTAGTAATATAGTATTTGGCACCTGAATATTGTGTTATGTTCTCTTGGCTGCATTTGTATATGTTTATTTTATTATGCAAGAAATACAGAGATACAAACCAACTCTATGTAACTCTAAATGAAGACTGATGTACATACAATTATGTGTGGGAAAGTTACATTTATATGAATGGACAGGAACCAAGAATGGTATGACGTGCTTGCTAAAACAATAAGGGGGGGGGAGGGGGTTACTGCTCATTTTTAGCTTATAGCCTTTTTTGTGTAGCTATACATTTTGGAAATGTATTTTTTTTGGAACCAATTTACAGTTGTTGAAGCGCATTCTAAACTTTTATTTGTAAAAAAAACTTTCAATGAAAATGGAGGGACCAACATACAGTCTACATTGTCCTTTTTAGATTAACATCTCGTTAACTAACTGGCTAGTACGCTATATTATCACTGTCATGTGATGAAAATCAATAATAAATACCTGTCTTGATTGTTTTCTGGCAGATGGAATCCACATTTTCTTAAAATCTAGCAGGACTAAAAGCAAAAATGATTCAAACTGTATTTTGCACCTGGGAATTAAATAGATATATACTGCCTAGGCTTGGAGTGGTGTCAAACTACAGCACTAATCATTGCAAACAACCCGGTTTACTAGTGGATTGGTAATCTGTTTTATTATAGATTTTAGGGTAGGAACCAAAGTACTTACCTTGCCAGTGTCCAACTTGTATGTTGTGGAGCTTGTGTGTTGTTGCTGCACTTTGTTTAGAGAATGGATTCTCACATCTACATGTTGGGTCTGTAATCCTTTTAGCATTGCTGCTCATTCACAACGCTGTACAGTGAATGGTCTGAGAGGGTTGTCTGATGGTGTAAACTGGAAGGAATCTGGTTCTGCCTGTTGGAAGTTGGTGCATTTTGCATAGGGGTGGGTCTACACTCTGCAAGTTACCAATCAAATGAGACAATATCTTAAAGCTATAGTGGCACCCAAGTTCATATTACAGTAAATACTTTCACATGTAAATGTTTTATTGCCTTTAAGTTTTACTCACATTACGCAGGAAGAACAGTGTTGGATACATAAATGCAGAGGATTATTAAAATATGTACAAATTTGTATGACAGTAAGTTTATCAGATTAGAACATATAGTGGCCATTCAATTTCTTTGCATTACCTATGGCTAGGTCATGTTATATGATGTCATTTCTTGCCATCATCATGGGGCACAAAAGGAACTTGCCCTTTTCTTAAACTGACCTATTTATTGTGAGTTTTGTTGTGTGCAGATTGTAAGCGCCATCAGAACAAAAGATTTGTTCATTCGCAAGAGATTATTGTGAATGATTAACCATGTATACAGCCCTGTTATATGTGATATGATAGATAGAAATAATCTGAAGTACTGTCGCTGAAAGTCAACTTGAAATTCTCTGGTAACCGGAACCTTATCTTTTCACAAGTCACCTGGCTGCTTATTTGACTACCTGCCTTATATATAACGTTGCACACTGTCACTGTTAAAAAGATGAAGTGAGTCATGTGCTGTGTCATGTAAAGCCATGTTTTTTAAAGGAACCAAATAAAATGATTAATTTTAGAGTGCTGCTCATTTGTGAATCGGACTGTGTGTAAAGGGTGAATATACAAGTGTGCACCTGGATTCCATCCCAAACAGACGAGTGCTGGTGAGATAAAAGGTTTATGGGAGACTGTACACACTGCCTGATCTAGTTTTAATGATAAAGAAAAATTCCAACTTTATATAAGATAGGGGGAAGAGTTGTATTTATTGTTTATATGCATTTTAATTGTTTAAAATTAAGTTTAAATACTTTGTCACAGAAAATTAACGCTATTTAACTTAAAGAATCAATTTTTGATTTCTAACGTGTGGATGTGAAATGCAAATAGCAGCATCAATTACTATGTGTTTCAGCCTCCATTCAATGAATCAACAAACTAAAAAAATTGTGTTCAGCTCCGTGAGATCAAATTATTGTTAAGCACCTCTAATGTCTGTACCTACTGACCTGGATCTCATTAAAGCATCTGGGTTGTGATTCGCTGTTAATTATATTTGGGCAGCAGGTCAGTGAGGTGCAATCTAAGTGGATGTTACCTGCTTATTTCCTGTGTCTGCTGACTTGCTGTACATTGTTTAGGCACATTATAATTTGTATGTAAATATGGGTATCACTTTCCCTTTGTCTTGAACAGTGAAACTACAGTCTCAGTTACTATAAACAATTGTAAGCAGGGAATGTCATTTACTAATTGCTTAGCACCAAATATACACAGTGACACTTGCCTTTATGTTCATTGGTCAAGTTATGTTCATTGATCAACATTTGTTGTCAAGTTTAACACTCTCTTGGATTATTACATATTGCCAATGTTATTGATTTACATTAGAGGAACAGCAAAACTAGAGGGCAGTCACACTCCTTTGTCAGTGTCTTGCTTGTAACCACAACACCAGTCTAAAGAGTATAGTAGCTATTTGTGGGATGAAGAGCATATAGTCAAGTCATCTGGGTATACCTAGGTAACTCTGTACTGCCAGACATTTCCTACACCCCTTAATGTGGATTGAGTCTACCCTGTCTGGAGTCAAATAAGCATGTTATTATAGCCATATACAATATCATAACCTCCTGTTATGTTGTTATGACAACTGACTGGCCCAGGTGACTTCATTTTCCACCATTGTTACTGGCCCCCTATACTGTATTGTAGGAAACTGATGGCAACTGGCTGAAACTTTCTACCAAAGCCTAGATCTGTCTGCCTTCAGCTATGGTTTGTTGGCCGCTGGGTCAGTGGTTTCACACAGTATACTGTACATTGCTATTGGATGTGGGTTTCGTCAATTCTGACCATCATTCCTCTAAACTACGGTATGATGATGATTGTGGAAATACAGAAGGGATAGTAAATTGATTTTAATATAGGAATATTCCTTAAAATAATAAATATAACTTATTATAATAAATATACAATAAAATATTTAAAAATAGCAATGCAGAAAATGTCTATGTACCAATCCATGTGTATAAAGTGCAAGTACATAGAGAAATGGTAAAATCTATTATATGGAATACGGGCTGTTAATATCCAAAGTCTAGCTCGAGCCCACAAAAGTGTCCAGCGCAGTAAGAAAAATTGTACCTTAAACAACGGACACCAAGCACACTGATCCCCGACCAGACTATCTCCCAAATATATCAATCACCACTCTGATGGTACCTTGCGTCTCCCACTACAGTACTGCACACTCCTCTGCCAGTCAGGCTAAAGATGGATCCTAAAGTCTCCTCACTGCTCCCACCAGTAGATGCCTTTGGATTATCCATTTCACCACGTCTCCCTGCAGAATGCTTTGGGGGGCCTTTGACTGTGCCTGACCAGCCCACTACTATTAAACTTGTACAAGGAGAATATCTAGTTAACATGTATGTTTTATTTATATTGATATTTAGCTGCTACTACCACAAAACATGCAATTAACACAAATGCAATAAATCTATTTTTAAAAAGTACTATTAGTCTGGCCCTTCACAAAAGTAAAATTTCTTATGAGCTACCCCCCGCACCCCGCCCCCCCGGGTTTATTAACGATAGTGGAATTTGGGGTCGGCTGGAGTTGTCCTTTTATTCCCTACGGACAGATTACTGATTATTATTAGTACATTGCTTGGTAAATTGTAAGGCTAAAGCCAATTGAACTAGTGCATTTAGTGTTATAAACTAGAATATAATGCATGTGAATTTCTGCTAAATTTACTTTTATTGTTAATCGCCAGGAGGTGACGCGGTAGTGGTATCCCTTTAAACAGATATATATTTGCATATAAAGTACAGGGAACGGTTCAAGGCCAATGTTGGGTGCGTGTGTTATTATCAGTTGTTACTCTGGAAAAACAAACACATTTAAGACTTACCTACAGAGTTTTATTACCTCTCCTCATCATCCGTAATCAGTTACCAGTAGCTCCTTACAGTTGGGGTACTGCATTAAGGAAGTGAACACGTTTCAAAGCTATACGAGGATTTGTATTATGGAATAAATAGGTGTGACCAAGAAACTAAAAATAGTTCATATGTACCAGTTGCCTAACACCCTAAATAGTAAGATCAACCTTTAATTTAACTGTTAATTAGTATTGTTATATTTATTACTGTGCAACACCCTATGGAAATGGAAACTGATGTACATGTCAATACTTCTTACTAGTAAAAGAAAATCACAATTGGTGCCAAAGCTGTTTAACTGCTTTATAGCTATAAGAAGGTATAGCTAAGGATAGCTGTTGTTCTTTTTAGGCAATGGGAATAAAGGTTCGTTCACATGTTAGATAATTTTCGTACGATACAGACGACGAACGAGCAGTCGCACGACATTCGTGCGAAAATATAGCTTCAACGATCGTAAAAGACCAACGACCGTCGACTGATGTCGGCTTTTTCTGACGACCGGCATGGCGGATTTGTTCTGCCGATTGTCCATTATATCTGTACATGGTCGGAAGATTATCATTAGATTTCTCTGAAAATGTATAGAAAGACGCTTGCATTGGTTTCGGTAATCACGCGATCATACGAACGTTGTTTCACAAATGAAGGTCGCGCGATGACATGAACGTGAACAGCACAAACGAACGTCTGGCGTTCGCACGGCTATCCTTGCTATTATCGTTGTTGTGTGTACAATAGTCGTTTGAAAAATGAGGATTGACGATAACGTTGAACATTCGTTGGCTGTATCGTTCGAAAATGAGACTTCTGCACACTGCAGATTATTAATTAGAATATCTGATTTGATGTGTGTAAAAAGTCTTTCTATATTTTTTAATAAAGTTGTAATTTAATCATTCGATTCACCAGTTATTCTTGACTAGCAATAACGATTTTTAAAGAAAATGGATTTTGTGGCTCATAACTACTTTTTTCACAATAAATACAATCCTGTTACTATGTACTCTTCATAAACAAATATGTTTGTTTGTTTATTAGTAAAACAAAAATGAATGAATTTATAAAACGCAAGAGGATCTACCGGTGTACCAGTCCCAAAAACCGTCACCCAACGCGGTTACTTGTTTTCTTCCAGATAACATTTATGTAAGAAATAAATAAATATGTATCCACGCACACTAGACTTGAACAAAAAGTGTTTTTATTAGCACATATACGTGGTCACACAATGTTTTGTTGCTATTATGGCTATAGCACTGAAACATCACATGTGAGCATGTATATGTTATAATAAAAAACTTTTCTCAAGTCTGGTGTGCACTGATATGTATTTATTTCTTATATAAGTTACACCAATAGCCAACAGTGGCACCCAGCCTGTAAGCATATGGAAATGGAACAAAGATCGATACCTGCTGCTTAAATTAGATAACATTTGTCAGCTGTTTACTTATTAATTTTGTTTCCACATACTGTAAAGCTAGGAATGCATGGAGGGATTTTTTGCCTTGACCGACCACTAGCGTGCGGCACCCAGCCTTAAAGGAATCGTACACTAAAAAATTACTTAGCCTCATTTCAATCTATAAATGAATACATGTAAGTTGCACTAAAGGTTCGTACACACGTGCGATCGCAGGTCCTGACCCGTGACATATGATGTGTACAAATGATCGTTTTGGCCGATAATTGGCCCGTGTGTAGGCCCTTTTTTGGCCAAAACAGACGTTCGGATGGGTATCATTGCCCGACCAACCTGGCGGATCTCCGAAACGTAATTTCGTACACATCATGCGTCGCAGGTCGGGACCCGCGATCGCACGTGTATACGAACCTTTACTCAGATGTGTTTGTGTTGCAGCATGACCTCAACCAAGTACTTGTTTTGTTCAAGCTTAGTCCCCCAGCCTCCTGCCAGACTATCTGACTCCGCGTTAGAGCAAGCATGTTCCGTAATCCCGAAGAGGCAAAATTGGGAGAGGAAATTTCCCACAATACAGTTCACATACAAACTGCCACCATTCCAGTTACAGCAAAACTATGCATAACAGAAGAGTTTATGATACTAAGGCAGTTGGTTGACAGCTGAAATGTAAGATGTTTCAGATAGGATATCTAAAGAAATAAGGCAACAGATTAAAAAAAAAAAAACATGGTACAGTGAAGAATAATTTTAGTTTCCAGTAATGGGCAATAAAAAAAAAAAATCTCAGTGAACATACCCTTTAAACCTGTAAGGTGTACATTTTTGGACAATAAGTTGTGTTCATAGATAAAAGTCCCAAGCAAACTCTTGTTCTATAGATTCTAGAAATATTGTTTGTTTGGTGTCCAATTAGGTTTGAAAATTTTGCTTTGGTTTTGGCCCAAAGGCATGGTTAACACATGGGACAGTAGTCACGGTTTACAATGGAATGACGGGTCACATATATATTCACCCAGTTGACTTTAAATGACAGGCAGGTAACGACCAATGTATTTTGGTCAGAAATAATCATTCCTGTAGGTGACCTGTTTGTCGGCTGCCAGATCTGTCGTTTTCATGGCATATATGTACCTGATATTCGGCACTTTGGATCCAACAGTATTTATGAAATATTGGTTTATATTCACCATAAGCGTAGGTACCTTATGGTACAGAAATGTGAACCATATAGTTCATGTCTGTTATTGTACTGTAGATGGAAACATTGATCCTAATGCTTGGTTGTAAGCAAAATTGGTTGCACCAAAATGTCTGCTGCTGTGATTTTTTTACAATATTGAGCATAAAATTCCATGTGATGTAGTTGTAACTTTATTTGTATGTCTATTTTGCAGGCTGGCAAATAAACAGGACAGGGATGGTGCTTTGTCGGAAGCAGACATAATAGAGTTTCTTGCACTTGAAAAACTTGTGAATGAAAATAAGTGCTTCTGCCAGATTGTAAGTATTGTGTTTACATGCATACACAACTAAAGGTGCCCAATGACGGATCGATAGCAATTTTATTGCTACGTCTATTGCTACCTTAAGATTCAAAGCATAATAATATTCAACCTTTCTTTCACATTTTTCCATTCGATTTATGAGGAAAAATAAAGCTGTTAAAATGAATTATGTTATTCATACTACAGAGCAGCTTGTTTGCTGCAGACATCAGCCAACCAAGTCTTTAGCTTGTATTTAGTTGCCATGTGCCCCACAAACAACAAAGTTTTGGTTCTATATATGATCCTGCTCTTTAAAATGTCTTCCAATTTATCTCTATGATGCAGATAAACTTTCAGATGCATCTGAACATTTTGGACGCATTCTTCTCTGCGTACACACCTCCTTTCCTCTTTCTCAACTACATCTATGTTTCATTTTGCTATTTCTCTAAATGATTTTGTCTTTCACACCTGCATCTGAACTTTTTTCCTTTGTCGCTGCATTCTTCCTACCTTTATCTGTGGCATCTAAACTACCTGTCCTCTTTCTCCAATGAGAAAAAAATTCTGTCCAACTCCTCTTCTACATGCATTACTCATGCACTACCTCAGAATAAAATATGTACTTAGGTCACCCCCCAAAACCAATTTAGTTACAGACCTGAAAAGTGCTTCTGTTTAAAGTGAATCCTCCCGATAGCTTAATTATGACAGCAGTTCCCCTGAGTGCCATCTATGCTCTGAGAGTTTGGTGCACGCTCAGAGGAGGAATCCGTGGATAAGCCCTACAGACAGGGAAGGGCCAGCGTTTCCCTGTGCAAGGTTTGTTACTGGTGCCCGCTCCAAAACACCCCCCCAGGCCACACACAATATGCTGATGAATGCTACTTGCCTAAGCCTGCCTCTAATCAAGTTTGCCACCTGCTCTTACTGTCTTTCAGTATCTGTAGTGCATGCTTGTATATATTGTGCCTACATCTTTACAGACAGAACAGCACAGCATACAGACATCTTAAGTAAGGCTTACGTGCGTTGGTGCTTTGTCTGTGGGGTGGTGCTGATATATATATGTAATCTGCAGGACTATAACTGGGGAGGCTGTAGCACTGATGCAGAATTTTGACCTACAGGTCCGTGACCTAAGACTCCTGGCTGGTGCCCCCCTGGTAATGCAACCTATGCACAGGCCATCCATATCAAAGGCCGGCCCTGAGTCAGGGTTATATGGGAATTACTCCTCTGATCTGAGGCTTTACATTAAACAGAAGTGCTTTTTAGGTCTGTAATTAAAATGGTTTTGGGGGTTGCTCTACCTAAATATGTATAATTTTTTTGGGGGGTGATCATACTCATTAAATGCGCATACAATATAATTAATTCTTCTGTTTTCAGGAGCCATGCTCTGCTGTCATTGGTCATGGGAAAAAGATTGATAAATCCATAAGAAAAGGCTTGAACTGGTTATTACATGTCATAGCAAAAGAGTTTGACACTTTACACGAGCGCGTTCAGAAAGAAACAGCAGAGCAAAGAGCTCAAGAAGAACAAGATAAAAGAGAGAGAGCTGAGAGAGTTAAAAGGCTTCGAGAGGAACGGTATGATCTATATATAATGCAGCCATAGAATTTTTTCACTTGAGAGGGGGTTGACCCATGAGTTTAGTACCGATGTTAAAGGGCATGTCCATCCCCCCAACTAAAATTTGCCCCACTGTGTTAAAAGATCCTTACCTTTCTCTTCTGCTCCTTATGCTTGTTCTGCAGGGCCTGATGTAAGTCCAGAAAATAGGTAAGGTAAGGGAATCCACCCCCTCTCTCTGCACACTAAGTTTAAATTGCAAATATTGGCCCCAAAAGATATGCTTGTGAAGGTTCTCATTCATCCAGGTCATGGTATATCTGTTGTATATCAAGTCCAGTTGATCTTATTGAATACAACAGATGCCCCAAAAGATACTTACCCGCCCTCGTTCCCTCTGCTGTCCGGACCTGCAGCCACGTCAGTGATTGGCTGAGTCACAGCCAATCACAGACGTGGCTGCTGGTCCAGGCCCCTTCTGCTGTGCAGAAGAACAGCACAAATGCCCCTGACTGAGGGAACAAAGTATCTTTTGGGGACGATTTTTAAACAATTTAAAACTAGTGAGGTCTAGGTTATGGGGGATTCCCTACCACATACCAAACATGTTTTGAGGGGATGGAGATACCCTTTAAGAAGACCAGCATCAGAATTGTGTTCTTTTCCAGGTCTTGTGCATTTCACACTTTGCACTGCAACATTATCTTCATGTTACTTAAATCAGAATATAATGTAGGATGATCTAGTAGATTTTGTATAGTTCTGTAACTAATAAGACATAATCAGCCATGGATGTAGGTGTTTGATTGGTTGTTGTTACTGGACTCTATAAATCTATGATGTGTATTTTCTTTTTTGACTAATGATAAACAGAGCCAATGGGTCTCCTCCTGTTGTTATTCTAGTCTCCCAGAATCTCCTTAGGAACAATTTACCCACCAGGCAAAGCTAATTACACCTCTGTCTAGTCTTTGTTGCCTAAAATAGCGTGAAATAAATATTAACATTTAAGGGGAAAAAAAATGAAGGGCTGCAAGATAATGCTTAGTATGAAGAGACGTGGGAAATGCAGCTCATGGTGTGGATAAAATCATTCTCTTTATTTCAAACACGTATGGATTAAAAGTGCAAGTGCTGGAGCTACCCAGAAAGCAGCCTGACACGTTTCATGGGACAACCCACTCATCAGAGGCTGTACTATATTGTATGCAAGATAATGCACTTGTAATGAGATGGACATACTATTTAAGACATTTTGGAATAATTGACGGTGTAGATTTTGTTTAAAGTTTCTATTATGTTTACCATATTAAAGAGTTTCTATAACAATAAACAATGCTTAGTTTTTAGTCCCAATGAAATTATTCTGTAGAATTGCCAGTTTAAAAGGCAACTGTGGTCTCCAAACAAGTTACGGTTTAGTGAAAGCCTGCAGTTTTTCCTTTTAAAATGGGCCGACAATCACATCTCTCGCTTCAGCCTGTGAGAAATCATATTGGGGTGAATATTCAAATTTCCTGCTTCAAGTTGGTTGAGTGACATCACCTGAATTCTGCCCTGCCCTGGGGGTGGCTCAGATAAAGGGCATATCCACCCCCCCAAAACTAAAATTTAACCCCATACTGGCCTCACTGTGTAGTTTAAAAACATCCTTACCTTACATCTCTGCTCCTTATAATTGTCCTGCAGTGCTTGACCAAATCCAGGAAAGTGAACGGTGGGATCTGTCTTCCTGTCCAAAGGTCTCTGCCTCCTGTCATAACTCCGGGAGGGATGGTGACATGCGCAGTGGAGCCCCCCCCCCCCCTCCCTCCCACCATCCGGATCCATCCTCTGCAGCCGTTGCACCTAGCGTGAAATGCTTTTAATGTGGTGTAGCTAACCCTCGCACACCCCCAACTGTTGCATTAGTTCTTTAAAAAAGAAGCCGAATCATATTTACAGCCCTTCTCTCCCACAGCGTATCCATTGCCGTCAGCCATTGGTTGCCTCTTTATGCTGGGGAAAAAATTGACAGTTGAGAAGGGGAGCCTATTAATGCAGAGAGAGGCTGGTCACATGGCTGAAAGCAGGAAGTGTTCAAGCAGGCAGTAATATAGCTGAACATTTAGGTATAATGGAAGGCTTTTTGTATAATCCTTACTAGTTTCGAAGAATTTTAGCCCACAGTTAACCTTTAAAGGAGGGCAAGTTAATGTTTAATGAAAGCCTGCAATATTTCCTTTAAAATTGGCCGACAATCACATCTCTGGCTGCAGCATATGAGAAATTACATGAATGTTTAGACTTCCTGCTTCCAGTAGGTTCAGTGACATCACCTGACCTCTGCCTCGTCAGTCCGCCCTGGGGGAGAAGCATGCTCAGTTAAGACTTAGCGCTGGGGAAACCAAGAAGTACATGGAGGTGAAATTGACAGTTGAGAAGAGGAGCCTATTAATGGCTGAAAACAGGAAGTGTTCAAGCAGGAAGTAATATTGCTGAACCTTTCCAGCAATAACTTCTCATTAATTTTATCTAGTTATGTGATTTAGGTTTTATTTTGAAGGTACGACGGAAGGGTTTTTATATAATTCTTACTAGTTTGGAAGATTTCGAGACCACAGTTACCCTTTAATACTTATTGAGTTGATTTACAAATCCAGTCTCATTCCTGCCCCAATGTGTTTCTGATCCTCATGAAACAAATTTCTCTCGCTATACACAGAGATGAAAAAGAAAAGGAAGAAGCAGAAAGAGAAGGGAGACAGGAGATTGATGAGGATTCTATCCCTATGGTGAATCCATTTCAGCCTATATCTGCTGTTATTTCTGAGGTAAGGTAGAGAAAATGGATGGTCTGTAGATTGTTTGTGTCTGTTATCAAAAAAAATACGGTAAAGTTTCTATCACCAATAACAGCAATATGGACATTTAGATTAGATTTGATAATCTCAAACACGGTAAACCTTTTTTTTTTTAAAGTTCATTTTTGCATTTTAACCTAATCTACTGAACGCATCTGATTGTTTGGACTGACAATTTGTACCAGAAAGTTGTTCTATCAGCCCGGGCCTTACTATCCTCTTCCAGTCTCACCACTGGAAACATTTTGAAAGCATGTTCAGTCTTTCAGTTGTGGAAATTAAGGTGGATTATAGATTTTAAAGCTTTTCTCCAGTAACTCTAGCTTTACTTGGTTTTTTTAAGACTTTTTAAAACTTTTTCTGCATTTTGTAAAGTATTAATATAATTTTATTTTTTCAATATCTTTTAGAATGAAGACAAAATTAGAAAAGACAAAGAAAAAAAGAGACAAAAAATGGAGAACAAAGAAAATGGAGTCAGTATTGTTCTAAAGTCTAAAGAAGAGGGAGACAAAATGGAGACTGGAAGTGAAAATAGCCGAAGCCTATCACAAAGGGAAGATGATTTGCTAGAAACGTACAAAGATGCTTTGGTCCAAAAACTAGAGGAAGAAGAGAAAAGCTTGGACACATCTGAAAGGGAGGATTCAGGTAGTGGACATTTTTTCTTTTATTTGAGTGGGTTTTATATTCTAACTTCAGCCTTGATTCCAAACAAGGCAATGGATCTGCCGTTTAACTTGATATCTCAGCCAATCACTAAACACAACCGCGATTGCTGGTCTGCCCCCTTCTGCTGCTGCTGTGCAGGGAAAAGCAGAAGACAGCTAGGTTTATTTGGGGGGTGGTCACACCCTATTAATTTACTGAAATCTGTTTGGTTATGGTAGAGAAACTATAATTGTTATAATCATAAATCATTGTGTAAAGGTTTGTACCCACGATGTGTTTGTTTCGGCCGATAATCGGCCCGTGTGCAGGCCCTTTATCTTTCGGGGATCTGCCAAGTCGGTTGTTCGGCAATCCCCAACCGAACGTCCGTTTCGGCCGATAAAGGCCCTACACACGGGCCGATTATCGGCCGAAACGAACGTTCGTACACATCGTGGGTCGTGGGTCGGGCGATCGCACGTGTGCATGAACCTTTAGAAAGGTGATTGTAATCATGATTGTGTATACAATGCATTTGGTTGACTTTTTTAGGCATTTATTAACTGTGGAATTTAGGAATACTCAGGGTTATTCAATAAAAGTTCTTATCGTTTAAAATGGTGCTAATTTTGCCCCAACCAATCAGATGTTAGCTTTCAAATGTTAAATAAGATCTGATTGGTTGGGGCAAAATTAGCACCATTTTAAACGATAAGAACTTTTATTGAATCTGCCTGTTAGTATACTAAAGAAGGGTATTTGATTTGTATTTCTAAATAATTAGAGTCTTTAGATTTGTAGTTTGTGTTTCAACATGCTGTTTGCTTTTGGCCTGAATGGAAAAATTTAAAAATGTAATCATGTCTCCTCTGTGTCTTTACAAATATAAATAAACCATAGCCCATGGCTTGTAGGCCACATGTCTAGATCATATGTTATTTGGCCCAGTTACCAGTTTCTGGTAGTCTGATTAACATGCCTCAAAATAATCCCAAAGCCAGTATTAAAAGATGGCTGTTCCACCTCCCAACTAAAAATGTACCGATAGTCACCCCCAACCACTAAGACTGCAATACTTACCATACATGCCTGGCAAATTTCCATGAAAGATCTCCAGCCTGGTGTTCACCGCACCCCCTGTAAAGGTTTTATGAGGAGGCAGCTGAAGGAGCAGCAATTAGTCCTTGGCCATGATGCCCGATGTTGCTATATTGCATGGCTTGATTCATGGCAGCAAGCATCATAGAGCTTTCTTGTGGTGCATATTGCAGTCTAGGGGTTTTGTGGGGTTGATTGGCTATGTGTACAGTGAGATTCATTTTTTTTCTCAAACTCCTCTTTGGTGTGAATAGGCTCTACTAATGCTGTTCAGCCAAATAGCCATTTGATACTTCTGTGTCCCTGCACATTAGAATGAGTCCGACATCCACAGTCTCAAAGGACCGTGGGCTACAATAAGAAGTGTTATTAAAGGGACAGTTCAGTGGAAATTATCGATATTTGTTATATTATTAGTTTGTGTAAAGCATGCTTAGTTATTCTACATATTCTCTCCCATTTTGAAAAATCAGTTGATTTCATACCCTTTGCTGTTCCCTGCTGTTGACATTAGTGAGCTGACATTTTAGGTTCTAACGGTCCTTCTTCTTCCCAGAATGCACCACTTCCTTGAAATGTTTCTAACAGTAATTTCTACTGATTGGCTGTTGGATGGGTCAAAGATGCTCAGATCTCTACTGAGCAACTTAATCAACCCAGGCGCTGGGTCAAGGGCAAGACCATAACAGTCTCTACTAGGGGTCCAGCAAACAGGAAGTCAGTATTTCGGTTGCAGTTGTTTATACACAGACACAATGATGAATGGGCAGATTAAGGTCATTGGGATGGGAAAACGCTGCTCTTTTTTTATGAAAAGCATATGTATTTGCACTGAACTCCCCCTTTAATGAAGCTATTTTCTTGTTAGGTTTTGTATTATTGTACATGCATTTACCTAGACTTACCTTTTTATCACTATTCATTTCTGCTTTGTTGTTGTTTATTTTAGCATTTAAATAGCTTGTAATATTGGGATCAACAGCTGCATTTTCTCTTCTAGCACAAAGTAAAAAGAAAACAAAGAAGCTTAAATTAAAAAGAAATCACAAAGTTGAACCTATCAGTATTGAGGAATCCAGTCCAAAGACCCCATCTCCGCCCCTACCTCCGTTACCTGGTGAGTTAAAGGAGCGTTCAGCTTCACTAGCTGGGAGAAGCAATTGGAATAGGCTGTGAGGTTCTGCACTTTCATCAAAATATTTGCATTAAATGAAAATAAATAGCACCATCGGTTTTATTCATTATCTTGTAGCATTTTTCATACAGATATCATCTACTGCATACATCTGCTGTTTTTTTAGCATCTAAATATCTGTCATCTAAAATGTGAATATGAAATCATTTAAATTAAAACATGAAACATTTAATAATAATTGATTATGGTGCTAGGATATTCTGTTGTTTTTCTCATCAAATTTAACGGAATAAATGATTTGGCTTAGAGATCTAGTAGAATCCTATGATTTTACCATTAGTCCTTATTGTGGCAATAAAACAGGAAGCACTAGGAAAGTTTTCAGCTGACCCATGTTCAAGTCCCCTTTTCCCACAGATTTTAAGGAGAAATCTGCAAAAAGATCGGGGGCACAAGGTGGGGAATTTTGAACATTTCATCTGATCGGATTTCTGATTTTTGCCTTTTGGAAAAACATCTGTGCGTGTATGAGTAGCTTTACCCAGAATGCGCCCTATATTTGAATGAAAGCCTTAACTCCCAGGCATCGTTTTTCATCTGGCAGGCGTGATAATAAAACAATGTGTGTTTGTCAACCAAAATGAAAGTCTGTTGGCACTTTGGCCAATAAGTTAGCTAGTGTGTGTATGAGGCGTAACAGGTATTTGCTGCTGTTAATGTCACAGAAGCATATGGCTATAACTTGGAGCATTGCTTGTAAATTCACATTTTTTTTTAAAACTGCCAAAACTGCAGCAAATCAAGTCTGTTTTAAGATGAAATCTAATGTTCAAACTGTGTCTGCCCCTTGAGCCTCTTGTTTCATTCCTTAAAGATGTGACTTGACCCCTAGAACAGCTACACAAATGCAGTTTAGAAAACCCCTATTTAGACAGGTTTGTGAAAGTTCTCATTCATCCAGGTCATTGTATATTTGTTGTATTGAGTTTGGTTAACTGGACTTAAAGTTTAGTTGTTGAAGATATTTCGCTACTCATCCGACTTGCTTTCTCAATTTAGAATGACTTGCATTCAGAACTTCCCTAACACCTAGCTGTTATATGCTGATTGGGACTTTCCAGGGAACTTATTTCCAACAGATCTTTGTTCAAGTGTTTCTGAATTGAGAAACTTAGGGAACTAATCTCCAAGTCCAGTTGATCTAACTGAATACAACTGATATACCCTATTTATGGTATATGTAAAAAATGACATACAGTATTTCTGATTTTATGCCAGATGAATAATTGTGTATTTGACCAAATTGTAAAGGTTTTGCCTTTATATCTTGTTTATAGTTGTACAAACAATTGTGCAATTTAAAAAAAATAAATAAATAACTGCCACACATACGACATTACTGTGTTAAGTTCTCAGTTCAGACCTCTTTTAACTGTATAAGATTCACTACAGGATTTTACTGCAGTCTCTGAGCATACCTGCTGTTATTTATAGTGGTTAACCTGTGTTTTTGAATATTGCATTTGTAGACAGTTGCTTTAAAATATGTAATCTTTCTGGGTAAAATTATTTTCTTTGCAATTCTCTTTCCTGCTGCTCCATTTTTTTTTTATGGTGTAAATTATTTTTATGACAAATTTTCTTAATTTTTTGCCCCCTTTGTAGTTGGCTGGGGAAGCCCAAAAGTTACTAGACTACCAAAACTTGAACCTCTTGGAGAAACACATCATAGTGGTAACTCTAAAATACCTTTATTTTCTGTTTCTTCACATCCTCCTGTTCTGCCATTTTGCATGCTAATAACCAATTCCCGCAAACCATTTAACACCATGTGCTATTCATTCAAGGCTTTTTCCTTGTGTTCTGGATATTTCAACATGGTTGTATCACCTCCAGTCTAACATTTTTTTTCACCCTTTTGGTGCTTGCAAAGGCTGGTCTAACACATACTCATTCCAATCTCCTCTTCCTTTTTTATATCTATCGTATTTATTGTATACATTTTCTTCACGGACCATGCATACAGAACTTTTTGGTGCCTGACATGAATCTAATAAGGAATTTAGCCACATGAAGCAGTGCTGTTGGGTGGGCCTTTGATCAAGTTTCCCACTGTTGGTGCAGATATCAGCTGGGAGACTTTCGCCAATCAAAAACTGCTGTTGCTCTCCAAACTGCTGTGTGCTATGGTATGCTCCCTGGCTATTGCTCTGCAGTATAAATAAGTTTGAATCTTTAGAATACAAATGGCCTGCAAATGAATGTAGTGCACATTAGTTTCGGATGGAATCTCAATCCATAGAAGGGCATAACTAGAAATCTGTGGGCCCTCCAGCAAAATTTTGAATCGTGGGATTGTTTAAAGTCAACTCAAATAAAAACTTGTATATAAGTAAATTACCCCCCACAAAACTACAATTTAAAAAGATAAGAGGTGTAAGTCTAACCTAAAATGCTGCCTAAGGTCCTGTTATGTATTGTTCATGTAGTATTTAACAAACCTGACCATTTAGAAAGAAAAGAGTTGCAGTTTAGCAAAAGCACTTGTGTTCTAGCTGACCTGGTGGTTTGTGGAGCAGATAGAGCAGCAGAGTATAATATGTATGGAGTTGATTTGGCATCAAGATAGTGAATGAGCACTAAGTAGCAGCTTGCAGGCACAGGGAGGACGATGTGTCCTTATATTACATTGCTGGACAAGTACCAAACCAGCACCAGGTAGCAGAACCACCCCGACCTCCTCCCAAACACAGGTCCCCTTGTCACAGGCTTACATGCGCATCACCTGGCGCGTGGGCATGACACGCAAGGTTGGTATCCGATCCTGATGTAGCAGTGGTAGTTTGTGAACATCGGGTCTGTCCTTTTGTGACTTACATGTTCCCAGTAATCTGCAAATGTTTTCAATCCGATGGGCTTTGCTCAATATTGGCCAAGTGTGTGGCCAGCTTTATTTGGTATAGCTAAAATCAAATGGGATCTCTGAATTTAGTTTTTTATTATTATTATTTTCTCTATCTCACCATTTACTTAACTTTTTAATGGTAGCAATGTTGCCCACTTTTTTAGAACATTGCAAAAAAACATAATAAAATCTGTAACAAAGGTTGTAGTTGTACTAGTCCAATACATTGGTCTCGAGTAATGAATACTGTATGTATGCCTTTTGTAGGAAAATAGATTTTGCACTGTGAAGAAACAACTCAAGAAAGAGACTATGGACTAGAATTCTTACTGGGAACTGAAATATCTGCAGTGTCCTCGCTACTTTACCTTATTTCTTTTTTATTACTTTGTTAGAATATATCGGCATTTCTGTATTTTGTGGTGCGCGCAGTAGTTCTATTCACAATAACTTTATTAGAGCAGTCGTGCATCTGAGTGGTGTTCCTTGACTTTCATTTGGACAGAAGCAGAGGAATGTGAAAGCTTTGAGAGAGGAATTTTATGCACCATTTAATAGGAAACCAAAAGAAAAATGCATGTGACTGGAGATTTCAATTAAAGGGCCTACCACATTTACAAAACATATATTGTGTAGCCCATATTACTAAATTAAATGTATAAATGTACCCCCTCCATGTCTCCCCTCTCATTACATGTCTGAGAGATTCTGTCTGGCTACACACGGGGTACTGACAGGATTGTCCCTTTATCAGTAATGATTGTACCCAGCTTTACACTTTGCATGCACAATAATACCGCTAAAGCTGGGTACACACATTAGCAATAAATGGGGGATCTGAATTATTAATTAAGATTACAGCTGTGTACAGTATTAATACATGGCTACAAAGCAATTACCTTTGTCTATTACAATATTGTACTCCCCTCAGTAAAAAGGTGCAGTCTGTTAAGAGAAGAAAAAATATGCTGTTGTCCCTGGACAATAATAATAAAAGTGCAGCAAGGCAAACAAGTACAAAATTTTACTTTTATTAGTAATATAAATGTTTTGAGCTTTAATACTTAAATAAGGTAGGAGCTTGTTAACTCTACTGGGCTAGTGAAGGTTCTCATTCATCCAGGTCATGGTATATCTGTAATATTCATTCATCCAGGTCATGGTATATCTGTAATATTCATTCATCCAGGTCATGGTATATCTGTAATATTCATTCATCCAGGTCATGGTATATCTGTAATATTCATTCTCCAGGTCATGGTATATCTGTAATATTCTTCATCCAGGTCATGGTATATCTGTAATATCATTCATCCAGGTCATGGCATATCTGTAATATTCCATCCATCCAGGTCATGTATATCTGTTATCTTCATTCATCCAGGTCATGGTATATCTGTAATATTCATTCATCCAGGTCATGGTATGGTATATCTGTATATTCATTCATCCATGGTCATGGTATATCTGTTTTATTCAATTATATCAACTGGACTTGAAGTTTAGTTCTTGAAGACGTTTCGCTATTCATCTGACTGGATCTCTCAATTCAGAAATGTGAAAGCCAGTCGATGACTAGCAAAACGTCTTCAAGAACTAAACTTCAAGTCCAGTTGATCTAATTGAATACAACAGATATCTACTGGGCTAGAAACTTTATTTAAAATCCAGGGGGAGATTCTGGATCTAAATTGTGAACTGTTTATAAAGTCAGTCTGAAATCAGACAGCAAAGATTACTCTTCAATTTATCTCTAGATTTTTTTTTCTCATGTGTTAGATTTGCTTCTCTGCACCAGTTGCTTAAAGTAAGTTAGTAGCTCATTGGCGTGTCCTTTACTGTAACAACACAGCTTTATGGTAATGATATAGTAGGTTTTCTTTTTTGCTTTATATCATCCTTTTATACCTTATTGATTAATCGCTAAATTCTTTCATCTTGCAACCATTTATGTATAGTGTAATTCAAACCGCAAGTTTCCTTTTTTTAATTGCATTGTATTTACTTCACATTTTATCCAATTTGAGATGCTAATGTAACTGTATATTTTGTTTTGAAAGAATTTTTTTATGGCAAGCACACTCCCACCACTGACGCTTCGACAAGACCTAACAGTGACGCTCATGATGTCATTTCTTAAAGCAGGAACTGTTCTTAAACTTCAATACAAAAAGGGGCGCACTACAGTGTTTAAATAGTGTCCTCAGTTCTGTTCTTCTGCCTTGAAAGATTCTTGGTGACTAATCAGCTGTTGAACTAAGTTTGAGTTCCTCATCAAGATGGGTCACAAACTGTAAAGTTCTTATTTTTATATCAGAGCTGTTATTTACTTCTATCTGTAAATGACCAGATCAAGTCTTAAGAAAAAATCTTAACAACATACACTGTTACTGCTTATTATCCGTCATTTTATTGCCATTACAGTTAAAGCAGTTTTTTGTGTTTGTAATATATATCTCTATATGGCAGTATGGACCTTTTAAGAATGAGTGCCCAAACTGCACCCCAAAGCCCAAGATCCGAAACGCGACATTAACCCCTAAATTACTACACAGGAGTTTAAGATCCGACAATGACATTAACCCCTACATTACTACACAGGAGTTTGAGATCTGAAACAGTGACATAATTCCTACTTCTACACAGGAGTTTGAGATCCGAAACACAGTGACCTTAACCCCTACATTACTACACAGGAGTTTGAGATCAGAAACAGTGACATTAATTCGTACATAACCACACAGGAGTTTGAGATCCGAAACAGTGACCATTAACCCCTACATTACCACACAGGAGTTTGAGATCCGAAACAGTGACCATTAACCCCTACATTACTACACAGGAGTTTGAGATCGGAAACAGTGACCATTAACCCCTACATTACTACACAGGAGTTTGAGACCGGAAACCGTGACATTAATTCATACATAACCACACAGGAGTTGAGATCCGAAACAGTGACCATTACCCCTACATTACCACACAGGAGTTGAGATCCGAAACATGACCATTAACCCCTACATTACCACACAGATTTTTGATATAAAAACGTGACCATTAACCCCTACACTACTAACTACACAGGAGTTTTGAATCGGAAACAGTGACATTAATTCCTACATTTCTTTCCACCTGAATACTAAGGTTTAGGAAAAAACAACTCAACATATAGACAGAGGCAGATATAGATTACCTATTAACCTCTATATTACCACACAGGAGATTAAGATCCAAAACTTGACCATTAACCCGTACTTACTACACAGAGTTTAATATCCGAAACAGCAATTTAACCCCTACTTACTACACAGGAGTTTGAGATCCGAAACAGCGACATTAACCCCTACATTACTACACAGGAGTTTGAGATCTAAAACAGTGACCATTAACCCCTACATTACCACACAGGAGTTTGATATATAAAACAGTGACCATTAACCCCTACATTACTACACAGGAGTTTGAGATCCGAAACAGTGACCATTAACCCCTACATTACCACACAGGAGTTTGATATATAAAACAGTGACCATTAACCCCTACATTACTACACAGGAGTTTGAGATCGGAAACAGTGACATTAATTCCTACATTTCTTTTTTCACCTGAATACTAAGGTTTAGGAAAAAACAACTCAAACATATAGACAGAGGCAGATATAGATTATAGATTACCTATTAACCTCTACATTACCACACAGGAGATTAAGATCCAAAAAATGTACCATTAACCCCTACATTACACAAGACTTTAAATCCGAAACAGCAATTAACCCCTACATTACTACCACAGGAGTTTGAGATCCGAAACAGTGACCATTAACCCCTACATTACCACACAGGCGTTTGAGATCCGAAACAGTGACCATTAACCCCTACATTACCACAGGAGTTTGAGATCCGAAACAGTGACCATTAACCCCTACATTACTACACAGGAGTTTGCAATCCGAAACAGTGACCATTAACCCCTACATTACCACACAGGAGTTTGAGATCCGAAACAGTGACCATTAACCCCTACATTACTACACAGGAGTTTGCAATCCGAAACAGTGACCATTAACCCCTACATTACTACACAGGAGTTTAAGATCCTAAACAGTGACCATTAACCCCTACATATAACACAGGGAGTTTAAGATCCTAAACAGTGACCATTAACCCCTACATTACCACACAGGAGTTTGAAATCCGAAACAGTGACCATTAACCCCTACATTACCACACAGGAGTTTGCAATCCGAGACAGTGACCATTAACCCCTACGTTACTACACAGGAGTTTAAGATCCTAAACAGTGACCATTAACCCCTACAGTATAGTACATGCTATTGGATGTGGGTTTCGTCAATTCTAACCATCATTCCTCTAAACTACGGTATGATAGATGATTGTGGAAACACAGAAGGGATAGTAAATTGATTTTAATATAGGAATATCCCTTAAAATAATAAATATAACTATTATATAAATATAACAATAAAATATTTAAAATAGCAATGCAGAAATGTCTATGTACCAATCCATGTGTATAAAGTGCAAGTACATAGAGAAATGGTAAAATCTATTATATGGAATACGGGCTGTTAATATCCAAAGTCTAGCTCGAGCCCACAAAAGTGTCCAGCGCAGTAAGAAAATTGTACCTTAAACAACGGACACCAAGCACACTGATCCCCGACCAGACTATCTCCCAAATATATCAATCACCCACTCTGATGGTACCTTGCGTCTCCCACTACAGACTGCACACTCCTCTGGCCAGTCAGGCTAAAAGAGGATCCAAGTCTCCTCCCTGCTCCCACCAGTAGATGCCTTTGATTATCCATTTCACCACGTCTCCCTGCAGAATGCTTTGGGGGGCCTTTGACTGTGCCTGAACAGCCCACTCTAATTAAACTTGTAGCAAGGAGAATATCTAGTTAACATATGTTTTATTTATATTGATATTTTAGCTGCTACTAACACAAAACATGCAATTAACACAATGCAATAATCTATTTTTAAAAAGTACTATTAGTCTGGCCCTTCACAAAGTAAAATTTCTTATTGAGCTACCCCCCCCCCCCCCCCCCCCGGGTTTATAACGATAGTGGAATTTGGGGTCGGCTGGAGTTGTCCTTTTATTCCTACGGACAGATTACTGATATTATTAGTACATTGCTTGGTAAAATTGTAAGGCTAAAGCATTGAACTAGTGCATTAGTGTTATAAAACGAGAATATATGCATGTGAATTTCTGCTAATTTACTTTTATTGTTAATCGCCAGGAGGTGACGCGGGTAGTGGTACTCCCTTTTAAAACGATATATATTGCATATAAAGTACAGGGAACGGTTCAAGGCCAAGTTGGGTGGGTGTGTTATTATCAGTTTGTTACTCTGGAAAAACAAACACATTTAAGACTACCTACAGAGTTTTTACCTCTCCTCATCATCCGAATCGTTACAAAGTTACCAGTAGCTCTTACAGTTGGGGTACTGCATTAAGGAAGGGAACACGTTTCAAAGCTATACGAGGATTTGTATTATGAATAAATAGGTGTGACCAGAAGAACTAAAAATAGTTCATATGTACCAGTTGCCTAACACCCTAAATAGTAAGATCAACCTTTAATTTAACTGTTAATAGTAATTGTTATATTTATACTGTGCAACCACCCTATGGAAATGGAAACTGATGTACAGTCAATACTTCTTACTATGTAAAAGAAAATCACAATTGGTGCCCAAAGCTGTTTAATGCTTTATAGCTATAAAAGGATAGCTAAGGATAGCTGTTGTTCTTTTAGGCAATGGGAATAAAGGTTCGTTCACATGTTAGATAATTTTCGTACGATACAGACGACGAACGAGCAGTCGCACGAACATCGTGCGGAAAAATATAGCTTCAACGATCGTTAAAAGACCAACGACCGTCGACTGATGTCGGCTTTTTCTGACGACCGGCATGGCGGGATTTTGTTCTGCCGATTGTCCATTATATCTGTACTGTCGAAGATTATCATTAGATTCTCTAAAATGTATAGAAACGCTTGCATTGGTTTCGGTAATCACGCGATCATACGAACGTTGTTTCACAAATGAAGTCGCGCGATGACATGAACGTGAACAGCACAAACGAACGTCTGGCGTTCGCACGGCTATCCTTGCTATTATCGTTGTTGTGTGTACAATAGTCGTTTGAAAAATGAGGATTGACGATAACGTTGAACATTCGTTGGCTGTATCGTTCGAAATGAGACTTCTGCACACTGCAGATTTAATTAGATTATCTGATTTGATGTGTGTAAAAGTCTTTCTATATTTTTAATAAAGTTGTAATTTAATCATTCGATTCACCAGTTATTCTTGACTAGCAATAACGATTTTTAAAGAAAATGGATTTGTGGCTCGTAACTACTTTTTTCACAAATAAATACAATCCTGTTACTATCTGTACTCTTATAACAAAATATGTTTGTTTGTTTATTAGTAACAAAAATGAATGAATATTATAAAACGCAAGAGGATTACGGGTACCAGTCCCAAAAACCGTCACCCAACCGGTTACTTGTTTCTTCCAGTAACATTTATGTAAGAAATAAATAAATATGTATCACGCACACTAGACTTAACAAAAAGTGTTTTTATTAGCACATATACGTGTGTCACACAATGTTTTGTTGCTATTATGGCTTAGCACTGAAACATCACATGTGAGCATGTATATGTTATAATAAAAAACTTTCTCAAGTCTGGTGTGCACTGATATGTATTTATTTCTTATTATAGTTACACCAATAGCCAACAGTGGCACCCAGCCTGTAAGACATATGGAAATGGAACAAAGATCGATACCTGCTGCTTAATTAGATCATTTGTCAGCTGTTTACTTATTAATTTTGTTTCCACATACTGTAAAGCGGAATGCATGAGGGATTTTTTGCCTTGACCGACCACTAGCGTGCGGCACCCAGCCTTAAAGGAATCGTACAATAAAAATACTTAGCCTCATTTCAATCTATAAATGAATACGTAAGTTGCACTAAAGGTTCGTACACACGGGCGATCGCAGGTCCTGACCCGTGAGTATGATATTGTACAAATGATCGTTTTGGCCGATAATTGGCCCGTGTGTAGGCCCTTTTTGGCCAAAACAGACGTTCGGAGGGTATCATTGCCCGACCAACCTGGGGATCTCCGAAACGTAATTTCGTACACATCATGCGTCGCAGGTCGGACCGCGATCGCACGTGTATACGAACCTTTACTCAGATGTGTTTTGTGTGCAGCATGACCTCAACCAAGTACTTGTTTTGTTCAAGCTTAGTCCCCCAGCCTCCTGCCAGACTATCTGACTCCGTGTTAGAGCAGCATGTTCCGTATCCCGAAGAGGCAAATTGGGAGAGGAAATTTCCCACAATACAGTTCACATACAAAACTGCCACCATTCCAGTTACAGCAAAACTATGCAAACAGAAGAGTTTATGATACTAAGGCAGTTGGTTGACAGCTGAAATGTAAGATGTTTCAGATAGGATATCTAAAGAAATAAGGCAACAGATTAAAAAAAAAAAAATGGTACAGTGAAGAATAATTTTAGTTTCCAGTAATGGGCAATAAAAAAAAAAAATCTCAGTGAACATACCCTTTAAACCTGTAAGGTGTACATTTTGGACAATAAGTTGTGTTCATAGATAAAAGTCCCAAGCAAACTCTTGTTCTATAGATTCTAGAAATATTGTTTGTTTGGTGTCCAATTAGGTTTGAAAATTTTGCTTTGGTTTTGGCCCAAAGGCATGGTTAACACATGGGACAGAGTCACGGTTTACAATGGAATGACGGGTCACATATATTCACCCAGTTGACTTAAATGACAGGCAGGTAACGACCAATGTATTTTGGTCAGAAATAATCATTCCTGTAGGTGACCTGTTTGTCGGCTGCCAGATCTGTCGTTTTCATGGCATATTGTACCTGATATTCGGCACTTTGGATCAACAGATTTATGAAATATTGGTTTATATTCACCATAAGCGTAGGTACCTTATGGTACAGAAATGTGAACCATATAGTTTGTCTGTTATTGTACTGTAGATGGAAACATTGATCCTAATGCTTGGTTGTAAGCAAAATTGGTTGCACCAAAATGTCTGCTGCTGTGATTTTTTTAACAATATTGAGCAAAAATTCCATGTGATGTAGTTGTACTTTATTTGTATGTCTATTGCAGGCTGGCAAATAAACAGGACAGGGATGGTGCTTTGTCGAAGCAGACATAATGAGTTTCTTGCACTTGAAAAACTTGTGAATGAAAATAAGTGCTTCTTCCAGATTGTAAGTATTGTGTTTACATGCATACACAACAAAGGTGCCCAATGACGGATCGATAGCAATTTATTGCTACGTCTATTGCTACCTTAAGATTCAAAGCATAATAATATTCAACCTTTCTTTACATTTCCATTCGATTTATGAGGAAAAATAAAGCTGTTAAAAGAATTATGTTATTCATACTACAGAGCAGCTTGTTTGCTGCAGACATCAGCCAACCAAGTCTTTAGCTTGTATTTAGTTGCCATGTGCCCCACAAACAACAAGTTTTGGTTATATAATGATCCTGCTCTTTAAAATGTCTTCCAATTTATCTCTATGATGCAGATAAACTTTCAGATGCATCTGAACATTTTGGACGCATTCTTCTCTGCGTACACACCTCCTTTCCTCTTTCTCAACTACATCTATGTTCATTTTGCTATTTCTCTAAATGATTTTGTCTTTCAACCTGCATCTGAATTTTTTCCTTTGTCGCTGCATTCTTCCTAACTTTATCTGTGGCATCTAAACTACCTGTCTCTTTCTCCTGAGAAAAAAATTCTGTCCAACTCCTCTTCTACATGCATTACTCATGCACTACCTCAGAATAATATGTACTTAGGTCACCCCCCAAACCAATTGTTACAGACCTGAAAAGTGCTCGTTTAAAGTGAATCCTCCCGATAGCTTAATTATGACCAGCAGTTCCTGAGTGCCATCTATGCTCTGAGAGTTTGGTGCACGCTCAGAGGAGGAATCCGTGGATAAGCCCTACAGACAGGGAAGGGCCAGCGTTTCCTGTGCAAGGTTTGTTACTGGTGCCCGCTCCAAAACACCCCCCAGGCCACACACAATATGCTGATGAATGTACTTGCCTAAGCCTGCCTCTAATCAAGTTTGCCACCTGCTTTACTGTCTTTCAGTATCTGTAAGCATGTTGTATATATTGTGCCTACATCTTTACAACAGAAAGCACAGCATACAGACATCTTAAGTAAGGCTTACGTGCGTTGGTGCTTTGTCTGTGGGGTGGTGCTGATATATATATGTAATCTGCAGGACTATAACTGGGGAGGCTGTAGCACTGATGCAGATTTGACCTACGGTCCGTGACCTAAGACTCCCGGTGGTGCCCCCCTGGTAATGCAACCTATGCACAGGCCATCCATATCAAAGGCCGGCCCTGAGTCAGGGTTATATGGGAATTACTCCTCTGATCTGAGGCTTTACATTAAACAGAAGTGCTTTTTTAGGTCTGTAATTAAAATGGTTTTGGGGGTTGCTCTACCTAAATATGTATAATTTTTGGGGGGTGATCTACTCATTAAATGCGCATACAATATAATTAATTCTTCTGTTTTCAGGAGCCATGCTCTGCTGTCATTGGTCATGGGAAAAGATTGATAAATCCATAAGAAAAGGCTTGAACTGGTTATTACATGTCATAGCAAAAGAGTTTGACACTTTACACGAGCGCGTTCAGAAAGAAACAGCAGAGCAAAGAGCTCAAGAAGAACAAGATAAAAGAGAGAGATGAGGAGAGTTAAAAGGCTTCGAGAGGAACGGTATGATCTATATATATGCAGCCATAGAATTTTTTCACTTGAGAGGGGGTTGACCCATGAGTTTAGTACCGATGTTAAAGGGCATGTCCATCCCCCCAACTAAAATTTGCCCCATGTGTTTAAAGATCCTTACCTTTCTCTTCTGCTCCTTATGCTTGTTCTGCAGGGCTTGATGTAAGTCCAGAAAATAGAAGGTTGGTAAGGGAATCCACCCCTCTCTCTGACACTAAGTTTAAATTGCAAATATTGGCCCCAAAAGATATGCTTGTGAAGGTTCTCATTCATCCAGGTCATGGTATATCTGTTGTATATCAAGTCCAGTTGTGATCTTATTGAATACAACAGATGCCCCAAAAGATACTTACCGCCCTCGTTCCCTCTGCTGTCCGGACCTGCAGCCACGTCAGTGATTGGCTGAGTCACAGCCAATCACAGACGTGGCTGCTGGTCCAGGCCCTTCTGCTGTGCAGAAGAACAGCACAAATGCCCCTGACTGAGGGAACAAAGTATCTTTTGGGGACGATTTTTTAAACAATTAAAACTAGTGAGGTCTAGGTTATGGGGGATTCCCTACCAATACCAAACATGTTTTGAGGGGATGGAGATACCCTTTAAGAAGACCAGCATCAGAATTGTGTTCTTTTCCAGGTCTTGTGCATTTCACACTTTTCACTGCAACATTATCTTCATGTTACTTAAATCAGAATATAATGTAGGATGATCTAGTAGATTTGTATAGTTCTGTAACTAATAAGACATAATCAGCCATGGATGTAGGTGTTTGATGGTTGTTGTTACTGGACTCTATAAATCTATGTTGTTATTTTCTTTTTTGACTAATGATAAACAGAGCCAATGGGTCTCCTCCTGTTGTTATTCTAGTCTCCAGAATCTCCTTAGGAACAATTTACCCACCAGGCAAAGCTAATTACACCTCTGTCTAGTCTTGTTGCCTAAAATAGCGTGAAATAAATATTAACATTTAAGGGAAAAAAATGAAGGGCTGCAAGATAATGCTTAGTATGAAGAGACGTGGGAAATGCAGCTCATGGTGTGGATAAAATCATCTCTTATTTCAAACACGTATGGATTAAAGTGCAAGTGCTGGAGCTACCCAGAAAGCAGCCTGACACGTTTCATGGGACAACCCACTTCATCAGAGGCTTGTACTAATTGTAGCAAGATAATGCACTTGTAATGAGATGGACATACTATTTAAGACATTTTGGAATAATTGACGGTGTAGATTTTGTTTTAAGTTTTCATTATGTTTACCATATTAAAGAGTTTCTATAACAATAAACAATGCTTAGTTTTTAGTCCCAATGAAATATTCTGTAGAATTGCCAGTTTAAAGGCAACTGTGGTCTCCAAACAAGTTACGGTTTAGTGAAAGCCTGCAGTTTTTCCTTTAAAATGGGCCGACAATCACATTCTCGCTTCAGCCTGTGAGAAATCATATTGGGGTGAATATTCAAATTTCCTGCTTCAAGTTGGTTGAGTGACATACCTGAATTCTGCTGCCCTGGGGTGGCTCAGTTAAAGGGCATATCCACCCCCCCAAACTAAAATTTAACCCCATACTGGCCTCACTGTGTAGTTTAAAAACATCCTTACCTTACATCTCTGCTCCTATAATTGTCCTGCAGTGCTTGACCAAATCCAGGAAGTGAACGGTGGGATCTGTCTTCCTGTCCAAAGGTCTCTGCCTCCTGTCATAACTCCGGGAGGGATGGTGACATGCGCATGGAGCCCCCCCCCCTCCTCCCACCATCCGGATCCATCCTCTGCAGCCGTTGCACCTAGCGTGAAATGCTTTTAATGTGGTGTAGCTAACCCTCGCACACCCCAACTGTTGCATTAGTTCTTTTAAAAAAGAAGCCGAATCATATTTACAGCCTTCTCCCACAGCGTATCCATTGCCGTCAGCCATTGGTTGCCTCTTTATGCTGGGGAAAAAATTGACAGTTGAGAGAAGGGAGGCCTATTAATGCAGAGAGAGGCTGGTCACATGGCTGAAGCAGGAAGTGTTCAAGCAGGCAGTAATATAGCTGAACATTTAGGTATAATGAAGGCTTTTTGTATAATCCTTACTAGTTTCGAAGAATTTTAGCCCACAGTTAACCTTTAAAGGAGGGCAAGTTAATGTTTAATGAAAGCCTGCAATATTTCCTTTAAAATTGGCCGACAATCACATTTCTGGCTGCAGCATATGAGAAATTACATGAATGTTTAGACTTCCTGCTTCCAGTAGGTTCAGTGACATCACCTGACCTTGCCTCGTCAGTCCGCCCGGGGGAGAAGCATGCTCAGTTAAGACTTAGCGCTGGGGAAACCAAGAAGTACATGGAGGTGAAATTGACAGTTGAGAAGAGGAGCTATTAATGGCTGAAAAGGAAGTGTTCAAGCAGGAAGTAATATTGCTGAACTTTCCAGCAATAACTTCTCATTAATTTTATCTAGTGTTGGATTGGTTTTATTTTGAAGGTACGACGGAAGGGTTTTTTATATAATTCTTACTAGTTTGGAAGATTTCGAGACCACAGTTACCCTTTAATACTATTGAGTTGATTTACAAATCCAGTCTCATTCCTGCCCCAATGTGTTTCTGAATCTCATGAAACAAATTTCTCTCGCTATACACAGAGATGAAAAAGAAAAGGAAGAAGCAGAAAGAGAAGGGAGACAGGAGATTGACGAGGATTCTATCCCTATGGTGAATCCATTTCAGCCTATATCTGCTGTTATTTCTGAGGTAGGTGAGAAAATGGATGGTCTGTAGATTGTTTGTGTCTGTTATCAAAAAAAATACGGTAAAGGTTCTATAACACCATAACAGCAATATGGACATTTAGATTAGATTTGATAATCTCAAACACGGTAAACTTTTTTTTTTTAAAGTTCATTTTTGATTTTAACCTAATTACTGAACGCATCTGATTGTTTGGACTGACAATTTGTACCAGAAAGTTGTTCTATCAGCCGGGCCTACTATCCTCTTCCAGTCTCACCATGGAAACATTTTGAAAGCATGTTCAGTCTTTCAGTTGTGGAATTAAGGTGGATTATAGATTTTAAAGCTTTTCTCCAGTAACTCTAGCTTTACTTGGTTTTTTTAAGACTTTTAAAACTTTTTTCTGCATTTTGTAAGTATTAAATAATTTTATTTTTCAATATCTTTTAGATGAAGACAAAATTAGAAAAGACAAAGAAAAAAGAGACAAAAAATGGAGAACAAAGAAAATGGAGTCAGTATTGTTCTAAAGTCTAAGAAGAGGGAGACAAAATGGAGACTGGAAGTGAAAAAGCCGAAGCCTATCACAAAGGGAAGATGATTTGCTAGAACGTACAAAGATGCTTTGGTCAAAAACTAGAGGAAGAAGAGAAAAGCTTGGACACATCTGAAAGGGAGGATTCAGGTAGTGGACATTTTTTCTTTATTTTGAGTGGGTTTTATATTCAACTTCAGCCTTGATTCCAAACAAGGCAATGATCTGCCGTTTAACTTGATATCTCAGCCAATCACTAACACAACCGCGATTGCTGGTCTGCCCCCTTCTGCTGCTGCTGTGCAGGGAAAAGCAGAAGACAGCTAGGTTTATTTGGGGGGTGGTCACACCTATTAATTACTGAAATCTGTTTGGTTATGGTAGAAGAAACTATAATTGTTATAATCATAAATCATTGTGTAAAGGTTTGTACCCACGATGTGTTTTGTTTCGGCCGATAATCGGCCCGTGTGCGGGCCCTTTATCTTTCGGGGATCTGCCAAGTCGGTTGTTCGGCAATCCCAACCAACGTCGTTTCGGCCGATAAAGGCCCTACACACGGGCCGATTATCGGCCGAAACGAACGTTCGTACACATCGTGGGTCGTGGGGCGGGCGATCGCACGTGTGCATGAACTTTGAAAGGTGATTGTAATCATGATTGTGTATACAATGCATTTGGTTGACTTTTTTAGGCATTTATTAACTGTGGAATTTAGGAATACTCAGGGTTATTCAATAAAAGTTCTTATCGTTTAAAATGGTGCTAATTTGCCCCAACCAATCAGATGTTAGCTTTCAAATGTTAAATAAGATCTGATTGGTTGGGGCAAAATTAGCACCATTTTAAACGATAAGAACTTTTATTGAATCTGCTGTTAGTATACTAAAGAAGGGTATTTGATTTGTATTTCTAAATAATTAGAGTCTTTAGATTTGTAGTTTGTGTTTCAACATGTGTTTGCTTTTGGCTGAATGGAAAAATTTAAAAAATGTAATCATGTCTCCTCTGTGTCTTTACAAATATAAATAAACCATAGCCCATGGCTGTAGGCCACATGTCTAGATCATATGATGGCCCAGTTACCAGTTTTGGTAGTCTGATAACATGCCTCAAAATAATCCCAAAGCCAGTATTAAAAGATGGCTGTTCCACCTCCCAACTAAAAATGTACCGATAGTCACCCCCAACCACTAAGACTGCAATACTTACCATACATGCTGGCAAATTTCCATGAAAGATCCCAGCCTGGTGTTCACCGCACCCCCTGTAAAGGTTTTATGAGGAGGCAGCTGAAGGAGCAGCAATTAGTCCTTGGCCATGATGCCCGATGTTGCTATATTGCATGGCTTGATTCATGGCGCAAGCATATAGAGCTTTCTTGTGGTGCATATTGCAGTCTAGGGGTTTTGTGGTTGATTGGCTATGTTACAGTGAGATTCATTTTTTTTCTCAAACTCCTCTTTGGTGTGAATAGGCTCTACTAATGCTGTTCAGCCAAATAGCCATTTGATACTTCTGTGTCCCTGCACATTAGAATGAGTCCGACATCCACAGTCTCAAAGGACCGTGGGCTACAATAAGAGTGTTATTAAAGGGACAGTTCAGTGGAAATTATCGATATTTGTTATATATTAGTTGTGTAAAGCATGCTTAGTTATTCTACATATTCTCTCCCATTTTGAAAAATCAGTTGATTTCATACCCTTTGCTGTTCCCTGCTGTTGACATTAGTGAGCTGACCTTTTAGGTTCTAACGGTCCTTCTTCTTCCCAGAATGCACCACTCCTTGAAATGTTTCTAACAGTAATTTCTACTGATTGGCTGTTGGATGGGTCAAAGATGCTCAGATCTCTACTGAGCAACTACTTAATCAACCCAGGCGCTGGGTCAAGGGCAAGACCATAACGTCTCTACTAGGGGTCCAGCAAACAGGAAGTCAGTATTTCGGTTGCAGGTTGTTTATACACAGACACACTGATGAATGGGCAGATTAAGGTCATTGGGATGGGAAAACGCTGCTCTTTTTTTATGAAAAGCATATGTATTTGCACTGAACTCCCCCTTTAATGAAGCTATTTTCTTGTTAGGTTTTGTATTATTGTACAGCATTTACCTAGACTTACCTTTTTATCACTATTCATTTCTGCTTTGTTGTTGTTTATTTTAGCATTTAAATAGCTTGTAATATTGGGATCAACAGCTGCATTTTCTCTTCTAGCACAAAGTAAAAAGAAAACAAAGAAGCTTAAATTAAAAAGAAATCACAAGTTGAACCTATCAGTATTGAGGATCCAGTCCAAAGACCCCATCTCCGCCCCTACCTCCGTTACCTGGTGAGTTAAAGGAGCGTTCAGCTTCACTAGCTGGGAGAAGCAATTGGAATAGGCTGTGAGGTTCTGCACTTTCATCAAAATATTTGCATTAAATGAAATAAATAGACCATCGGTTTTATTCATTATCTTGTAGCATTTTTCATACAGATATCATCTACTGCATACATCTGCTGTTTTTTAGCATCTAAATATCTGTCATCTAAAATGTGAATATGAAATCATTTAAATAAAACATGAACATTTAATAATAATGATTATGGTGCAGGATATTCTGTTGTTTTTCTCATCAATTAACGGAATAAATGATTTGGCTTAGAGATCTAGTAGAATCCTATGATTTTACCATTAGTCCTTATTGTGGCAATAAAACAGGAAGCACTAGGAAAGTTTTCAGCTGACCCATGTTCAAGTCCTTTTCCCACAGATTTTAAGGAGAAATCTGCAAAAGATCGGGGGCACAAGGTGGGGAATTTGAACATTTCATCTGATCGGATTTCTGATTTTTGCCTTTTGGAAAAACATCTGTGCGTGTATGAGTAGCTTTACCCAGAATGCGCCCTATATTTGAATGAAAGCCTTAACTCCCAGGCATCGTTTTTCATCTGGCAGGCGTGTGATAATAAAACAATGTGTGTTTGTCAACCAAATGAAGTCTGTTGGCACTTTGGCCAATAAGTTAGCTAGTGTGTGTATGAGGCGTAACAGGTATTTGCTGCTGTTAATGTCACAGAAGCATATGGCATAACTTGGAGCATTGCTTGTAAATTCACATTTTTTTTTAAAACTGCCACCAAAACTGCAGCAAATCAGTCTGTTTTAAGATGAAATCTAATGTTCAAACTGTGTCTGCCCCTTGAGCCTTGTTTCATTCCTTAAAGATGTGACTTGACCCCTAGAACAGCTACACAAATGCAGTTTAGAAAACCCTATTTAGACAGGTTTGTGAAAGTTCTCATTCATCCAGGTCATTGTATTTTTTATATTTGTTGTATTGGTTTGGTTAACTGGACTTAAAGTTTAGTGTTGAAGATATTTCGCTACTCATCCGACTTGCTTTCTCAATTTAGATGACTTGCATTCAGAACTTCCCAACACCTAGCTGTTATATGCTGATTGGGACTTTCCAGGGAACTTATTTCCAACAGATCTTTGTTCAAGTGTTTCTGAATTGAGAAACTTAGGGAACAATCTCCAAGTCCAGTTGATCTAACTGAATACAACTGATATACCCTATTTATGGTATATGTAAAAAATGACATACAGTATTTCTGATTTTATGCCAGATGAATAATTGTGTATTTGCACCAAATTGTAAAGGTTTTGCCTTTATATCTTTTTATAGTTGTACAAACAATTGTGCAATTTAAAAAAAATAAATAAAATAACTGCCAACATACGATTACTGTGTTAAGTTCTCAGTTCAGACCTCTTTTAACTGTATAAGATTCACTACAGGATTTTACTGCAGTCTCTGAGCATACCTGCTGTTATTTATAGTGGTTAACCTGTGTTTTTGAATATTGCATTTGTAGACAGTTGCTTAAAATATGTAATCTTTCTGGGTAAAATATTTTCTTTGCATTCTCTTTCCTGCTGCTCCATTTTTTTTATGGTGTAAATTATTTTTATGACAAATTTTCTTAATTTTTTGCCCCCTTTGTAGTTGGCTGGGGAAGCCCAAAAGTTACTAGACTACCAAAACTTGAACTCTTGGAGAAACACTCATAGTGGTAACTCTAAATACCTTTATTTTCTGTTTCTTCACATCCTCTGTTCTGCCATTTTGCATGCTAATAACAATTCCCGCAAACCATTTAACACCATGTGCTATTCATTCAAGGCTTTTTCCTTGTTTCGGATATTTCAACATGGTTGTATCACACTCCAGTCTAACATTTTTTTTCACCCTTTTGGTGCTTGCAAAGGCTGGTCTAACACATACTCATTCCAATCTCCTCTTCCTTTTTATATCTATCGTATTTATTGTATACATTTTCTTCACGGACCATGCATACAGAACTTTTTGGTGCCTGACATGAATCTAATAAGGAATTTAGCCACATGAAGCAGTGCTGTTGGGTGGGCCTTTGATCAAGTTTCCCACTGTTGGTGCAGATATCAGCTGGGAGACTTTCGCCAATCAAAAACTGCTGTTGCTCTCCAAACTGCTGTGTGCTATGGTATTGCTCCCTGGCTATTGCTCTGCAGTATAAATAAGTTTGAATCTTAGAATACAAATGGCCTGCAAATGAATGTAGTGCACATTAGTTTCGGATGGAATCTCAATCCATAGAAGGGCATAACTAGAAATCTGTGGGCCCTCCAGCAAAATTTTGAATCGTGGGATTGTTTAAAGTCAACTCAAATAAAAAAACTTGTTATAAGTAAATTACCCCACAAACTACAATTTAAAAAGATAAGAGGTGTAAGTTAACCTAAAATGCTGCCTAAGGTCCTGTTATGTATTGTTCATGTAGTATTTAACAAACCTGACCATTTAAAGAAAAGAGTTGCAGTTTAGCAAAAGCACTTGTGTTCTAGCTGACCTGGTGGTTTGTGGAGCAGATAGAGCAGCAGAGTTAATTATGTATGGAGTTGATTTGGCATCAAGATAGTGAATGAGCACTAAGTAGCAGCTTGCAGGCACAGGGAGGACGATGTGTCCTTATATTACATTGCTGGACAAGTACCAAACCAGCACCAGTCAGCAGCAAACCACCCCCCACCTCCTCCAAACACAGGTCCCCTTGTCACAGGCTTACATGCGCATCACCTGGCGCGTGGGCATGACACGCAAGGTTGGTATCCGATCCTGATGTAGCAGTGGTAGTTTGTGAACATCGGGTCGTTCCTTTTGTGACTTACATCTTCCCAGTAATCTGCAAATGTTTTCAATCCGATGGGCTTTGCTCAATATTGGCCAAGTGTGTGGCCAGCTTTATTTGGTATAGCTAAAATCAAATGGGATCTCTGAATTTAGTTTTTATTATTATTATTTTCTCTATCTCACCATTTACTTAACTTTTTAATGGTAGCAATGTTGCCCACTTTTTTAGAACTTGCAAAAAAACATAATAAATCTGTAACAAAGGTTGTAGTTGTACTAGTCCAATACATTGGTCTCGAGTAATGATACTGTATGTATGCCTTTTGTAGGAAAATAGATTTGCACTGTGAAGAAACAACTCAAGAAAGAGACTATGGCTAGAATTCTTACTGGGAACTGAAATATCTGCAGTGTCCTCGCTACTTTACCTTATTTCTTTTTTATTACTTGTTTAGAATATATCGGCATTTCTGTATTTTGTGGTGCGCGCAGTAGTTCTATTCACAATAACTTTATAGAGCAGTCGTGCATCTGAGTGGTGTTCCTTGACTTTCATTTGGACAGAAGCAGAGGAATGTGAAAGCTTTGAGAGAGGAATTTTATGCACCATTTAATAGGAACCAAAAGAAAAATGCATGTGACTGGAGATTTCAATTAAAGGGCCTACCACATTTAAAAAACATATATTGTGTAGCCCATATTACTAAATTAAATGTATAAATGTACCCCCTCCATGTCTCCCCTCTCATTACATGTCTGAGAGATTCTGTCTGGCTACACACGGGGTACTGACAGGATTGTCCCTTTATCAGTAATGATTGTACCCAGCTTTACACTTTGCATGCACAATAATTACCGCTAAAGCTGGGTCACACATTAGCAATAAATGGGGGATCTGAATTATTAATTAAGATTACAGCTGTGTACAGTATTAATACATGCTACAAAGCAATTACCTTTGTCTATTACAATATTGTACTCCCTCAGTAAAAGGTGCAGTCTGTTAAGAGAAGAAAAATATGCTGTTGTCCCTGGACATAATAATAAAAGTGCAGCAAGGCAAACAAGTAAAAATTTTACTTTTAGTAATATAAATGTTTTGAGCTTAATACTTAAATAAGGTAGGAGCTTGTTAACTCTACTGGGCTAGTGAAGGTTCTCATTCATCCAGGTCATGGTATATAGTAATATTCATTCATCCAGGTCATGGTATATCTGTATATATCTGTCATTTCATTCCTCAGGTCATGGTATCTGTAATATTATTCATCCCCAGGTCATGGTATATCTGTAAATATTCATTCATCCAGGTCATGGTATTCTGTAAGATTCATTATCAGGTCATGGTATATCTGTAATATTCATCATCCAGTCATGGTATATCTGAATATTCATCCAGGTCATGGTATATCTGTAATATTCATTCATCCAGGTCATGGTATATCTGTAATATTCTTCATCCAGGTCATGTATATCTGTAAATTCATTCATCCAGGTCATGTTCTGTATTTATCATGGCATGGATATCTGAATTTCATCCATCCAGGTCATGGTATATGTAATCATTCATCAGGTCATGGTATACTGTAATATTCATCTTCAGTCATCATATCGTAATATGCTCATCCAGTCAGATATCTGTACTATTCATTCATCCAGGTCAGGAATTGTTGTATTCAATTATATCAACTGGACTGAAGTTTAGTTCTTGAAGACGTTTCGCTAGTCATCTGACTGGATCTCTCAATTCAGAATGAGAAAGCCAGTCGGATGACTAGCAAAACGTCTTCAAGAACTAAACTTCAAGTCCAGTTGATCTAATTGAATAAACAGATATTACTGGCTAGAAACTTATTTAAATCCAGGGGAGATCTGGATCTAATTGTGAACTGTTTATAAAGTCAGTTGAAATCAGACGAAAGATTACTCTTCAATTTATCTCTAGATTTTTTTTCTCATGTGTTAGATTGCTTCTCTGCACCAGTGCTTAAAGTAGTTAGTAGCTCATTGGCGTGTCCTTTACTGTAACAACACAGCTTTATGGTAATGATATCTATAGTAGTTTTCTTTTTTGCTTTATATCATCCTTTTAACCTTATTGATTAATCGCTAAATTCTTTCATCTTGCAACCATTATTGTATAGTGTATTCAAACCGCAAGTTTCCTTTTTTTAATTGCATTGTATTTACTTCACATTTTATCCAATTTGAGATGCTAATGTAACTGTATATTTTGTTTTGAATTAGATTTTTTTGGCAAGCCACTCCCACCACTGACGCTTCGACAGAGACCTAACAGTGACGCTCATGATGTCATTTCTTAAAGCAGGAACTGTTCTTATGAACTTCAATACAAAAAGGGGCAGCACTACAGTGTTTAAATAGTGTCCTCAGTTGTCTGTTCTTCTGCCTTGAAAGATTCTTGGTGGACTAATCAGCTGTTGAACTAAGTTTGAGTTCCTCATCAAGATTGGTCACAAAGACTGTAAAGTTCTTATTTTTATATCAGAGCTGTTATTTACTTCATCTGTAAATGAACCAGATTAAGTCTTAAGGAAAAAATCTTAACAAACATACACTTGTTACTGCTTAGTATCCGTCATTTTATTGCCCATTACAGTTAAAGCAGTTTTTGTGTTTGTAAATATATATCTCTATATGGCAGTAATGGACCTTTTAGAGAATGAGTGCCCAAACTGCACCCCAAAGCCCAAGATCCGAAACAGCGACATTAACCCCTAAATTACTACACAGGAGTTTAAGATCCGAAACAATGACATTAACCCCTACATTACTACACAGGAGTTAAGATCCGAAACAATGACATTAACCCCTACATTACTACACAGGAGTTTGAGATCTGAAACAGTGACATTAATTCCTACTTTACTACACAGGAGTTTGAGATCCGAAACAGTGACCATTAACCCCTACATTACTACACAGGAGTTTGAGATCCGAAACAGTGACCATTAACCCCTACATTACTACACAGGAGTTTGAGATCTAAAACAGTGACCTTTAACCCCTACATTACTACACAGGAGTTTGAGATCCGAAACAGTGACCATTAACCCCTACATTACTACACAGGAGTTTGAGATCGGAAACAGTGACATTAATTCCTACATTTCTTTTTTCACCTGAATACTAAGGTTTAGGAAAAAAACAACTCAAACATATAGACAGAGGCAGATATAGATTACCTATTAACCTCTATATTACCACACAGGAGATTAAGATCCAAAACAGTGACCATTAACCCGTACATTACTACACAGGAGTTTAATATCCGAAACAGCAATATTAACACCTACCTTACTACACAGGAGTTTGAGATCCGAAACAGCGACATTAACCCCTACATTACTACACAGGAGTTTGAGATCTAAAACAGTGACCACTAACCCCTACATTACCACACAGGAGTTTGATATATAAAACAGTGACCATTAACCCCTACATTACTACACAGGAGTTTGAGATCCGAAACAGTGACCATTAACCCCTACATTACCACACAGGAGTTTGAGATCCGAAACAGTGACCATTAACCCCTACATTACTACACAGAGTTTGAGATCCAAACAGTGACCATTAACCCACATTACTACACAGGGTTTGAGATCGGAAACAGTGACATTAATTCCTACATTTCTTTTTTCAACCTGAATACTAAGGTTTAGGAAAAACAACTCAAACATATAGACAGAGGCAGATATAAGATTACCTATTAACCTCTATATTACCACACAGGAGATTAAGATCCAAAACAGTTGACCATTAACCCGTACATTACTACACAGGAGTTTAATATCCGAAACAGCAATATTAACCCCTACATTACTACACAGGAGTTGAGATCCGAAACAGGACATTAACCCTACATTACTACACAGGAGTTTGAGATCTAAAACAGTGACCACTTAACCCCTACATTACACACAGGAGTTTGAATATATAAAACGTGACCATTAACCCCTACATTACTACACAGGAGTTTGAGATCCGAAACAGTGACCATTAACCCCTACATTACCACACAGGAGTTTGAGATCCGAAACAGTGACCATTAACCCCTACATTACTACACAGGAGTTTGAGATCTAAAACAGTGACCATTACCCCTACATTACCACACAGGAGTTTGATAATAAACAGTGACCATTAACCCCTACATTACTACACACGGAGTTTGAATCCGAAACAGTGACCATTAACCCCTACATTACCACACAGGAGTTTGAAATCCGAAACATTGATCATTACCCCTTACCACACAGGAGTTTGAGATCCGAAACAGTGACCATAACCCTACATTACCACACAGGCGTTTGAGATCCGAAACGATGTGACCATTAACCCCTACATTACCACAGGAGTTTGAGATCCGAAACAGTGACCATTAACCCCTACATTACTACACAGGAGTTTGCAATCCGAAAACAGTGACCATTAACCCTACATTACCAACAGGAGTTTGAGATCCGAAACAGTGACCATTAACCTACATTAACACAGGAGTTTGCAATCCGAAACAGTGACCATTAACCCCTACATTACCACACAGGAGTTTGAGATCCGAAACAGTGACCATTAACCCTCATACTCACAGGATTGCAATCCGAAACGTGACCATTAACCCCTACATTACCACACAGGAGTTGTAATATCTAAAACAGTGCACCATTAACCCCTACTTACTACACAGGAGTTTGAATCCGAAACAGTGACCATAACCCCTACATTTACTACACAGGAGTTTAAGATCCTAAACAGTGACCATTAACCCCTACATTACCACACAGGAGTTTGAGATCCGAAACAGTGACTCAAAAAGAGCTGAACTATAAAGCACAAACATAAAATAAATTTTTATATAATTTTTTTTTTTAATATAAAAACAAGTACATGGCAGCATTAGTTTATTCAGACAGTAAGAACTTCCCCAGTCCCCTTCAAACTATGCAGAGCAGATAGGGACAGCAGTACATTAAAGTGAGTGATTTGAGATTCCTTACCTAATTAGCACGCTGTAGCAGCCACTGGAAAGACAGAGTTCATGCACACACGAGAGAGAGAGACTGACATGTTCACATGACCGCTCTCTGCTACAGAGGCCTCTACACTTTCTCAAGCTCTGGATTGCAAAAAGGGAGCAGACTAGGTAACAAACTCTACTCTGCCCACAGGGATATTAACCTGTAACCTCTCAGCTGCTTGAAAACTACAACTCCCAGAATCAATCTGCAGCAGCAGAGAGCCGCCAGGGAATGCAGAGACCCCAAGAGAACTCATTATTGCTTTGATTTATCACACAGCTACAAATTCATGACACAAGAAAGTAACCGTGTCCTTTTTATAAACAGTAGGAAGTAAAATTTATTTAACATAAGTCTGGTTTTCTTCAAGCATGTGATGTATAAGGTTTTGTTTTTGAAAACTGTATTTTTAGCATTTAATTTATGTAAATTTATTATGTACGTTTGTAATGGATCAAAACAGCTAAACGATTACAAACACCTTATAAGTACAATTCAAAACTGATATTATTGAAATTTGCAGGTTTCTCCAGTAGAACATTTCTTGAAATCCCCCAAAAAAGTTTACAATGTCTCAAGGACATAGGAAATCCTATTTCTACCTTCCTGGGTGACGCATGCATGAGCGATGAGCTGTCAGAGTACCCCTTATGCAGAGGCTGTCAGCTCGCCTCTCCATTGCAACAGCGTGATTATATATTGCCATAGTTCGACAGCTCACCACTCTCCATTGCCACAGCGTGATTATATATTGACATAGTTTGACAGCTCACCACTCTCCATTGCCACAGCGTGATTATATATTGCCATAGATTGACAGCTCACCACTCTTCATTGCAACAGCGTGATTATATATTGCCATAGTTCGACAGCTCACCACTCTCCATTGCAACAGCATGAATATATATTGCCATCAGATAGTTTGACAGCTTGCCACTCGTACATGCAGTCACCCTGAGAAGCAGATTTTGCACCGCTCTGGGATAGTGTAAGGAGTTCCATTGTCTGAAAATAAACTTTATTTAGTCTTCCCTGGCTGGGTACAAGTAGACTTGTGATGGAGCAAGCTTATATCTCCAAAACTACAAAAGATAATGACTATCTGCTAGTCTTCATTTTTCTTTATAATGCAATTTGGGTTTGCTAAATAAAATAACATCGATATACTATAACCCACATTTTACATTTCTATTATAAAAGTAAATGTAAATAGTAACTGTATATATTTTGATACTTTTGTGTAATTTCAAATGAACTCCACCTCAGTATTTTGCAGTTTTTGACTGGACAATGACTCCTAGATGTTGGTGTAGTATAAGGAGAACCAATAAAATGAATAAACAAACCTTGGCATAAAACAGAAAATACTCAACTGGCTAAAGAAATAAATAGAGCGACTATAATAAGAGATACAACCGTTTGCCTGGGCTGTTTTTTGTAAGGCAACTACTTGTTCCTATATGTTTCACACAAGATGGATAAATAATGGCATCTTCAATAAATGCATTGATTGTTTGTGGCATTTTAAGTGGTTTACTTAATACAGTTTGTGGTAATCATAGAAAATGTAAATACATTTGTATCCACTAATGCATGTAGATTTGTTATGTTTCACATTTTAGATATTAAAGAGCAGGTCCACCCCTCAAATGAAAAATGAATATATAGGTAAAACCCCTCAAACTGCAATTGTTAGAAAGCAGAGAGGTTTAAAGTGCATGTCCACCCTTTTAAAAAACTTTTGCCACCATGCAGGGGATACCCTCCCACCCCCAAACTCTCTATTCATAAGTGTAAAATCGCTTCCAGTCTTTACTTACACCTCCTCGTTCCTGCGCTGTTATGGTCTGGCTCCCCTGCCCGCCGGAACTGCAAGCCAGGGGATAGACCGACAGCCGTGGCTGTGATTGGTTGAGAGGCAGCCAATCACAGCCATGGCTGCCTTCAGTGTAGAACAGCGCAGGAAAGAGGAGGTGTAAGAACAGATTGGATGTGCTTTTACACTTATGAATAGAGCGGTTGGAGGTGGGAGGGTATACCCTGCATTGTGGCAAAAGCTTTTATAGTTAGAACACTGCAAGCCACGGAGGGATCGGGAAGGAGGAAGGGAAAGGGGGGGAGGGCACTACTGAGCATGCCTCAGACCTTGCTGAGGTTAGCAAGGAAAGAGGCACCGAATGAGGCACTGACAGCTCCTACCCAGCACTTTCCTGAACTTTGAAGAGGCAGAACAGGAGAACCATAAGGAGCTAGGATGTAAGGTAAGGATTTTTTTTTTTTGTACTGTGGTGCCAGTAAAATTTTAGTTTGGGGGGTGGACATGACCTTTAAAGGGCATGTCCACGCCCCAAACTAAAATTTAACCCACTATAGGCCCTCAAAAATCCTTACCTTATTCCTCATGGTTCTCCTGCAGTGCTTGTCCAAAGTTGCAAAAAGTAAGGAGTAGAAGCTGTCAGTGAGTCATCCAGTCCCTGCTTCTTTCTTGTCCTCTGAGAGGTTTCTGGCATGAGCAGGGGAGCCGTTACCCCCCACCACCCCTCCCTCCGGACTCCTTCTGGCTCCATGATCCCCTACCATTAAAATACTTTGGGGCATATTTATAAAGAAACGATAATAGCGCAAAAAAATTACCGCCGCACATCGCAGCCGCGAAAATAGCGCTATCGCCGTATTTATAACGGCGAGCGATATTCCCGCGATACCTATCGCGGCCGCAATGTGCTGCGGTAATTTTAAGCCCCTTCGCGGCGATACTGTATAGTATCGCCGCAAAGGACTTAAAATCCCTTCCCGACGCCGCTCCCAAGGGGCGGGGCATACGCCCACCCCGTCCACCCCGCCGCTTCCCTCCCAGCAGCCCTTTCCCGCTCGCGGCAATCTCGGAACGAGGCTAGGAGGGGCTGCCGAAGGGGCCGCAGCAGGTGGTCGCGACCACCCGCCGCGCACCCCCTCCCGGCAACCCCCTCCAGCCCCCCGGCCGCTCCCGGGGAGGGGAGGAGGGAGCCGCTGGTGGGGTGGAGCTCCTCCACGCGGGCCCTGAGAAGGCCTTTTGGGGCTTAGGGGGTCCCGCAGCTCAACCGGGACCCCCCCTCCCCGGCCCTTATAAGGCCCTTGCGCACTGACAGTGCCTTTGGCGGGGGTCCCCACTCAAACGGGACCCCAGTGCGGCTCTTAAAAGACCTTGGGCGGCGTCTTCTTTCTTCCAGTCCCGGCAACACCAGCTCTGCCAGAGGCCGCCACCCCGAGAGGTACCCCTGTGGCCGCCAGGGGTACCCCCGGCGGGCGCCGGCGACCTCAACGAGGCCGATTTTTGCCGGCGTCTTGATCCGACGCGACGTCTTCGGGCTGGCGATACCAACCCCACTCAGGTCGCCGATGCCAGGCAGACTCCCTGCGGCCGCCAGTGAGCCTGCTGGCACCGCCGGCCTCAGCGGAGCCGATGTTGCCACCGCTTCTTTCTTCACCATCTACTGCTTGGCATCTGATTTCCGCGGCGGAAAGCTCCTCTTTATATAGGTTTGCAGAAACCATAATCCGTTTCCGATTGGTCAATTTTTAATACTTGCTTACATTACCAATCAGATTTCTGGAAAGTTCTGAAATCTGATTGGTTAATGTAAAGCAAGTATTAAAATTGACCAATCAGAAACGGATTATGGATTCTGCAAACCTATATAAGAGGAGCTTTCCGCCCGGAACTCAGATGCCATCGCAGTAGATGGCTGAAGAAGAACGTCTGGCAACATCGGCTCCGCTGAGGCCGGCGGTGCCGCGGGCTCACTGTCGGCCGCAGTGAGTCTGCCTGGCATCGGCGACCGAGTGGGGTTGGTGTCGCCAGCCCGAAGACGTCGCCCAAGGGCTCTTTAAGAGCCCCCACTGGGGGTCCCGGTTCGAGCTGCGGGACCCCCGCCAAAGGCACTTGTCAGTGCCGCAAGGGCACTTGTAAGTGCCGAAGGCCTTACAAGGCTGGGGAGGGGGTCCGGTTCGAGCTGCGGACCCCCTAAGCCCAAAAGGCCCTTCTCAGGGCCCGCTGGAGGGAGCCTCCACCCTCCCAGCGGCTCCCCCCTTCCCCTCCCCGAGCGGCCGGGGGGTTTGAGGGGTTGCCGGGAGGGGTGGCGGCGGTGGTCCGCGCCACCTGCTGCGGCCCCTTCCCGCAGCCCTCCTAGCCTCCCGTCCGAGATTGCCGCAGCGGGAACGGGTTGGGAGGGGCTGCTGGGAAGCGCGGCGGGTGTGCCGCCGCCGCGGGGGGTGTGGGCGGGGGGCGTGTCCGGGGCGGTGCGACCACCCGCCGCGGGTTGCCTGCCCATCCCCGCCGCGGGAGGTTTAGTATCGGCTGACTTCGCCATCTTCAAGGTGGCGAAGTAAAACAGCCGATATACGAGCGAACAGTACCAGTACCCCCCGCCGCTTTGTAAATAGATCGCGCGTGTAACAGTAAGTATCGTCCGCGAAAGGTTACAGCTTCGTTAACTTTCGCGGCCGTTTTCGTCGGACTTTATAATCGCGGTAAACCGCGATTTATGCGTAATGTCCCGAAAACGGCCGCGAAAAGTTAACGAACCTTATAATATGCCCCTTTGTCTGTAGTGTACCCACCCCCAACTGCCAAGTTTATTTTGTAAAAACAGTAGCACAAATGTATTGCCTCAGCTAATCATAGATGCAGCTTCCGGTCCTGCCTATTCTGGCAAGCAGAGCGCTGGAGGAACGAAGAACTGTAAGTACATTGATGCTGCTTTTTTTACAAAACGAGTTTGGTTACAGAAAAAAAAATTCAGGGTGGAGGTACCCTTTAAGGCTAGTTTCACACGAATGGCCAGTTGATGTTCAGCTCTCGATGAAGCTGACGGCAAGTAGCCGTATTATGTGTTTGTTCAGCATTAAACCATCTGAAATTTGCCATGCAACCTATCCTTTGTATACAATTGGAGATCAGCAAATGTTTCCTGACTACACAGTCCTTCACACAGAAATATTGGCAGTACCGATTTAATTCCTAACTGACAGACTTACCATTTAGTTAATCGATTAGTGTTTCCATCAGAAGTATCCCCTAAAGTGGGTCTGGATGGTTGAAGTCCTCTTCATGGCCCAAAAAAGAGAACAAGTATAACATCTATCTTACTGAAAGTTTCTAATTTATATAGAAGTGATTTCCCAACATTTAGAGAAAAATAAGAGAATGATATACTAAATTTCTTATTAGTGCGCTCATTATTAAAGGCTATGTCCACCCACAAAAATATTTTTTTACATAAGTTTCCCCAAGGGCTCCCAGCCCCAACCGCTATACTTGTATCTTCAGAAAGCCCCCCAAACTCTACTTACCTCCCCTCTTTCCTCCGCCGCGCTCCCGGCCCTCTGCTTGCAAGGAAATGCAAGCAGAGGAGCGGGACCGGCAGCCGCGTCTGTGATTGGCTGAGCGGCAGCCAATCACAGACGCTGCTGCGGCATCTCACTTCGCCGGAGGAAAGAGGGAAGGTAAGTAGAGTTTGGGGAGCTTTCTGAAGATACAAATATTGCGGTTGGGGCTGGGAGACATGGGGGAATACTGCACTGAAGGGTTTTATGGTAGGGGGAGGGATATTAGAACGGGAGGGAGAGGGAGGGGGGAGAAGGCTGCAGTACGCATGGCAAAAATCTACCTGAGGCCAGCTAGCAGGCATGTCCTATATGGACCTGCTAGCCTCCTGTGGGGCAGTTTTTGGGACTTTGGGGGGGGACTACAGGAGAACCCTATGGAGCTGGGATGTGAGGTAAGGATTACACTACACTACATGTGGGGCCAGTAGTTGTGTGGGATTATAGTTTGGGGGTGGACATGCCCTTAATTAACTTCAAAAATGTGAAAATAAAGATGGAAGTAACTAATGACATCATCGCAAATGTCGGACTGAGAGGTTTGCACAGAGATAACTTGAAATTAAGCTAGTTGTTTCTAATGCTGGGTAAGCAAGGGACTATTTATCCCGACCGACTGTCGCCAATAGCAAGCGATCAGCCAGGACAAATCACTGTAGATTGCTGCAAAAGTAGCTGCGGCTGTCTGTTTGCTGCGACCAATCGTGCAGTCAAGTTAACATCAAAGTAATGGCAACGCATATGAATTGCTTGACATTGCGATTTTGCAGCATTGTGCGATTCTTGCTTGCTTCCTAGTGGGGCCTTGCTCTAAACGTGGGGAAGCAGATTTTCTAAGAAATAGTTATCATAGAAGTCTGTCTTTTACTATGGTTGATCTTTGTTCCACAGAAGGATTATTTCTTAATTCAGCAGATAAGTTCCATATTTTGACCCATCTGGGTGCCTTGTTGAAAACAGTGCATTCCACTCTAGGCCACTTTGTGGGATGAATCATCATGTCTCCAGGCAGAGGAACTGAAATAGAAATAACATTTAATAATTGTGTGTACATTAAAGCACAAATATTTACCAAGACATGACTCTCAGAAGTAAAGATAAAGTAGTGAGAAATCCAAGCAGTGAGTCGGAAAGAGGGGATAGGACATGTAGACAGAACAACCCAATTTCAAATGACTATGGTTTCAGGGGTGGCTGTCAAAATAACATTGGATACCCCCTGTGGTATAATTAACAGTTTGTGTGTTTTTTGTAGTTCACAAATATCAGCACAATTTACCGGTAGTTTTTTTTTTACCTCTTGTTAAGTTACTAGTATGGAAATAATGTTAGGATATTGTCCGTTAGTAGGTGTATACTGTATTTTATGTACCGTACACGTGGGAAATAATGTTGGGAAAACATAGAAGCAAGGGAAGAAACTTCTTAAATCAACTTTCGTATACCCCGCCATATATAAAGGACACACACACACCTGCACTATTATGTTACCATCCAGATCCTACTCTTTCTACTTTATTATTTTTTCTCTTTTTCATCTTTATAGTTACTTCTCCTTTTTTCATTTACATTTTTGTCTCTTCTCTCATTTATTTGTTTAACTATTTTTTTCTATCTTCAAATAAGGATTTCCAGGATTTCTGACTTTTCCTTCATTTTATCACCAACCTCTTCCTCTTTCCTTTTTTTCTGGGTTCATTTAACGGTATCTATCTTTTTGTTTCTTTGGTCACTTCTCTTCTCTGGTATGTCTCCCCCTTATTACATTCTGCTGAGTCTCTCTCTTAAAGCTTCTTACATAAGTAGGATCTTTGTCCGACGAACGACCACATGCGATGAACGTCCGTTTCGGGCGATAATCGCACTTGTGTATGCGTTCCGTTGGGTGTTGTTCGTTGATCGGCCAGACGAATTGGTCAATGAAGCTTGACAGTACGGCTGTTATGGCCGACAAAGCGCCCACAGATTGTCGGGCGAAACGAGCACTCATATGCATTGTGGGTCGGGCCCTGCGATCGCACGTGTGCATGAATCTTAAGCCTCGTACCGTCGTACGTGTTTATCAACGAGGAACGACCCCGGACCGCTAGGAACACGGCTGCCGCATGGGCGTTTCGGACGATTATCGCACGGTTGTATGCATTTGGTTGGGTATCTTTCATTGATCTGCCATGTGACGCTTAACCAAACGCATACACATGTGCGATGAACGCCCATTCGCCGCCTGTGCCTCGCGGTCGGGGGTCGTTCTGATTTGTAATATTATCTATTAAAAAGTTTTTGCAGTAATTCTGTTGCCTTTTAACTAAACAGCCCCCTTTTGTAACATGAATTATGGGAATTGTAGTCTTTTTTTAATATCTGAAAGTGCCACATGTTGCACATCCCTAAACTACACTGATAGGAAGAGCAGAACCCTCCAGGCATTCTCAAACGCCTCCAGATGTCTTCAAACTACAACTCCCAGCATTACCCGATTTCCCTCTGTAGTGGGGGAATGCTGGGAGTTTGAGAATGCCCGCACGATGCTGCTATCGATCCAGATTCCCAGGGTTAGGTGATACATGTCCAGACTCTCGGGGTGAGTTACTGTTGGCCAGAATCTGTGGCTTGTGATTGGAGGAGCTACACCAGCCTAGGGAAGAAGTAATATGTCCAGTCAGCATGGTGGGAACTGTATCGGTTGCACCACTGACACAGCTGGAATGAATAAAACGGTAACACTTGATTTTCTGCCCAGTTACCAGGACTGTACCCACACACTGTACCTGGACTGTACCCACACACTGTACCTGGACTGTACCCACACACTGTACCTGGACTGTACCCACACACTGTACCAGCACTGTACCCACACACTGTACCAGGACTGTACCTACACACTTTACCAGCAGACTGTACCCACACACTTACTCAGCACTGTACCACACACCACGTACCTGACTGTACCCACACACCGTACCTGGACTGTACCCACACACTGTACCAGGACTATAGCCACACACCGTACCTGGACTGTACCCACACACTTTACCAGGACTGTACCAACACAAACCCGTACCTGGACTGTAGCCACACACTGTACCAGGACTGTACAAACACACACTGTACCAGGACGGTAGCCACACACGTACCAGGACTGTACCCACACACTGTACCAGGACTGTACAAACACACACTACCAGGACTGTACAACACACACTGTACCAGGACTGTAGCCACACATCGTACCAGGACTGTACCCACACATCGTACCTGGACTGTACCCCACCGACTTAACCAGGACTGTACCCACCCAACCGTACCGGGACTGTACCCACACACTTTCCCAGGACGGTACCCACACACTTTACCAGACTGTACCCACACCTTACCAGGACTGTACCACACATACCAGACCCGTACCAGGACTGTACCCCACACAGTACCAGGACTGTACCCACACACTTTACCAGACTGTACCCACACACTTTACCAGACTGTACCCACACATACCGTACACACACACCGTACCATGGACTTACCCACACACCGTACCTGGACTGTACCCACACACTTTACCTGGACTGTACCCACACACTTTACCAGAACTGTACCACACACTTTACCAGGACTGTACCACCACACACTGTACCTGGACTGTACCCACACACTGTACCAGCACTGTACCCACACACTGTACCAGGACTGTACCCACACACTTTACCAGGACTGTACCACACACCGTACCAGCACTGTACCCACACACCGTACCTGGACTGTACCACACACACTGTACCAGGACTATAGCCACACACCGTACCTGGACTGTACCCACACACTTTACCAGGACTGTACCAACACACCGTACCTGGACTGTAGCCACACACTGTACCAGGACTGTACAAACACACACTGTACCAGGACTGTAGCCACACACTCGTACCAGGACTGTACCCACACACTGTACCAGGACTGTACAAACACACACTGTACCAGGACTGTACAAACACACACTGTACCAGGACTGTAGCCACACATCGTACCAGGACTGTACCACACACGTACCAGGACTGTAGCCACACATCGTACCAGACTGTACCCACACATCGTACCTGGACTGTCCCCCACACACTTTACCAGACTGTACCCACACTTTACCAGGACTGTACCCACACACCGTACCGGACTGTACCCACACACTTCCAGCTGTACCCACACACTTTACCAGGACTGTACCCACACACACGCACGTACCAGGACTGACCCACACACGTACCTGGACTGTACCCACACACCCTTACTCAGGACTGTACCCACACTACTTACCAGGACTGTACCCAACCCACCGTACCAGGACTGTACCCAACACCGTACCTGGACTGTACCCACACCACACCTTTACCTGGTGTACCCACACACTACCGGACGTACCCACACACTTTACCAGAACTGTACCCACCACACTTTACCAGACTGTACCCACCCACTGTACCTGGACTGTACCCCACACCTGTACCGCACACTGTACCCACACACTTTACCAGGACTGTACCCACACACTTTACCAGCACTGTACCCACACACCGTACCTGGACTGTACCCACACACTGTACCAGGACTATAGCCACACACCGTACCTGGACTGTACCACCCCACTTTACCAGGACTGTACCAACACACACACGTACCTGGACTGTAGCCACCACTGTACCAGGCTGTACAAACACACACTGTACCAGGACTGTAGCCACACACCGTACCAGGACTGTACCCACACACTGTACCAGGACTGTACAAACACACACTGTACCAGGACTGTACAAACACACACTGTACCAGGACTGTAGCCACACATCCTACCAGGACTGTACCCACACATCGTACCTGGACTGTACCCACACACTTTACCAGGACTGTACCCACACACCGTACCTGGCTGTACCCACACCTTTACCAGGACTGTACCCACACACTTTACCAGGACTGTACCCACACACCGTACCAGGACTGTACCCACACACCGTACCTGGACTGTACCCACACACTTTACCAGGACTGTACCCACACACTTTACCAGGACTGTACCCACACACCGTACCTGGACTGTACCCACACACTTTACCAGGACTGTACCCACACACTTTACCTGGACTGTACCCACACACTTTACCTGGACTGTACCCACACACTTTACCAGAACTGTACCCACACACTTTACCAGGACTGTACCCACACACCGTACCTGGACTGTACCCACTTACCGTACCTGGACTGTACCCACACACTTTACCAGAACTGTACCCACACACTGTACCAGGACTGTAGCCACACACCGTACCTGGACTGTACCCACACACTTTACCTGGACTGTACCCACACACTTTACCTGGACTGTACCCACACACTTTACCAGGACTGTACCCACTCACCGTACCTGGACTGTACCCACGCACTTTACCAGGACTGTTGCCACACACCGTACCAGGACTGTAGCCACACACCTTACCTGGACTGTAGCCACACACCGTACCTGGACTGTAGCCACACACCGTACCGGACTGTAGCCACACACCGTACCTGGACTGTACCCACACACCGTACCGGACTGTACCCCACACCCCAACTAGGCTGTACCTCACACAACCCTGTATCCTGGACTGTACCCACACACTTTACCTGGACTGTACCCACACAACGTACCAGGACTGTACTCAAACAATTGTATTGAATCCTGCACACCTCAAATAAGGCACTAGCAAAGAATGCTGGGTGCTCCGGCACTGCAGCCAGCAGTATACATACAAAATTGGTATGGAAAACCAGGCACACCAGTCTTAATTCAATCCAATTTATTGTGATGTTTCGGAACACACTTGTTCCTTCTTCAGACAAACATCTATCATGTGTTTGTCTGAAGAAGGAACAAGTGTGTTCCGAACCGTCACTATAAACAGGACTGTACCCACACACTTTACCAGGACTGTACCCACACACTCTAGCATGACTGTACCCACGCACTGTACCAGGACTGTACCCACGCGCTGTACCAGGACTGTACCCGCACGCTGTACTAGGACTGTACCCGCACGCTGTACTTGCACAATGTACCAGGACTGTACCCACACACTGTATAAGGACTACACCCATACACTGTACCAGGACTGCACCCGCGCGCTGTACCAGGACTGCAACTGCACTGTACCAGGACTGTACATGCACACTGTACCAGGACTGTACATGCACACTGTACCAGGACTGTACATGCACACTGTACCAGGACTGTACCCGCACACTGTACTGGACTGTACCCGCACCCTGTACCAGGACTGTACCCGCGCACTGTACCAGGGCTGTACTCACGCACTGTACCAGGACTGTACCCACACACTGTACCTGGACTGTACCCACACACTGTAACAGGACTGTACCCACGCACTGTACCTAGACTGTACCCGCGCACTGTACTTGGACTGTACCCGCACGCTGTACCTGGACTGTACCCGCACGCTGTACTAGGACTGTACCCGCACGCTGTACTTGCACACTGTACCAGGACTGTACCAGGACTGTACCTGGACTTTACCTGCATACTGTGTGCACCTGTTGGTACTACATAGAATTGTTATTGTTGTTATCTGTGTGTTTGATTATTTTACTGGAAATTATAAAAATGGGTGCTATCCCAAAGCCATGGGTAAACTCATCCTACCCAATGTAATATGGGTTTAGTGTGGCTTTCTGGTAGTTTGGTGGGGCCTGCAGGCTTTTCTGTAGTTTTTGGAGACTGCGCCGGGCACATGATTCAAAACCACCATGGAGTAGTGCAACATTCTATGCCTTTTAAATTGCTCCATAAAATAAAATGCAACTTACCCGACCTGCGCCCATGTACTGGCGCACGATAATTACAGCACTCAGTGGTCACTTACTGTAAGTAGCATGTCTCTGAAATATTGTATGGTCCTGCATATACAGTAGCTACAAAATAACTAAACAGCACTTGAAATTAATGAGGAATAAACTACAACAGGGATTATACATACATCCACTGTAATGGCAATGTGTTAAAGGGAATGTCCACGCCCAAAACTAAAATTTAACCCACCACTGGCCCCACTATGAGCTGTTCAAAAATCCTTACCTTACATCTTTGCTCCAAATGGTTCTCTGGCAGTGCTTGTTCAAAGTCCAGGAAAGTGTAGTGTCGGAGCTGTCAGTGAGTCATCCAGTTCCTGCTATTTCCCTAACCTCAACAAGGAATGTGATATGCGCAGAGGAGCCCCCCTTCCTCTCTCCTGCCTGAGCTATCTTGCCCTAGCTTTAAATCATTTTTCTGTAGTGTAGGGCACCCTATCCCACCCCCAACCGCCAGGTTCGATTGTCAAAAAAAAAAAGATCAGAACGATACTTACAATCCTTCGTTCCCCCGATGTTCAGCAAAGCTGGCAGCCAGTCCGTGATTGGCTGCCTTGCAGTTCTGGAAATTAGAGGGCCGAGATCTGAGATTCAGGGGAATGAAGGATTGTAAGTACCTTTCTGATCTTTTTTTTGTCAATTGAACCTGGTGGTTGGGGGTGGGATAGGGGGCCCAACACTACAGCAAACATTTTTTTCAAAGGTGGAGATATCCTTTAAAGAAATAATGATTTAAAATAAGATAAAATGCTTTTGGAAACCTTTGCCATATACTTTGATTAAAATGTTTGCACTAATGACTGAGAGTTAAAATATACTTGTTATAAAATATTATATATTAAAATAGGAGAGGATGCTTTAAAGGACAACTATACTCACCTCACCCTCGCTCCTCTTCCTCCATAGCTGCATAGTACCCAGGGTGAGGACCTAAAATCGCTAAGTCCTCACCCTGGGTACTTTCCCTAACTGCTGCACTACTTACCGCAAATCTGCTTCGCCGATCGCTCCATTCCTCCGCTCTTCCTGCTTCAGTGACAGATCGCGAGGCAGCCAATAGGAAGATACGCTCTGCAAGGAGGCGTGTCTTCCAATTGGCTGCCTCGCGACTGTCACTGACAGTAGAAGAGAGGTGGAACAGTGTGGATCGGCGAAGCAGATTTGCGGTAAGTAGTGCAGGAGTTAGGGAAAGTACCCAGGGTTAGGACTTAGAGATTTTAGGTGCTCACCCTGGGTACTATGCTGCAGTGGATCGGGGAAAAGGTGAGTATAATTGTCCTTTAACAGTCAAATATTGGAATTTGCAATACTGGAAACAAAACTTTCTAGCCTTTAATAAGAGCACCACAAAATCTTATATATAAATATACATATATATTTATATACGTATTTATTTATTGTCCCCCTTGTACAGCTTTTTGTATTCTAATATTGTACAGCGCTGCATCCCAAAGTGGCTCTATATAAATAAACATATACATACCATACATACAAATAAATTATTTCTTTAATAGATAAAACTTTAAGAAGCAGTATATTAAATAGTTGAGTCTGGTGAAATGGCTGGAAAGGTGAGACTGATGAGATGATTGGCAAGCAGAGAATGCTGGTAAAATATCTTGAAAACTAAGATTGGTCAAATGACTGGAAACCAGAGACTTGTTTATTTGACTAGAAAATTGGTTGCAAAACAAACACTTAAATAGAGTGCCCTAGCTTTAAATCATTTTTCTGTAGTGTAGGGCACCCTATCCCACCCCCAACCGCCAGGTTTGATTGTCAAAAAAAAAAAATTGGTTGCAAAACAAACACTTTAAGGGCATGTCCACCCTTATTTTAAACTTTTGTCATATGATAGTATATGTTTCCCCAGCCCCAACCGCTATAAAAAAGTTTTAAGAAAGTGCCCCGATGTTTACTTACCTTCCCTCTCTCCTCCGACGCCCGGCCCGGCCTTCTGCTTGCAAGACACTGCAAGCAGGGGGCAGGACCGGCAGCCACGTCCGTGATTGGCTGAGAGGCAGCCAATCACGGACGAGGCTGACGGCTTATCAGAATGCCGGTGGAGAGAGGAAAGGTAAGTACAGTTCTGGGGACTTTATTAAAATTTTATGCGGTTGGGGCTGGGGGAACATATTTTATTACATGGCCAAGGGGTTTTATGGTAGGGGGAGGGATAGCAAAACGGGAGGGAGGGAGGGGGAGAAGGGCTGCAGTACGCATGCCGAACTTCTCCCGGAGGCCAGAACTATCCTCCTGGTGGGCAGTTTTTGGGACTTTGGGGGGGGACTACAGGAGAACCTTATGGAGCTGGGATGTGAGGTAAGTATTAAACTACACTACATGATGGGGCCAGTGGGGGGATTATAGTTTTGGGGGTGGACATGCCCTTTAAATAGAGTCCTCACTAATCTCTGCCTTCGGGTCTTACCTCTGTAAAATAAAGGGTAGATCCATATTTACTTTTTTGCAGTGTTTACTAGTGTTTTATATACTTATTGGATGATGTTTCCTTTATTTACAGATTGGTGCTTTTTTTGAATGAACTTTTAGAACATGGCAGACTTCTCACTGTCTGTGCATTTCTCTGTAAACCTAGCAAACTTCTAGTTGGATCCTGCCACCAATACAGAAATCTGATGTTTGGTTGCTTTAATGCTGTGTTATTGCTGTGACCAGCCCTTTTCACAAAGGACCTTTGGTGGCATTGAATTCTCAGCTGGAACACAGAACACGTGTGAAAGATGCGAAGCTTGTATTATAATATCTAATTGGAGATTTTTCACATTCGTGTCTACGTTTAAACATAATTAAATGCCTGTATGGTGCTCTGCTTTAGATGAAAATAAATGGGAAGATTTCAGAAACAGGTCTGCCAGTTAGTGCTGGATCACTTTGACAGATCATACACTAAAGAACTTGGAAATACCTGGAGCACAGTCAGGTAAGTTGAATAGCTTGTACAATAAGCCTGCAATTCTGACATGAATCCGCAATGCGCATGGTGTACTTACTTTAATGACACCGCCCCCAAGCTAACAGACACCGTTCCGCATTGGGAATAAAATGATTTATGTTTAAGTATGGGGAAGTATCTGCAAAAGTCAGTTGCATCTTAGCACATTTCGATCTATCTGCTGGTAAAATCAAAGAATCTCAAAGACATAGAAAAAATCTTATATATAAAATTATATTTATATTGGATTTTACCTCTGTACAACTTAAACGGTTGTGCTAAAAAAAGCTGCAAAGCCATATTGAGTCGATGGTGGTGACTGCCCTTTGTGATACTCACACAGCCACTGCAAGCAAGGAGTTAAAAGTTTAGCTCGGTATTGAATTGGTTATTGTGACTTTCATTCCAAAAGTTACCACTGTAGCTCGCCATAAATTTGGCTAATTGTGTTGAAAATAGTTACTTGTTCAGCAATATGTCCTACGAATTTCAAAGAAACAGTAGTTGGAATCTGAGGTATAGTCTACAAAACAAAGTTTTTTTTACAAAGCTCATAAACAACATTTTTTAGTCCTATTCTCGCACTATATTAAAATTCTTTATTCTTTCGCTTTAAGGTTTCATTCTAAATGTAATTATTATTATATAAAGTACTATTAGAGAGAATTCCCAGGACCTTCTTGGAGTACCGTTACACATAAAACAATCAAACCCTCTTTCTCAGAAACAGGAACACTGATAAAAGAAAAATGGAAAAACAACAAAATATAACACCAAAAAGAAAAAGAGACAAAAAAGAAAGAGAGGAGAAAAGAAAAGAAAGAAGAACTCAATAAATAAACTCGAGGAGGGCATTTTCAAAAAAACTTAATTATCAACATCTATCAGTCCTTAATAAAGGTTTAAAGTTCATCCCTAATTCCAAATTAGACCCGTTTAACCTATTCATAGAGGTCAATAAATTTTGAAGAAAATTTACCGCTAAACATTACTTAAAAGAGGCAAGAAAGAGGCATTTTTGAATTTACAAAAAAAATCTAACTTTTATCCAATACAGGAAAAAGGGAAACCTTTTTAAAATTTTTCATCAATTTTCCAATCCGACACTTGAACACTAAAAAGGAAAAAGTAAATTTATCTTTTGCAGAAAGACAGGCGTTAAAGGAACTCAAAATGATACCAAACATTATTATAAAACCAGCAGATACGAGAGGGGGGGGGGGGGGTAGGATAGTCATTCTTTATCTAGAACTACATACAACAGACTATTAGATGATAAAAACACCCACCAGTTATTATTGTGTAATCCCACACTATATACAAAACAGAGTATTACAAATTAATCTCAACAGGAATAGTTGTCCATTTTAAGTAAAAAGGAACAAATTTTTTGTGAAATGACACTGCAGTGTCACTACTTTTTATTCCCTCCAAAATACATAAAAACAAACACAAGCCCCCTGAAAGACCAATCATTGCAGGTATAATTCTTTAACCAGTAAAATAAATTCCTTCAACCTTATGTCACAAAAACAAATTCATATCAAGAGTCTCGACACAAATCTTCACCAACTCAGAGATATTGAATGGAAAGAAAATTTATATGGTGTTTCATTGATGTATGCTAATTATATACAAATATTAAACATACACAAGGGTTACGTGCAATAGAGAAGATTTTATCAAGAGATTAACCACTGGCGGACACACAAAGAAGGTTTCTAATTGACGGGATGAATTTTATTTTAAATCATATATTATTTTTTTTATTTCAAAAGAATTTTTATCTACAAACACAAGGGACTGAGATGGGGACAAAATTTGCCCCGAGTTATGCACATATGGTTTTATCAATATAGGAAGAGGACACTGTTTTTAAAAAATTTTTAAGGATAATTTATTTTTTTTGCCAGAGATATATGGGCTGTATTTTAATCATATGGGATGGAACAATGTTGGACTGGGAATTATTTACAAATTGGATCAACATGAATGGCTTTAATATGTCTTTTACAAACACAATTTGCAAAACAGAGATTGTATTTCTGGATTTATATATGTATTGAAAATAATCAAATGAAAACTTGCATACATTACAAATGGTGGACAGCAACGTTCGTAAGTGAGACCACTAAAAAGGAATACACAATTACATTTTTTATAACATGTAACTCTAAGAATGCCATTTATGTGATTCAATGCAAGTGTGGAAAAAAATATGTGGAAAGAACTGGAAGATGTTTAAAAAGCAGAGTTAGAGAGCATATGAATGGCATTAAGAAAAATAAAAATGTAACCATTCCAAAACATTTTAATGATTGCCAAACAAATGAGACATTAGTTTTTACTTTTTGGGAAATAGATAAATTAGACACTCCAGAAAGAGGAGGAAATATAGACGCAGCACTATCGAGGAAAGAAACCAAATGGATATATGAACTGAACACTTTAATACCCCATGGTCTAAACAAAGAAATCGATTTATAGAGTTTTTTGTAACATCATTTTTATCTATTGACTTAATTATCATTTTAATACATTTTATTTAAATTTTCATGTCCTTTTTTGTGACCCCATTTTGCACTTTTTTACTGCATTCTCTATATTTTATTTCTATTTTTTAAATTATTATAACCATGATTGTCCCTAACAAACCTAATAAACCATCAATAAAATTCAAATGGCAAGCCTCGATCCCCACAGTGACGGCAGAAGACTGGAAGGATCTGGCAGAATCAGACCTCTTATGGTGGCCATACATCTATGAGATATTACTTACCCGACCGAGGGCTCACGCGATGTTCCTTCGATCCTGCCGGAACCGCTTCTCCCAATCTTACATGCGATCGCAAAATGAATGGGATTTTGCGATCGCATGTCGGTCAAATATACGATCGGGAGAAGCGTTTCCGGCAGCATCGATGAACATTGTGTGAGCGCTCGGTCAGGTAAGTAATATCTCATAGATGTATGGCCACCTTTAGTGTCCCCAGCAGCCCCAAACAAATTGATGCAATTCTACATCCTTCATCAAGTATATCTAACCCCACACAGACTATCCAGAATGTCTCCATCACGCTCCCTAGAATGTCCCAAATGTCACAACTCACCAGCTGATTTCTGGCATCTCCTATGTACATGCCCCAAAATAACTAAATTCTGGAAGAAAGTTATAAACTACCTCTCCAACCTCTCATCATACCCGATACAATATGAACCCAAGCTCTGCATACTGGGTGTTCCAGAAGCTGATGTATGGAACACCCACAAAATGATTTTCCTTCGAGAAACATTCTACGCCAGGAGAACTATAGTAATGTCATGGATGGCCCCCACTCCCCCCACACTAACAACATGAAAAACTATGACAAAAAATATGCTACCCTTGCTTGGAGTGATATATATTAATTGTGGATGTCCCACCAAATTTACCAGGATATGGTCCCCGTGGTATCAAGACACAGAAAACACATAAGCCTACAAAACACCAACCCAAACACAGAGGACCGGATCAGAGACCTCTGAAAGGAAAGCAAAAGAAAGGTCATGAGGAGACCACACCTCCTGGCTGTTCCTCATGGCTGCATATCTGGCTCACTTCTTTTAAGAGGGGAGAATCCAGTCAACATTAAGAAATATTTGAACCAAATACCACTCTACATACCTGTAGAACCAAATACAGATGATCCTCTGTTTTAGTTTTTTTTCTGTTCTGTGTTCTTTTCTTTTCCCATCCTTTTCCCTCTGTTCCAGCATGTCTGGAATCGTTGTACTCTAGAGAGTCGGAGCTTTTGTGCCGAAAAAAATGATTCATAATTTCCCCTGGTTTTCGTGATTTTTCTTACCACAAATTATCACTAAACCATATGAGTGCAAAAAGATATAACTACACTCAATGAACAAATGTATTTCGATATACTTCTTAAAGGGCATGTCCACCCTTCTGATACAATTTTATACTTAACTGTCAAAAGTAAGTCTTTAATGTTTTTGTTAGTATATTTTTATTTTATCAGTACTTTTATTCTGCTACATTGTTTCAACTTAGGAATTAAAATGCAAGGATACAAAACAGGAACTGTTGGAGTACTCCGTTCTCCCCTTGCAAAATGAAAGCCAATTATTGTGCCATAGATGGGCCAGAAGGGTAATACAAACCAGGAAGTAATGAATATACATTGTAGACCCAGGTATAGCATCATAGTATTTCTGCATTAAACAACTAGCTTTTAGTTGCATGTTTATGATCATTTAATCCTAGAGGCCAAGACTGTCCTTTTTGAAATAACTGTTTTTTTTGTAATTATTTAATAAGTCTTTATATTTTACTGACCCTTGACCTGAACTGTTGGATCCAATTGTCACGAAAAACACATAAATGCTTCTCATCCTTTGTGCATCTGAATTATGTCTTTGTATTAAAGGGTACGTCCACCCTTCAAAAAAAATTTTCACCAAACATTCCCCCTGTCCCCCCAGCCCCAACCGCTATGTTAGTAATATCAGAAAATGCCCAAAACTTTACTTACCTTCCCTCTTTCCTCCGTCGCGCTGCCAGGCCCTCTGCTTGCGAGAAAATGCAAGCAGAGGGACGGGACCGGCAGTCGCGTCTGTGATTGGCTGAGCGGCAGCCAATCATGGACACGGCTGCCGGGAGTTCAGTGTGGCGGAGGCAAGAGGGAAGGTAAGTAATGTTTTGGGCATTTTCTGATATTACTAACATAGCGGTTGGGGCTGGGGGGACAGGGTGAATGTTTGGTGAAAAGGTTTTTATGGTAGGGGGAGGGAATCCTAATCGGGAGGGAGAGGGAGGGGGAGAAGGGCTGCAGTGCGCATGCCAAACTTCTCCCGGAGGCCAGGTAGGAGGCAGAGTCCTATGTGGACTCTGCTATCCTCCTGGTGGGCAGTTTTTGGGACTTTGGGGGGGGACTACAGGAGAACCATATGGAGCTGGGATGTGAGGTAAGGATTAAACTACACTACACAATGGGGCCAGTAGTGGGGGGGATTATAGTTTTGGGGGTGGACATGCCCTTTAATGTTGAGGACATATTGCTTGTACCATTATGGGTATAAAACCAGCTCCATTTAGAGCTTAGAGTTTATTTCACATGAGAAAGAATGTAATGCAGATTTTATGTGTGTGCACTGTTAATCAAATATTATAAAATGCTAAAAACATGGAATTTGGCCTATCCAGAAGTCAACCACTTTTAAAGGAGATGGAATTCAGCAGACTGCCAATATTATAAAATCCTTCTTTATTTCACATATATACAACTGAAGTGACACAAAGGTAAGTTCACATACAATGGTTAGTGTATAGTCCAATGCGTTTTAGGCTTAGTTACTCGTTACTCATAGACTCCAGACTATCCAGAAGTCATCAGTGTGGATGAAAAATACTCATAAAAATAATTGGCAAAAGTTAATGTGCTTTTTTTGTAATTATTTACTGTACCAAGCTATTGATTATTTTCTAGATTTTAAGAAGAATGTTTCTTCCTTCCTGCACACAATAAATAATGTGTTCCCCCCTCTGTTTTGGGGGAAGCAGTAAAAAGTACTAGATGGTATTCAAAAAGGCAACAGAGTGAGTCCGCTTGAATGTCTTATTAGCTAATACTTGTGTAAAGCTGAGCGGAGAGGTCTCCAGTATGTGTCCTAATCTGATATTTCCTTCCACTCCACTGCTTCTTTCCAAACTGACTTAACACTTTTTTATGCCAAAGAAAATACCGTAACCATTTGTCTGCCTAATCCTGTTTCGTTTATGTTTGGTTACAATTCTTTGACTGTATATCTTGCTTTGCCATACTTGCTGTGATCATTTGTGTTGAAAATTGCTTTCAACTTTCCAAACCTTACTAGAACATCCTAACATTCAATTCAAATTGTGTTCATGAAATGAATTAATGCTGCTGTTTAATGGAGTGTTTTTGTGAGACCCTCTTGCTGAACTGGCCCAAATAAATATTTTGTCAGCATTGCCAAAAACAGTCTTTAGCCCAACAAGGATATTATTTAGTTTCAGTACCTGGAGGCGAAAAGATAAAATATTTCACGCAATAAATTAACCTTTTCTTTGTTATCTCTAGGGAAGTACTTACAGCTCCTGAATGCTGGCAATATGCCGTCTTGCTGAACAATTTCACATCCCCCTGGGCATTGGAGAGAAATCTGCACATGAAGGGCTATCACCTACTGTTTCAAGAAATCTTATCAACCCGTCCAGAAACACTGAAGTGTTTCATTAATAGAAACGCTGGCAAATTTCCTTCTCAGCGACATCAGACCGGCAAACTTAAAGAGTATTATGTGTTGAACGCTTCTTCGGTTCTGCCTGTCCTAGCTCTTGATGTTAGAGATGGAGAGAATTTGCTGGATATGTGCGCCGCTCCAGGTGGCAAATCCATCGCGTTCCTCCAGTATGCATCGCCAGGTAACAGGCCATTTAATATTCATTTACTCTGCAGCCAGGTGCTGCGTGGATCTCAATCTAGAATGTGCTCACTAGTTAAGATCCAAAGCTATGGAAGAAACACGAAAATCCACACAGGCATTTACTGTTTACTTTCTATTTAAATTGAAAACTAAAATATTTGTCCTATGCAAATGAAGCAGTAATGAAGGACTATTATCACTTAAGGGCCCCATACATATGCGACTTCCGGTGTATACAAATAAAATCTGTCAGCAATAAGTGGTGGCAACTCCGACCAGCTTCCCATACTCTTTATAGGAGTCAGATGCCCATACAAGGGATTATCGCATTGGCTCCCTCAACTTAAAGTAAAGTGAGATGATGCCGACAGACTGTAAATTTCCTAAGATCGCAATAATGGTAGTTCAGTGGCATAGTGTCGATATTTGGTAAATACCAAATTCAAGATCTGACAAAATTTGTCAAAAATTGGCAAGATGTCCAACCCAACACATTTTTCGCTATACTTACCTATACCAAAAATACTTGTAACCTTACAAAGCCCGATCCATCGCTGGCTTGTTAAAGCCTACTCTGCAGCTGTAAGTGTAGTTTAAATGTCGTGGAGCAGCAGAGGTGACTTCTCTTTTGAAGTAAGGCAGTCATTGGCCTTACTTCATAATGGCTTTGACTGACGGCCAGACCTGAAAGCTGCAGAGGAGCAAAGCGTCAGTAAGTGGTTGGGCTGTTTCAGTAATGTTAGAAGCATTTTTGGTAAAGGTAATTATAATGATAAGTGTGTTTCCGGGGACCTTAAGCAACCTGTAAAATAATTTATCACAGTGGACATGCCAGTTAAGAATTGTGCTGCCCCTACTGTGATCACTACAGAGATATGTCAGCTGTATGTGCTATCAGCCTAATAGCAAAGCCTCTTAGATCTATGTATATAGTGTTGCTTTTTGAAATATCAGAGCAGATATAAAATCTGCCATGTGTTTACTAGATGTCCGTGCTTCACTTGGCTTTATAGACATATCACAGTCCTGTGTAAGACATATCTAAGAGAGTGACAGTGCAGAGGCATTGGTGCTTATCTAGCTGCCAAGCTCAACTCACTTGTCAAAGCTATTGCACTGCTATCATGCAGCCTTTTATTAACGGCATCGCAAGAGCGTTTATGGCAGTGATTAATGCTGTAGAATGACAGACTGAAACTGCTTAGCGCTTATTAAAGCCAGAAAAGATGAAAGAAATCATAGAAGCTTACCAGAGCATCATTTATTTTAATATTAAATTATCAAATCATTCTGCGTAATGTGTTTTTACACATTAATTTTTAAATAAGTTTGGGTGATTCTCTGGGTACTGGGAACCTAAATCTCTTATTATTTTTACTTAAAGGGCATGTCCACCCTTATAAAAATTTTTTCACATATAATAGTTTGCCTTCCCCCAGCCCCAACCGCTATAAAATAATTTTAAGAAAGTGCCCCGCAAAACGGGAGGGGGAGAAGGGCTACAGTGCGCATGCCAAACTTCTCCCGGAGGCGAGACAGGAGGCAGAGTCCTATATGGACTCTGCTATCCTCCTGGTGGGCAGTTTTTGGGACTTTAGGGGGGGGACTACAGGAGAACCATATGGAGCTGGGATGTGAGGTAAGGATTTTATTACACTACATGGTGGGGCCATTAGTGGGCAGGATTATAGTTTTGGGGGTGGACATGCCCTTTAAAGGGCATCTTAACCCTCTTAACATAAATTTGTTTATAGGCTTAGTACCCCCCAATGCTAGTTTGCATTATACTTACCTTTTCTATAGTTGCAGGTTCAGCACTGACAGTACAATAAAGTGCATGGTGCTGATTGGACAATAAAGCACTTTATCATACAATATTGGTGTCGTTGAGTCCTATCAGGGATCCTATCCTGCTTTGTTGTTCCCAATATTGGACACATGAGTAGAGTGTTCTGGATTAAACCGAAGGCAGCAAATATTTGGGTATTCTTATATTTACGTATTAAGGTGCAAACATTTGCCTGTGCTGTTAATTTGCCTCAACCAATCAGATGATATCTTTTTACATTTGATAGCATGTGATTGGTGGCTGCAGATTTTGCACCGCTTATTGAATAAGACCTATTTGTTTTTGAATTTCCTGCTTGAAAATGTAAATTAAGCAAATAGAAACCTATACGAATGTTGCTTCCTTTGTCATATATTAAAATTATAATACAAGTGAAGACGAAAGTGTGCAATAGTTGTATTGTGACTTTCTTATTTTCCTTGTATGTTCCAGCAAGAGGGCTACTTGTTTATTTCTGCGAATATTTCAATCTTAGTCTGGAGCCTTGTGACTGGCATGATGCATATCACCACTGGAATAGCCTTTCACACTCTAACCAATCTATTTACTTCAAGTCATTTATCACATGCAGTTGACAGATCTTATGTTGTACAGATTAACCCCGTGTTCTGTCCTGTGCTTGCTTTCAAGTTACTACAGTTGACAAAGCCATTGGGAGTGTCAGGAAGGAAATGTGGACATAATAGAAGACGGAACTTGCAAATTTAAAAAACAAACAAAACAACCCCCCCCCCAAAAAAAAACAAGTCTCTTAAAAGTACTTTAATAGGGTATTGTTATAGATAATGTCTGAGTACTTCAGGGAAAATATTAATTATTGGAAGCCTTGCAGCTTTTATTTATATTGCATTTCATTTTTCTCTGAATTGCAATACATTGTTTAGGTTTTATTCATATGTACACAAGTATTGGAAGCATTATTTGTTAAAACGTTTTCCTTACAATACACATAAGCAGATCCTGCGTCCTGAGTGACCGTTCGGCACTTCTGGCCGGTCAGCCAGGACAAAGGACCGATGGTTGCGACAAAAGTTGCCATGGCCGACAGTTCATTGCCACAGAGTGTGTTTATACATAGAGGACCAAATGATCGGCCTTGGTTTTCAGACGCGTCTGATCACCCATTCGTCCGTTTCAGATGAACAAAGGGTCGGACCCATACACTATCAGTCGATCGGGCCAAAAAGTTGCATCTTGTGTTGACAGCGACAGTTTATAACCCAAAATAACTATGTTACATTGTAGCATAACAGCAACCCTCATTATGAAAGGTAAACATTACTCTGAGACGCTTTATAAATGAAGTAGGATTATATGACTGGACTAGATAAACTCTAAGGGACAAAAGTAAATCTCTGCATTTTCCAACAGCTATTCTCCATTGTAATGAGTTGGATAGTTCCAGATCAAGATGGCTTAAGCAAACATTAGAGTCCTTTGTACCAGAGGCCGAGAGGAGGCACATTTGTGCTACAGAACTGGATGGGAGACTGATAGGAAAGTTCTACTCAGGATTCTTTGACAAGGTATCCTTTGTTTGATCCCATTTTACACTGCAGAGGCAGGGCTTGAGTAGAAATTTATTTCCCTTACTCAATCACATAAGTTTGGAAGGAATTGTAAGTACCTGAACAATCCAGCAAATGTTTTCGAAATGGAACCCTATTTTATTTGGTATCTACTGGGGGAAAATGATCTCATATATTCAGTGCCTTTCCCGTAAGGATTGTAAAACCATAACACGGATTCTAAAGTTATAATTCCCCTAGTGAGTTATTTGGTTCAAGCAACAAATGTCTCCCAACAATTATAACATTTGATTAATTAGTTTTATAGCAAATGATTATTAGGTCATCCACATAATAAGAAAGGAATACTTCAATGTCTATTTACTATATCACATGCATGGGGCTGAGAGATCAATTCAATAGATTTTTAGATTTCTTTTGGCCTTGGTACTATTTATTGGTTTTCATATCTTTAGGTATTGGTGGATGCCCCTTGTTCCAATGACAGAAGTTGGCTGTTTTCTTCAGATAATCTACAGGCCGCAACACGAATATCCCAGAGGCAGAATCTCCCAGTGCTACAAGCAAACCTGCTCAGGTAAGTCTGAGGTTGATTTACACACAGATTTAGATTTGGTTGCGGTCTCTTCCATTTTCTTGCACTTGGTGCTTTTTGGTTTTAGCTCCATGCTTTAGAAGTAGATCCAGAAAATAAACCATTCAGTGAAAATTTTTGGATTAAAATTTTTTATTAAAAAAGAATCCTGGAAAACTTGGCAGTATTTCAATACTTGTGATTTTGTGTTTTCATAGTTCATTCCAGCAAGAGGGCTAATTTATATCCTGCTCGTTTTCAAATCACCCCAGCCCTGTCTATTTTGCTGTCTTAAACTAAATGTTATTTTCCTAAAAAGGTCTTTATTGATAAAGGGTAATAATTTGTTTATAACTTGAACATTTCCTAATAGGCTCAGCCACAATACCACAATTTGGTCATTAGTTGCATTGCATGTAGTGTGTTCTCAGCACTGTATGTTTGTACAAAACCTCATTTTGAATAATCAGGAGGTTTGACCAAGCCTGCTTGGTCTTTCTTCTCATTTGCACATTTGAGAAAATTACTTAAAGGACAATTGTACTCAATACTTTTTCTTCCATAGTTTCCAGGATGAGGACCTAAACTGCTAAGTCCTCACTCCGTGGTACAGCTGAAGTTACTTAGTTTAAGTTTCCATCATTGTTCCAGTCCTCTTCCACAGTACTCGATGTAGCCATTGGTAAGATACGCTCTGCAAAGAAACGTGTCTTCCCTTTGGCTACATCACAAACTGTTACTGACAGTGGCAGAGAGGTGGTATGGACCTGAGCGCCAAGGGAAGCTTTAAGTATGTATTACTGCTGTTAGGTAAAGTATCCAGGGGTGAGCACTTAGCGATTTAGGGCTTTACCCTGAGTACTTTGCAGGGAAGCAGGGAAAAAGTGAGTATAATTGTCCTTTAAAGCCAGAGAGTAAACTTCTAGGATGCAAGGTATAGAGCAGACTCTATAAAAAGTAAGTATTATTGTGTTAGGAAATAGCCATAGAAAGCAAACCATAATGTGGGTAATCTAAATAATCATAATCAAGTACCCATTTTATAAGTCAAGTGCTTTTATTCATCCATAGAAGGGTAGACTATAAGGCAGCAGAAAAATGTGAATATAAAATACAATTTTGTTTTGAAATAAATTTAATTTTGGTCATTAGTTGCTCTCCATATAGTGTGGATGTACAGAAGATTATTTTGTATATTGGGACTGAGCCACTAGTAGGACCATAGAGAAAGATGGCAAAATGATGCATAAAGCTGGCTATACATATGGCTGATAATTGGCAAGTCCTGCCAGACATGGGATCGGTCTTTAGAATGTATTATTCCCATTGAGTCATTATCAGTTCCGTATGATAAAATTATATACACAATAATAATTTCCTCGTGTTTATTCACCTGAAATACCTTTCCCTTACAAAGTATGAGAAAATCAATCATGTGAGTGCACGTACAAGTCCTCACCTATTATTCCAATGGAATCTGCCATGGAAGTGGGATTGCAACCCAAAACCAGGATCTCCTCTAAAACCTTAGAATTGTATTACTTACCTGGTCAGTCACGGGTGTGACAGTGAAGTCCTAGTCAATGCCTTATGACCGCTACACTGGCTGCCTCCTTTATGGCTGCACAAGCTGAAGAGCGCATAGAGCTTTAAAAGGAGACAGACACCTTTGGAGCATGGACTGGTGGACTTTAAGGAAAATATCTTCTTTCAAAAATGCAGAGGAGCCAGGTAATGAAATGCTGGGGATTTGTGGGGGAGAGATATCTGGGGATGGACACTCACTTTAATGGTTGTATTGAGAGTAAGGCAAAGTTATTAGTAGGTAAATACAGAATAATTTATTCTGATTTTATCATTTACTGTGCAAAAACAAGTATCCTTGTAATAAACCTGGTTAGCCCAGAGACCTTGCTGACATTGTCCGTTTCACCTCTGCTTTCTGCATTATTCATACCAGAATGGCGAAGTTTGATTGTAACCGTCTGGGCTACGATGTTTAAACGAAGAGAAATGGTTTTATGTTTTTATTGCTGTAAAATAGAAAATATTGCGTTGAAGGAACATTCTGATTTATCACAGAAATACCAGAGTATCTTATTGAAGCAATGCATCATGCCTCCCACAGCTTAAGGACAGATCAATCACAATCTTGGCCACCCCTTTATAATGCTTTTATTCTGTATTTCACATGAAAAATCACATCTCTGAAGTGCAAGAAAAACAAAGGCATACATCATTGTTACTGTCCTAATCTGCAAGTGTGCTGGGCTTTGGTGTCATATTGTCTGTTTAAAGCACATACAAGTGTCCTTACGAGAAATTGGCATGTGTGAGAATGTATGCCATTAAATGTAAGGCTAGAATGTCAAACTCACATTTTTCTAGATACTCTGAACTAGAAATCCCACAGGCCACATGTCACTGTCTTTGTGCAAGACTTTTACGGCTTATTTTCTACTGATAACTTTGAGTTAAGCTTATGGAATATCCGATTAAAAAAGCATTATACTCAATTAGTAACTGACTATTTTCTGTCCCTTCATTAACATATGTTCTCCAATGTTAGAGATATGAGAATGGTCAGTGACAATGACTGTGGGAGGAGCCAGAAAGCAGTCAGTATAATTTTCCTTAACCTAATTTCTCATGTTGTTGGGGGTTTTTTCATCCTATTTTTAGCCTATTTGGTCCAATGTTCCGCTAGCTGGGATAAGGTGGCTTAACCTCTAACAAACCAATGCCTGTGAAGAAAGTGACATTTTATTTTATTTTATTTTATTTCCTATAGCATGGTAAGGCAGACCCAATTCCAGGCATAACTAATGGTTAATAATGGAATGTCACTCCTCATGAAGGTTCCCCCATTAGTGACAGTCTAACAGCCATTTTATATTAGTTATTTAAGCTATTATTTATATTGAGTTGGTATTATGGGTTTAGAGGCTTATATCATATAAACTCCATAATAATCATTGGGATACTTTTTTGTACTATCCTCTTAAATGGCAAGTCTGTTTGAAATCTGAAATATATTAGTCTAACCTGAAATCCTGCACAATGTCCTGTTTCCCCTGTTTTTATATCTCATGGCCCTTCCAATTAGCAACAGTCAGTTATGGATTTGACAGTTGACATCACAGCCAATCACTGAATGTTAATCCCCTATCTGCCTCTTTTGGGCATGCTTAGACTCAGTACAGGTCACTAAATTGCTCAGTTTCCATGAGGCATCCAGAAGCATAGCAGGCATACAGTAATGAATTCATAGGACAAAGTAGGATATGTCAACATATTTTCAATTCTAAAAGATATTATGAGGGTGTTTGTTGTCCTTTAATAAATTACATGTGTGGCCTCCAGTAAAGGAAATCTATTTGCAGAAAATGCTGTGTTTTGTTTGAGTTGATGTTTACACCCCTTTTTTGCCCACTGGGCCAATTTTTTTCTTTTGTGCTTTACCTAGCAGTGAAACATGTTCTAAAGCCCAATAAACAGCCTGGTAGGTAATCTGGGAAGATGCATCTTCCCATTGGCCATGTGAAAGGCAGCAGAAAGAATAACGGAAGAAAAAGGAGGAGCCCGCTGGTGGGGGAAATTTCAGATATTCAGTAAAGTATCCAGAGGGAAGGAAGGACCTAGCAGTTTAGTTCCTCACCCTGGGTACTTTTTTATTTTTGAAGGAGAAGAGAAAGGGGGAGGTGAGTATAACAATTTAACGTGTATGTCCACCAATTTTGTAAGTTTGCTTTGTTCAGTTTAACTGAAGAACAGCAGGTAGATTTTCTATGTCTTACCTACCATTCTTCAGTAAAACTTGCAGGAGAGAAGGCAGAGCTTACCTATGAACGGTCCAGTGCCAGCTTCCCACTGACAGTCCCCTGGATACGTGGGAGTCTGTCAGCGGCGCTGGAGCAATCTGTGGTAAGTTCTGCCTTCTCTCCTGCAAGTTTTACTGAAGAACGGGAGGTAAGTCATAGCGCATTTACCTCCCGTTCTTCAGTTAAAATGAACAAAGCAAACTAAAATAATTGGTGGACATTCCCTTTAAAATAGAAATATTTAACAACCTTTAGAGTTCCCATGATGTCCCTTTGAGCTTGGATGTGCCGGTGGCTATACTTTTGCAGCAGAAAACTATTCATACTGTTAAAATGAACTGAGCTACACTATTTTGTGTTTCTTTCTCATTCATTCTTTAGTAAATTGTGTATTTGTGTTTTTCTACCTAATGGATGAATGAATAGAACATAAAAGGTATCACAGCTCTACTTCTCTTCTCTTACTTATGGCTAACACGGTACAAACCTCAACTATTGCTGTGAAATTAACTGTGATTTTCTTTGACCCAACAGGGGGCAATGTTGCTGCACGAAATGACAAGTATTTCAAATCACTTATTTCAACTTTCTTTTAACATTGAAAATGATTAAATTAAGGTATCATTAAATCTGGTCCCAGACTCAAAATACAGGCTATTTCTTCCAGCATTACAAAAATAATGTATAGTTAAGGCGAGGGATTTTATATTTTTATAACAGCATCTGCTATTTCTCCTTCTCATTTAAATCAAAATCATTACTCTCCACAGTTAAAATATTTCACTTAATACAGTGTTAAATTGCGGTTTAATACATCTTTTTGTGTAACGGGATTTATGCGGGCAGTTGTACAGTTATAAAACGTAGTATGCATTTGCATCCATTATAATTAAGGCATTTGACTGGTTTGGTATTGGATGTAGCTCTTCATGTATCAAGTAATATAGAATTGTTTCCTAGGCTACAGGTTGTTCTCATGTATGTGCACCGTCAAATGTATTTCTGAATCACACAATAGCTTACTTAAAGGGTACCTCCACCCATATACCTTTTATAAATTATAAATTTACATTCAGAGCTAGGCCCCACTAGAGCGTTTTGGTGTATGCTGTGGTAGTGCAATGCGCAACGCACACCAATAGAAGTGGATGGGGATGGCCCCACTATCCCAGCTGCCCTGCGATTCAGAACATTTTCGTGCCCCATGCAAGCACTATATTTGGTGTGCATCCCATGCGTTGCGGCAGGGCTACATTAAAGGAATCGCATCACATGGCAGGGTAGCGCACACAAATCTCACAGCATTGCCATTGCAATGCGTCATGTGATTCGTATACGCTGCCTAGCGGGGCCTTGCCCTTACCACTGCAAACCCCCCCCACTATTTCACTATTCTCACCTTTTCATCCGACCATCCTAAGGATCCCCCACCCCATAGCAGACATTAGTCAAGGCTGCTTTGGTGACTCGTGGCTCCCCTGTTGGCTCATCCAACACCTGTCAAATCAGCAGGCCCAGTTTAAATTAGCACAATTATTGTGTTGATGTGGACGGTAATAGGAAACATTATCTTATTGTGTATTATGAGAAAAATATTTTTTTCAAAGGCTTCAAAATTATTTTTAGTGTCGCTAAAAAATCAGGTTGTAATCGTTAATGACTAATCTGGTTCATAATCCTTTTTAACCACTAAGGGCTAGGCCACACTGGCGCAATTTATTCACGTTTGCGCTTGCATTTTTTTTAAATACAGCAGTCGCGGCAACACAAGTGATTTGCGCTTGCTTTTCCATTTGCGATGCGCAATCCCATGCGACCACCATTTTAAAGCGCAATCGCATGCAATTTTGTATCTAACGGGAAAAAAACGTATGCGCAAATGTAGCGTAATCGCCCACACGCAATCGCATTTTCGGGCGCAGTGTGGCCGTGCCCTAAGACTGCTTCAGTTTTAATAACCAGTTGTTACTGACATTTAATTGTTAAAGTTAGACGTGTTTCTTTGGAAGTAGATAGTGTAAAGCTTGGTAGTACACATACCACTGTCACAATAAATACATACAATACAAGGATTGTGTACAAGGAATGTCACAATAAAGTAAGTTACACAAGTGTGTGCATCCCTCATTAAATATTTATATATTTGAACTATTGAAGACTACTGTATGTGGTTAAACACACCAGAGGATTCAGTACCACTTAAGCTTTTCAAAAACAGGTGTGCGGGGAGAATAGTGTAAAGCTTTCTATACACAGGGTAGTTTTCAACTGATTCAACAAAGTTAAATGGGAAGGGGGGGAATCTGTTTGCTGATGTTTGCGATTGACCCAATTGTCCAGTCCCCATCTTTAGTGAATTTCAAGCTATAATCTATGGAAGAGTGACAGTGCAACAAGATAATTTCAACCTTTTTCCAACTGAAGTTTCAATCGGGACAATCAAAAATTTGACCACAAAAAATCTACCTGCTTAAGTGAGAATGATTCCAGACTTCATACTCATGGCTCTTTATGGAATAACAAGGTCTATTTTCCTTTGCTATAGAAACATTTCTATGTATTGGCACATCATTGCAAGTCAAGTTAATGAAAGCATGAGTTTAATAAAAGATAGACATGTTTGATATGGATTATACAGTACATTATAAGTAAGCCTAGAGCAAATGGTTAGTGTGTACAGAAAAAGAAAACATTTCATTCTGAGAACTGTGCTGTAAATTATCACCTTGACAAAGATCTGTTCTATGGTCTAAAGTAAAACTGGTTTTATAAAATATTAATGCTGTGTAATGGATTATCACGATAAATCACATTGGAATGCATTGATTTACATCTGACGTTCTCTTCCCATATCCAAAATAACACTTTTATTTCCAGTTGGTGAGTAACACCTTGGTTGCCGGAAGCCTTAATATTTTTCTAGCTTTGCAGAGAGAACTCATTTCAGCTTCTCTTCAGTTTCCGATGGAGCTTGTGAACCAAAGCTCCGGGGTCTGGCAAATTCTCAGTTATGTCCGGATATTTATTGTTTATTTCGCTTTCATCTTGATAAGATTATTTTACACTTTGTAAATAAATAGTGAAACCATAAATAGGATGGTGTTATAATTTATTGTGTCGTATTTGATGTTAAAACCTATTGCATTTTTTCTTATTCATAGTTCATGCTGCGATACATATATTTAAAATGCAGAGATGTGTTGCCCCTTATGAATTAGGGAATTAGGTTTTGGCTGGTAAAGGAGCATGCAAAGTTGACAACACAAAGGTCAGATCACAGAGGTCAGATGCTATGTTCCATATTATAGTCTAGTGCCTATTACATCTATCTGTTTGATATCATAATGTTTGACTGTGCAATGAGCAGAGGAACTAAAGCAAGGTCAAGTCTTAATGACTTTAGGTTATTAAGATTAGTCTACTGTAGATTGGGCTCAGAAAATAGTGCAAGGTCAAGTCCCTAATTGTACGATTACATTAGAATACTAATGCATTCGAATTAGCTGCAGAGCCTTCTATGTGTGCAGAAATACTGTGCCCTTGTACTCATGGAGTTCATTTACCAAGCTTTTTTGCTGTTTTTTTCTTTTGAATCTACTTTGATACAGGTCTGCAGTTCAAGCATTACGTCCTGGAGGAACATTGGTATATTCAACATGCACACTATCAAGGGCAGAGAACAGTGGAGTCATTACCAATATCATAAAGACCTGCAAGGATGTTGTACCTGTGGACCTAAGTTATTTGGCTACAGCGTTATCACAGGAGTTTTGTTTTGCACCTGATGTAGATCCCGGACTCTTGGTATTACCGGACAAAGGGCGAACATGGGGTCCAATGTTTGTAGCTAAATTATCAAAGATATAATGGAAATTATATTTATGTCTTTTTTTAATTCTAGATAATAGTGGTTAAAAGGGGGGAAATTATTTTGAACATCAGAATGCTTTATCAATGCATTTTAACTTGAAATTCCCAAGATGCGTATACTTTATTTATTGTATACAATTTGTACAGAACTTTTCTTCCCTAGATGTAAACTTTTACATAAGAATTGTGTGGCAATTCTAAACTAAAATGTGGTTATGCTAAAATAATATCTAAAGACATTGTATAAATAGCTGCTTGTGTTAGCTTAAAGAGTAAATGAGCTACAAGAAGAAATAAGTGTGTGCATAAAGCTGGGTACACACATTGCAGATAAAGCCCAATACCGTCAGATCTGAGGCCTCGCGGATATTCAGGAAAGACCTAAAATTTTGATTGACCATAGCTCCCTATAGGGTAGTCGGCCACAGTTGGGGGAATCACACAGTCCCGAACGTTCTCCCAATGCTGTGTATAGAGAGAACTCTTGGGACTATGTATCCAGATCTTTCAAAAATGACAGACAGAATTTTGCAGATCTTTCAAAGCTCTGCTATGTGTGTACCCAGCTTAAGTGTAACTACTAACCAGCAGTCAGTTGCGTGGGAAATAATGTTGCCATTTCAAATAGGTTGTTTCAACCAAACTTAAAACAGTTTAGAGTAGAGGGGATGATACTGATATTTTGTAATTATGTAGGTTCTATCACTGTGTCCTAAGTCTAAATTCCAGACTGCTCTCGCATATGGCAGCACAAATTCCTCATCCCATACCTGACAGACCTCCCATATTCTTAATAGGAAAAGTTGGCCTGGTGCACATACAACTCCTCTCTCTCTACTTAAAATAAAGTGAGATGTCTGCATCAGGGATTATGGGTTTAGCTCTATGCACTGTTAGTTCTGGTCGTCAATTGTAAAAGCCAGACATACTATACATGTCTGATTCCCATCGACTTGCTGACTATCGGGATATGGCATTAAATGATAGGTCTCTATTCTTACAAACTAGTGTGATCTGCATCAGGAGCTATCAGGCCAGATAAAAATATCCATTGCACTCTCATCGATTCCAATTACAACAGGGTTTTGTTTGTATGGCCTCCATTAGTCTTAAGGTATATTTGCTTTGCTATAAAAATTATTTTTGTTACAACTTCTATTATGACATCTGATGTTTCATATGTCATGCCACTATTCCCCAAGATTTCCATTAGTATGCCTTGTTAGACATTACCACAATTAACAGTGTCTTTTCTGGTGGGCGGCTAAAGAGGAATTAAAGTCTACACAGCATTTTCCCAATAGACGGAGCACATTCACATACATACATACATACATACATAAGCTGTGTCTTACCTCTTCCTTTGCTGTTGCTGCTGGGTGATTTATAAAACTAGCCTGTGGGTACTAGGAGTCAGCTTCCATATACTTCATATGCTTTGTAATGCTCAACAGTTGCTCAGTTAAAACAAGGAAGCTGCAGCCATGCTTCCTAAAAGCTGTCAGACAATCATAACAGCACAAAGATCCTCCCTGGCACATAACAGAGATGTCATTGCAGTCTGGGGTATTGAAACTGCAACCTTGTGTACTTGCTTAAAACAATGTTTTATACCACTATCACAATAGAGCTAATTAATGAAAACAAAACAAGAATGTAAGTCTAGGGATTTGAACCCAATTTTTCTAAAATATATTTAGACTGATGAGCCACCACTGCATATGCTAGGAACAATTTAAAAAAAAAAAAAACATTGTCGGTAAAATCAGCTTAATATGCAGTTGACACTGGCAGGTAAATAAACTGCATGGTAATAAGCAACTTTTGAAGTCTTATCAGGGACTCCCAGGGTGTGGAGATATCTGTGTAGAAAATGCTCTAAGTGCATAGAGACAGTGAATACTGAGGTCAGGCACATGCTCACAAGGCTCTTTGAAGGCTACATGGGCAGTAATTTGTGCTGGCAACAAGATGGAAGCCTCCTTAGTTACAGAATCTCTTTCTTACATGTACTAAACACAACTTACTAGAGAAGAATCTTACAATGTATGGGTATTTTGGGAAGAAAAGCTTTCACAAAAATGTAAGTTTAGCTCTACAAACTCCATGTGACATAAAGCAAATTTAGAATCTTTATGCCCAAACGTACAGCCTTTGTCATCTGCATTTAAAATCTTTTCCTTGTAAAGGTTCGTACACGCAACGCACGATGTGCAGGAACGAACGTTTCGGGCGATAATTGGCCCGTGTATGGACACTTTATCGGCCGAAATGGTTGTTCGTTTGGAGATCCTCCAGGTCGGTCGGTCAACGATCCCTGACTGAACGTCCATTTTGGTCAATAAAGTGCCCATACACGAGACGATTATCGTCCGAAATGTTGGTTCCTACACATCGTGCGTCGCGGGTCGGGACCCACTATCGCACGTGTGTACAAACCTTAACAAATAACTACAATTAATTTGAGATGGCCGAACTTACTAAAGTTTGGTTTGTCTCCGAACTCGCAGACTGCAGTAATAGTTCGGAGGTTTGGAAATGAACCCATTAAAGTCAATGGGGAGTGATAATTCAAAAATTTGGGATGATTTACAAGTAAAATAACTGATAACTTACTGTAAATGGCTATGGCACCTGGGAAATGGTCTGGGGAACATGTCACTATAACCAAAACCAGTTTAAAGGGCATGTCCACCCCCAAACCTATAATTCCCCCCACTACTGGCCCCAATGTGCAGTGCAATAAAATCCTTACCTTACATCCCAGATCCAAGTGGTTCCCCAGTAATCCACCCCCAAAGTCCAAAAAACTGCCCAGCAGGAGGATAGCAGAGTCCTGTCTCCCGTCCGGGAGAATTTTGCCATGCGCAGTGCAGCACTTCTCCCCCTCCCTCTTCCACCCGCTCTGGTCTCCCTCCACCTAGCATAATCCCTTTATTTATATAATAGTAAATGTGCCCCCACCCCCAACCGCTATAATAATTTTCTTAGAAAGTCCCCAGATAGTTACCATGCCTTGCTCCTTCGCCGCACTGAGAAACCGGCAGCCGCATCCATGATTGGCTTCCTCGCAGCCAATCACAGACGCGTCTGCTGGTCCCGCACCCTGCTTGCATTTCCGTGCAAGCAGAGGGCCGGGGAGTGCGGCGAAGTAGCGAGGTATGGTAAGTAACTATCTCTGGGGACTTTCTAAGAAAATCATTATAGCGGTTGGGGCTGAGGGCACATTTACTATTATATACTAAAAATGTTAATTAAGGGTGGACATACCCTTTAAACACCTCCTACTTCATGATTGGGCAATTGTCAGGTTTTGCACAAGCTACATTCGAGGGTTACGGCCAATTAAAGGGTTACCGAACGATACTTTCGAGGGTTACGGAAAATAGAACTATATATTCAACGATTATCGAAATCGAACGATACATTAGAGGGTTACCAAAAGTCGAAGGCTACATTCGAGGGTTACCAAAAACGAATGATACATTCAAGGGTTAGCTGGAAACTAACATTACATCAAGGGTTAATAAAAACCAATGATACATTTGAAGATTAGCGAACGGCTCGTAAATATCGAATTTACGATAATTATCGCAAATTTAGCTGCGAGTTCAGAAAACCGAATAGTTTGAGTTCGTCTGAACTCATAAAGTTTGGCCTGAACTCGGGTTCGAGTTCGGTTTTGAGTCCATCACTAGTGGCTTCTATCTCCCACTGAATTATAGAACAGATTTTAAGAAGTCATTTTTTGGGGTTTAGTGACCCTATAAATCTACTGCCCATTTGTGTTTTACTTCCATTTTGAAATGCTAATCACATAGGGGAGTAATCACAGAACCCTTACAGTAAGTAGAGATTTTAAAAATGTGAGAAATGTTATGGCAGGTTCATTGGTCAGTTTAAATAAAAGCTGGATGAGTATTGGTACATAAAGTAGAGTTGAGTTTTATCCCCTTCATAAATTTGGTGGGGTTTTTTTTGCCTTCCTCTGGATCAACAGTTAGGCAGGAAATGAGGATATTGCTAGATGGGTTGGACTGGATGGACATATGTCTTTATTCAACCTCAAATACTATACTAAATAAAATTATACCAAGGGAACACTTCCCTTTTGAAAGAGAAAATGCTAAACATTTATCTATAAAATGTCCTTTAAACCTCCTTCACATAAATGCAGAAAAATCTTGATCTGTCTTGGTTTAAATGCAAACTCCTCTGCATTCCTCATGCATGAACATTAACTGTCCGTTCATTTTAAATGCATAAAGATTTTTTTTTTTTGAATGGATGATTTATATTCAGGATCTGTCATTGGACAGCAATAAAGAGCCTTATTTGTAAAGTTGTTTACTGGTAACGAGAGACTTGCGTCTACTGAAAGGTCATGGACTCTATTGGCACTGCTTCTCATCTTTTCCAAATTAACCAAATAGAAATTGAAAGGTTAAATTATCTTGGCCAAAAGCTGCACAATGTTTCCTTGATGCCACGAGTGGATAGTTTGTAGAAGGATTCTGAATTTAAATATGATAACCAATATTTGTTTTTGTTTATTTCACTTCGGGCAACGGACAAAAACGTGACTTAAAAACGCAGTGCATTTAGTGACGTTTTAATACGTTTTGTATCCGTTGCTGACCATTTGTGTGCGTTATCTATTTGGGCACGGGCACACTGCATCGCACCGTAAGTATGTGCGATTCCGGTGTGATTACACGGGATTTCTGTTTGTTTGTGCAAGCGAATTCTTTCGATATACGAAGTTGCATGCGATTGTGCATAAAAATGGTGATCACATGTGATTGCGTATCGTAAACGGATGCACAATCGCATCGCACCCAAAACCGCGCAATCTTAGTAAAAAATCGCATGCGCTAGTGTGCCCTAGCCCTTTATGTCCGTTTTTCTGCATTTCTGTCTGTTTCATTTTAACAAGTTTTTGACCACATTTTTCGAATTTAAGCGGGCAGGACCAGAGATCAGTAAAATCCTGATGTCCTGGGAGTGTGGGAGTTTCAGGAGCTTTTGGAGAGGGAGGAAGCAGATAGTGTTGTGGAGAGAGATCTTGTGAATTTATGTTAATTTTGCTATTCCTTCAGCGCATTTTCTGTACAGGAACTCCAAGGCATCATTTTCAAAAAATGGACAGAAGCGCGTGCGTTGTTATCCATTGTACCACATTTTCATGCATTTTAGATGGACGCTAATGTGTGCAGCAGCGCATTTTTTAAACGGGCAGGAACGGAACGGAATACAAGGCAGCAAGTGTGAAGTCCTATTGGGTTTTACTGTCTGTACATTTTTTAAAACGCACCTGCATTTGAAAAACAAATACAAGCTGATGTAGTGAGAAGGAGCCCTTATCCCATAGAAACTTACAAGGAGCAGTTTTCACAAATTCCTAAAAAGCCTCATAGACACTACCAGGGAAGCAGGGGGAGCAACCGCGGGGGTTGAAGCATGGATAGGGGCCCCATCATAGTTTTGTAGGGGGGCCCAGTGATTCCTAGTTACAGCACTGCATAGACTTACGGTGGCTCAGTGATTAGCACTGATGTCTTGCAGCGCTGGAAGTCCTGAGTTCGAATCCACCCTTGGACACATCTGCAAGGAGTTTGTATGTTCTCCCCGTGCTTATGTGTGTTTCCTCTGAGCACTCCGGGTTCCCCCACAATCATAAAGACATACTGATAGGTTGTATGTGTCAAATAAAATGTGTTTAGATTGTAAGCTCTTTGGGGCAGGTCCTGATGTGAATGTATACATGTAATTGTAAAGCGCTACTGAAGATGTTGGTGATATAAAAATCCACAATAATAATAATATTGTGTGCCAAAGATTGACCATTTCTGCCACCAATCTTACATTTGTGGTAGCTCCCTCCAGCATCCTGTTGGCATGATTTAAAGTCCGTCCTGCTTGTTCAATGAACAATGTCACTGGGAGCTGCCAAAACACGTAAGATTGTTGGCCAAAGTGGTCAGAGGTCAGATGTTTGTTGGCCACTCCCAGTAAGCAATAATCTTATGTGCATGATGCTTTACTTTGTTAGTGTCTGCCCCTTTACTCTACAGAAGCTCTGGCTGTAAATTTACTTTCTGCTAGCTTTTTACACAGTGCACATCGACTACATTCTAAATGCTACTGATGTACCTAAGTTGCCATCTACAGCAGTGCTTTGCTTTTAAAGGAACAGTTCAGCGCTTATTTATACTATTGGTAGGAAGAAAACATAATTTACACACTACACATACCTCTTTCCAGAATCCTAATGTGATGTTCCTGTCCCCTGTAATATTTCCCGGTATCAGCTTCCCCCAGTCTAGGTCCTCACTCTTGAGTTCAGCCTCTGCCTTAAATCCGTGACCAGGCTAAATCCGGCAGCCATGCGCAATGAGAAGTCACTGCAGTCGAGGAGCAGTGACCTCTCTCAGCGCGCAAACAGCATACCCGGCCGAAGCATCGGGTTTCTACGGCAACGCGCGCGCACCCGTTCTCGTGCGCATGCACGCACACACGCCGATACTGGCAACAGGAGAAATAAGCAAAATTTGCTGTTCTTTTACATGTGACAAAAAACTATGAGCAATAAGTGAAGTGCAAGCATTATTTATTGGATGGGTGACCTGGTAGGGATGGGGTTTTAATACTATCATGGATTATGGGTGACAGGGGGTGGGGTTGAAAATTATTGGTCATTTTTGGGAGATTGTACTTAAAGAATTATGGGGGACATGGGAGTGGTGGGGAATGAGGCAGGGCATTCTAAGTTTCACTTCCATTTTGGCACTTGGACAGGTTGGTCAAATTTTGGAGTATTTTATCCTTTCTAATTCATATAGACATTAGTTAATGGTTATATACTGAAGTAGTGCCATGTTTAACATGGCTATCTACCAAACTTATTTAATTGATGCACAGGCAATATGGGTAGGGAAAAAGGTTGCGCGTGATGGTTGACAAAGCTTGCTACCTACACTATGCCATACTGAAAGTGATGCACAGGCAATATGGTTAGGGGGAAAGGTTGTGTGTGATGGATGACAAAGCTTGCTACCTAAACTATGCCACACTGAAAGTGATGCATAGGCAATATGGTTAGGGGAAAAGGTTGTGTGTGATGGATGATAAAGCTTACTACCTAAACTATCTATGCCACACTGAAAGTGATGCTCAGGCAATATTGGAAGGGGAAAAGGTTGTGTGTGATGGATGACAAAGCTTGCTACCTACACAATGCCACACTGAAAGTGATGCACAGGCAATATGGTTAGGAGGAAAGGTTGTGTGTGATGGATGATAAAGCTTACTAACTACACTATGCCACACTGAAAGTGATGCACAGGTGATATGGTTAGGGGGAAAGGTTGTGTGTGATGGATGATAAAGCTTACTACCTAAACTATGCCACACTGAAAGTGATGCACAGGCAATATGGTTAGGGGAAAAGGTTGTGTGTGATGGATGATAACGCTTACTAACTACACTATGCCACACTGAAAGTGATGCACAGGCAATATGGTTAGGGGGAAAGGTTGTGTGTGATGAATGATAAAGCTTACTACCTAACACAAACTTAAACACAAACACACCAACAGACATAGCTACACAAACACACCGACAGACACACACAGTAACACAAACACACCGACAGACACAGCTACACAGACACACACAGTAACACAAACACACCGACAGACAAAGATACACAAACACACAGACAGACACACACACCAACACAAATACACTGACAGACACATACAGTAACACACACAAACTGGTTGAATCACAGTAACACACTGCTAGAAACAAACATATAAATCTATATAAACAATAAATACATACATTTCATTTCAATAAACAATACCAGCAAGGTTTAATTTGTTATAAGTAATCACTAAGTTCAGTAGATCAGTCAGTAAACTCTATCTTATGCAGCAAAAAAATGGCACGTGAAGAGAGGGAAAAGTCTATTAGTCATGAGGTCAAAAGGGGCGGGGTTATAACATGTCAGTACAGCAGATAGACAATAATCAGTGCAGAGTGAAGGACACTCCCACCAAAAACGAGCAGAACTTTACAAGCTGATTGCAGAGTCTACAAGCAGAATTTTTTAAAAATAAAGGTATCCTGGGGGATGGGGCACAGGGGAGTTTATTATGCAGAAGTTTGTAAAATATGTCATTTCTGAGAGAACACTTCCTTTAAATAAACCGCAAGTCGCTGCCATACGTGCCATGTTAGCATATTTAACATGCCCCATAGTATGCAGTGTCAAATACATAAAGGGCATGTCCACCCCCAAAACTAGAATTTTACCCACTACTGGCCCCACTGTGTAGTCTAATAAAATACTTACCTTACATCCCTTCTCCAAATGGTTCTCCTGTAATGTCCCTGTAAAGTCCCAATAACTGGCCACCAGGAGCACTGCAGGCGTCCTCTCAGAGATTTTTGGCTTGCTCAGAGCAGCCCTCCCTCTCCCTCCCGTTTTCCTTTCCCTCCCCCTAGCATTAAACCCCTTTGGGGTACTGTAGGGCTTCCTCCCCCAGCCCCAACTGTTATATTACGGTAATATGTGCAGAAACTCCCCCGATCATTACTTACCTCTCTTCTCCGGCGCTCTGGATCGCCAGAAGCTGCGTCCGTGACTGGCTGCCTCTCAGCCAATCACGGGCACAGCTGCCGGTCCGGCCCCCTGCTTGCAGCTTCATGCAAGCAGAGGGCCTGGACCGTACATCAGAGGAAAGAGGTAAGATAACTAATCATCGGGGGTTTCTGCACATATTAATATAGCGGTTGGGGCTGGGGGAGAAAGCCCTACAGTACCCCAAAAGTTAAAAAAAGGGGAGGACATGCCCTTTAACTGGCACCAAGCTATGAGATTGAAAAAGATTCATTCACCTAATCAGTGACATAGGAAACCATTTAAATTGGCTTTTCAAAGTGTTTTTTGTTGCACTTGCAGTTGTGTGGCATATAACCGGTTAATAAAAATGCATAGGTATGTGAACTACTAGAAAAACATTTTTTTAACTAGCATGTATCACAAATGCTAATATTTTGCAGAGAATGTTATATACTTTGTGTGCAATTTGCTTCAGTTGAAATGATGTTGTTTATCCTATCAAATTTTCCTTCCCTGACCTCGGAGCATTTATTCCTTTCTCTGCCGAATTCTGTCACCATCAGAGCTGTATTTAATTAAATCTTCAGTATCTCTGTTTGTCTAGCAGCTCTAAGTGTTACCTTGTGCCTTGTAAACAAATAAGAAACTTCCCTTTTCATCATTTGTTGGCTATAAAGCAAAGAATGCGAAATGCTCGTTGAGTAAAAGATTGTATAAGTTCTTATGGATAAAGGCAGGTGAACACACAATATGACTCTAAATGATAATGAATACAATTAACCTTTTTTACAGATTTTATTCAAATTTTAATTTTGATGGAATGTAAAAATAAACCATATAATAAATGTTGGTACTGTTTGTGGACAACAAGCAGACATTTAATTAGTATTAATAAGCCCTGTTCATAAAGGATTGGCTTTCAAATAAGGCCTAGCATCTTACGCTTTATAGGAATACATATTTAGTAACTAGCTCCTACCATAGTCAGTGTCACTGACACTGCTCTTATCCCTGAGAAAGGATACATTGATGTGTGGAGGGCAGTCAGAAATCTCCAGTATAGGGAAGGGTTTTAAAAAATACCCAAAACATTTGAAATCACCAGAGCACCATTAAAAATGAAAATAATCTGGCTCAGTCAAGGCTATAGAACAGAGAGTAGGCCATCATTAACTTAAGACAGCAAAAAGTCCAAAATAATTCAGAAGGTTATAGAACACAGGTGTCAAACTCATGGCTCTCCAGATGTTTGAAAACTACAACTCTCAGCATTCCCTGGCTACATACTACAAAAAGAATGCTGGTAGTTGTTGTTTTCAAACATTTGGAGGGCTGTTATAGACTCTTTTAAAAACGTTTTTCTGATCTAATAAGGCCAAAATGTTTGTTTTTGACCTTACTGAAAAAATTGGAATCCCAATACTGCTCCTCCCTGAGAAAACCTCACCCAGTAAAGCATGATAAACAGTGCCAAGATGCTTTTTTACTGAAGGGCCTGGTAAACTGGCAAGTATAGATAAGAGTTAAGGTGGCAAACGATAGTTGGTAAATCCCATTGGGGAACAACTGGATTTGATACCAAATTTTTCTCTTCGCACACCTTGTGTTGTAAATATGCTATGGTGCTGTGCCCTCCAAAACTGCTAACCACTCGCAGTGTAGATATACTTCAATATATAAATGGTGGGGAGACACAATCTTTTTAAATGATTTTTATTGTGACAAACTGTGCACAACGTTTCGGGGTTTCCTCCTTCCTCAGGTTTCCAAACAACCGGATTTACCTATTATCGTCAGTGTGTAGGGCTGTAACTTTTTAAAACTCTGTTGATTCTATCTTCTTGTAAAATGTTGTGTAATGAGGGTTAATTGAAATGTCATGGACTGTGTATAATGCTCAGTACTTTGACCATAAACTGAGTATGAATCTGTTCCCGACCGATCGTAGTGCCAATGAACGACCGTAGTCCGCACAAGATTACTCTTGTAGTTTATCATCTTCAGTCTTCTTTGGTTCTTCGTGTTCCTGAAATGATATTTTCAAGTAAGATTATAAAAATGTCCCTGATAATAAACTGATATCTGTCATATACAGAGCATTGTTGTAAAATTTATCATAATCCTGCAGCAGTTAAAAACAAAAAGCGCTGATAGGTTATGATGCCTCTATGGCCAACGCCCTTTAATCCTCGGTCCGGTTTAGACCCACCCTCGTCTTGATGCAGTGACAACAATAAATAGAGTTAACACAATTCCTTTTTTTAGGAATGCTGATTTCTTAGCTGTTTGGTCTTTAATTCTAAGGTTTGCAAGTTTTGCATCCACCTAATTCTACCCTATCTGTCACTGATGCACTAGTTAGTATCACGATAGACAATATGTTGTTTTTCTCTATAGAGAATTTCTTATTTTCATCAATAACGTTATTTTTCCTCGTTTACTGTTGGGTTCACGGCAACACGGAGATAATCATTCTACAGATGGCACTGAGCTGGCGTTGGTAATTGAACCCGCAGCTTTGACTGTCAAGTTGCGAGGCTTAGAAAATATACGGCACCTGTTCAAACCCTGGGTGCCAGGCCATTGGCAGTATACAGGGGCAATAATGAAAATGAATTCCATTATCTTGATCTGTGATCTCAGTTTTCAATAGTTCTGTATTTGTAGTGTAACAACAGACTGGCGTTATTTTTACGGCTCTTACAAAAGCTGATTGTGCTATATTTATAATCTAATCAGTTACAATAGAAAAACATGTCCTTTTAATTGTTTCACTTTGACTTGACTGACCAGTCTATTGAAAGGCCATTGTACTAAGCAGTTGTAATTGCCAAAAGCATTAATGGTGGATCAAGTCTCTATTAGGGTTGGCACGGATGGAAAGATATTTTGGGCCGGTCATGTTGGAAATCACAGCCTATCACCCAGCTGAGCATTGTGATTGGCTGTGATTTCTGACATGACTGATCATTCCCGATTATTAGAGAAAGTATAGTGTGGCCTTCACTAGGCCACAAAATTGGTCGACTAAGTGTGTACAACTTTAAAGGGCATGTCCACCTAAGAATTCGACTTTGGGGATTTCAGTTTTGTTGAAGAATGGGAGGTAAAGGAGCTGTGTCTTACCTCCTGTTCGTCAATAAAACCTCCAGGAGCGAAGGTAATGTCTCGTGCTCCTCTGCTGTTCTTCTGACAGGTCCCGACACACTTCGTACCCTGTGCGCTGCGCATACAGTACAAAGTGAGTTTATTAAAGAATGGGAGGTAAGACATAGGTCCTTAACCTACCGTTTTTAACTTAAACTGGAATCCCCAAAGTCGACTTTTTAATTCTGACCATCAGAATACCAATTATATTGATTGATACATTTGTTAATCTGAAATATAAGTACAGAAACGTCCATGTTTTAGAGTCCCAGCAATCAGAAGTAATGATTTAGCAAAGACAAGTAAGAATTTAGTTGGTTATTTTCACAAATAATTTATAAGAGTCCCAGGGTAGAAAAGTATTGTAATAAATACTGTATTATAAACAAGATTACAAGAAAATGTGATGTTCCCAATTGGCTGATGCAGATTACAAACAGATTTCACTGTAGCAAGAGTTAAGCTTGTATTAACAACAGTGCATGGGCAATCAGATAGATCTCCTCCTGTGTTAACAGTACCGGGGCGGGGGTAATCCATACAGATGGAGTTCAGCCTGTATTAACAGAGTACCGGGGCAGGGGCAATTAGGACACGAGGAGTTCTGAGTGTGTTAATAGAGTACCGGGGCAGCGCCAATTAGGACAATCAGGGACAATCCAGACAGATGGAGTTCCACTTGTAATAACAGAGTAGCGGGGGAAGGGCTATCTAGACAGATAAGGGTTCTGCCAGCAGTTTTGTGCAACACTAAAAGACTATGAGCACACCAGCTATTATATCATTAATAGACTAATTTATGCTCAGCCTGAAATAGTTGACTGCAGTTAGTAACATATTGTTAATCAATATTATTGAGGAATTGGATTTAAAATGTTTATTTCTGATGTAATTTCTCAAAATATATCCTTTACTTTCACTAAGAATTACTATTTGAATTATTTATTAAAATGTTTAGTATAATGAATCAATTTCTCACTTAATTAAGCAAGTATGTATTTGTGACTAGGTGTGTAACATCAGAGCTCTAAGTGCATCCTGGAAAAAGTTCAATCTTATTTGCTTCCAGTAGCTTGATTGAAATCACTAGCACCCTCTGCACCTACTGCTAGCAAGGGGAAGTGGTGCTTGATTAATGGCATACTGCACCATCTAATGACCTGAACATTGAGAGGGTAGGCACTGTTATCCATCACTTGGTGCTTCCTCCAGGACAGAAGTAAGAAAGGTTACATTTTAAACACTATATCTAAGGAGAAGCTGCACTCAGTCAAGTGATCCAGTCAATCCTTGTATTTTATTAATTATTCTATACTTCTATGGGAGGTAGGATTGAGTTTTGATACTTTCCATACCGCTGTAGTTGAAGAAAAATTACCTTTTCATGTTTTCAGCGCAATTGCCTCCCATCCTCTGGAACTCTGTTACCCTCGCTCTTTGCCAAGAAAACTTAATCAGCAGATTTAAATCTAGCCTTATATCCTACCTATCTGGTAACCAGCACAGTATATGATTGCTTTAATTTGCACTGCATAAGTCTCACTACTGCACTTCTACCCTTTCCTTTGTATCTGTATGTTACCCACCTAACTAGATTGTAAGCTAGTCCTATGCCTTTAATATAAATCACTGGATGAATGGCCTCTTCCCTCATTTTAAAAAGCCAAAGGGCTGGGGGGAAGTAAGAAAGGATGTTATATGGATCCAATGTGCAAGTATGAGAAATGCAAAAGTTTGCTAATTGTAATTGAAGTAAAAAAGGTTAGATGTTAGGACCTTCCAGAATGAGGTTACCTTGACTTGGCTGGAAGGCTTTTCACTCATGTGATCACAGTAATGTATACTAAAACCCCTTTGTTTATAAAGTATGCTAGTGTGCAGATAATATGATATTGTATTGAAGCCCCTGAGGAAGTGGCTATTGGCCACGAAACGCGTTGGGTGGAGCCTGCTGTGTATGAATTGACCATATGTTACAGCCTTTGTGAAAAGACTGTTTTCATACATTAAGGACACTACGGAAGTTTTGAGTGTCATTGAGTGTGTGGAGTGGCAACAAGGTTACAATCTAGCTACTGCGGATGTAGTGTCCCTTTATTCCTGTATTCCCCATCAGTTGGGGTTGGTAGCAGTTAAGTATCATCTGCATACGTATAATGAGTATTCCACAGAATAGATTATGTTTATTCTAGAGGCCCTTCAGTATTTGTTGACACACAACTATTTTAAATTTGATGGGGTCTTTTATAATCAGTTACGAGGGGCATCAATGGGAGCAAACTTTACTTATGCTAACCTGTTCTTGGGGTGGTGGGAGGAGACTTCTGTCTTCCATCACCCTGTGTTTGTGTCAGAAAACCGTAAAGTCTTCTTGTACCAACGGTACATTGACGATCTGATCTGGAAAGGGTCAAACGTGGAGTTTAAAACCTGAATAGTTAAACTTAATGATAAGAACTTTAACATCAGATTCACATCTGATTTTGGGAGTTAAAAAAACAAACATCTTGGATCTAACTATCAGTGTAAAGGATCAAATGTTGGTGACTAGTGATTTTCGTAAACCCATGGCAAAAAACACTATTCTCCATGTCATCCACCGCATAGAGCCATACCATATGGTCAGTTTAGAAGGTTGAGACATAACTATTCAACTATAGATGCCTTTCAACAGGCAGCTAGTGCCATGACATCTAGGTTCGTATTGAGAGGATATGATCGTTATACCCTAGATCAAGCATATAAGAAAGCTGTAGGTTTAGACAGAAAAGAGATTATAAGGGGTGTTTCCAAGAGGGAGTCTAATCTGAAGAAAGAAAAGGAAGGGGTGTATTTGACCACCCGTTATAGCTCACAATATGGTGAAGTTGTAAATATAATCAAACGATACTTACCGGTATTGAATCAGGACTCCGAGCTAAAAGATCATCCAAGAGGGTTGCAATTTTGTCCCAAAAAGGGCGAGGTCTTTGAGGATATATTATCTCCGAGCCTGTTCACTAATCCCCAAGAGCACCAAAAAATATGGTTGAGTTTTAAAGGGTGCTTTCCATGTGGGGCTTAGTGTAAATCTTGCTCGTACATCAAGAAGGGTGATTCTTTTGAAAGCTCGGTCACTGGTAAAGCCTATGGTATTAAATTGTATATTAATTGTAATACGAAGTTTGTAGTATACTTAATTACTTGTAAAAAATGCAACATTCAATATGTGAGGTGCACAACAGGTGCCCTTAAAAATAGGGTGAGGGAACACCTCAGGGATGTCTAGAAAGTCCGGTTGCTAGACATTTTATACAGTGTAATCAGGCAGACACCAATTTTATTTCAGTGCAGGGAATCCAAGTGGTCCGCTGAGACCCAAGAAATAGGGACAAACTGACTTTTTGCTAGAGACTAGGAGTCCCACTGGTATTAATTCAGTCTGTGACATTACGTGTTGCACTGAGTGATAAGTTACATGTATTTTAGATGTCAGGACTTTTTCCATATGTGTAATTATGATAGTTACTTGTAGATCCCAGATTCTGCTGATTTGTGACTTTTTTGTAAGTTTTTGTACCTTTTTTTATATTTTGTTTCATTATCTGTATGCTTTATCCCATGTGATACAATGTACTAGTTTAGTATCCTAATGTATATGCCATAGGGTTACATAGCTGAAGTTTTTTTTTATGTCATTATTTGACTTTTTGTCATACTTTGATTTTTATGTATTGTTGTGCATTATGATCATAATTGTGCATGTTTGTAATATAGTCCAGTTGTTTAGGTTGGTTACGTGTATCTCCTCCTCCTCCTCCTCCATAGTGATCATGGAGGGGGAAAAGCTTAGACTTCAAAAAGATGGAGGACGCTACTCAAGGTGTGCCTATGAGTAAAAGCCACGTGGCTCAAAACGCGTAAGGCGGCCTTCCAGCTATGTACATGTTTTAATTGTAAGTAAGGTGACGTTTTATCCAAAAGAGAGGACGATCTGACTGCTTGAATCCAGTGTGCGCTACACCCATTTGTGTTTATTGTATTGGTTTGTATTCCTGAATAGATTCACGGGTATAGCACTTTTTTAGTGCTTGGGGGAGGGAATATTGAGTACTATTTGTTTTGTGATTCAATTTTATAAACAGAAAACAAATGTGCCTTTTGGTGCATGAAATTAATTATAATGAAATGTGTTTACTGTGTTGTGATGATTTTCTTTAATATTAATGTGAATTATTGTGCTGCTTTGATGTGAGAAAATGAAGTCCAGCTTTTCTATAAGAGACCCAGAGAAACTCGCTGCAGTAACATTACAAGTGGTACAGGAAAGAGCTTTAAAACTATTGCAGTTTGGAGGGAAATCTGCGTGTATATATGTTTTAGTTTGAGAGTGGGCATGCTCTGTAAGAGAACTATAAGACTTTTGATGTACCCAGAGTGAGGACCTAAAAAACTAGATCCTCACACTTTGGAGTGGACAAATGTTAGAACTTGGACAAGTTTATTCTTTGATAAATTACATCAAAATCACACCATTCTCTGTACATTGTAGGAATTAGCCCAGCTGGCATTAGCTGTGGTAGGAACACACAAAGCAAGAAAGACAGATTCAAGTCTACAATAGCACAGGCTGTCCTCCATCAGATACCCATGTATAAAACAAATATGGTAAAAATAATAATTGTTTTGCCGTATTAGTCCAATATATGTAGTAAAAAGTAGAGTACCTTGATACTTTTAATGGACTACCAGTTTATTTTAGTAGACAAGCTTTCAAGGGATCTACCCTCTTCAGGAACTGCTCTGACCTGAGGAAGAGGGTAGATCCCTTGAAAGTTTGTCTACTTAAATAAACTGGTAGTCCATTAAAAGTATCACAGTACTCTACTTTTTACTAAAACAAATCTAAATCTCCAAATGTGTAGCATCCAACCCCTCAAACTACAACTGGCCATGCACTAGTTAGAAGATAAAGTGATTAGGTGTTCATTCTGACAAACTCCTAATCTTTAACATCTAAGTGCGACGTTCCCTCCAGCTGTAATGTCAGTAGTAAAGTGGATTGTGAAATCCTGTTCGGGGAACACTGCGGAAATGTTAATGCTTCATTAGTAGTGCCAAAAACATTAATACAAAACGTAAGGTATTTTTTACTCAGGCTAAGTACACATGGAAGTAGTTGCGGCTGACAGTTTGATGCGACTGATCGCGCAGTCCATAGGTCCGTGATTGGCGGTTGACCAACATCGGTGTCCAGCGACAACGAAACCACCACAGATTACATGAAAATATCGGTTGGGTTGGCCGAAGAATCTGCTCCTGTGTATCCAGCCTAAAATTTTCCTGGCTTAGAAGAGCAGAAGAATGGCTGCAAAATAGGAAGCAGATTTCGGAGTTAATGATTCATCCTACCCAAAGCTCTAACAAAGCATCACATGCAACTTTCAGATATATTTTCAAAAACATAGATACTGTCCACTGCATTTCCATCTATTGTCTTGCAATACATGAATATAATTTTGTTATATAAATTTCACTCTTGGCAAACAGTAACGATCCAGCACTCTGGATTATTTCCTTTTTATTAAAGTTAACCCAACTCTTTCCCTCACCTCCCTGGTCATTTGGCTGGACACTGATCTGCAACGCCACCTACTGTACATATTATGGGAAGTGCAGTAGCTGAGAAAACCACAAACCACACGCAACTCTATGGAGAAAGACCGTCACTTTAGGGCAGTAATAGAATAACATTTTCAATCTAGGTATTTTTTTTTAAATGTATTTCCATATTCTAGGTTTTCTTTATTTATTCCTATTTTTATAAATGTCTGAAAATTTCAAGTGTTAATCAAATTTCCCTTTTATAGGATACACAACAGAGTCCAGAAATGGCAGCACTCATACCTTAAAGGACAACTAAAGCCACAGAACAACACTGAACCAGAACGCAGAACACCTTGATATAAACAAAAACAAATCTGTGTCTTACCTCTCATTTTGATACGGGTGCTGGGAAATCTACCTAAATAACATATGGTTTGTGCTTTACTTTAGAGCATTCTAGTATCACACAGTTTGGTCAATGACCATTATGTTCTGCACATGCTCAGTCCTTAGCTATGGCAGCAACTTGTTACAGTTGGTCACACCCATTAATAATATCTAGCCAATCCTTTTACAGGACAGATAAAGCAAGGAAGCATGTGACTGAGGACAGGAGGTGTGGTCTGACACTGCACATACACACAGATACTTCATCCAGTTACTTTAATACAATTTACTGGAGTGGGATTTTATAGCTTATTGGTGTTTTTAGGTGGGTTGATTTCAGATTCTGGAGTATGAAAAATTGGGTTTAGTGACTGGAACCAAGTGGTGCGTACATTCCAGGGTATTACCTCCCAGCTGCAAGCACTCCACTATGAAGACATCGATATGTAAGATATGTTGGAACATCCCACGAAACTCGTCAGGCGGATGGGCCGTCTATCTCTTTTTGCTTGAGCACGAGCATCTCCGCATATTTTAAGATGTGATGGTTCAATAAAGAAAAAAATTTTAATACCACAACCTGTGAGTGCCGGTTCCATATTGATGTCTTCCCTTTTATAGGCCCAAAACCAAAAAAGGCTCAAACATGTTTTCATTTGAAGCAATTTAGTTTGTCAACATTATTCTTTTTCTTGCCAGTTCTATAATCAGTCATCACTGATCTTTATTATGCAAGTTGTCGGAAGAATAAGATGGAACTTTTAGCATCAAATAACAGACTCTGCTCCTGTTCTATCTCTGTGTCCGTTCCATCACACAGCCTGTAAATCATCATAAAAAAGCATCTCATAACCATTAGCGAGCCTCTTCCTTTATTCCGCACTAGGTGATGAATCACACCTAACCCACCAGCCAGGCTGCTCCACTGATGAAGCTTTTGCCATTGCATTTCCCAAACCCACCATGATGAGTCATCTAACAATTAATCAAAGCAGATTTTCTAATTAAAATAATATTGATATGCAGCTTTTTCCTCTTCCTGCTGTAGGTATGATGTCTAGTTTTGTTACGGTAGATATCGCTGAGGTTACAAATCTGTTTCCAATATGTCAGTCACACTGTAATGAGAGTAAATGCTTGCAAATGATCTCAGGTGCGGCGCATTCAATCTTTACCGTTGTAATAACACCTTAGATTTGTAACTATATTTTCCGTGGATTTGAGAGATGTGCAAGTCACTTTACCGGGACCACTGCAGAGGACCGGAACCAGTCCAGATGGAGACTTCCTTGGTCCATAAAAAGGTACTTGACTAAACTAGAATAACTGAGTCCTGTGACCTCTTGAGACAAGATATATGGTCTATATGACCATGTTCCAAACAAGATACAAGCTCAAAGATGTTATAGAGGGTGACTACCAGGCAAACTCGTCTCTTCTTCTTTTGTTTCTTTGCAACAGGCAGAAACTTTACCAGCAGATTGATTGTTCACAACTCACTTTTTAAGCTAAATGTGTTATTTTGGACAATTATGAGGATTTTAATATGTAAAATGATTGGTCACTCCCTACTACCTACTCATACATTAACTAGCATTTTATCAATGGATGGTGGATTAATTGTAAACCATAGAAAAGTTTGCTGGTTTGCATTGCACCAAATGTATAAATGCCTCCACTCATACATCTCAAATGGGTTATGTCCGTTTGGGTGTTTTATACTATTTGTTATCATATGCCAATAACCACACAGATGCACTTAAAGGAGAACAGCTTGAGAAGCTGTTTCTAGCAAAATATAAAGCTTCTCAATGTATCCAAAAAGGAGAAAAGGGGAGGGGAGCAAAAAAGTACCAGGCTATATTTGGGTCCCAAAGACAGGCTATACTGTATTTGGGGCCCAAAGACCTCAAGGAACTCTCACTGCATATAAGGTGGAAAAAATATGGTACATTGAAGGCAAAACAACCTTCTAACTAAGGAAAACACCAAGTAGAGGACACTTCCATAAAATAAAACACAATCTTTATTATAACATAGCTAAAAACAGTGTAAAAACCCACTGCACAATGGAATACCCAGCCTCAAAAGCCTCATGTACACAATGTCATATGGATAATTAATACACATAATATAGTTTGAGCTGAAATAATAACAGCTCATTGGAAAAATAGAGTCCAAAGTCCAGGGTTTATATCTAAACAGATCGTATACTAAAACAGCATATAAAGTTAATGTATGGCTGGTACAAATATTTATGAAAAGATCTCTACAGATATCCAACAAGCATAATAGCGTCACCATCAAAACAGTCATCATACAGACAGCAAACACAGACTGGGGCCACACAGCAAACAGTCTAAGATCGGCCTATGCATGTTTTGAGATCACAACATCCTCTTCTTCCTGAAAAATATAAGATGCCTAACCCACAGAGACTTGTAAATGTAATATGTGCCTACACAGAATGGTAAATATAAGAGACCCTAATGCCCAGCCCACACAGACTGGTAAATATAAGATGTCCTCATTCCCAGACTACAAAGACTTGTGAATATAAGATTCTGTCATGCCCAGCCCCAGTAAATATACTGTAAGATTTCCACATGCCCATCCCCAGTAAATATACTGTAAGATCTCCACATGCCCAGCCCACATAGACTGGTAAATATAAGAGGCGCCCTCATGCCCTGCCGACACAGACTTGTAAATATAAGATGTTGTCATGCCCAGCCCCAGTAAATATACTGTAAGATTTCCACAGGCTCAGCCCACATAGACTGGTAAATATAAGAAGCCCTCATGCCCAGCCCACACAGATTGGTAAATACAAGATGCTGTCATGCCCAGCCCCAGTAAATATACTGTAGGATTTCCACATGTCCAACCCACATAGACTGGTAAATATAAGAGGCCCTCATGCTCAGATTAACTTACCTCCAGGATGATCTAGGCCTGAATGTCAGCTAGCTGCTTGACTCCTGCACGGGCACGCCGCAAGCAACTTTTCAGTTTGCTTCATGGTAGGTGCGCCCCTGGGTAGCTATCAACATGAGAAAATTAGAAAAAATAAGATGGATCTTTAAAGAAACTATGTGACACATTTATGTAAAGATACTAATGGGTATCTTTACATATATGTGTCACATCATTTCTTGACACATCCTTGCTTACTTTGTAGAGGGAATCATCCTGACTGTTAACTAACATATATACTGCATGTACCCTGTATATTTAATGTGTGCTGCATGCTCTAAATTCTACTATATGTATAATATTTTCCTAGATAAGATAAGGGGTTAATATGAACTTTTGCACTTCTTTAGAAATAGAAATGGTAATATGGAACAACATCATTAAAAATGTACCCCAAGGCTCGGAAATGTTTTCCTGAAATATTTGTATTTTTCCCTACCAGGAAATGTTGCAAAATACAATTCTAAAGACTTTAATTTTCCATCCATGCATAATCTTGCAACCGCTTGCTGGGATTCCCTTTTTGTGCTCTGGGCAGAGACATCAGTTCTGAAAGCTTCGCATTGGCCAGAGGCCCAGAAAATAATTGTTAACGTCCAACTGAGACAGAATGGCACCTTAAGCTACAACGATTCTGAATTGCTTTTACCCTCGCCAAAAATGTCTACAGCAAAGTCCCAAACAAGAAATGAACATGGAACAAGCTTTGATTAGCAACAATGTTATATATGAACAAAATAAAATAATTTGGCTGTTTTGATGCTTTGCTAATTCCCATCCACCAATATCACACAAGATGAGATGTCACATAAAATTTGGTGGTCTTGGCTTGTGAACAAGGAGTTTAATAATAATTCACGAACTAAAGGAAATTCACATTCCAAAAATGTAATTGGTTTAAATAGAAGCCTGTTAAATCAGAAATATGCTATGCCCCCTCCCCCCAAAAAATAATCCCTCTTCTAAAAGTACCCTAAACCACTAGGACTTCACCTGAAGGGTTTACCCTAGTTCACACATACCATGCTTGGAAAGTCCAGCTTATAATGCTCCATCCCTGCAGTTAATCAATGGGAAGACCTGCTCTTTAAGAAGTGTGTCTTCCCATTGATTAGTTCAGGACTTTGAGAGAGGGCGGAGCCAGAATTTCCAAGCATGATTTGCTGAAACTAGAACAAACCCAGGGGTGAGGACGTAGCAGTTTAGTTCCTTGCCCTGTGTGCTATTAGGGTGTGTGTGTGTGATTTTATTCAAAACGAAATATTTTTAGAATTTATTTTATTTTAATGACCATAGCTCTTTAATTCTTATGTTAGTTATGCTGGCCATATAGAGGTGACTGCCTCATATTTTGCAGCATGGATTCAGTTGGATCCCATTGTTTGTGCCATGACAGGCACCTACTGCCACCCAATTGACCTCCCATATTCTATATGCACTTACCGTACTGCATTGGCTCCCTCAAGTAAAGGGAGCCATTGCAGCTTAAAGCAAATTTTCCATCTGGTCAGATCCTCTACGATATTGACAATGACAGCTTGGCGATATCGTGGAAGATCATTTTTTGACCATGTACAATGGCGATATAGGGGAAATCCTATTGGCTGTAATGGGATATGCTCTATATCATCAATGTGTATTGGCACCTTAAATGATACCAGTTCTGTTGTAAAGATGAATTGCCGGATTCAGCTGAGGGGACATTTAGGTGAGAGAAAAAAAAACAAATCATATTTAATAAGGAAAATATATTTTATGTTAATTGGTTGGTCAAAGAAAAATAATATTAACATAATTGACAGCCATTATACTTGGACAGATAAAACATCTAGATTAGGGAAGTAACATAGGGATGCCATAATAAATAATGTAGATTAAAAACTGATGATTTATAACTTGGAAAATGATTGGTTGAAGAGAAAGAACAATATAACCGGCAGGGGCAGTACCCATACAAAGGCTCAAATATTAGTTTATCATTATTCCAAATGTGTCCAACTAAAGACCTTTTAACCAATGGAACTTAAGATCCACATTCCACCCCAAGACCTGCAATTTGCTCATAAATATGTCTCCCAATTTCATACTACATCTCTACCTATCCTTAAATTTAGAAGATGCCATAGGGCCGTCATTTTTATTGGTGTAATGTACAAAATATAATCCTGCACATAAAACACTGTAAAGCCGACCCTTATACAACAGTATATTGAGCTGAGATGTTATATAGGTTGTCTTATACTAGTAAGCAGTTAACTAATCTCTAGGTAGTGTGTCAATATGGTTGGTAATACTGTTGCCTTAACCCCACTGTCTGTCCTTACACTGATCGCTGATCCTATTTTACAGTACGTATTTGGTACAGAGGATCTACAATGCCCTTTATAGCCTTTCGCTATGGGCAGTTCCACGCTACCAGCAGAAAACCTTTAAAGGGACAGTTCAGTGAAAATTATCAATATTTGTTAAATTGTTAGTTTGTGTAATGCATACTTAGTTATTCTACATATTTTCTCCCATTTTGAAAAATCGGTTGATTTCATACCCTTAACTGTTCCCTGATGTTGATATTAGTGAGCTGACATTTTAGGCTCTAACGGTCCTTCTTCTTCCCAGGATGCACCACTTCCTTGGAATGTTCCTAACAGTAATTTCTACTGATTGGCTGTTGGATGGGTCAAACATGCTCAGATCTCTACTGAGCAACTGAATCAACCCAGGCGCTGGGCCAAGGGCAAGACCATAACAGTCTCTAATGGGGGTCCAGCAAACAGGAAGTCAGTATTTCAGTTACAGTTATTTATACACAGACACAATGCTTGAATGGGCAGATTAAGGTCATTGGGATGAAAAAATACTGTTCTTTTTTCTGAAAAGCATATGTATTTGCACTGAATTTCCTCTTTAACCTAAGCCTAATAAGTGGCTTTGTTGAACCTGCTAAACAATAATGGAAAAAGATCTAATCTACAAAACAACATGGCTGTTTACATACTAGCAGGGTTATTCAATAAAAGTTCTTATCGTTTAAAATGGTGCTAATTTTGCCCCAACCAATCAGATGTTAGCTTTCAAATGTTAAATAAGATCTGATTGTTTGGGGCAAAATTAGCACCATTTTAAACGATAAGAACTTTTATTGAATCTCCCTGTAGGTGGCTATTCTATAACATGCTGCAACCACCACTCACGGAGGAACCATGTTGTCTTCATGGTTGGAGGGCTGGATCACACAGGTCGATAATTTGTCCCAATTAACCAAAATGGCTGATATTCTGGCCAATCAGGACACATTATTGGCCTTATCTAAGGAACTTTTTTGGGGGGCATAATTAGTTAGCCTGAGTGTTTGGACATGTTGATAAATAATTGCTGATCCTGCGGACTTTCAGTGGTGCCACTTTTATTCTGGACCACAAGGAATGCAAAGGAAATCTCCTTTTATGTGTATATACTTGTTGCTGAATATATAAACACCTACAGGATGATTTACCCTGAGGTGCTATCGATCTGGGTAAATGTGGCTACTACTGTTTAACGTTTAGTAAATAAACTCCCCCTGCTGGACTTGTGACCTGTTGCAGCATTTCACAATCATGATTTAGAATATGAAACATGTTTATTACATAAAGCAGGGGGTTTAAACTGTGTGCCGCCAGATGTTTGGAAACGACAACTCCCAGCATTCCCTGTCTTCCCTCTGTAGTTGAGGAATGCTGAGAGTTGTAGTCTGGAGGTTCACCATTTCCCTGACATAAGGAGTATGATGATGCTGTAAACACTAGGTAAATTAATTGCTAAACATTAAATAGAATTGGAATCTCAAAGCAAAAAGACCACAAATCCTGTGCAGTGATGGAAGTGTAAATTATATAAATGTGCTTTTATAGCCAGTAACTAAATGGTTTTGACAGCTATATGAAGTCTGCAAATCTCTATACTAAACCCTCTAAAATAAGGATATTGCTCAAATGTACCAAAGCAAAGATATAGCAATCATAGATGGGATGATGTACACGCAGTAGGCTCTCCTCTTATCAGTATTCCGTGCCTTTGTATGGAGACAATATGCATCCAGCTTGCAAAAGAATGGCTAGAGATTTATTCTTGATGCTTTAATCTCCCCCTTTTCTGGGATTTATGAAACGTACATGAAAACCCATAGAGAGGGACAAGGGAAAGACTATTTTTTATTAAAATGGGTAGATCAGGTCTAATATTTTGGCTTCAGGTAAAACCATATTTAGAAAACAAATGCTTGTATTGCCAGCAGCGTATTGCTACATTCTGATATTATTTGATGCTGATAGCTCTTTAAGAGTTCTTTCATAGGTGTGTAATGATATGGACACAACTCAACCATACCGAGTGAATTCTATTGTTCTTTAAAACAAAAGGAACCTGCATCTCTTAAAAAGAACGCTGGTTCATTTAACATATAGATTATCAAAAGACAGAAATACCTTCAAGGTAATTGCTTATTTCCTCTTTACACTCATACATATACACAACGAAAAATGAGAGCAGTCGATACTGTCAACATAAAACTAGAGAACCACCTACTATGTTGTACAATATCTTGTATATTGAGTACATTGCCTTGTATACTGAGACGCACAGAACAGAATACAATGAAAATGCAGTCAGAACGTTAAGCAGAGAGTACTAGGAGAAAGAGCAGATTATGCTGGACATTAAAGTAATGGGAAGCTTAGGGAATAGTGATCGTGATGTATTGGTATATATATATATAAATATATATATATATATATGTTTTGTATATATTTTTTGCTAATAAAAGAATCCCTTCAGCGCATAGACTGGGGTGATATGTTCTTGGGTAAACATACTGAACAGTGGACCTTTTAAAGAGTTATTAAACTATTATACTTCTAAATTTATAGCTTTAGTGAACAAATGTAAAGAATAGGTCTGCAACTGCATGGCTTAATGCTCGGGTAAAAAGGGAAATTAATTATAAAAGCTATAAAAAGGATTGCAAGAAAGCAAAAAAACTAGCTAAAATAGAAAATGAAATACAGATAGCTGAACAAAGCAAGATCAACCCCCAAATGTTTATATTAATAGTAAAAATAGAGAACACCATTTTATTACCATTGTATTTAATAATAAATTTTTAAATCTATAACATTTAAAAATGGTTATAGAGATGGTTATAGAGGATGCCGAAACAGCAAATGTGCTAAAAAAAAATCCCTCTGTATACAGAGAAACCATATTTATAAAGGTGTGGTATAGTTATTTCACGATACTGCGCCTTTAACGGACGCTTGTTTTAAATGGAAAATGCCATGCTCCTTATCTTCCAGGTTCTCTCGATTCATTAAATCATTTTAGGTGATTATTAAAAAAGGAAGGCAAGAGGTGGGTAGTACATCTCCATATTAGTCTTGTATAAAGAGGGGTATAGATTCAAGGGAGACAAAATATTATTCTCCCTCTTTAAAAAGCACTGGTAAGGCCCCATTCGGAATATGCTGCACAGTTTTGAAATCCCATATAAAAAAAAACTCTTCGAGATGGGCTTTGTTCAGAAAAGGGAGATGGAGGGGCTTGCCTATGCAGACAGATTAGACAAGTTATGACAGCTTACATTGGAGAAGCAACGTTTGCATGGGGATATGATCACTTTATAAAAATATATTAATGGGCCACTCTTTGGTGCATTGTTCACAAATAGGTAATTTCAGAGGACACATGGACATCCTTTAAGATTAGAAGAAAACTTTTAGTTTTTTTTTTATGTTTGTAAAACTGTGGAACTTTCTTCCAACAGTAGTAATAGCAAGTTTATTGAAATGGACTGGATACATTTCTAAATTTCAATGTTGTAATTTTAAAAGTAAATAAGTAGAAGAAACTGACCATGATTTACTTTCTTTTCTAACCCCCATGATTCTCCTTTAAACTGTTAGTTTTACCTTTTTAAAAACTTTATGGGGTTGGAATGGTGGGTGGACAGTACAGAATGGGAGCTGTGGTGGAACACTTTTTTTTTTATAATAATCACTTAGTGACATAGCTGAGAGACTATAATAAGACGATATTCCACTGCTGTTCCAATTGTAATGTGACCCTCATATGTAGTATACCTACTATCAGGGAGATGTAATAAAAGTTCTTATCGTTAAAAAATGGTGCTAACTTTGCCCCAACCAATCAGATGTTAATTACCATTTGAAACATCTGATTGTTTGGGGCAAAATTAGCACCATTTTTAACAATAAGAACTTTATTTACATCTCGCTGTAAGTATATAAAACCTGTTTTATAAGAAGCACTTAAAGGTCTACTTGAGAAACTGAAGAATGTTTAAATATAATATAAGGCCACTTGTCAACGCTGATTATCTCTGCACTAGTTTTTATTGTTATGGACAAATAGTCAGAGCAACTAGTATCTGTTATTAGGTTTGAAATGCGTAGCAATATGGGGATTACTCTGGCAGGAAAATGCAATTATTACTTTGCGAGGAAGCCTTAAAAGTATCTAAGTTAATTTATAAAGCATCATCTAGCTCAATAGCTGAGAAACAAGCTATTTAGCTGCAAAATGGTTTGGCTGACTACATTTCTATCCCTGATTTCACATTCTCTGTTTGGATAAAAACTTGATAAAATGCTTCTTCAGCTGCTGGTGATTAAATTATTTTATCGCAAAACAGCAAAATCCAATATCAGCATTTTAAGATTTTTCTTTTTATAGGCTTACAGGATTTAAAAATGTAAAAAAAAAAACGAACGTCTGTTTGTGGAACTAGCCATGGGACAGCTTTTTTCTTTGATATTTTTATCAACTTTAAAGGGAATCTCCACACACATAAACACATAGATACAGCTTATTTACCTCCCGTTCTTCAATAAAACTGAATTCCAAAAATGTGTTTATGTGAGTGGAGATTGATTGTCACTGAAAAATAAATCAATTGCAAAACTTTGCATAGGAATCAATTTTCGATCTATCGGTGATTATCTAGGAAGTGTGAATACTTTTCTATCTAGCAAGTGGGCGTGCTTGATGGTTTTGAACAGGAATTGATTAAAATGTCAGATACTTGTACAATCAACTGAAATGTTCAAACCTGACAATCTAGATTTGATTGATTCTACACTCCATCACTATTGGCTAAACAAATACAAAAATGTAATAGATGTCGAAATGAATAATGATGAAAGTGGATTCATTGGATGGACTATAAAATCTTTATTGTGACATAAACTAACAAAATATTTTGGGTCCACAGTTCCTTCATTAGGTGCATGTCCAACAATATAAATATACAACTGACATATATGCAAAGTGACTTTGTGTACTATTATCTCTAAATAAACCTTCTTTTATCAAGTGTGTGTAGTGATTAAATTGAAAAAAATCCCATGAACTGATCAGTCACATGCAAATATTGACCAGTGTATGCCTCAGCCTCACCAAGAAATGAAAAGTAATACTCTTGTATACTAAACTCAATCTAACAATTTCCATCCTGGTCCCTCCCCTGGCCCAGTGAGCCACTAAATGGGCCCCTTAGGAATGGCAAGCTCCTTGCCAAACTCATCTTTCCATAGGATGACCAACCTGCCCATTGAAAGGGACAGAGCCAGACCAAACATAAGATGAAACATTTGAATACCCAATCCCCTGAACTGCTGGATTTCTAAAGGTGGGGACCCCCCCTGGATACAGCAGATAGGGGAAAGGTGATTTAGTTATTTTAGTTTCTTATCTCCATGGTAAAACAGAGTCTCTGCTAACAGATCTTTGTTTAAAGCAGACTACCAAGCCTTATGAGTACGTCTTACATCTTATAATCCATGCACTTATCTATTTTATTCTTCTACTTTTTCAACACAAATATTTTTTTCTCTATTAAAATGACATTTTTTTGTAAGGTGGGTAGGGTTTGATTAGTGGGACATGAGTAGAAAGTATAAAATGAACATCCTAGTCAGACTGATGCTGGTTAATTGTCACACTAAACACCTGTACAGATGCTTGATTTACAAGATCTTATATCATCATCTCTCTAGCATCTGTACAGGTGTTTGTCAATATCGGTTTAGTGATTCACCATGTTCCCAGGTCAAAGCATACTTACTAAAGGCTTGACACTGGGAAAGGGAAAATCCCTGCATAGACAACTCACGTGGGATGTCCCTAAACATCTGGATCTTTCGACAGACTGTAAAATATCAATCTGCTTCCGCCTATGGTTTACACAGGCATATAGAGGCAAATACCAAAAATAGATGTAAAAAAGATGGAGGGGCCATGCCCATATATAATACTGTATATATACCTATACAATATCAATTTACCCAAGGAGCTTGGATTTTCAACATGCACCATTCTTTCCGAATAGTCAGGATATTTAGCCACATACTGTAGGTAGGTCATCATGGAAAATGCTTTTGATTGGTGGCCTTATCCCTACATAGATTTTAATTAGTGAGTATAAAAGACAAGTCTATAATCAATGGATACAAATTATGTTATAGTAGACACCCTAACCTGGTACATAAATATGAAAATATCTCTAAATATCTCTAAAACTGTAATAAAAAATATTCAAATAAATGCCAAGCCTCTTTAGGACAGCACATCTGCACATTTTAACTTTACTTACTATACTTTTCCTTTAATGGAATGGTGTAGTATATAACACTTCTGTCCTCTAAATAGTATGAAAAAAAAGTTTATAGCGTAACAAAATGTTCCTAGTGAGTTTCTTAAATCCATTTTGGATTCATGAATATTCCAGGATAATACCTGAAAACCAAGATTTGTAACTCTGCGTAACTGGGCTGCTCAGATTCGGAAAACAAGTAGAAAAAGATGATTTCCCCCCCAGCTGGTTTAATTCCTTCTCTTTCTTGATAGTCATGTAAATTATTTATTACATTAACTATATATAATGGTGCAGCATTGAATTGTTTTTAATGATGATGTTAATGTGAATTTACAGTTTTCAATGTTTTGCAACAGAAATCTTACAATCTAAACACCCCATTGAACACGTGCACACAACCTGATAGTGTCCTTGTAATTGTGATTGTATCTCCATGCAAGCATTCCAAGAGCAACAAGGTCCTGGAAACGCTTACGACTCGCTTTCCTAATGCAATGCTATTGGAGTGTTCCCACTATGTGTGCTGCGTTCCAATAGCATAGATGTGTCCTGGAGCGCAATGCACATAGCATATAACGCACAGCAGCACATTACTCCTGAGTGCTCTACTGTGCCTACTAATGGAACCTAACCCTAAGGGAATCCATGACCATTGAGACACCAGGCTGCTTGTATAGGAAAATAAAATGTAGTTATGCCTTGGCTTTTGTAGTTAATACAACATTTACTATGGTTACTACTTTTAACTGGAAGAGGAATATTAATGGTTATTTACTATTCTGTTGTTTCTAATAAACCTTCCCCCCATCATATATACAAAAATAGTGCACATAGTTGGTGCATCCACCTGATTATTCAGACTTCCAATATGGGGGATGAACCCATTGGCTTAGTGAAGGGGTCAGGGTTGGAAAAAAAGACCAGCTAAGAGGATCTTGGATAAGTGCTATTAAAGGGCATGTCCACCCCGAAATTTAACTTTTGATATGTGGTAGGGCATGCTCCCCCATCCCCAACCGCATTAATATAATTGTTAGAAAGTCCCCCGATTCTTACTTACCTGCCCTCTCTCCTCCGCTGCAGTGTTCAGGCCCTCTGCTTGCATGGAATTGAAAGCAGGGGGCGGGACCGGCAGCCGCATCCGTAATTGGCTGAGAGGCAGGGAGGGCTGCACTGAGCATGCCTCAACCTTGATGAGGTTGAGGAAGTCTCAGGCACAGCATGAGTCACACACTGCTCCTACACAGCAGTTTCCTGGACTTTGGAGGGGCACAGCAGGGGAACTATTTTGAGCAGGAATGTAAGGTAAGGATTGTTTTAAACTACTTGATGTGGCCAGTAAGGGGTTAAATTTTAGTTTTGGGGGTGGACATGCCCTTTAATGAACAAATCTACTCCTAGCGGTAAGAACCAAGTGGTAGATGCATTAAATTTCACTATTGCAACCTAGCAAAAAACGATGCTAAATTTATTGCATCATTTGTGCTGTGCTAACGTGTTGCGAACCCCCCACACGTGTGCAAATATGTTGCAACAATAATCTTTTAATGTAAGGGCCCTCAGTCATGTCTTATTGACGATTAGAAATGTAATGTAGGTTCGATTAGAACCCAGTTTCAAATCAAATCTGAGGGTTTGAAGTCCCGACGAAACTTTCAGAACTCCCGAATTTCACGGAACCCGAATTTTTCACATTTTTGATTTTTAGCGAAAATCGAAAGTAGATGATTTTCGAAAATCGAAACTCGAATTTTCGAACTTTTGAAAATTTGAAAACGAAACTCAACAGTTTCGAACATCTCTATTGACGATCTGACCTACACCATTGTGCAGGCTCGCAATCGCACACATGTACGGACCTTATTTCTATTTACTTCACTTTACTCTACTTATCTTAATCTCAAAATGTAATCATTTCCGATTGCGATAAACCTTACCTATTAACATGAACTATTTCTTCTTTAACCTGAGAGAAAACTAAAAGGTTCCTAAAAGAAGATAAAAAATTTTTTTTCTCGTTGAGTTACCAATAACAATTCAAAGAACGTTGATATTTCTAGACAACATGATTCAGTGTAACTGAGGATCCCTGCTGTCCATTGCACTAATCACGAAGAGTTAAAGAAACACAGGCAGCTAGCTAGAAATCTGTCATACAGGAACTGCAGAAAAGGAACACTATTTTTCAGGGCGATAGATGAAAAATGGAGAATATTACGGTTCTCATGCTCTGACACTTATATGTACAATCAGATTTAGAAAAGAAAGAAAGTAAAATGCCCTGCCAACTGCAAAAGATCATCTTAACGGTTGGAGATTTTTTTATGTCTCAGACAGTTTGTTTTTAGGATGAATTTAAGCAACTCAGTTACATCCAGAAAAACAGAAATGTTCATACGCATAAAAATCTTGGAATAAAGGAATTGAATATCTGTCTGAACGATTTGGTGGATGTTATATTACTTTAAAATAATAATACACAAGTATACCAGCATGCCCAAGCAAGCTTGGGGGGCTAATTATAGAGAAATTGCCACTGAATAATATTTCTAAGTTACACTAAGTCTAATGACTTTCAATTAATACAGTTTTGTAGCTGTCAATTAAAATATTTTACAAACCATTAGAGCAGAAAAAATATGTTTCAATAATATGATCTGGTTAGAGTATTTGATTTCATTTGTGACTTTTTCCTTATTAATTGTCCTTTACATTTTCAATGTATTAATTGTATTATTTGTTTATTGTTATCCTGTTATCCCTTTATTACACTGGGTTCACACTGTAATAGTCTGTAAGATTCCGTCTATAGGGAGATGGTTCGGCCTGACACACAATCTAATGATCACAGTACAGGGAGACGACCAAAGATTTAGGGTCTGTATTCACTGTTTACGATGCCAAATATTTGTCAGCATCAGAAATGCACATTTTGTGGCTACACATATTACCAAGTAAACAAAAGTCCCTATTAATATAATAAAAAAATATTCTTTCCAAAATCATATACCAGTACATACAATGAACAGTTCTAAAGGTCTTCCATGCTATGAGGTGTCATTTGATTAAGCGCAGATTATATGGTCTGATTTGGGTGAAGACTTAAACAGGATTAATATTAAGCAATCTGCATTGTGTTGTATTTCTTTTACTGTATTGTATTTCTTTACTGTACATGTATTTATTCTATCTACATTTGGCTCTTCCCCTGAACATCTTAAAGACTGGTCGTACACACACAATATCAGTATGCCTATATGATTGTGGGGAGTGTCTGAAGGAAACCCACGCAAGCATGGAGAGAATACACAAGCTCCTAAAAGATCTGGCCAAGGTAGGACCTAAGTGCTCCTAAAAGAGATCACTTCAGGTGACCGTACATAATTCTGTGTACACTAGATTCAATCCTCATTTCTCATACAGGGTTATTCAATAAAAGTTCTTATTGTTTAAAATGGTGCTTATTTTGCCCCAACCAATCAGATGTTAGCTTTCAAATGTTAAATAAGTTCTGATTGGTTGGGGCCAAATTAGCACCATTATAAACTATAAGAATTTTTATTGAATCTCCCTGATAATTTTTAGGTCCATATCCTATTCATATACAGCGTTGTCTCTCTTTCCATAAAAGTTATTTTAAGGACCTCTCTGCCCCAATGCAGATGATTGGAGCCTGCCAAGTCTGCCTCAAGGTGTGTGATGAATCAGGTGTTTTGGGGGAACGAGAGTTGCCAGGCTGGAGGTAGGGAAATGAGTGTTAACTTATATAAACATGTACGACTGCCTTTAGTTAAAGGTGAATGGAATTCTAGCTTGTTTCCAAAGTGCATCCCAGCAAAGTACCATTTGTTCTGAAGAACAATAAAGAGTAGAATTCCCCCCTCCATTCCAAATGGTAGATTTGTAAAAGATTTAGCCCGTGATACACATGGATGGCTCCATAATGTTGAAAAATAAGCCAGGACTTTCAGCAGATGCCAAGAGTCTTCAAATTAATCTATTCTCTCACTGCTAGCAGATGTCACAGTGTGGTAGAAATTTATAGGAAACTATAGGGATTCTTTTTGCAGATTCAAATTAGAAGCAGCAAAAAGATGTCAACAAAAGAAAAAAGTGTTACCTAAATACCTTGAGTGAACATCCTAATGGAGACATATGCTGATTTTTATTCATTTCCTTTCTTTTTTTTTTATCTTTGCATAATAAGGAGTTTAAACGCCACTAAAAGCACAATTCATCTTGCTGGGAGTGTGAACAGAATCATAAGCGAATGTTCTATCTTAGATACAGTCAATCACACTGCCCTGATTCATCACCTAAAGCACAATGCGGGAAAACTATTTGTGTCTGGAAAATAAGTGTTCGTTGGGGGTGGGTGAATGGCTTGTGAGAGCGATATCTTATTTAAAGCAGCTATCAGCAGTCATGTGAATATCACTTGTAAGATATTTAATTACCTTTTGTTGTTAGTTTGTTGACTACAGGATGGGGATAGACATCGCATATTTTGCAGTTTCCTTTCTGAGCTGTGCATATATAGCCGTAGATGTTAGGTTAGGGGGGTGCAATTTAGTCACTTTCTCATGTAGAACTGCCCATGTGAGGGGCTTGAAAATGATAATCTTGATACTGATGGTACAGGGTTCTACTGGTGGTATGGGGGTCTACTGATGGTACATGGTTCTACTGGTGGTACAGGGTTCTACTGGAGGTACAGGGGTCTACTGATAGTACAGGGTTCAACTGATAGTACAGGGTTCTACTGATAGTACAGGGTTTTACTGATGGTACAGGATGGTACTGGTGGTATGGGGGTCTACTGATGGTACATGGTTCTACTGGTGGTACAGGGTTCTACTGGTGATACAGGATTCTACTGGAGGTACAGGGGTCTACTGGTGGTACAAGGTTCTACTGGTGGTACATGATTCTACTGGTGGTACAGTGTTCTACTGGTGGTTCAGTGTTCTACTGATGGTAAAGGATTCTACTGATGGTACAGGGTTCTACTGATGGTACAGGATTCTACTGATGGTACAGGATTCTACTGATGGTACAGGGTTCTGCTGAAGGTACAGGGTTCTGCTGATGGTACAGGGTTCTACTGATGGTACAGGATTCTACTGATGGTACCATGGTTCTATCTACTGTTGGTCCGGTTCTACTGGTGATACAGGATCTACTGGAGGTACAGGGGTCTACTGTGGTACAAGGTTCTACTGGTGGTAATGATTCTACTGGTGTACAGTGTTCTACTGTGGTTCAGTTTCTTGATGGTAAAGGATTCTACTGGTGGTACAGGGTTCTACTGATAGTACAGACTTCTACTGATGGTACAGGATTCTACTGGTGGTACAGGTTCTGCTGAAGGTACAGGGTTCTGCTGATGGTACAGGGTTCTACTGATGGTACAGGATTCTACTGATGGTACAGGGTTCTACTGATGGTACAGGGTTCTACTGATGGTACAGGATTCTACTGATGGTACAGGGTTCTGCTGATGGTACAGGATTCTACTGATGGTAACAGGATTCTACTTGATTAACAGGGTTCACTGATGGCAACGAGGTTCTGCTGATGGTACAGGATTCTACTGATGGTACAGGGTTCTGCTGATGGTACAGGGTTCTGCTGATGATACAGGGTTCTACTGATGGCACAGGGTCCTACTGGTGGTACAGGGTCCTACTGGTGGTACAGGGTCCTACTGTAACCATTGTAACCCATCAGTAAAACTAATACAAAGGTCCCATCAACTTTTTTTCATTCTTGTTTGCATCCCACCCGAGGTTTCTAACTTTGTTGCTTACAGTCTTGTATCACCTAGTCTGTTAGTTATGATAACAGTAACAGTACAGGAGTAGATTGCAGGCAAGAGTTTAAATCCAAATGTCACTTTTATTTTAACTTCCCAGACACATCCTACATTCCAAAAACTCAGGTGGTGTAAGGGGGCCCACTGGGTATTCACCAGGTGCTACATCAGGCACCAGCCCTGCTCAATCACTAACAGAGACTGGCACACTCTGGGCTACTGAAATGTAATGTACATTTCCCTGATCTTCCCATAAAAGGAAGTGTTATAAACAGCAAAACTAAAATCTCATCCGTATTTCCTAACAATGAAATTCTGATGGCAGAACCAGGAACTCTAGTATATCCCTGCTTCCTGTCTTGTGTCCCATGATATTGATCATGGAGATGTTTCGCCAATCACATTTTGTAAACTTAAAATCGTAAAAAAATGGACATAGACCTATCATAATGTTACTGTACCAGGAAATAGCCAGGACTTGTTCTTAGCCCTGCAGGTCACATCAGGACATGGAACATCTTCTTCTTGTTGTTTCACATTGTTTCAGGTTCAGCTACTGACAGCCCTGTGCAGAAATAATTTCCATGTAAAAAAAATACTTTTTATAGACACGGTACTGTCTGGAACACTTAACTATTCATTTATACAAGCTCTTTATGGTTGTCCTATAAATGTAGAATTTATGTCGGTGGTAATAAATATAATGTCTGTACCTACTGATTCTGATGTTTAAATGGTTTCAAGCTAAAACATACTAACAGCCAAACGCACAATATCTTTAAATGTCTTTTCACATATAAAACCCACATGCAACCAAACATATAGTAAATCATTCTGTCAGCAATGCACCCAAGGCGCTCACTAGACAACATAAAGTGCTAATGATCCTCATCTTATCATCTGTAACACCCTAAACAAGTGGCAGTACAATGAGAGCTTGCAGTACAGAAAATGATAGTCTGGGCCATGGGGTCTGTAGAGATGGTACAGGGGTCTACTGGTGGTACAGGTGTCTATTGGACCAAGGAGGAGGAGATAGGCAGATACAACAAAGAAAAGATTGTGCAGGGGCAGAATCAAGTCAACCAAATGTAGCCATTTATTAATTTGGCTTGAAGAGCCAAATTACTGTTCTTTCTATTTATTCTTCTTTTTCTTCTTCTGTTTTATTCTTCCGCTTTTTTGGACTATATCTCCTCCCGCGGAAGCGTTACGGCATTAAATACGGGACAATTTTTCCCATAGACTATAATGGTAACAATCCTCAAATGTGAATATTTCAGAACAGTTTGTTTCATGGTCATAAACACAAACGCTGATACCCCCAACCCCCCACACAGACACAGGTACACCCACCTACCTTTCCATTCCCATTCAAGCCATACTTTAAGGGTAACTAGAGTCAAAAAACTAATTTTGATCAATCATCAATTAAAGTTAGTATTATGGTCATACATGCAAAAACACATACCTCCAACCTCACACATGTACACACACTGACACTGACCTACCCTTCCATTCCTGTTGCAGCCATACTTAAAGGGTAAATAAAGTACATTTTTTTTATATATCCTCAATAAAAGCTAGTTATATGGTCATACATGCAAAAACACATACCCCCAACCTCACATGAGCACACACACCTACTGACCCACCCTTCCATTTCTGTGACAGCCATACTTAAAGGCTAAATAAAGTATAAAACATTTTGATATATCCTCAATTTCAAAAACATTTGTTTTTTTTAACTTCCAACCTGATCCAGGTTCACACGCCTACTGACCTACCCTTCCATTTTCATGGCAGCCATGTTTAAAGGGTAACTATAGTCAATCAAACTATTTTGACTAATCATCAACAAAGTTTGTTTTTTTAACCCCCAACCCGACACAGGTACACACACCTACTTGTCTATTACTGTGGCAGCCATACTTAAAGGCTAACTATAGTTAAAAAAACTATTTTTTGTTTAACCCCCAACACAGGTACACACACCTACTGATCTACTTATCCATTACTGTGACAGCCATACTTAAAGGGTAACTAAAGTAAAAAAAAAACTAATTTTGATCAATAATCAAAAACATTTGTATTTTAACCCCCAACATGACACAGGAACACACACCTACTGAACTACCCCAATTATATACCATCAAACAATGCAGCAGACCACTCAAAATTGTGTCAGTTGAAAACAATTTGTAACTTTATTCATCCAACTGTGAGGTTCATCTCCGGCAACGTTTCGGGTGGACCTCCACACTTTATCAACTACTGAACTACCCCTCCACTACTGTTGCAGCCATACGTAAAGGGTAACTAAAGTAAAAAAAATTGATCAATAATCAAAAGAGTTTGTTTTTTTTAACTTCCAACCTGATCCAGGTTAACGCACCTGATGACCTACCCTTCCATTGACATGGTGGCCATATTTAAAGGGTAACTATAGTAAAAATTTTGACTAATCATCAACAAAGTTTTTTTTTAACCCCCAACCTGACCCAAGTACACACAACTACTGACCTACCCTTCCATTTCAGTGGCAACATACTTAAAGGGTAACTAAAGTGAAAAAAAAATTGATCAATAATCAAAAAGGTTTGTTTTTTTAACCCCCAACGTGACACAGGAACACACACCTACTGACCTACTCCTCCATTACCGTGGCACCCATACTTAAAGGGTAACTAAAGTCAATTTTTTTTTTTACCAATTATCAAAAATGTTTTTTTTTACCACCAACCAGACACAGGTGCACATACCTACTGACCTACCTTTCCATTTCTGTGGCCGTCATACTTAAAGGGTAACTATAGTCAAAAATAAATTTTGATCAATTATCAAAAAAGTTTGTTTTTTTTAACTTCATGTGACAGCAAATGTCCTCATCATTGACATTATTGAGTTTTAAAATCTGCAGCCCAAGCACACACATTCCCTTCCAAAATGCTGCCTTCAAGCCAAATTCAAAGTTTATACTTAAACTTTCCCTTTCTAGTTTTCACATTACTTTCTATCCATGTTCCACAGCATTACAAATCAAATGTAAACATGAATGTGAGTGGTTTAGAATTTTAAAGGAAAACTATCATGTGTATAAAATTTTCTTAAAAAACAGTTAAAATGAAAAGTACTTGGGACAGGGATACAGGACTGGTGATTCCTACTTCCCAAAATTGTTTCTTTGAGAAGCACCAGCCTAAAGAAAACTGATTCTGCCAGTCTTCCTCCTGGCTTCAGCATTATCCTTAACACAGGAGTAGTCCAGGACTAACCTTTGCAAATGAAAACTGTTAGTGCTGTTGCTCCTCAACAAAACAACATTGTGAGGTAGGAATAATCAATCCTATGGTAGTTTCCAATGGTATTTTCAAAGAGGTTATCGAACGTTCAAGATTATTTGTGAGGGTTACCGAACATATCCTCTTACATTTCTTAAACCCTCTAAAATGCGGTCTGAACCCTCGAAAGTACATTCTGTTTTGGATTTTTGGATTTTTCCCAAAAACGGAACGAAACTTACGAGTTTCGGCCATCTCTTTTAGCAAGAACATATAATTCATAAGGTGTGCAATATACAGTAGCTGTAAGCCACATTAAACAATCATTCATTATTTACTTCTTCATTTAGAAGTCCGACTTGATAGTAACTGGATAAGCAAATCCTTTTTATTCTTTCAGTACAGGGATTAAAACTTCTTTTTTTCTCAGACTCAATGAATGTCCACTTATCACACGCATATTTCTTGGGAAGAAAATGAATGACTTTAATTAAATTAATCCTTGCTTTGAGCTGGTGCATGTTTGCAAAATAACTGGTCAAGACAGATTAATGAAGGTTAATGTGAGACTAATCTTGAATACCTATGAATAATCTGGTAGATCAAAACAAAGCCCCATAGTTGCAAGAAGGAATTAACCGATAATTTACAAAAGGTAAATTAGGGTGAAATATTGGCAGAACCTCTTTAAAACTTGATCAGACTGCCAACTGGTTTATTGTCAGCAGGAATATCAGGTCATGGTCAATCTGTGTTTACCAGGCCCAAGGCTCGTTATACAAAATGTAATATTTCAACCTCGACTAGCTGCCCCACTTTGCAGATCTCAATGAAAATAGCCGTTGCTATTATTTTGGGACGATTTATCCATAGAATATCGATTTGAACAAAGGTTTGACCGTCATCAGTCTATCACAGCCTGAAAAGTTCCACTGATGTTTGACCAGACAGACCAAAATACAGGAATGTCGGTTGGAGGAAATATCACCTTGTGTTTACCATATATACTTGAGTATAAGCTGAGAAATGTTACCTTTAAAATCATCCTGAATGTCTCCCCTCGGCTTATACTTGAGTCTGGGCTGATTTGGATGCTTGAAGGAGCAGCTGGACAAAATTACATAGCCCTGGGAAAACAAAAGCTGTAAACTCTAACACACAGAATGCTCTTAATTTCGGTGGGTGAGGCAATCGTTGTCCTGTTCACTCAGATCAGCTCAGACTTCAAGGGAAAGGGGGGAAAAGTGATAGGTAACAGGATTCAACAAACAGGCTGCACAGAAGCACAGGGCAAATCTGTGTATGGGGCTATGAATGGGACTTTATATGGGGTTGTGTATTGGACTTTCTAGGAGGCTGTGTATGGGGCTGTGTATGGGACTTTCTATGGGGCTTTATATGGGGCTGTGTATTGGACTTTCTATGGGGCTGGGGGGGGGGGGTTCTGGTAAAAATAAATGCCTCCGCTTATACTCGGATGGGTTTATACTTGAGTATATAAGCGGGGTTATTCAATAAAAATTCTTATTGTTTAAAATGGCGCTAATTTTGCCCCAACCAATCAGATATTAGCTTTCAAATGTTAAATAAGATCTAAATGGTTGGGGCAAAATTAGCACCATTTTAAATGATAAGAACTTTTATTGAATCTCCCTGATGGTACCTAGCCTAAGGCTTCAGATCATGATAGGGATTCTTCAGTCTTTACAGCATCTGCCTGACGCTACATGCTGCTATAAACATACCTAGTAATATTCATAAACCCTTTGCATTTATGTTGTGCTTAATTGCTTTTGTTTATAACAAAACTAAATTTTTTATTCTAATGTACGGTAATACGATTTCGCTTGGAAATACAAATATATTTTTGTAAAGTTGTGAAATCTGTTCATAAGGAATTTTTTCCCCTATTAAAATAGGTAGAAGGAATGTGCATATTATTCACATTTTTATTAAATTAGGCAAAGAAATCTTTGTTTACATGTACGCGTGCAGTGTTTAATAAATATAGATTGTCCTGCTAATATAATTCAAGCATACATGACAGGTTGGTTACTGCAGAACACTGCCTGCAAGCAGAATTTTATGCATTTTCTGTAAAGAGCATTTATTATTCAGTCTTCCAGAAGTAATGGATGTCTATACAAAGCTGAAAGAACTTAACAGTTCAGAATTCTCTGACCCTAAAGAGAATCAGCACTTATCTCTCAATCAAAAATAGATTCGCTCTCAAGCTCTCTGTTGCCCCAGGAATCTATTAGAAAAAGCCTTACTGCATAAACACCACTAGCCAAAGTCTTACATCCTTTTAAAGACACCTTTCGTTGTTTCTTTTGCTATTTTCACGGTTTTGTTGTAGATGCTCAAGAAATTAGAAAACATTAAAAACTTCCACTAGTTATTACATGCAACGTAGAACTGTACATGTCAAAAATATGTTTAGAATAATGGAGCTCCATATATGTTAATGGTTTATGTTACATACACAATGAAGCATAGTCTATCTATATATAGTAGCAAACACTCTGTCGGGACAAAACATCCCTTCAGCCCTACAGTAAAATCTATTATAATTTGCAATGCGGTCAGTCTAATAACCAGACATGGACTGAGTTCGAGTCGGATTTTACGAGTTCAAACTCAAACTTTTCAGATTCCGAACATTTGATTAATTTTCAAATTTTCAAGGATTTTAAAATTTTCGTGTTTTCAAGGATTTTTCAAAATTTCTAGGAATTTAAAGGGCATGTCCACCCCAAAACTAAAATTTAACCCCTTACTGGCCACATCAAGTAGTTTAAAACAATCCTTACCTTACATTCCTGCTCAAAATAGTTCCCCTGCTGTGCCCATCCAAAGTCCAGGAAACTGCTGTGTAGGAGCAGTGTGTGACTCATGCTGTGCCTGAGACTTCCTCAACCTCATCAAGGTTGAGGCATGCTCAGTGCAGCCCTCCCTGCCTCTCAGCCAATCACGGATGCGGCTGCCGGTCCCGCCCCCTGCTTTCAATTCCATGCAAGCAGAGGGCCTGAACACTGCAGCAGGGGAGAGAGGGCAGGTAAGTAAGAATCGGGGGACTTTCTAACAATTATATTAATACGGTTGGGGCTGGGGGAGCATGCCCTACCACATATCAAAAGTTAAATTTTGGGGTGGACATGCCCTTTAAGAAATTTCAAAGATTTTATCAAATTTGTGGAAACAATACAATCATATGTCCAAATTCACCAATGAAAGCTATATTTGGCAGTGCCAACCCCCTGGGTTGTCTTGTGAATTGCTACCCTTTGGCCTGCTTTCCCCTATATGAAGCAAATATGATGAAAATTACAAAAATAAAGATTAAAGGGGAAGTTCAGTGCAAATACATATACTTGTATCATTTCCAATCCTAATGACCTGCCCCCTAATAGAGACCGTTATGGTCTTGCCCTTGACCCAGTGCCTGGGTTGATTCAGTTGCTCAGTAAAGATCTGAGCACGTTTGACCAATCCAACAACCAATCAGTAAAAATTAAGGTGGCCATACACATTAACAATAATTAAAGATAACAGTATCGGCAGTGTATAGGGACCAAAACTGACAACCACAATGCTGACAAATGACCGTAGTCAGCATTTTGGTTGCTAGAGAAAGATGGAAAATTTCCGTTGGTGTCGGTATCGGCCTTTTAGTAATGGGAGCTGATACTTTTGGTCCATGCCGACCCCCATACTAGATACCAATGTGATCTGTCAGCATAATGCAATAGGGATCGCATGTGTATTTAAGGAACGTTCCACGTTAATGTACATTCTGGGAAGAAAAAGGACGTTACAGAACCTGAAATGTCAGCACAATAATGTCAACAGCAGGGAATAGCAAGGGGTATAAATTTAACTGATTTTTCAAAATAGAAGAGAATATGTAGAATAACTAGGAATGTATAATATAAACTAATAATTTTAAAAATAATGATATTTTCCACTGAACTTTCCCTTTAAAGACACGATTTTTTAAAAGTTTTTTTTAGTTTTACCCCCTTTATATTTTTCCCCCTTTGTTGAGGAATGCAACAATGAAGCTTTGCCACTGCATTTGGAATTTTGTAGAATTTTTGAAAACCAAATCTTCGAATATAAATCTAAATATTGAATTTTCAGGGGAAATTACGAATGAAGAATGCGGAAGCGCACATGTGAAGGAAGTTGGTTTATTTCAAGTTCTGGATATTTGTACATGTTCCCCAGACCATTTCCCAGGTCCCAAAATCATGTACAGTAAGTTACCATTGCTATTATAACCTTATTTTATCCAAACATTTAAAACTATTTGTCCCCATTGACTTTAATGGGTCCAATTTCGAAAGTTCGGACTGAATTTTTGGAAGTTTGTCCATCTCTACCAATAACATACAATCTACAGCGTACAAGAAGCTCCACTGGGGCTCTCTATTTTCCAAACTCTTTTGGTGAAGATCCCACCACGCATTTTGATTTCTATAATTGAAAAAGGAAAAATAAATGCTCAGGAAACGCATATGGCCGCACCTGCTTCCCCCCCATACATACACAGGGGCTTTTTAGCGAATACCACACATTTAACAATGTTATGGTGATCGTTAATTTACCATTGATATTGTAAATCTACGATAGCACTTGTAAATTTATGATCGCCATAGAATATGATCGCACATTTACGCCCTCGGTTGTACAGTAATGAAAACTTGCAATAACACAGGTTTTTAAATCTGGCACATAAAACAAATTGTGCAGGGGAATCTCCTCTTTACTTTTTAAAAAATCTTTAGAACTCATTTTCACTTGGCATCAGTGCAAGGTTTATCATCAGAAAGTACATGGTATGTCGGTCTAAAAGGGGATTAAACAATGAGAGCCAAGATACAGACATGAAAAATAAGTGTAACTTCTTAGGAAACAGGTGTGAACTGATCATGTAGACAGCAAGAGAAGTTACATAATATCACAAATGTCCTCCATTACTGTCTTATGCTTTAATATGGTCATGGAACTCCTTGTGCCTTCTAATATCCATACAACATTTTAAAATAAAGTGGAAAATTATTCATACTGCAAATGGTCTAGGGGCATAGAAATATAATGCTTTAACATGGGAGTGGCCTTTAAAAGAAGGTGTGGCTTAAATGCTGGTGGTGCACTGAGCCCACCACTGTCCATGACAACCCAGTCAGGAATCCCTCACTTAATTCTGTGCTTGCCCCTGCAGTGCACATTTGGGGGGGGGCGCATTTTTAATGCTTTAACATGGGAGTGGCCTTTAAAAGAAGGTGTGGCTTAAATGCTGGTGGTGCACTGAGTCCACCACTGTCCATGATAACCCAGTCAGGAATCCCTCACTTAATCCTGTGCTTGCCCCTGCAGTGCACATTTGGGGTGGGGGATTTTATTCTCATTTTTTTATTACACCTCTCGAATAACATTATAGCTTACATTTCATGCAAATGGAACTGATCCCACTTGCTTTGCTTCATGCTACACTTTGCATGGTATATCTAATATCCTCCTGTGAAAGCAATAATACATTGAATGTGTCAACAAGCTACTGTTAACTTAACATGGATTTTTTCAAAGAAAATGCATGGTACGTTAGTGTGTAAAGCTGAGCGGTGCCAGCTGAATGACCTCCAGGCTTCCTTCTAGTGAACTGGAAATGGACTCACTCAGTGCATCTCTCCAGTGTTTTTATTTTGGAATGTGTCAGCCATGTGCATTGAGCTATGGTTTGTTTTAAACACTTTTTTTCATATATCTGATCAGCTGGACAGCTGGTACCAGTTTACCATGGTGTTGGTGATGAGGCCTAGATTGATATCTTGCAGCAGAGCCTAGATCCCTGTAATTAATTTGGCTTGAAAGAGCTAAACTCTTTCTATTTCTTCTTCTTCCATTTTCTTCTTCCTAATTTTTGGACTACATCTTTTCCCGCAATTTGCGAGCTTGAGACACAAAAATTCAATGCGGACATATAGAAGTATGCTATTATCTAGCTAAGGAATCCGTGAAAACCCTACCACATCGACCCTACCACCCTACCCTACCACATATCCGCAAATTTACAGACTTTTTTGTGCATAAACTTAATGGACATGTTGCAAGCACAATAAAAACCTGCCTTTTGATTTGATTCACCTGAGAGAAGACCCAATTAGGGCTGATTTGCTGCCTTTTGATTGGATTCACCTGTGAGCAGACCTAATCAACACTGATAAGCTGCTTCTTGATTGGATTCACCTGTGAGCAGACCTAATCCACGCTGATTTGCTGCCTCCTTATTGGATTCACACGTGAGCAAACCTAATCAGCGCTGATTAGCTGCCTCTTGATTGGATTCACCTGTGAGCAGACCTAATCAGAGCTAATTAGCTGCCTCTTGATTGGATTCACCTGTGAGCCCACCTAATCAGCGCTAATTAGCTGCCTCCTTATTGGATTCACATGTGAGCAAACCTAATCAGCGCTGATTAGCTGCCTCCTGATTGGATTCACCTGTGCAACCTAATCAGAGCTAATTAGCTGCCTCTTGATTGGATTCACCTGTGCAGACCTAATCAGAGCTAATTGTATAGTGTTTTGTTGTTTATTTATGGTTGGGGGTTTTTTTTATTTTGGTGTTTATTTTTTTTGTTGGATCTGAAATAGCTGCTGCCTCCTTATTGGATTCACATGTGATCAGACCTAATCAGCACTAATTAGCTGCCTCTTGATTGGATTCACCTATGAGCAGACCTAATCAGTGCTAATTAGCTGCCTCTTGATATGGATTCACCTGTGAGCAGACCTAATCAGCGCTAATTAGCTGCCTCTTGATTGGATTCACCTGGAAGCAGACCTAATCAGCGCTCATTAGCTGCCTCTTGATTGGATTCACTTGGGAGAAGATCTAATCAGTGATAATTAGCTGTCTTGATTGCCTGTATCACAGGCAGGTATTAAAACTCACAGCACTCACATTAATGAAGCATTTTGCAGCCTTTAACCCTTTCCCTGCCACAGATCGTATATTCACGATCTGTGCAGAGAATGCTTTAACTGCCACAGATCGTGAATATACGATCTGTGGCTTCCCCCCTGCAAAAAAAAATTTCCCCCCTGCTAGGGCCGATCGGGGGGCAGCATTCAACTGCCCCCCTAGCCCCCTCGATCCCCCCTCGGTGTGATCCAAATCCGAGGGGGGGATCGGAAGATACACTCACCTTTAGCCGGGTCCCGCGATGTGCAGCCGGTCCCACGTGGAGGAAGCGGAAAGGGAGACCCCGGTGACGTCACGGAGCTTCCTCCTTCACCGGGGTCTCCCTTGAAGTGGTAGGAGACGGCCCCTGGTGGTCTAGTTGAGGTACTGCAGCTTGATCTCCATAGATCATGCTGCAGTACCTAAGTATAGTAAAAGCTGTCAAGCTGCCAGATTTTACTATACATTTGTGAATGGAACTCAAAGTTCCATTCACAAATAGGATTTTTTCTAAGTCTTTGCTACTTAGCGAAGACTTAGAAAAAAAATGGGGACAGAGATCAAAATTTGGTGATCACTTCTGATCACCAAATTATTGATCTTTGCCAATGAATGAAAAATCACTTCCTGGAAAATGATTTCCGGGAAGTGATTTTTCTGATCGGATTTCGAATTGGAAAACGGGCATTTATGCCCGTATTCCAAGTTCGGTATCATTCCCTAAGATGATCTGATGATCATCTTTGGGAATGATCGGGGAAAAAAAGGGGAAATACACACAAAAAAATTGTGATACACACACCCTTTTTTTTTTTTTACCCTAAAACTATAAATTAGAAAAAAAGTTGTCTTCTCCAAGCTCCCCAATGTCCCCAGTGATATTGGTAAAGTAAACGCGGATACTTATTTGTACGATTTCAAGGGAAACTAAGCCTATTTTTTAGAAGGAAATTTTGCAGAGGTACCAAATAAAGACCGTATTGAATTTTTAGGATCAGTAAAGTGTGCAAAAACGTGTGTGACTCTCCATACTAACCGATTTCACTAAAATACCACTAAAAGGGGGAGAGTGTGTGTGTGGGGGGTGGGTTGTGGCGTTTTTAAAAATTTTTCTTGTAACTGCACTTCTAAATGCGTCCCATTTGAGCTAGTTGGTGGCCTCGTCTCTGTTTGCACCCACGCAAATGGCACACCGTTTGATTCAGGACATGTGGGAGATTGCTATTTAGTGGGTTTTTTTGCTTGTCAAGTGGGTTTAGGTAGGATTTCAACCCTTGAATCATCTTATTTTATTTTTCACAAAATCTCGTAAAAACACAGAGTTCTTTGGATCGCTGGGTCTGGAATTCTTCATGCATGTATGAAAGCATGGCACCGTAACGTAGCTGAAGGTGTGTAGATTCCAAAAATATATAGTTTGTGGGGGGAATTTCCATGTTTCGGGACTGTTTCCTTAGAAAAAGGGTAAGCTGTTCAAATTACAGAGCACTTTGATTTTTTCTTGTAATTGCATTTGTGCACGCGTCCCATTTGAGCTAGTTGGTGGCCACGTCTCTGTGTGCATCCACGCATATGGCATACCGTTTGATTCAGAACATGTGGGAGATTGATATTTAGTTGGGGGTTTTATTTGTGGGGGGCATTTCAAAGTTTTGGGGCTGTTTGAAATTACAGAGCACTTTGATATTTTTCTTGTAATTACACTGGTGCATGCGTCCCATTTGAGCTAGTTGGTGGTCACGCCCCTGTGTGCATCCACGCATATGGCATACCGTTTGATTCAGGGCATTTGGAAGATTGATAATTGACAAGTTTTTTTTACATGACATGGAAATTTGCCATGATTTTTAACTTTGAATTGTATTTTTATAAATTTTTCCTGAAAATCTGGTAAGAAAGCGAAATTGTACACAAAACTGCACCCACACCATTGGTGGTATGCATAAAAGAATCACACCATTGTGTAGCTGAAGGTGTGTAGAGTCCAAGAATATATAGTTTTGGGGGGTATTTCTAATATAGAGGGGTGTTTAGTCTGACAAATCTGAAAAGTTGCTGTAATTGGGCCACTGTTCATTGGCTCACTTTGTGGCTAGTTGATTCCACGTCTGCGTGTGGAACCATACATAGGGCATACCGTTTGATTCAGGACATTTGGGAGATTGATATTTGGTAAATTTTTTTTACATTACTTGGGATTTTGGCATGATTTCTACCTTTGAGAGTGTTTTTTTTCAAATTTTTTAGAAAATCTGCTAAAACTGTGAACTTCTACGAAGAACTGCGCCCACACCATTGATGGTACGAATGAACAAACTACAGAATTTCGTAGATAAAGGTGTGTGGATTCGAGAAATATATGGTTTGTGGGGGTTGTTTTGTGGGGAAAAATTGCAGACTGTTCAAATTCAGATTTGACTGAATATTTTTGCTGTTTCTGAGCCATTGTGCATTGTTTCACTTTGTGTCTTTTGGCTTCCACGTCCACGTGTGTAACCACACATATGGCATACCGTTTGATTCAGGACATTTGGGAGATTGATATTTAGTAGCTTTTTTTACATTCCATGGGGTTTTGGCATGATTTCTACCTTTTGAAGTTGTTTTTGTTCATTTTTTCAGACAAATGCGAATTTCTACGAAGAACTGCGCCCACACCATTCATGGTATGAATGAACAAACTACAGCGTTACGTAGCTGAAGGTATGTAGATTCTGAGAATATATAGTTTTGTGGGGGTATTTCCAAGTTAGAGGGGTGTTCAGTTTGAAAAATCTGGGAAAATGCTGTTATTGGCTCACTGCGCATTGTTTTACATTTTGACTAGTCGCTTCCACGTCCGTGTGTGTAACCACACATATGGCATACCATTTGATTCAGGACATTTAGGAGATTGATATTTGGTAAGTTTTTTTTACATTACATGGGGTTTTGGTGTGATTTTGTAACTTTGAAATGTATTTTTCTCTATTTTTCCAGAAAATTGTGTAGAAATGCGAAATTCTATGAAGAACTGCGCCCACACCATTGATGGTATGAATGAACGAACTACAGTGCTACATAGCTGAAGGTGTTTAGATTTCAGGAATATATAGTTTGTGGGGGGTATTTCTGAGTTATCAGGGTGTTTTGTGGAAAAAACTGCAGACTGTCCAAATTCGGAGTTGGCTAAATATTTTCGCTGTTTCTCAACCATCATGCATTGTCTCACATCGTGGCTTTTCGCTTCCACGTCCGCATGTGTAACCACACATATGGCATACCGTTTGATTCAGGACATTTGGGAGATTGATATTTAGTAACTTTTTTTTACATTCCGTCAGGTTTTGGCATGATTTCTACCTTTTGAAGTTGTTTTTTGTTCATTTTTTCAGAAAAGTGCGAACTTCTACGAAGAACTGCGCCCACACCATTGATGGTATGAATGAACGAACTACAGTGCTACATAGCTGAAGGTGTTTAGATTTCAGGAATATATAGTTTGTGGGGGTTATTTCTGAGTTACGGGGGTGTTTTGTGGAAAAAACTGCAGACTGTCCAAATTCGGAGTTGGCTAAATATTTTCGCTGTTTCTGAGCCATCGTGCATTGTCTCACTTTGTGGCTTTTCGCTTCCACGTCCACATGTGTAACCACACATATGGCATACCGTTTGATTCAGGACATTTGGGAGATTGATATTTAGTAACTTTTTTTTAGATTCCATGAGGTTTTGGCATGATTTTTACCTTTTGAAGTTGTTTTATGTTCGTTTTTTCAGACAAATGCGAACTTCTACAAAGAACTGCGCCCACACCATTGATGGTATGAATGAACAAACTACAGCGTTACATAGCTGAAGGTGTGTAGATTTCAGGAATATATAGTTTGTGGGGGTTATTTCTAAGTTACGGGGGTGTTTTGTGGAAAAACTGCAGACTGTCCAAATTCGGAGTTGGCTAAATATTTTCGCCGTTTCTGAGCCATCGTGCATTGTCTCACTTTGTGGCTTTTCGCTTCCACGTCTGCGTGTGTTACCACACATATGGCATACCGTTTGATTCAGGACATTTGGGAGATTGATATTTAGTAACTTTTTTTTACATTCCATGAGGTTTTGGCATGATTTTTACCTTTTTGAATGTTGTTTGATGTTCATTTTTTTTGAAAATCTGGTAAAAGTGCAAACTTCTACGAAGAACTGCGCCCACACCATTGATGATATGAATGAACAAACTACAGTGTTACATAGCTGAAGGTGTGTAGATTTCAGGAATATATAGTTTGTGGGGGGTATTTCTGAGTTGGGGGGGTGTTTTGTGGAAAAACTGCAGACTGTTCAAATACAAAACTGGCAAATTTTTTTTTGCTGCTACTGACATTTGGCACTGGTCACGCTCTGGGTTAGTTGGTAGCCATGTCTCTGGGTACACCCATGAATGTGGCATACCGTTTTATTCGGGAGGGGTTAGGCTTTCATATTTGAGATGCGTTTGAACTTTCCTCCACAGTTTTTAGCTGAAATTCGCATTTGATTTTGTCTCTGTTTTTACAGTTGAGGAAAAAAAGGAAAATGTGAGAAAATAACTTACAATTGGACGAAGAGCTGCGCCCGGGTATTTGCATTTTGATCGAAACTTACCTCACTCGGAAAATCCTGCGGGTGTGTAGTTTCTAAAAATATCTCACTTGTGGGGATATTTTAGTTAATTTGGAAGATATTCTATGTTAACTGTCAGTAGTGGTTATACATTTTAATTTGGTGTAATATTCTTGAAGGTGCAGTTTTAGTTTGGGGGGGTCTCCTGTACAGGAAAAGTGGGGTACCTACATATATCTGGTATCGTTGTACTCAGGAGTATCTGAGCTTTTAGAAACAGTAAGATTTTTGTGTGTAACCTTAAGATAACTATAAGTAAAAATGGGAAAAATCCATGAAAATTTGCAAATTTTTCATTTTTTTTACATATTTTACCCATAATTCCAGTAAAATTTCCAGAAAAGTTACAAAATTCTGTTACCATGTTAAAGTAGACTTTGTGCTGAAAAAAACAATGTATAATATTCCTGATTTACTGCAAGGTTTCCTACTGTAAAATTAGTCTAAAGCGATTAAGGGCAAAATCCTGAAAATTCTTCTGGCAGTTAACGCAAAAAAAAAATGAAAATCTCCTGGCAGTGAAAGGGTTAAGCCAAGTTTATACTTTCAGGTTTATACTTTAACTTTCCCTTTATATTTTCACTACTGTTTACGTTATTGGCAGAAAGACAAATATTGTTCAGATCAGAGTTCTAATTTATGCTATTTTCTCTTGCAATACATCGCTGTAAGGTCCTTTACTAACCATTTTATGGATTGTTATAAGGCATTAGTGTATTTACAAAACAGATCAGTCATACCATAGGGTGTTTGATGTTGTTTGACCTTTACTATAAAGCTTAAAGAAAAGACACACAAACTCAAGAGTTTATTCAAGTGCGCTGACACATTCTATTTCCCTCTAATCAAATTATTCTTCCATTTTGAGTTCTGGACTTCAATTGAAGCAGGTAATGAAGGAATTTAAGCAGAGTACCAAATGAATCGGTACGTTTGGCATTTCTATTAATGGACTGGAGCCATTATTGCTTTCATCAGTGTAACTGGTAAGATTAACTCCGTCATGCGCCAGTACTGACAGATGGTGCAAGTTAAATTACAGTGTTTCCTATCTGCTTCTTCGGATTTAGTTTGGCACATATAAGTATAAAATGCAATCAAGATCTCATTACATTAGGCTAACAATGTGCAGTATGACATAAAAGCTACTCTAATATTTTTATTAGGATTTTACCTGCTAGAAATTTTGAAACAAACATACATTTATAAAAACTTTATTCAGTAAAACAATAAGGGATTAGTCTCCCAAACAATAAGAAGGGCTGCACAAAGGAAGATGATCTTATAGTTTATTCCAACATTATATAGTGAAAAACACTATCAGGGAGATTCAGTTCTTTCAGATGTTAAAGAAAATCTGATTGGTTGGGGCAAAATTAGCACCATTTTTAACGATAAGAACCTCAGCAAACACCTGACGAAGGCAAGGATCACCCGAAATGTAGTGTTGGAATAGTAATCCTTTGTTCAGTAAAAGTATGTTTTTACATTTTTAACTATAGCGTAAGGTTCACATAAAGAAAAGAATTACTTGATTTTAGGCTTTGGTTCAAGTTTTCATTGATTTAGAATAACATACTTGACTGTTTTGCTTCTAATCCAGGAGCATTTTCAGTTTCCATGTTTACTGTGGCAGAAAGTGGTTTAATGGGTTAGTAGGATAACTTTTTCATTGAATGAAGAGGGTTTGGATGTACAGGGCTACTGTATATCCAGTTCTAAAACAGAACCAGTACCTTGCAATATTTATTGCTCTGCAAAGTAATTGGTCCAGGTGATTTTCATGGGAACATCGTAGGTAAGTATAGTAAATATACAGTATGGGCATCATCAAGGTAGAATGGAGTCACCCTGAGCACTAACCATCTGTCTTAAGTTTTATATTTCCCACTGAGAGATACCTAATGAAAAGAATGCAGAGGTAGACTACCAAGCCTGTCTATGTAACATACAAAAAAAAATGTCATTTTTTACAAACACAGAGGCTTAATATGAGTGTGCAATAAGCAGTCCAGGACAGATGGTCTGAAGGATTCCATCATTACAGTTTACAAGAATATTAGATATTAGTGCAATGGCTTGGCAGGTGGTAGAAATCTCTTCATAAACAACAAATATAATAATAATGATTATTTAAATCTTTATTTTGAAAGGCTAATCCAAATATTGTTGCCACCTAAAGTAGGATATTTTGATTGTTTCACCTTATTTGAAAATTCAGAGAAATCAGTCAAAATGCACCATCTTGCACCATCGATCTCCAGCAGATTCCAGGCTGAAAAGATGCAAAATTGGGTAGACATAAAATTATCCACCTGACCTATTTGCCATTTTTTTAGATGTGGCTAAAAGATACTAAACCGCCTGTTAATTATTTCAGCTGATTTTTCCAAATTAGTATAATCGGTAGGAAAATCAACCCCATGTAACGCATCTTTGAAGAGGAACTGTGGTGTCCATACAAGTGTCCTCATTTGAAAAGAGCTCTCTTATACCTTTTAAAAAAGAGCACTATTTCTGTGTCTCTGTGACAGGCACGTGTTATTAACTGTGTCATAAGCCCCACCCCCCAAGAAAGAATGTCAATATTTTCTGAAGCTAGTAACAGGATTCCAATTAATTTATTTGCTTTTCTCTGTCTATGGCTTATGCCTAGCTTTAAAAATCATATATACATTTAGGATTGCCAAACAAAGCAAGTCCAACCCCAAAATGTTTTTTAAGTATATAAATGGTAAAAAGATGAGGACTGAGAATGTGGGACCATTAAATAATGGGGCTGAGGTGGTTGTAGAGGATGCCGAAAAGGCTAATCTGCTAAACCGTTTTTTTTACATCGGTTTTTACTGTTGAAAATCCTTGTCCTTACAGTAGGGATTGTAATAAAATGCAGGGAAGAAATGAAGAGTATTCACATTGGCTAACAGAGGATATGGTATGGAAACAATTAGACAAAGCTAATATCAATAAAGCCCCAGGACCAGATGAATTGCATCCTCTGATTTTAAAAGAGCTTAGTTCAGTTCTATCTAGACCACTGTTTCTCATCTTTTCAGATTCGCTTTGGTCTGGGGATGTGCCGCTGGATTGGAAAAAAGCCAATGTAATACCAATATTCAAAAAAGGTAGTCGTTCGCAGCCTGGTAACTATAGACCTGTAAGCCTAACATCAGTGGTAGGGAAGGTGCTGGAAACTTTGTTACGGGATCATATCCTTGGCTTTGTCTCCAGAGCTCATCTTATTAGTAGTAGTCAGCATGGATTTATGAGAAATAGATCATGCCAGACAAATTTAATTGGTTTTTATGAAGAAGTGAGTAAGAAGTTAGATTCAGGCACAGCAGTGGATGTGGTATATTTGGATTTTGCGAAAGCTTTTGATACTGTGCCACATAGGCGACTAATGTATAAACTGAGGACTGTTGGCCTTGAAGAAAACATTTGTTCATGGATAGAGAACTGGTTATTGGATCGCAAACAGAGAGTGGTGGTAAATGGAGCTACATCTATGTGGGCTAAAGTTCTAAGCGGAGTGCCTCAGGGTTCTGTACTGGGGCCCTTCTGTTTAATCTGTTTATAAATGACTTAGAAGGGGGCATTGAGAGCAAGGTCTTTGTGTTTGCTGATGACACTAAATTATGCAGAGCTTTGGAAACTGCAAGTGATGTGCAAGTGCTGCAAGCAGACCTAGATAGATTATCAAAATGGGCTGCAGAATGGCAGATGAGATTCAATGTTGATAAATGTAAGGTGATGCATTTGGGATTTAATAATCCCTGTGCCACCTACACCATAAATAACTCTGTGTTGAGTGCATCTGTAATGGAAAAAGATTTGGGGGTTCTGGTTGATAACAGACTTAGCTATAGCAAACAATGCCAGGTAGCAACGGCTAGAGCTAGCAAGATATTGTCTTGTATAAAGAGAGGAATAGATTCAAGAGAGAAAAATATTATTCTCCCTCTTTACAAGGCACTGGTAAGGCCTCATTTGGAATATGCGGTGCAGTTTTGGAATCCCATATACAAAAGGGACATCTTGGAAATTGAGGCAGTTCAGAGAAGGGCAACTAAAATAATGAATGGAGGGGCTTGAATATGCCGGCAGATTAGACAAGTTAGGGCTGTTTACATTGGAGAAACGACGTTTGCGTGGGGACATGATAACCTTATACAAATATATTAATGGGTCATACAATGAACTCTTTGGTGCATTGTTTACTAATAGGTCATATCAGAGGACTCGTGGACATCCTTTAAGGTTGGAAGCAAAGAAGTTTCATCTTCAGGTTAGGAAAGGTTTCTTTACAGTGAGAACGGTGAAACTGTGGAACTGTCTTCCAGCAGATGTGGTAATGGCAAGTTCATTGAATAGCTTTAAAAAAGGCCTGGATAAGTTCCTAAAACTAAATAATATTGAGAATTACTGGTATTAATGAATATAGATCTGGTTGATCCAGGGATACTTTCCGATTGCCGTTTGAAGTCAGGAAGGAATTTTTTCCCCCTTTTTAGCTGGGTTTTTTGCCTTCCTCTGGATCAACTGTTAGGAAGGGTTAATTAAAAAAAAAAAAAAAGAGGGTGGATAGGTTGGACTTGATGGACGTATGTCTTTATTCAACCTTAATTACTATGTTACTATGATTGGGCTTATGACACAGCTGAAGTGTAAAATATATCAGTTGGGGCAGGTGACTAACAATTTAACAGTTTTTTGGGGGTGCACATGCCCTTTAAAAAATGGATCAAGACCAAGTCCATTTACTGGAGTAATATTGAAGTGTCTAGATGATGTACAAGTTGATACACTACTTAATCAATATATCAACATTTTGTAAGGACATTATAATATGGGAATACCAGGTTCTTACATTTGTAAAAAGGAATGCTTAATGAAATACAAAATATGTCACACTTGCTGCGGGGAGCTACGCCACACAAACTCAACCATTGTCGTCTCAATCGCGGCATGCACTACGACCCTGAAATTCTGTCCAACCTCCAATACGTACAAGACAATGTGGAAAGCATGAATGAATATTGTCATGTTTTTAATGCGTATTAGTGATCATCATGGAGTTGTTATAATTAGTATTTTTTTTTTAAAAATGGCAAAAATCCTGTATAATTGGATTTGGATAACGGGTCAGTGAACTAGAACGCTATTCTATTGTATTAATTACATTCTTATTGTGCATGTTCTTTAATTTGCAAGTCAGCAATTAGTATGCCTCGTTTGCATTTTGTTAAGGAACTTTTTTTCCCCGTCTAGGCAACATGCAATCATACATTGAATTAACTTCAATTAACGTAATACAGATAGGTTTATCTCAATCAAAATTTACAGGGACCCTAGGTAGTCCCAAAAATTTGCCATATACGTGTACATTGCCCTTTTATTTAAGACTTAAAGGAAGGTTACACTCATTATGAAGGTCTAGGTAGTGTTCATTTCTTGCTGATATCTCTTTAGTTACATGGGCAGCAAACATAAAAATATGTTGTGTATGATAATAAAACATCTGAAATCATTTTTCTTATTACAGTAATTGGTTTGTTAATAAAAATAACTGTTCCTTATCAAATTAGTTGTAAAACAGACAGTGATATGTACACTAAGGGGCATATTTATAAAGGATTGCTATTTTCGCCATTTCGCTATCGCAGGACAGTGCAATGACAAATAGCGCTATTTTCGCCTTATTTTGCCTTTGCGGAAAAGTATTGCTGTGTGGTGATAGTTTTCGCCTTATTCATTGCGTTAAGTGTATCACTGCGAAAAGAGAGATTGCTCTGTAATTTCAGAGTTATCTTTGTCACTTTTTTTATTTAAGGCTATTTATAAATAGGGGGATTTTCGTCTTTTTGCCCCTTTTCTCCCTTTTGTGGCATTTTTTGCAGTTTTAACAGAATTTTTGCCAAACATCATTTACTTACGGGAATGTTCCATTAACATGACTATTTCTTACACAGCACTATGGTATGTTCCATATTAATGGAACTGGTTTGGTAATTAGCTGCAGTTTGCTGAAAATAAGCAATACTAATAAATAGCCTATTAATAAAATAGAGAACATTCGCCTTTTGAGTTTTACACTATTTATTATATCCTATTAATAAAATAGAGACAATTCGCCTTTTGAGTTTTACACTATTTATATCTTTGGCTGAAAAAAACACCAAATTTTTATTTCAAATAACAAAGATAGGTGTTCAGTGTGTATTAACCAATTTAATACTACTTTGATAATCCACCAGGGAGTATTACCTATTTACCATCATATGTGCTGAGCATTTTCAGCATTATTAGTGATACTTTTTACTGGATAATTTTCGCTTTTGATGAAAATTCGCCTTTTTAATAACTTTGATGAAAGCAAAAGTTGAAAGTTTAAAAAATTATGGTAAAGGCTGGTGGGGAAAATAGCATAAATAATGTCCTTTATAAATATGTCCCTCAGACTCCCATTTGATTTTATTGGTAAATAAAGAAAATCGGAACCTTAAAACTTTAAAAAGCGAAAAATTAACCTTAGAAAAACGAAATCGCAGATCGTATAACAGTAAATGCTGGAAAATAGTCTAACACCCCCCTGGGTACTTATTAGTATTGAGAAACACTCCACAATGTACTGACACCTCCATGGACCCATTGGCAGGCTAAATAAATAGCGAATTGGAATGGGTGAACAACGCAAAAATACACATTTTGCCATTTTATAAATATGCTTGAGCGGTTACCACAGCGATGTATGGTGAAAAGTTTTACAAACCTTTATAAATATGCCCCTAAGCTTGCCATGTTTCTGTGTCTTCTATGTATCACGGGAAAGTAGGAAATAGGGCTTTAATTTATTTTAGAACAACAAATGTGGAAAACGATTAATATTTAAAACGAGAAAACACAATTTAAAAAAAATAAAAACCTGTGCAATAGATGTTGATCGAAATTATCAGGAAAAACTGCTTGTTTTGCATAAAAAGAACATACAATACAGTCATTAAAATCATTTTAATGTCATTGCATGACTTTTTTTTTTAAATGACCATTTATACATTTATCACTGTTTCTAATTTTATTTTTTTTAACTATTTAGGTTAAAAAAGAAAGCCTTCAGTTAGTTCTCCGTGCAACTTGTGAGAAATTATATTAAAGGGACACTATACTGAAAAAATTAGCGTGTGTTTCTGCATGCCTTTAATCCAGCACACATTTTGTTTAGGAGCAGTATCCCCCCTCCCTCTTTTAACCACTCCCATTTCCATCCGACCTGACTTTTTTCCCAAGCCTGCACACAGCATACAGCATACAGCATTCTAACTGTCAAGACTCTGTCACCATTCCAACTACAGTAAAACTACGCAAAGAAGAATAGTTTTTGAGAACAAGGAACTTGATTGACAGCTGGATATACAGCTCGGTATATAGATGCCCTTTAATCTTTGGCAATATAACTTCCTGAATACTTTTTGCTTTCAAAAGCTTGTAGCCATGTGACCAGCTCTGCCTTTATTGATAGACAAAACCCCTCATCTTTTAATCTTTTTCATAAATATTTTCAAATCTAAAAACCTTTTATTTGCTTTTCTCAGATTGTGTCAAACTTGGGCAGAAGCAGATGGACATTTACTGTGTTTTTTTCTGTAAATGGATCCAGAAGTAATAAGGCAGGCACTACTGACATTACTCATCAGGTATGTTCACCGCTTCTACTAAAATGTAATATGTTATAGAGCACCCCCAAAACCTTATTTTTGTCACACTCTTCAAAGGTGCACTCAGACTAAGGAATTTACAGTATAACTCCACAATCATCCACTGATGCTTGCTCCGCCTCCTCTGCTGCTGCAGCATGCCCTTTCCATTCATGAGCAGCAGCAGTGAAGGCTTGTGTAGTGTTAAGTATGACAAAACTGGGGTTTTGGGGAGGTGCTCCATAACATATTACATTTTAGTAGAGGGGGTTGCCATACCCTTTAAGTTTCAGGAGCATGCTATCATCATGGAATAGCAGAGGTTGCAGATAATGTAATGAAAACATGCAACAGTTAGAAATATAATCCAGTGCTTATTTTAAAGGCAATGCTGCATACTTATATTTAAGCCAATGTTTTGGTAAAACAGATAACATACTAAAGGGGGACTAAATTACTGTTTTTAGAAATCTTGCCACCTGAAACAAACATTGAAAAGGTGGCCCTCCCAACCAAACCCCCCCCCCCCACCAATGATAGTGTCGTATAAGAGAAACACACTACCCTAATTTAGCAGTGAATTTTGTAGTTGTAAAACATGCATCATGATTTAGATTTCCTTGCTGGTTAACATGCCGTCTCTCTGAGTTATCAGAACACCTTCCTCCCAGAAACTTTAGAGCTACACCTAATCTACCATGGATTGCAGCATTTATGAGAAATTTAGCTTACACTCTGGCTGAGTTTGGAACTGGAAAGTGGACATTGGGGCTATAGATAATGCCCTGTCTCCAACATAAGGAAGGCACCTGGGTGCTCAACTGAAAGACTGATAACCCTTTGGCTGATGGAGCTACCACTTTGTGGAGGTTTATTTTTTACACAATCACTGCCTAATGTTTTGATAAAGTTTTTACTTTGTTATTCAAGATATTTCTCCCACACATTATTTTTGATATTTTGTCTTGTGTAAAGCTTTCTATTTCAAAGGGGATATTGTACAGGGCAATCTGTCTTGTGTTGTTTGGGGCATTTCACAGTTCTGAAATATAATTAGATACAATCTCCTTTGCAGAGAAATCCCAATGCTACTGCTTTGTACCAAGTGATGCAGTTTAAGAATAAGATCACTGCTCCGATATTATTAAACCAAATGGGCAGTTAAAAGAAAACCCTGGTGAGCACAAGATTTAACAAAGGGTCTCCTCTATGGATTTAATCATCCAATTCTGTCATTTCTATGTCTGGAAAGGAATATTATCCTCAGTAGGAACAGAGCTGTAACATCTCACTTACTGAACAGACATCCAACACCCTAATGTCCAACTGACTATTGTATAATAAATGGGATGTTAATGCACAGGAAGAATAAGATGAAAATACCACAAAACACTCAATTTAAACCAGGTCTTAACGCTGCATCAAAGGATTTACTAAAAGTTCCTAGTGCTCTGCTGTGCTATAATATTTGTTTATTATTGATTGTATTGCTTTCTTTGCATAGGCATGCTTAACATTTATGTACAGATAGGTCAAGAAAGCCCAAGTATCCTGATGTAGTAGACGTGGTAGTACCCTATAGAGACCTAGAAATATTCTAGGTACCTAAAAACAATTACATCATTCAGATAAGGTATCTTTAAAGTGCATTATTTATTACATATCAACACCTAATCAACACCAAACATAACAAACATAAATATTACAAAAATAGTTAAAACATCTCTCAGAAAAACAACCATATGTGCAATGAACAGTTTACACAATTGGATAAATGGTACACCAAGTTAATATTATGAATGGCTCTAGAATCCACTTTGTAATGAAGTACTTATGTCCTGTAAAAGTATTTATTCCAAGCATATCTGATGTTAACCAATCTAGGGGCCAACGTTCGGCACACCAGCGCCCTTTAAAATATGCCCCGAAACCTATACTCCCTGCGGCGTCTGTAAATATTTCAAGATCGACATTGGATGTTTCCTGTTCCTGCCAACATGTGTGACCTGGGAATTCAACTAGGAAATGCTAGGAAAGTCCTCCTTCATAAGTTTGGTTACTCTTAAGTAATGGTGAGGTTTGGCTATCCCTTTTGTAGCCAATAATAATCTTCCCATCGGGAGGACTCTACATGCGAAAACCATGTGCCCCAGTAGGGATTGCATTTGTCGCAAGGTAATTTTATTTGCTGATATAGATCTCTCTATTAAATTTAACAATTTTGTTATTTTTTCATCAGGAAGGCGAAATATCATTCTTTCTGAATCGATTTTTATCCCTAAGAATGTAAGGACTGTAAAAGGACCTTCTGTTTTGTTAATAGCTATGGGCACTCCAAAATGTGACATTTCATTTTTGAAATCCTGTAATAATTTCAAACATATTTCCAAATCTTTAGGGCCTACAAATAAAAAATCGTCCAAATAATGTAACATTGACTCTACTCCCGAATAAATTCTAACCTCCCATCTAAAAATGAACTAAAAACTTTGAAGTAATAACAGGATATGGAGCATCCCATTGGTTATGCCATATCTATAAAGAACGGATCCCTCACCTTACATCCCAGGAGGTGGAAGCAGTCAGGGTGGATTGGGAGCAATCTAAAGGCAGTCTGCACATCCGATTTTGCCAAAAGGGCTCCCGCAGCACGTACCAATTTTAATACATTGTCGAATGATGTGTAGTGCACCCTCGATTCCTCCTTCTCGATCCCATCGTTCCCGGACGACCCTTTGGGGAATGACAAGTGATGAATTAATCGAAAAGATCCCACCTCTTTTTTAGGGACTAAACCTCGTAAATTTTGGAATGGTGGTTTTTGGAAAGGGCCCGCCATCCTCCCACTATTAACTTCTTTCATCACTTTTTGCCAAACAATCTCCTCATTGACTAAAGCAGATTTAAGGTTAGGAAACTGGATAAAGGAATCATTAGGGGTAAAAGGTATCCAAAAACCTGCTTCGAACCCTGATTCAATCAATCTTGCCTCCCTTTTATTATCGTATATTTGGCTTGAGTCTTTCCATGCAAACTGGGGTCCTCTGTCTTCTGAGAAGTGGACAACTGTCCCTGCTTAAAACATCTTGCTGCTGGGTGAGCTCCATTTCAGAAGGAACACTCGTGTCTGTATTTACAAGATGAGAACCACCTACAGTGACTCTCATTGTATAGCCAGCATACGCCTTTTCTTCCCCTGGCTGCCGACGCCCCAGTTGCTGAAGCACCGGCTCCCCTCTGAAAAGGGGGTGATGCTATAGGTGTCATGATCAGCAACCATAGGCTAAGATCTTGATAGTCCCATTTAAAAAATCTGTGTGCTGCCATTTTGAAACGGACCCCATAGGAACACGGTCGGCTGCTCTGCTCCTGGTTGCCTCCTTCTGAGGGTTTGCTTTTCTCTTGCCAGGGGAAACGGTACACCTTCGTTTTCCTTTTGTGTCCAATTCAGGTAAAGAGCGTTCAGGGGGTCTGGACCTTCTGCTTTGCTCTGAAGGAGCCTCTGTCCTGTCAGCCTGTTGTGAGTTGAAAGGGGTGCTCCGTGCCACCAGGTTGTGCAGCCATTCCTGACCATGAGCCAGTGCTGCATCTTTCACTTTCTCCATCAGTGTGCTCTAAGGTAAGGGTTGAATCCATACTCAAGGGAGATGTTCTTACCTATACCTCAGCTATCAACTAGCTGACTGATTTACTAATCTCCCGCTCAAAGTTTTCACTCCTCAAGCCCACCCCTTTGCCCCCCCATCCAATCAGCTCCTGTTGCTATGCATCTTTTACCATAACCTTGTCCCATTGGGCCACTTGGCCAATGCCTGTCACCAGCCTATTTTGTCTGTTGCCAGGCTGTCATTCTGTGGCACTCATCCTCCGATAATTGCTAGCTTGGTGTCAGAAATCCATAAAGATCCTACGTACGTTTCGCCCATATCGCCAATTGTGGGCAGGGCTTTTTCCATTTTTTATGCACTAGAAACTTTATATTTGGAGCCTGTTTTTGAACTTTTACAGGACACTTTACAGGACACTTTATTACACTTTATTACAAAGTGGATTCTAGAGCCATTCGGAATATTAACTTGGTGTACCGTTTATCCAATTGTGTACACATTGCACATATGGTGTTTTAACTAATTTTGTAATATTTATGTTTGTTAAAGAACAGTCAATTTTTGGTGTTGATTAGGCAATTAATTGGTATATGTAATAAATAATGCACTTTAAAGATACCTTATCTAAATGACGTAATTGTTTTTAGGTACCTAGAATATTTCTAGGCCTTAATTGGGTAATACCACCTGTGCTACATCAGGATACTTGGGCTTTTTTGCCCTATCTGTACATATTCATTAAGTACTGTATATACTCGAGTATAAGCCGAGATTTTCATGCTTTAAAATTAGCCTGAAAACCTAACCTCGGCTTATATTCGGGTCAAGTCCTAATTTAGATTCAAATGCTGCAATTGCGGATCCCTTTATATTTAAGATGGTGTATATCCAAGGTCCACCCTACTTAATGTACGCTTAACATTTAGTTCCCTTTTTTATGTTTGTGAAAGCTCTTTAATTAAAGGAGTCTTTTTTTTAAGCTTCTGTCAAATGTTTCTCGTTCAACTGACTATAAAGACTGGGCTTAAAACGAACTTAAAAGTTAGGACCCAGCAAAATAAAACAAACCTTGAAGTGGTTCCTGGGCTTAATGTAATTTGGCTAAATTATTGATCGAATTGTTTTAATTTATCTAGAGTGAAGGGCAGGCTTTGTTAAGTAGCAGTTCAATGGTAATGCAAAATGTAAGCGATTCAATTGGATGTGCACTAGGCTTCTTTTTTTCGCATGTAGTATATTAATTTGGTCACTAGTTGCACTCTGTGTCGATTTATACTATCCTCTTTATATATATATATATATATATAAAGCTGGGTACACACATTAACCATAAAGGGACGTTCATAGTCGGCCTCAGGATTGCTCGGAACTGCCAGATAATTTCCCTTTAAGTAATACCAGAACAAAGATCCAAACGAGGGAGCACACTATAAGTGTAGAATCAATACTTATGTGACACAACACCGACGTTCGGGACTGCAATGTCCCTTCCTCAGGTATAACCAGTGCACAGTGAGTTACAAACATATATACCCTAAGTCCCACCCTTAGGCCATGTGGCATTGTGACTGACAGCCAGGGCATCAAAGTGAGGCTGTACAAATCAAGGCAAACAAAGTGCAAATGCTTACTTAATCTAGTGAATAATACAATAATACTTTTAAAAATCTCTAATAAATTCAGTCACAATATAAAACAGTGTTCATAAATTAAGTGTTAAACATTATCATATGGTGTACTAAAAATATAGTATTTTATAATAACCTTGTAAAATATAGTGTGACATAAAAACTTAATTTTAAAACCAGTAAAACATAATATTATTATTATGGTTTTACGGTTTTAAAATAATGTTTTTATGTCACACTATATTTACACTGGTCTATTATAAAATACTATATTTTTAGTACACCATATGATAATGTTTCACTTATATGAACACGTTTTATATTGTGACTGATTTATTAGAGATTTTAAAAGTATTATTGTATTTATTCACTAGATAAGTAGCATTTGCACTTTGTTTCCTTGATTTGTCACCTCACTTGATGCCCTCTGCATCCAATGCCACATGGCCTAAAGGGTGGGACTTAGGTATATATGTTTGTACTCACTGTGCACTGGTTATACCTGAGGAAGGGACATTGCAGTCCGCAAACGTCGTGTGTTGTTCACAATAAAGTATTGATTCTACACTTATAGTGTGCTCCCTCGTTTGGATCTTTGTTCTGGTATTACTTAAAGCTCGTGGAGTAGAGAGCTGAGGGATAGCACCTATCTATTGTCTGGCAGCAAGCCAACAGCGGTGTGCTAGAGTGTTTCTGAACTGTATTGCAGATAATTTCCCTTGCCTGTGGTCGTCTCCCTGTACTAAAGTATATAAAATATGTGCAGTCCCAAGCATTCTCCTATTCTTTACTTAGGGATGAGATGTCTGAACTTCGCAAATCCGTCCGCTTGAGGATCCGTGAATTTTCGAAGAAATTCGAAAATCTGCAAGCGGACCCATTAAAACCTATTAAAATGAAAGTTCGGCAAAATCCATTCTTCGAAAATACGAGGATTCTTCGAAATAGAGGGATTCTTCGAAAATACGGGGATTCTTCGAAAATCCGAGGATTTTTCGAAAATCCGAGGATTCTTCGAAAATACAGACCCGAAAATGTGGTTTGCTCCGTCCAAAATTTTTCAAAAAAGCAGTTCGGAAAAGTTTGGAAGGCGGAAAACCGGAAAATCCGCGATATTCGCCGTTCGCGAACGAGGTAAATCCGCCGCGGATCCAGATTCTGATCCGCAAACTGGGCCATCACTACTTAGGGAGAATGCTCGTGACTGTGTATAGGGGGAATTTAAAAAAAAAAAATGCTATAGATTCTGTCTGTCATCTTTAAACAACTTTGCTGTGTATACCCAACTTGTAACTTGTAGGCCAGAACTGTAGTTGTGCACTTATGGCATATAGAGATGAACTGGCGAGTCTTATTTCGACAGTGGCTCCATTGAAGTTCCAAAAAACCTTTTCGAATCAAATTGAATCATACTTTTTCTTATTTTCAATGGCTAATTTTGAGTATTGGATAGCATTTTTCTAATGTCATTTCAGATTTTTTTTTAATTATCTTAAAATTTCGATTTTTCATTTTTTTGGATGAAAAGTTCAGAGTTTCTAAAATTTTTGGAAAAAAATGTATGATCTGCAGAATTTGAAAATCACCAGTTCTGAATCAAAACCAGGTTTGTTTCGGGAAACCGGGATTCATCATTGTTATCACTGATAAGTATCTAGCAATTGCCTACATTGTATTATTGTAATATATTTATACTTATATATATATTTATTGTTTCCTGTCTGTGTTGCCTCACTTATCGCAACCTTCCGATAAAACTTGAAATGTGACAAGTACCTAACATTCAATTCGCTGGTCAATATCACACAAGGTAAAATCATAAAGAAGAAGGTGATCTTGGGAATATTTATAAAACATTAATTTCTTACTAGTATTCCTCAATCTTTTTATCTGTGGGGAACCCTCAAAACTACTCTCAGGGAACCCTTACATAAAATAATGATTATATATATTATTTCTCTTTTTCTTTCTCGGCCATCAAATCATCAAAATGCATAATTTATACAAATATAAATGATAGATCTATAAATATATCTCTATTTAAAAAAATGCACTCAAATTCCCCACAGGGATGGGTCTATACCAGTGTTTCTCAATCTTTATATCCTTATGGAACCCTTGAAAATCTCAGGAAAGAAACTTCAATTAAAAGAAAAAACATTACCATATAAGTCGATGCGAGTATAAGACGAGGTACCTATTTTTACCTGAAACATTTGTAAAACCTGATTGACTCGAGTATAAGTCGAGGGCAGAAATTATGACTACCACTGCCTATCTGATTCAGTATTGTTTTGTGGCTAAAGTTGCCCTTTAAATGGACAGAAGTATTCCCATGCATTAATCCCATACAGTAATAGCCAAATCCAGTACCAGTAACCCCCAATTCCTTGGCACTCCAGATGTTTGGAAACTACAACTCCCAGCATGCTTTGGCCGTGATCAGAATTAATGCCCACAATCATACGCTAAAGGCGTGGTATCGGAAAATAGTAATACCGTGCCTTCATAAATACGGTCAGCTAAATAATATATTTTAGAATGCTTGGGCAGTTGGAGGAGTGTGCCCTTTAATATTAAACACTACTGCAATTAAAAAAACTAATGTATTACGGTAAACAAGAGCTGGATTGGATATAAAAATTTAATGGATGGTGCTCTGTTGTGAATAAAGTACAGCTTTATCAATTGCATTGATTAATTAATCTATATGTATCTGTATAATCCACTTGATTGTACTGTATACTCTTTATTATTAAAGGAGAACTAAACCCAATTTTTTATACTCCAGAATCTGAAAACAACCCCCCTGCAAACCCATACCAGTAAAACTATAAAAATTAAAGTAAATGTAAGCCTGTTAGGAACTGGATAATGTATCTGTGTGTATGTGCAGTGTTAGACCACACCTCCTGACCTAAGTCACATGCTTCCTTGCTTTATCTGTCCTGTAAAAGGATTGGCTAGAGATTATTAATGGGTGTGACCAACTGTAAAAAGTTTCTTCTTCCATCACGGACTGAGCATGTGGCAGAACATAATGGTCATTGACCAAACTGTGTGATACTAGAATGATGTGAAGTAAAGCACAAACCTTATGTTATTTAGGAAAATTTCCAGGCACCCGTATCAAAATGAGAGGTAAGACACAGATTACTGGTTTTATATCAAGGTGTTCTGCCTTCTGGTTCAGTGTTGTTCTGTGGTGTTAGTCCTTTAAGGAATAAGTACATTGCATTTCAACTAAATAACTTTAATGAGGCTTATGCATTGTGTGTTGTCCCTTCACCTGTTACAGACAACTATAATCCCCACATAGAAAGCCAGTCATCTTGAGAATTTAACTTTATGGACAGCTTGGCAGTAAATATGTGGAATATATTTCCTTAAAATGCAATCATCTCCATATGTTGCTCATATTAAACCACCCAAGGTGCTTATAATACTGGGGTTTTTTTTGCAATTGAGGTATATTCAGTTGTACAGTATTTGAGACACTAATGCAGATCCACCAAGTTAAGTTTGGAGCATCTATAATTTTCCAGATGGGTTCTGCATGCCTTGTAATTATATGAAGTTAAAGGTCTGATCCAATATGCAATAGGTGTCTGTTTTTCCTTTACTTTTAATGAACTAAACCTTTTTTTTAGCCATCAGATGTAATTTCTCTCTTGAAGTCTGTCCAAGATGCTGTAGTGTTCACCTGCCTATATTGCAGATGGCCATGGTCATGGCCAGCATAAAAAGCCTCCAGCATAGAACGATCAATGTAACATATGGAATACCTAATCCACAATAAAATATTTTAACCAGTTGATGTTAACCAGTACAGATAGATCTACAGATATAATCTATGTTATAAAAGGTAAGATCTCTCAAAAGTCTGTTAAGTTGTCAGCTAAAATAAACCATTTAGTCCAAATACTCTCCAGTGCTCTAAGTTTAACATTATATGACGAAACATAAAAGAGCAGAATCCACCCACCATTTTTCTTGGACACTGCAGTGTGGTCTCAGCCTTAAAGGGCATGTCCACCCCTTTTAAAAAAATGTTATATGTTGAAGGGCTAGTTCCCCCAGCCCCAACCGCTATATTATATTTATAAGAAAGTCCCCCATTCGTTACTTACCTTCCCTCTCTCCTCCGCCGCAATGCCCGGCCTTCTGCTTGCACAGAACTCCAAGCAGGGGGCCAGACTGGCAGCCGTGTCTGTGATTGGCTGAGAGGCAGCCAATCACAGACGTGGCTTCCGGCAGTTCAGAACTGCGGAGGAGAGAGGGAAGGTAAGTAAAGATCGGGGGACTTTCTTATAAATATTTTATTGCGGTTGGGGCTGGGGGAACTATCCCTAATATGTGTGAAAGGGGTTTTACACTAGGGGGAGGGAGAACAAAACGGGAGGGAGAGGGGGGAGGGAGTGAAGGGCTGCTCTGAGCAAGCCAAAAACCTCTGAGAGTACAGCTCAGAGGCAGAAACAATTTCACTGGTGGCCAGGCAACTGGTGGTCAGTTTTTTAACTTTGGAGAGACATTACAGGAGAACCATTTGGAGCTGGGATGTAAGGTAAGGATTTTTATACAGTACAGAGTGGGGCAACTAATGGGTTAAATTTTAGTTTTGGGGGTGGACATGCCCTTTAAAGAGCATGTCCACCTCTCATAGAAAGTGTTGCTGTAGTGGACACTAACCTACCCTCAACTTCCATATGTGTCTGTAAAAAGAAGAATCAGAAAGGTACTTACTGTGCTTCATTTCCACGGTGTTCAGACACGGCCCTCTGCTTGCAGGAAATTGCAAACAGGGGGCTGGACCGGCAGCAGCGTTCGTTACTGGCTGAGAAGCAGCCAATCACGGCTGCAGCTGATGACAGTGCAGAATGCCGGGGGAACGAGGCTCTGTAAGCACATTTCTATTTTTTACAAACAAATATAGCGGTTGGGGGTGGGAGTGTGATGCCCGGATTCCCCTAGTATACCTAGGTATGCCTAAAACCCAATCTACAGCCGCTGTCTTTACTTATAGACAAGCCCCCGGTCGTCAGGAGTCTTAGAGCGCAAGGTATAGACACTGAGGCCGGATATACTCTGGAAAAACGGAACACCAATGGAAATCACAGAACCTGGAAGACAAGGAAAAATTACATGAATACAAGGATAATAATGAACAATGAGAAGAACAATGAAAAGAACAATGAACTAGACTAGGCTACTAGAACTAATAGCAGGGACCAGTAGCTTGGCTAACCAAAACTATAACAGGCAATGAGGCAAAAATGGAAACTGGCTTAAATAGGAAGAGGGACCAATGGGGAAGAGGGCTGTAGAAGTTTGATGCAGGATTGGCTGAATACAAAACTGATTGGATCTCCTCTGTCCAATTCACCTGTCAGCAGGGATGGAGGACATAAGAAGAGGCGCCTGTGCAGCGCTAGGAGAAACCAGCAGCAGCGCGCCTGGGAGAAGAGGCGCGTGCAGCTGAAGACGCCAGATGCGGTGAGATAATGTCAGAAGAAGAGGACACAAACGTCACCGGAGAAGCCCGAAGTCGCGTGCACCGCGGGACCAAGGAGCAGGTAAGCAATGCTGCCTGACAGGAAGAGGGTCCACTACACTACAGAAAAAGATTTTCATGCTAGGGCACCAGACAGCAAACAGGGATTGGGAGGGAGGGGGTAAAGGGCTGCAGTGAACATTCCAGAAACGTCTCAGAGGTAAAAGTGGTCTTCACTTTCTGGACCTTTGGACAGACATTGCAGGAGAACCATTTGGAACTGGGATGTAAGATAAGGATTTTTATACAGTACAGAGTGGGGCCAGTAGTGGGGGATATTTTAGTTTTGGGGATGGACATTCCCTTTAATGCAGCTTTAAAACTATAATAGCCGATAGTGTCTCTCCATACATCACTCCTTTTGCCTCTAAGGTTATGCAATAAATGCTGATGTTGTTACTTACCTGTATCAGGATCCCAGATGTAGTAAATCTGTGTAACATTCCGATTCTGTTTTTTACAGTTTTGTGCGCTAAGACCTTCTTCAATACATGCGCTCAGTTGTTTCTAAAAAGCTCCAAAAGCTTGTTTTAACCCATTCTAATGCCATACTACATGGTTGGGAGTTAGCAGGTGTCTCCAGTGTTTGTTGTGCTTATTACAGCTCCCTAATAGTCCATCTAGAGTTATATAATCTTGAATTTCCAGTTTTACCGCACTTATTTGGCCTTTGAAATCCAGCTGTTACTAATGGACTGTAGAAGATAAATCACAGATTCTGTTTCAGATTGAAAGATAACAGCAAATGCCTATTAAAGGGTTCATGATTGTAAGAGCTGTTATTTTAAAATATCTGTGTTTAAAGTGGTATTTAGGCAAAGCTACGCATTGCTAGCCTGTAGTTAATAGTGCGCGCATAATAGCCCAGTGGAGTCTGTGTCATGTTTATCTGTAAATTAGATTTCCTTCGTCCCAATTTGTTTCCTCTCTGTATAACTGTATATATTCAGTGTAGCTCGGCAGCTGACTTTACACAGAAGAAAAGTAGCACAGGATACAGCTCCATTTGTGACCTATTCACCAATGTTAGCTCTAAGTTGTGCGCTTGTGCGTGTGCACACAACTTGGTGGGTCTGTGCACGCAGCTTACAATAGTGTGCGTGCATTTATCGAAACCATGTATTATTCTTAGCATAAAATAAGGACAAATAGGGGAACAGTGTGAAAACAATGGCCAAACAGTTTCAAAATATATGTACCTACCCTCTAACATTTCCCTTTAAATAGGTACACTATTGAAAAATGCATTGCTCAGAGCTGTGCTAGGATCAAGTTCACTTCATTATCCTCCCCCTGCAGCTCTGCACTATGTAGTTTCTATAAGTGTAACTATTAAAAACTATTAAAGGGGTGGTGTTGGAGGGAATGAGCCGTAATTGCTGCTGGGAAAAAAATGGTCTTTTGTAATATGTTGTGTATTTTTCATATAAAAAAAATCTGTTATTTTGTGCAACTATCATCTTAAAGGTTATTTCCCCTTGGTCAGAGATGTTTGTTTGTATTTTTGCTCTGAAAGACAGGAAACAAACAATGTTAAAGGGTCGATGATGTTTTCATATCGGCTACAGTCAGACAAACAGGGCGACTCAGGGCATTTACCGCTTTTGATGTGCTAGAGGGAATGGGGGTCAACTTCAATCTTTTTTGATAATGGCGCTGAAAGCTGATGTCAGAGGGGGCTCTGCAATTAGCTGACAGGCACGCAATTCAGATTTCCTCTGCTGAACCCAATCTGCAGGATTGACAGCACACCACTAATAGATCCTTTGACTAGATAATTAGACCAGTGGAATGAATTAACATTTGCTTTTCTATATAAATATTCAGTGTTGAAGTTCATTATGTGGCACGTGTTGTTTTTGGTGATTAGCGGAGATGCTTATGAGAAGCTTGTAACATTCATCTGTGCAGAATAGGTTCATTTAAAGAAAAATGGACCAGCTCACAAAGAGTTAATTAAAGTGATCCATCTCTGACCTTTCTATGTGCTTTAGTTCCTGAGATTTTTGCAGAAAAGTGTATGTTGTTTATACAGAGAGTCCTGCCCCTTTGCACTACTGGCCAATCACATCTCTGCACAAATTACATTTTCATTAATAAAAAAATTGAGAAAAATTGTTCTTTAATACAACTATCAGTAAATCACACTGCAAACCTCATTCTGTACCAGCTCCTCTACCAGGCTGTTATATTAAAGGACAACTAAAGCCTCAGAACAACATTGAATTAGAAAGCAAATCTCCTTGATATAAAAACAGTAATCAGTGTCTCACCTCTCAGTTTAATTTGGTTGTTAAGAAATTTAACTTTCCAACATGAGGTTTGTGTCTTATTTCCCAGTGTTTCGGTCACTGACCATTATGTTCTTTACACATGCTCAGTCCTAAGATAATTCAGGAACGTGTTACAGTTGGTCACAGCCTCTAGCCAATCCTTTTACAAGACAGAATAGTCAAGGGAGCATGTGACTGAGATCAGGGGTGTGGCCAGTCACTGTACATACAGTTATTTTTAATCCAGTTCTTCAATTGGTAAGATTTACTTTAATGTTATTTACTGTATTGCTATTTTACAGTTTATTGGTGTTTTAGAAGGAATATGTTCAGATTCTGCAGTGTAAAAATACTGAACACAGTATTTTCTGTAAGTATCTCAGGAACATAGCAAAGAAACATAGGAGATGACATAGGAGATGACTATAAATAGAACTGAAGTTGTTTTGGGTAAAGATTTTCATATACTTTGGTGAAGCTTTTTTTTAAAATTATTTAGGGGTTTTCACTGAAATTCTTTCCATCCAACGTGTGGTTTCTTTGCTTAAGACAAAATAACCTTAAAGGATTTTCCTTTTGAGAACACATACAATGCAGCCACAAAGTATGGGTGTTCCTTGCGAATTCTCCAGTTATACAATCACAACACACAACTGAAGTCCCCTCCCATTGAGTTTAGAGGCTATTACCAAAACAAAATGGGGAAATACAGTATTTGGTGATCTGACCTTCCAAAGCAGTAAGCTCCATCTGGAAGATTTACAGAAAGCCATGACACTCTCTTTGTGGCAGAAGCCCCACTGTAACATACAAGAAAACTTAATGCGCAGCATTTCTGTGTGATTTTTCTGTGCACTTGTATCGGCTTTTACGTGCATTTGCACTTGCATTTCCCTGGGGGTTATTGGTAAAAAATGCACCTTAAAAAAATCACAATGGATCACAGTTTGTAAAGTGAGGACTACTTTCCATGATTTACATTAAAAATAAACAGGGAGATTCAATAAAAGTTCTTAAAATGGTGCTAATTTGCCCCAACCAATCAGAATTTATTTAAGATTTGAAAGCTAACTTTTGATTGGTTGAGGCAAAATTAGCACCATTTTAAACTATAAGAACTTTCATTGAATAACCCTGAAAATGTCATTGCGGATCTCAAAATGGGAACAGAGGCAAAACGTGGCAACCTTTTGTGTGCAATGCTTTGTCAAGCCTCCTGACCTCAAACACCTGTTTCCCTGTCTAATCTGGACTGTCTCATGTTTAGCCAGATACTACTAGTGGGTGTGACCCGCAGTAGTTTAGGACTGGACATGTGGGTAGAATATACTGGTCAGTGACCAAAATGTGGAATGGTGGGAAATAAAACACAAACATGCTAGAAAAGGTAAGTTTACCAGCACCCACATAAAAATGACTACTGCTTTTATGCCAGGGTGCTCTGTCTTCTCATTTAGTGATGTTATTAGGCTTCAGTTGTCCTTTAAGCAAACTTGAGTCTATGCATGGTTACTTAGTAACATAGTAATTAAGTTTGAAATATAGTCCAACCTTTACACCCTACTCTTTAAAAAAGCTAAAAATGTGGGGAAAACTCCTTCCTAACTCCAAATTGGAAAGTATCCCTGGATCAACCAGAACTACAGTATATGTATTAATACCAGTAATTCTCAATATTATATAGTATCCCTGTAGCAATTAGAACTAAAGTATATGTATTAATACCAGTAGTTCTCAATATTACCGTATATATTCGAGTATAAGCCGACCCGTGTATAAACCGAGGTACCTATTTTTACCTCAAAAAGTAAGAAAATACTTAAGCCAAGGGTTGAAATTATGATCACTATTGACTTCTAATACTGTATTTATTTGCCCTTTAAATGGACAACAGTAGTCCCGTACAGTAATAGCCAAATCCAGTATGGCTATTACTGTATGGGAACTCTGCTGTCCATAAAAAAGCCTCATTCTTTGGCACTCCAGATGTTTCGAAACTACACCTCCTAGCATGCTTTAGTTGCTGGGAGTTGTAGTTTCCCAACACCTACAGTGCCAAGAAATGAGGCTTTTTTATGCCAGCGGGATCCCTGGATTCAAATGGGAGTTACCTTACATACAGAGAGAGCAGCAGCCGGGTTTTCAAGATAATTTTAAAGCCTGAAAACCTCGGCTTGTACTCAAGTATATATAGTGCCCCTGTACCAACCAGAATTACAGTATATGTATTAATACCAGTAATTCTCAATATTAAATAGTATCCATGTACCAACCAGAACTACAGTATATGTATTAATACCAGTAATTCTCAATATTATATAGTATCCCCATACCAACCAGAACTACAGCATATGTATTAATACCAATAATTCTCAATATTCTATTGTATCCCTCCTTTTTCTTACACCATCTGCGACACTTCCAGCTTTTACACTCACTCTGTCACCAGCTCCTCCGGACATAAACTCTAAGTGGACTCAAAATAGGCGATACTCAGGATCTCTGTGGTTTAAAGCTTTATTGAGTTGGAGTACACTTGGCTGGAATCTTTTTTGTAAAGTGGTCTGTAACCACTAACACATCAACACTTTCATTTCTATTGTTCTCTGCGAACCAAAAATCAATAAATACAAGTTCTAGCGGATGACTTGTAACTATGGATTTAAGAGGTGTCCTCTTCTTATGGTTCTGGAGTCTTACTCACTACGCATCTCTTGCACTGTCTCACATAATTCTTGATGTCTGCTTCCATGTGAATCCAAAAGAATCCTTCAGGGCCAAAGAGATCGTTCTGTCCTGACATTGATGTCCAGCATCATCATGATTACCCTTTAGAACCTTAAACCTAAGTGAATGAGGGACAACAAATTGATACATTTTTCTTCCTGATCTATATCTTGAAATCCTATAGAGAATTCCGTTATTTAACTTCAGTTTATCCCAGTGGTTCAACAACCGCAAAGTGTTTTGGGATTCAGAAGAACGTTCCCTTCTGGATGGTTTCCTTTTTCTTTAAACAAAATATATAGCCCTTGCCATTTCATCATCTTCATTTTGTTTCTTCTGAAGGTCTTCCAATGAAAACTTGGGAAGTGGAACAATTCCCTTCTGTAGCACAGCATGCATGTTGTCCTAGCAGGACCGTATACGGTATGGTAGTATCTCCTGGTCGCAAATGATTTTCAAATATAGCCTTAACTTCATTATTCGTAATTGAAACTCTTTGAGGGTTCACTGACAGATTGAATGATTTCTGAACAGTGTCTTTTTCAACGATTGTGCACAACTTCGGTAAATCTTGGTAGGGTTCACTTCTTATCTTGTTGTTGATACTTTGTCTGACAAATGGCTCTCGACTCAGAAGATCAGCCGGGATATTCTTTATTTCTGGCACATATTTTAAATCAAAGTTGTAGCTTGACAACCCATCTTTGTTCACAGGCATCCAACTTTGGCTTGGTCATAATATATGTCAGTGGATTGTTGTCTGTCCATGCGGTGAATCTGTGCCCTTTTAACCAGTGGCCAAATTTGTCACAAACAGCCCATTTTAAAGCTAAAAATTCCAAACGATGGGCTGGGTATATTGACTGAGATTTTGTTAAAGCTTTACTATCAAAAGAGATGTACTGTACTGTATTTCCTTCCCACATTTGGATAATTGACTGAGTACTGCTCCAAGTCCACCCATAGAGGCATCCATAGAGCAATGTCACTGTCTTCTGAAAAGCATTTTTCAGATTTTTAAACGCATTCTGGCATTCTTCATTCCAACTTTCTGGACTAAGCTTTACTGTCATGGTCTGCTTTCGCCTGCAACGTTTTGACTTCCCTTTTCCTTTTTTGGCTGTGGCTTCGAAATACTTGAGAATCCCGGTATGAAATGGGAATAATAATTTGCCAATCCCACAAAATGATCTGATCTTCTTTACCGATGGTGTTTTGCCGTCTTCTTCCATCAGGTCATTTGTAGTAACGCTTGTTATTGCTGATACCTTATCTGGATCTGTGGCAACCCCTTCTGGTCTTATAATATGGCCCAAAAACTTCACAGTGCCTCTTAAAAATGTGTATTTCTTCGGTGCCAACTTCAAACTGTGTTCATGTAACCGGCTGAAGACTATTGGAATTCTCTCAAGAGCTTCTTGTTCATTCTTGCCAAACACCAGTAAATCATCTAGATAGCATAACAAACTCAGATAGTTTTGTTCACCAAAAATTGACATCATCATTCAAGCAAAAGTTGCAGGACTGTTGCATAACCCTTGTGCCATACGGTTGTACTCAAATAGCCCAACAGGTATGATACAAGCTGTGTACTTTTTATCATCCTCATGGATAGGAATGTTGTAAAAACCTGATGTTAAGTCCATTGTGCTGAACCAACAGTTTCCACTAAGAGATGCCAGAGCATCAGCCTGATTTGGTAAAGCATAGGCATCCTTAATTGTTCTTGCATTCAGCCATCGGAAATCTGTACAGATTCTGGGCTCTCCTGATGGTTTCCATGCTAACTCAAATGGTGATGCCCATTCACTGCTAGACTTACGAATAATTTGCTTTTCTTCCATTTCATTCAAGACTTCCTGCATTTTTTGAAAGTGACCCGGAGGGAATCTTCTATAAGGGAGACGAAAGGTGTGTCGTCAGTTAGACATATTCGATGACAAAAACCCTTGGCTTCTCCACAATCCAATCTTCCTCTAGAAAAGATCTGTTCATGATAAACAATCAGCTCACCTAATTTTTGCTTCCAGTACTCTGACACTTCACATGAGTCTATATTCACTTCCTCTAATCCAAGATTCTTCAACTTTGTTCTGATATTTTTACATTCAGAATTGTCAAATGTAGAACACCTATCTTCCATTTTGGTGTTAAGAGTATATTCTTGCACTGAACATCGCTGGGATAGCAATACTTCTTCTTTTCCACCAAGATCGAGATCTTCTAAAGCTATACAAGGGTATACATCAGCTATTTTTGCATTCCTTCTAATGGTGAATTGCTTGTTAGTTGTATTAATCAATTTTACAGGGATCCATCTGTCGCCCATAATGGTGTGACTGTGCATCTTATTAGAACATTTCTTGGGCATGTCTTGGATGTAGTAGGCTCCACAATAACTGTACTACCAACTGATAACTCTGCCTTTTTCTCAAGCTTTCCCCACACTAAATGCTCTTGAAATGGTTGCATAGCAAGGCAGGAATTAAGCTTTACAGTGCCCACCTTCTCTGGGATCCTATCACCTCTCCATCGGATCACATTGGCTAGTAAATTCATAAATGACCTAGGCCTGGTTTCACTACCTTCCTTAGGGGTACCTAACATTGCCCAAGAACTCTCATCTTTCTTAAACCGGTGAGTAATATGTCTAATCCCATTTGTTCCAATAATTAAATCATCTACTTGGCCTGACACCACTAGCACTGGAACAATCATTTTACAGTCGAACATTTCTAGGTGTATGTCATAAACAGACTTTGGCTTTATCTTAATACCACCACAAACCACAAGTACAATAGCATTCGGTATGGCAGAGCATGGTTTCAACATTTTAGACTGTATTAGTTGTTGCTCGGTTTGCTCACTGATGCTACACACCATTGAGCCACTGTCAATCATGTCAGTTAACTGGCACTTTCCTTGAACAGTAACAGTAGTATGGAACAAGTTGTCATAGGGATCAATTTTCTGCAAGTGTTGAAATATCACCTGTGTACCTTTTGGCATTTCTTGAACACACTGATTATATAACACTTCCATATCTCCATACTCGTCAGTAGATGGGGTCTGAGAGCTTGGGGCTACACTTCACACAATACAAGAATTGTGGAAGCACTCCAATTAGGCTAATTTACAACTATATTTAGTGGAAGTGCTACTGATCTGGTCAAACATTTATACAAACATAGAAAAGATAATCAATGCACATTCCTAGGCCCCATACAATATCATATTATCTGCACACTGGCATACTTTATAAACAAAGGGGTTTTAGTATACATTACTGTGATCACATGAATGAAAAGCCTTCCAACCACGTCAAGGTAACCCCAGTCTGGAAGGTCCTAACGTCTAACCTTTTCAATTTCTTTTACTTCAATTACGATTAGCAAACTTTTGCATTTCTCATCCTTACACACTGGATCCATATAACAGGCTCTCTCCCTTCCCCCTTAGCCCTTTGGCTTTTTAAAATGAGGGAAGAGGCCATCCAGTGCTTTATTTTAAAGGCATAGGACCTCCCATTAAAGGGGCGTGTTGGGGGTGCTATTACCACATGGAGGCTTGACCAAGCCTCCCAATAAATACATACAATGCAAGAATTGTGGAAATTTTACATTTTTTAGTTACAATACTCTGGACCATTTTATTCTCAGTCCTCAACCTCTTGTCCCTGTGGTAACTATCCATCATTTCCTGCACTTCACTTACAGTCCATTTCTCAGCAGGCTTACATCTAAGCATGGTTTTCAATTCTGACTCTGGGCAGTGTCGGATGAACATCATCGCTACCTCATGCCCTGGGTCCTCCACACACTTTCCCTGCCTCTTTAGGCATTCGTTAGCAAGATCAATGACATGGTTTAAATGAATCCAGTAATCTAGTCTACTCTCACTAGGTTTAGGCAGTGTGGAATAAAAGTCTGCCTAGGGAGTCACCGTGGAGATCACTTCCCGAAAATGTTGTTTCAGTATATTGTAGATAACACTAGGGTCCTTCTTTATATCAATAGATGGATTGTTTCTCACCCCAATTTTAACTAGTTCTCTTGCACGGCCCATCAATTTATCCATTATCTCTTTACCACGTTCGACAGTTTGGTAACCTTTCTTGTTGAGAAAAGACTGCATCATCTCCTCCCACTCATACACACTACACCTATCACTCTCATCTCCCCTAAATATTGGGGGTTCTTTTACATTTGCCTTCAGTACAAAATTTAATTTAGCCCAATCCTGAGTTTGCTGCTAACTTTCTGGTGTGATGGAATACTGTCTGGTGTTATGAGCTGACAGACCTTCTATAATAGAGTGGCTAATCTGCTGTCCAACCTCCCTGATTACATCTGACATAACCTGTGAATTCTGAAACGTGTTTTGCACATTGCTAGATGTATGTCTATCATGGGAGTCGGTAACATAGCTCATGTTTTCCTAATATGTCCTGTGCTGGTCTGACACTTCTGGTACACCTGAATCATTAGATACAAATAAATTAGACCTTGTAAATAAATTTCCAGCCTGATCTACCGTTGTAGAAAAACCTGCATTAGCATCATGGTTATAAGATGCATTCATATTCTGTGACTGTTCACACAACGGAAAACCCCTCCCTAGTACCAAAGCTGTGGAGTAGTAAAGTCCTAGGGGAGGTCTGCAGTGTTCTGACATTTCCTCTTTAGAAAGCTCCGGAAGAACACAGTCTCTTATTCAAACCTTTCAGATACAGTCCCCTTATTACACGTGTCCACTTGTCTGTCTGGATCGCTGTTGATGACTTTAGGTATCTTTACTGGTCACTTTGTGCTGGATGATGAAATCCGGGTAACGGCACCAAGTGTAACCCTCCTTTTTCTTACACCATCTGCGACACTTCCAGCTTTTACACTCACTCGGTCACCAGCTCCTCCGGACATAAACTCTAAGGGGCCTCAAAGGAGGCGATACTCAGGATCTCTGTGGTTTAAAGCTTTATTGAGGTGGAGTGCACTTGGCTGGAATCTGTAAGACAACAGGGAACACTGCCACTATCTGGTATACAGCCATGCCACCAGCCCACCTCTCCCACAGTCAATCTTTACACTGAACAATATAAAACAATGATCGTATAGTGGATTTTACATTGAACAATAATATAAAACTAACAGCAACATACCTGTAAGACAACAGGGAAACACTGCCACTATCTGGTATACAGCCATGCCACCAGCCCACCTGTTATAACAGGCAGTTATTATAATACATTCCCACATACATGTTACAGGACATATATAGCAATGAACACAGAAAAATGAACAAGGGAAAACCATCTACAAAGATATTACAGTAGAGTGACATGGGATACAGCATGTCTTACATACAGCAGCCATTTCAGGAAGAGCACATTGCTCTTCTAACTTTACATATTTACTCAGATAAGCATGTACTGCAGGGTCTACAGGTTACCAAAAAGCATATGGTCACCTCTTTACATTCTACAGAACTATGATGGACGTATATCATAACCTTTTACAACAGATAAATTAACTTTAGCCTTAGAGAACACAGACAGAGATCCTACCTCTCCCACAGTCAACCTTTACACTGAGGAGACCAAACCAACTGGCAGAATACACAGGGGGCTCTAAGTTTGTCTGTTAAAACTTCCCTCAGTTCTATCTAATGACACATTTGAAGTGGTTTATTTTATATGTCCTAACATGTCCTAACACTCTGCTTAAAGCTTTTGAATATCTTAAACTATATTTAACAATTTCTGCTGCTCCTGCATATTGGTATGACCCTATTACTGGTATTATTACCAGTAATTCTCAATATTATATAGTATCCCTGTACCAACCAGAACTACAGTATATTTATTAATACCAGTACTTCTTATATAGTATCCCTGTACCAAACAGAACTACAGTATATGAATTAATACCAGTAATTCTCAGTATTATATAGTATCATCGTACCAACCAGAATCACAGTATATGTCTTAATACCAGTAATTCTCAATATTATATAGTATCCCTGTACCAATCAGAACTACAGTATATGTATTAATACCAGTAATTCTCAATGTTATATAGTATCCCTGTACCAACCAGAACTACAGTATATGTATTAATACCAGTAATTCTCCATATTATATAGTATCCCTGTACCAACCAGAACTACAGTATATGTATTAATACCAGTAATTCTCAATATTACATAGTATCTCTGTACCGACCAGAACTACAGTATATGTATTAATACCAGTTATTCTCAATATGATATAGTGTCCCTGTACCAACCAGAACTACAGTTTATGTATTAATACCAGTAATTCTCAATATTATATAGTATCCCTTTACCAACCAGAACTACAGTATATGTATTAATACCAGTAATTCTCAATATTATATAGTATCCCTGTACCAAGCAGAACTACAGTATATGTATCAATACCAGTAATTCTCAATATTATATAGTATCCCCGTACCAACCAGAACTTCAATATATGTATTAATACCAGTAATTCCTATGTATCCCTCCTTTTTCTTACACATCTGCGACACTCCAGCTTTTACACCACTCTGTCACCAGCTCCTCCGGACATAAACCAATTGGACTCAAAATAGGCGATACTCAGGATCTCTGTGGTTAAAGCTTTATTGAGTTGGAGTACACTTGGCTGGAATCTTTTTTGTAAAGTGGTCTGTAACCACTAACACATCAACACTTCATTTCTATTGTTCTCTGCGAACCAAAAATCATAAATACAAGTTCTAGCGGATGACTTGTAACTATGGATTTAAGAGGTGTCCTCTCTTATGGTTCTGGAGTCTTACTCACTACGCATCTCTTGCACTGTCTCACATAATTCTTGATGTCTGCTCCATGTGAATCCAAAGAATCCTTCAGGGCCAAGAGATCGTTCTGTCCTGACATTGATGTCCAGCATCATCATGATTACCCTTTAGAACCTTAAACCTAAGTGAATGAGGGACAACAATTATACATTTTTCTTCCTGATCTATATCTTGAAATCCTATAGAGATTTCCGTTATTTAACTTCAGTTTATCCCAGTGGTTCAACAACCGCAAAGTGTTTTGGGATTCAGAAGAACGTTCCCTTCTGGATGGTTTCCTTTTTCTTTAAACAAAATATATAGCCCTTGCCATTTCATCATCTTCATTTGTTTTCTTCTAGGTCTTCCAATGAAAACTTGGGAGTGGAACAATTCCCTTCTGTAGCACAGCATGCATGTTGTCCTAGCAGGACCGTATACGGTAGGGTAGTATCTCCTGGTCGCAAATTATTTTCAAATAGCCTTAACTTCATTATTCGTATTGAAACTCTTTGAGGGTTCACTGACAGATTGAATGATTTCTGAACAGTGTCTTTTTCAACGATTGTGCACAACTTCGGTAAATCTTGGTAGGGTTCACTTCTTATCTTGTGGTTGATACTTTGTCTGACAAATGGCTCTCGACTCAGAGATCAGCCGGGATATTCTTTTATTCTGGCACATTTTTAAATCAAAGTTGTAGCTTGACAACCCATCTTTGTTCACAGGCATCCAACTTTGGCTTGGTCATAATAATGTCAGTGGATTGTTGTCTGTCCATGCGGTGAATCTGTGCCCTTTTAACCAGTGCCAAATTTGTCACAACAGCCCATTTTAAAGCTAAAAATTCCAAACGATGGGCTGGGTATATTGACTGAGATTTTGTTAAAGCTTTACTATCAAAAAGATGTACTGTACTGTATTTCCTTCCACATTTGATAATTGACTGAGTACTGCTCCAAGTCCACCCATAGAGGCATCCATAAGCAATGTCACTGTCTCTGAAAAGCATTTTTCAGATTTTTAAACGCATTCTGGCATTCTTCATTCCAACTTTCTGGACTAAGCTTTACTGTCATGGTCTGCTTTCGCCTGCAACGTTTTGACTTCCCTTTTCCTTTTTTGGCTGTGGCTTCGAAATACTTGAGAATCCCGGTATGAAATGGGAATATAATTTGCCAATCCCACAAAATGATCTGATCTTCTTTACCAGTGGTTTTTTGCCGTCTTCTTCCATCAGGTCATTTGTAGTAACGCTTGTTATTGCTGATACCTTATCTGGATCTTTGGCACCCCTTCTGGTCTTATAATATGGCCCAAAAACTTCACAGTGCCTCTTAAAAATGTGTATTTCTTCGGTGCCAACTTCAAACTGGGTTCATGTAACCGGCTGAAGACTTTGGAATTCTCTCAAGACTTCTTGTTCATTCTTGCCAAACACCAGTAAATCATCTAGATAGCATACAAACTCAGATAGTTTTGTTCACCAAAAATTGACATCATCATTCAAGCAAAATTTGCAGGACTGTTGCATACCCTTGTGCCATACGGTTGTACTCAAATAGCCCAACAGGTATGATACAACTGTGTACTTTTTATCATCCTCATGGATAGGATGTTGTAAAAACCTGATGTTAAGTCCATTGTGCTGAACCAACAGTTTCCACTAAGAGATGCCAGAGCATCAGCCTGATTTTGGTAAAGCATAGGCATCCTTAATTGTTCTTGCATTCAGCCATCGGAAATCTGTACAGATTCTGGGCTCTCCTGATGGTTTCCATGCTAACTCAAATGGTGATGCCCATTCACTGCTAGACTTACGAATAATTTGCTTTTCTTCCATTTCATTCAAGACTTCCTGCATTTTTTGAAAGTGACCCGGAGGGAATCTTCTATAAGGGAGACGAAAGGTGTGTCGTCAGTTAGACATATTCGATGACAAAAACCCTTGGCTTCTCCACAATCCAATCTTCCTCTAGAAAGATCTGTTCATGATAAACAATCAGCTCACCTAATTTTTGCTTCCAGTACTCTGACACTTCACATGAGTCTATATTCACTTCCTCTAATCCAAGATTCTTCAACTTTGTTCTGATATTTTTACATTCAGAATTGTCAAATGTAGAACACCTATCTTCCATTTTGGTGTTAGAGTATATTCTTGCACTGAACATCGCTGGGATAGCATACTTCTTCTTTTCCACCAAGATCGAGATCTTCTAAAGCTATACAAGGGTATACATCAGCTATTTTTGCATTCCTTCTAATGGTGAATTGCTTGTTAGTTGTATTAATCAATTTTACAGGGATCCATCTGTCGCCCATAATGGTGTCTGTGCATCTTATTAGAACATTCTCTTGGGCATGTCTTGGATGTAGTAGGCTCCACAATAACTGTACTACCAACTGATAACTCTGCCTTTTTCTCAAGCTTTCCCCACACTAAATGCTCTTGAAATGGTTGCAAGCAAGGCAGGAATTAAGCTTTACAGTGCCCACCTTCTCTGGGATCCTATCACCTCTCCATCGGATCACATTGGCTAGTAAATTCATAAATGACCTAGGCCTGGTTTCACTACCTTCCTTAGGGGTACCTAACTTGCCCAAGAACTCTCATCTTTCTTAAACCGTGAGTAATATGTCTAATCCCATTGTTCCAATAATAAATAATCTACTTGGCCTGACACCACTAGCACTGGAACAATCATTTTACAGTCGAACATTTCTAGGTGTATGTCATAAACAGACTTTGGCTTTATCTTAATACCACCACAAACCACAAGTACAATAGCATTCGGTATGGCAGAGCATGGTTTCAACATTTTAGACTGTATTAGTTGTTGCTGCTCGGTTTGCTCACTGATGCTACACACCATTGAGCCACTGTCAATCATGTCAGTTAACTGGCACTTTCCTTGAACAGTAACAGTAGTATGGACACAGTTGTCATAGGGATCAATTTTCTGCAAGTGTTGAAATATCACCTGTGTACCTTTTGGCATTTCTTGAACACACTGATTATATAACCTTCCATATCTCCATACTCGTCAGTAGATGGGGTCTGAGAGCTTGGGGCTACACTTCACACAATACAAGAATTGTGGAAGCACTCCAATTAGGCTAATTTACAACTAATTTAGTGGAATGCTACTGATCTGGTCAAACATTTATACAAACATAGAAAAGATAATCAATCACATTCCTAGGCCCCATACAATATCATATTATCTGCACACTGGCATACTTTATAAACAAAGGGTTTTTAGTATACATTACTGTGATCACATGAATGAAAAGCCTTCCAACCACGTCAAGGTAACCCCAGTCTGGAAGGTCCTAACGTCTAACCTTTCTTCAATTTCTTTTACTTCAATTACGATTAGCAAACTTTTGCATTTCTCATTCTTACACACTGGATCCATATAACAGGCTCTCTCCCTTCCCCCTTAGCCCTTTGGTTTTTTTAAATGAGGGAAGAGCCATCCAGTGCTTTATTTTAAAGGCTAGGACCTCCCATTAAAGGGGCGTGTTGGGGGTGCTATTACCACATGGAGGCTTGACCAAGCCTCCCAATAAATACATACAATGCAAGAATTGTGGAAATTTTACATTTTTTAGTTACAATACACTGGACCATTTTATTCTCAGTCCTCAACCTCTTGTCCCTGTGGTAACTATCCATCATTTCCTGCACTTCACTTACAGTCCATTTCTCAGCAGGCTTACATCTAAGCATGGTTTCAATTCTGACTCTGGCATGTCGGATAACATCATCGCTACCCCATGCCCTGGGTCCTCCACACACTTTCCCTGCCTCTTTAGGCATTCGTTACAAGATCATGACATGGTTTAAATGAATCCAGTAATCTAGTCTACTCTCACTAGGTTTGGCAGTGTGGAATAAAAGTCTGCCTAGGAGTCACCGTGGAGATCACTTCCCGAAATGTTGTTTCAGTATATTGTAGATAACACTAGGGTCCTTCTTTATATCCAACCAGAACTACAGTATATGTATTAATACCAGTAATTCTCAATATTATATAGTATCCCCATACCAACCAGAACTACAGTATATCAATTAATACCAGTAATTCTCAATCATTGTATCCCCCTTTTTCTTACACCATCTCGCGACACTTCCAGCTTTTACACTCACTCTGTCCCCACTCCTCCGGACATAAACTCTAAGTGACTCAAAATGCGATACTCGGATCTCTGTGGTTTAAAGCTTTATTGAGTTGGAGTACACTTGGCTGGAATCTTTTTTGTAAAGTGGTCTGTAACCACAACACATCAACACTTTCATTTCTATTGTTCTCTGCGAACCAAAAATCAATAAATACAAGTTCTAGCGGATGACTTGTAACTATGGATTTAAGAGGTGTCCTCTTCTTATGGTTCTGGAGTCTTACTCACTACGCATCTCTTGCACTGTCTCACTAATTCTTGATGTCTGCTTCCATGTGAATCCAAAGAATCCTTCAGGGCCAAAGAGATCGTTCTGTCCTGACATTGATGTCCAGCATCATCATGATTACCCTTTAGAACCTTAAACCTAAGTGAATGAGGGACAACAAATTGATACATTTTTCTTCCTGATCTATATCTTGAAATCCTATAGGATTCCGTTATTTAACTTCAGTTTATCCCAGTGGTTCAACAACCGCAAAGTGTTTTTGGGATTCAGAAGAACGTTCTCTTCTGGATGGTTCCTTTTCTTTAAACAAAATATATAGCCCTTGCCATTTCATCATCTTCATTTTGTTTTTTCTGAAGGTCTTCCAATGAAAACTTGGGAAGTGGAACATTTCCCTTCTGTAGCACAGCATGCAGTTTGTCCTAGCAGGACCGTATACGGTATGGTAGTATCTCCTGGTCGCAAATTATTTTCAAATATAGCCTTAACTTCATTATTCGTAATTGAAACTCTTTGAGGGTTCACTGACAGATTGAATGATTTCTGAACAGTGTCTTTTTCAACATTGTGCACAACTTCGGTAAATCTTGGTAGGGTTCCTTCTTATCTTGTTGTTGATACTTGTCTGACAAATGGCTCTCGACTCAGAAGATCAGCCGGGATATTCTTATTTCTGGCACATATTTTAAATCAAAGTGTAGCTTGACAACCCATCTTTGTTCACAGGCATCCAACTTGGCTGGGGTCTAATAGTCAGTGGATTGTTGTCTGTCCATGCGGTGAATCGGTGCCCTTTTAACCAGTGGCCAAATTTGTCACAAACAGCCCATTTTAAAGCTAAAAATCCAAACGATGGGCTGGGTATATTGACTGAGATTTTGTTAAAGCTTTACTATCAAAGATGTACTGTCTGTATTTCCTTCCCACATTTGGATAATTGACTGAGTACTGCTCCAAGTCCACCCATAGAGGCATCCATAGAGCAATGTCACTGTCTTCTGAAAAGCATTTTTCAGATTTTTAAACGCATTCTGGCATTCTTCATTCCAACTTTCTGGACTAAGCTTTACTGTCATGGTCTGCTTTCGCCTGCAACTTTTTGACTTCCCTTTTTTCCTTTTTGGCTGTGCTTCGAAATACTTGAGAATCCCGGTATGAAATGGAATAATAATTTGCCAATCCCACAAAATGATCTGATCTTCTTTACCGATGGTGTTTTGCCGTCTTCTTCCATCAGGTCATTTGTAGTAACGCTGTTATTGCTGATACCTTATCTGATCTGTGGCAACCCCTTCTGGTCTTATAATATCCCAAAAACTTCACAGTGCCTCTTAAAAATGTGTATTTCTTCGGTGCCAACTTCAAACTGTTTCATGTAACCGGCTGAAGACTATTGGAATTCTCTCAAGAGCTTCTTGTTCATTCTTGCCAAACACCAGTAAATCATCTAGATAGCATAACAACTCAGATAGTTTTGTTCACCAAAATTTACATCATCATTCAAGCAAAAGTTGCAGGACGTGTTGCATAACCCTTGTGCCATACGGTTGTCCTCAAATAGCCCAACAGTATGATACAAGCTGTGTACTTTTTATCATCCTCATGGATAGGAATGTTGTAAAAACCTGATGTTAAGTCCATTGTGCTGAACCAACAGTTTCCACTAAGAGATGCCAGAGCATCAGCCTGATTTGGTAAAGCTAGCAATCCTTAATTGTTCTTGCATTCAGCCATCGGAAATCTGTACAGATTCTGGGCTCTCCTGATGGTTTCCATGCTAACCAAATGGTGATGCCCATTCACTGCTAGACTTACGAATAATTTGCTTTTCTTCCATTTCATTCAAGACTTCCTGCATTTTTTAAAGTGACCCGGAGGGAATCTTCTATAAGGGGAACAAAAGGTGTCGTCAGTTGACATATTCGATGACAAAAACCCTTGGCTCTCCACAATCCAATCTTCCTCTAGAAAAGTCTGTTCATGATAAACAATCAGCTCACCTAATTTTTGCTTCCTACTCTGACACTTCACATGAGTCTATATTCACTTCCTCTAATCCAAGATTCTTCAACTTTGTTCTGATATTTTAACATTCAGAATTGTCAAATGTAGAACACCTATCTTCCATTTTGGTGTTAAGAGTATATTCTTGCACTGAACATCGCTGGATAGCAATACTTCTTCTTTTCCACCAAGATCGAGATCTTCTAAAGCTATACAAGGGTATACATCAGCTATTTTTCATTCCTTCTAATGGTGAATTGCTTGTTAGTTGTATTAATCAATTTTACGGGATCCATCTGTCGCCCATAATGGTGTGACTGTGCATCTTATTAGAACATTTCTTGGGCATGTCTTGGATGTAGTAGGCTCCACAATACTGTACTACCAACTGATAACTCTGCCTTTTTCTCAAGCTTTCCCCACACTAAATGCTCTTGAAAGGTTGCATAGCAAGGCAGGAATAAGCTTTACAGTGCCCACCTTCTCTGGGATCCTATCACCTCTCCATCGGATCACATTGGCTAGTAATTCATAAATGACCTAGGCCTGGTTTCACTACCTTCCTTAGGGGTACCTAACATTGCCCAAGAACTCTCATCTTTCTTAAACCGGTGAGTAAATGTCTAATCCCATTTGTTCCAATAATTAAATCATCTACTTGGCCTGACACCACTAGCACTGGAACAATCATTTTCAGTCGAACATTTCTAGGTGTATGTCATAAACAGACTTTGGCTTATCTTAATACCACCACAAACCACAAGTACAATAGCATTCGGTATGGCAGAGCATGGTTTCAACATTTTAGACTGTATTAGTTGTTGCTCGGTTTGCTCACTGATGCTACACACCATTGAGCCACTGTCAATCATGTCAGTTAACTGGCACTTTCCTTGAACAGTAACAGTATTATGGAAGTTGTCATAGGTCAATTTTCTGCAAGTGTTGAAATATCACCTGTGTACCTTTTGGCATTTCTTGAACACACTGATTATATAACACTTCCATATCTCCATACTCGTCAGTAGATGGGGTCTGAGAGCTTGGGGACACTTCACACAAACAAGAATTGTGGAGCACTCCAATTAGGCTAATTTACAACTATATTTAGTGGAAGTGCTACTGATCTGGTCAAACATTTATACAACATAGAAAAGAATCAATGCACATTCCTAGGCCCCATACAATATCATATTATCTGCACACTGGCATACTTTATAAACAAGGGTTTTTAGTATACATTACTGTGATCACATGAATGAAAAGCCTTCCAACCACGTCAAGGTAACCCCAGTCTGGAAGGTCCTAACGTCTAACCTTTTCAATTTCTTTTACTCAATTACGATTAGCAACTTTTGCATTTCTCATCCTTACACACGGGATCCTATAACAGGCTCTCTCCCTTCCCCCTTAGCCCTTTGGCTTTTTAAAATGAGGGAGAGGCCATCCAGTGCTTTATTAAAGGCATAGGACCTCCCATTAAAGGGGCGTGTTGGGGGTGCTATTACCACATGGAGGCTTGACCAAGCCTCCCAATAAATACATACAATGCAAGAATTGTGGAAATTTTACATTTTTTAGTTACAAACTCTGGACCATTTATTCTCAGTCCTCAACCTCTTGTCCCTGTGGTAACTATCCATCATTTCCTGCACTTCACTTACAGTCCATTTCCAGCAGGCTTACATCTAAGCATGGTTTTCAATTCTGACTCTGGGCAGTGTCGGATGAACATCATCGCTACCCTCATCCCTGGGTCCTCACACACACTTTCCCTGCCTCTTTAGGCATTCGTTAGCAAGATCAATGACATGGTTTAAATGAATCCAGTTATCTAGTCTACTCTCACTAGGTTTAGGCAGTGTGGAATAAAAGTCTGCCTAGGGAGTCACCGTGGAGATCACTTCCCAAAATTTGTTTCAGTATATTGTAGATAACACTAGGGTCCTTCTTTATATCAATAGATGGATTGTTTCTCACCCCAATTTTAACTAGTTCTCTTGCGACGCCCATCAATTTATCCATTATCTCTTTACCACGTTCGACAGTTTGGTAACCTTTCTTGTTGAGAAAAGACTGCATCATCTCCTCCCACTCATACACACTACACCTATCACTCTCATCTCCCCAAATATGGGGGGTTCTTTTACATTTGCCTTCAGTACAAAATTTAATTTAGCCCAATCCTGAGTTTGCTGCTAATTTCTGGTGTGATGGAATCCTGTCTGGTGTTTGGGCTGACAGACCTTCTATAAAGAGTTTATATAGTAACCCTGTACCAACCAGAACTACAGTATATGTATTAATACCAGTAATTCTCAATAGTATATAGTATCCCTGTACCAACCAGAACTACAGTATATGTATTAATACCAGTAATTCTCAATATTATATTGTATCCCTGTACCAACCAGAACTACAGTATATGTATTAATAACAGTAATTCTCAATATTATATAGTAACCCCGTACCAACCAGAACTTCAATATATGTATTAATACCAGTAATTCACCAGTAGTTCTCAATATTACCGTATTATTCGAGTATAAGCCGACCCTTTGTATAAACCGAGGTACCTATTTTACCTCAAAAAGTAGAAAATACTTAAGCCAAGGTTGAAATTATGATCACTATTGACTTCTAATACTGATTTTTGCCTTAAATGGACAACAGTAGTCCCGTACAGTAATAGCCAAATCCAGTTGGCTATTACTGTATGGGAACTCTGCTGTCCATAAAAAAGCCTCATTCTTTGGCACTCCAGATGTTTCGAAACTACACCTCCTAGCATGCTTTAGTTGCTGGGAGTTGTAGTTTCCCAACACTACAGTGCCAAGAAATGAGGCTTTTTTATGCCAGCGGATCCCTGGATTCAAATGGGTTACCTTACATACAGAAGAGCAGCACCGGGTTTTCAAGATAATTTTAAAGCCTGAAAACCTCGGCTTGTACTCAAGTATATATAGTGCCCCTGTACCAACCAGAATTACAGTATATGTATTAATACCAGTAATTCTCAATATTAAATATATCCATGTACCAACCAAAACTACAGTATATGTATTAATACCAGTAATTTCTCATATATATATATCCCCATACCAACCAACTACAGCATATGTATAATACCATAATCTCAATATTCTTTGTATCCCTCCTTTTTCTTACACCATCTCGACACTTCCAGCTTTTACACTCACTCTGTCACCAGCTCCTCCGGACATAAACTCTAAGTGGACTCAAAATAGGCGATACTCGATCTCTGTGGTTTAAAGCTTTATTGAGTTGGAGTACACTTGGCTGAATCTTTTTTGTAAAGTGGTCTGTAACCACTAACACATCAACACTTTCATTCTATTGTTCTCTGCGAACCAAAAATCATAAATACAAGTTCTAGCGGATGACTTGTAACTATGGATTTAAGAGTGTGTCCTCTCTTTATGGTTCTGGAGTCTTACCACTACGCATCTCTTGCACTGTCTCACATTTCTTGATGTCTGCTTCCATGTGATCCAAAGAATCCTTCAGGCGCCAAGAGAATCGTTCTGTCCTGACATTGATGTCCACATCATCATGATTACCCTTTAGAACCTTAAACCTAAGTGAATGAGGGACAACAAATTGATACTTTTCTTCCTGATCTATATCTTGAAATCCTATAGAGAATTCCGTTATTTAACTTCAGTTTTATCCCAGTGGTTCAACAACCGCAAGTGTTTTGGATTCAGAAAACGTTCCCTCTGGATGGTTTCCTTTTTCTTTAAACAAAATATATAGCCCTTCTTCATCATCATCTTCATTTTGTTTCTTCTGAAGGTCTTCCAATGAAAACTTGGGAAGTGGAACATTCCCTTCTGTAGCACAGCATGCATGTTGTCCTACAGGACCGTATAGGTATGGTAGTATCTCCTGGTCGCAAATATTTTCAATATAGCCTTAACTTCATTATTCGTAATTGAAACTCTTTGAGGGTTCACTGACAGATTGAATGATTTCTGAACAGTGTCTTTTTCAACGATTGTGCACAACTTCGGTAAATCTTGGTAGGGTTCACTTCTTATCTTGTTGTTGATCTTTGTCTGACAAATGGCTCTCGACTCAGAGATCAGCCGGATATTCTTTATTTCTGGCACATATTTTAAATCAAAGTTGTAGCTTGACAACCCATCTTGTTTCACAGGCATCCAACTTGCTTGGTCATAATATATGTCAGTGGATTGTTGTCTGTCCATGCGGTGAATCTTGTGCCCTTTTAACCAGTGCCAAATTTGTCACAACCACCCTTAAAGCTAAAAATTCCAAACGATGGGCTGGGTATATTGACTGAGATTTTGTTAAAGCTTTACTATCAAAAGAGATGTACTTACTGTATTTCCTTCCCACATTTGGATAATTGATGAGTACTGCTCCAAGTCCACCCTAGAGGCATCCATAGAGCATGTCACTGTCTTCTAAAAGCATTTTCAGTTTTTAAACGCATTCTGGCATTCTTCATTCCAACTTTGGACTAAGCTTACTGTCATGGTCTGCTTTCGCCTGCAACGTTTTGACTTCCCTTTTCCTTTTTTGGCTGTGGCTTCGAAATACTTGAGAATCCCGGTATGAAATGGGAATATAATTTGCCAATCCCACAAAATGATCTGACTTCTTTACCGATGTGTGTTTGCCGTCTTCTTCCATCAGGTCATTTGTAGTAACGCTTGATTGCTGATACCTTATCTGGATCTGTGGCACACCCTTCTGGTCTTATAAATGCCCCAAAAACTTCACAGTCCCTCTTAAAATGTGTATTTCTTCGGTGCCAACTTCAAACTGTGTTCATGTAACCGGCTGAAGACTATTGGAATTCTCTCAGAGCTTCTTGTTCATTCTTGCCAAACACCGTAAATCATCTAGATAGCATAACAACTCAGATAGTTTTGTTCACCAAAATTGACATCATCATTCAAGCAAAAGTTGCAGGACTGTGGCATAACCTTGTGCCATACGGTTGTACTCAAATAGCCCAACGGTATGATACACTGTGTACTTTTTATCATCCTCATGGTAGGAATGTTGTAAAACCTGATGTTAAGTCCATTGTGCTGAACCAACTTTTCCACTAAGAGATGCCAGAGCATCAGCCTGATTTGGTAAAGCATAGGCATCCTTAATTGTTCTTGCATTCAGCCATCGGAAATCTGTACAGATTCTGGGCTCTCCTGATGGTTTCCATGCTAACTCAAATGGTGATGCCCATTCACTGCTAGACTTACGAATAATTTGCTTTTCTTCCATTTCATTCAAGACTTCCTGCATTTTTTGAAAGTGACCCGAGGGAATCTTCTATAAGGGAGACGAAAGGTGTGTCGTCAGTTAGACATATTCGATGACAAAAACCCTTGGCTTCTCCACATCAATCTTCCTCTAGAAAAGATCTGTTCATGATAAATCACCACACCTATTTTTGCTTCCAGTACTCTGACATTAACATGAGTCTATATTCACTTCCTCTAATCCAAGATTCTTCAACTTTGTTCTGATATTTTTACATTCAGAATTGTCAAATGTAGAACACCTATCTTCCATTTTGGTGTTAGTATATTCTTGCACTGAACATCGCTGGGATAGCAATACTTCTTCTTTTCCACCAATCGAGATCTTCTAAAGCTATACAAGGGTATACATCAGCTATTTTTGCATTCCTTCTAATGGTGAATTGCTTGTTAGTTGTATTATCAATTTTACAGATCCCTGTCGCCCATAATGTGTGACTGTGCATCTTATTAGAACATTTCTTGGGCATGTCTTGGTGTAGTAGGCTCCACAATAACTGTACTACCAACTGATAACTCTGCTTTTTCTCAACTTTCCCCCACTAAATGCTCTTGAAATGGTTGCATAGCAAGGCAGGAATATCTTACAGTCCCACCTTCTCTGGATCCATCACCTCTCCATCGGATCACATTGGCTAGTAAATTCATAAATGACCTAGGCCTGGTTTCACTACCTCCTTAGGGTACCTACATTGCCCAAGACTCTCATCTTCTTAAACCGGTGAGTAATATGTCTAATCCCATTTGTTCCAATAATTAAATCATCTACTTGGCCTGACACCACTAGCACTGGAACAATCATTTACAGTCGAACATTTCTAGGTGTATGTCATAAACAGACTTTGGCTTTATCTTAATACCACCACAACCACAAGTACAATAGCATTCGGTATGGCAGAGCATGGTTTCAACATTTTAGACTGTATTAGTTGTTGCTCGGTTTGCTCACTGATGCTACACACCATTGAGCCACTGTCAATCATGTCAGTTAACTGGCACTTTCCTTAACAGTAACAGTAGTATGGAACAAGTTGTCAGGGATCAATTTTCTGCAAGTGTTGAATATCACCTGTGTACCTTTTGGCATTTCTTGAACACACTGTTTATAACACTTCCATACTCCATACTCGTCAGTAGATGGGGTCTGAGAGCTTGGGGCTACACTTCACACAATACAAGAATTGTGAGCACTCCAATATAGGCTAATTTACACTATATTTAGTGGAAGTGCTACTGATCTGGTCAAACATTTAAAAACATAGAAAAAATATCAATGCACATTCCTAGGCCCCATACAATATCATATTATCTGCACACTGGCATACTTTATAAACAAAGGGGTTTTAGTATACATTCTGTGATCACATGAATGAAAAGCCTTCCAACCACGTCAAGGTACCCCAGTCTGGAAGGTCCTAACGTCTAACCTTTCCATTTCTTTTACTTCAATTACTTAGCAAACTTTTGCATTTCTCTTCTTACACACTGGATCCATATAACAGCTCTCTCCCTTCCCCCTTCGCCTTTGGCTTTTTAAAATGAGGGAGAGGCCATCCAGTGCTTTATTTAAAGGCATAGGACCTCCCATTAAAGGGGCGTGTTGGGGGTGCTATTACCACATGGAGGCTTGACCAAGCCTCCCAATAAATACATACAATGCAAGAATTGTGGAATTTTACATTTTTTAGTTACAATACACTGGACCATTTTATTCTCATTCCTCAACCTCTTGTCCCTGTGGTAACTATCCATCATTTCCTGCACTTCACTTACAGTCCATTTCTCAGCAGGCTTACATCTAAGCATGTTTTTCAATTCTGACTCTGGGCATGTCGGATGAACATCATCCTACCCCTCATGCCCTGGTCCTCCACACACTTTCCTCCCTCCTCTTGGCATTCGTTAGCAAGATCAATGACATGGTTTAAATGAATCCAGTAATCTAGTCTACTCTCACTAGGTTTAGGCAGTGTGGAATAAAGTCTGCCTAGGGAGTCACCGTGGAGATCACTTCCCGAAAATGTTGTTTCAGTATATTGTAGATAACACTAGGGTCCTTCTTTTATCAATAGATGGATTGTTTCTCCCCAATTTTAACTAGTTCTCTTGCACGGCCCATCAATTTATCCATTATCTCTTTACCACTTCGCCAGTTTGGTACACTTTCTTTTTGAGAAAAGACTGCATCATCATCTCTCCTCCCACTCATACACACACACCTATCACTCTCATCTCCCCTAAATATTGGGGTTCTTTTACTTTGCCTTCAGTACAAATTTATTTAGCCCAATCCTGAGTTTGCTGCTAACTTTCTGGTGTGATGGAATACTGTCTGGTGTTATGAGCTGACAGACCTTCTATAATAGAGTGGCTAATCTGCTGTCCAACCTCCCTGATTACATCTGACATAACCTGTGAATTCGAAACGTGTTTGTGCACATTGCTAGATGTATGTCTATCATGGGAGTCGGTACATAGCTCATGTTTTCCTAATATGTCCTGTGCTGGTCTGACACTTCTGGTACACCTAATCATTGATACAAATAAATTAGACCTTGTAATAAATTTCCAGCCTGATCTACCGGTTAAGAAAACCTGCATTAGCATCATGGTTATAAGATGCATTCATATTCTGTGACTGTTCACACAACGAAAAACCCCTCCCTAGTCCAAAGTATATGTATTAATACCAGTAATTCTCAATATTATATAGTATCCCTGTACCAACCAGAACTACAGTATATCTATTAATACCAGTAATTCTCGATATTATATAGTAACCCTGTACCAACCAGAACTACAGTATATGTTTAATCCCCAGTAATTCTCAATATTATATGTACCCTATACCAACCAGAACTAATATGTATTATACCAGTAATTCTCAATATTATATAGTATCCCTGTCCCAACCAGAACTACAGTATATGTATTAATACCAGTAATTCTCAATATATATAGTAACCCCGTACAAACAGAACTTCAATATATGTATTAATACCAGTAATTCTCAATATTATATAGTATCCCTGTACCAACCAGAACTAACGTATATGTATTAATACCAGTAATTCTCGATATTATATGGTATCCCTGTACCTACCAGAACTACGTATATGTATTAATACCAGTAATTCTCGATATTATTAGTATCCCTGTACCCACAGAACTACAGTAATGTATTTACCAGTAATTCTCATATTATATAGTATCCCCGTACCACCCCAGAACTTCAATATATGTATTAATACCAGTAATTCTCAAATTATATAGTATCCCTGTACCAACCAGAACTACAGTATATCTATTAATACCAGTATTCTCGATATTATATGTAACCCTGTACCAACCAGAACTACAGTATATGTATAATACCAGTAATTCTCAATTTATATAGTATCCCCTTCCCAACCAGAACTTCATATATGTATTAATACCGTAATTCTCAATATTATATAGTACCCTGTACCAACCAGAACTACATATATGTATTAATACCAGTAATTCTCGATATTATATAGTACCCTGTACACCAGAACTACAGTATATGTATTAATGCATTAATTCTAATTTAATATGTACCCCTGAACCAACCAGAACTACAGTATATGTTTAATAATACCAGTAATTCTCAATGTATATGTATCCCTGTACCAACCAGAACTACGGTATATGCATTAATACCAGTAATTCTCAATATTATTAGTAACCCTGTACCAACCAGAACTACAGTATATGTATTAATACCATTAATTCTTAATATTATATAGTATCCCTGTACCAACCAAGAACTACATATATATGTATTAATGCCAGTAATTCTAATATATATAGTACCCTGTACCAACCAGAACTACAGTATATGTATTAATACCAGTAATTCTCAATATTATATGTATCCCTGTACCAACCAGATCTACAGTATATCTATTAATACCAGTAATTCTCAATATTATATAGTACCCTGTACAACCAGAATTACAGTATGTATTAATACCAGTAATTCATATTATTAGTATCCCTGTACCAACCAGAATTACAGTATGTGTATTAATGCCAGTATTCTCAATATTATATAGTATCCCTGTACCCACCAATTACAGTTATATTAATACCAGTAATTCTCAATATTATATAGTATCCCTGTACCAACCAGACTTACAGTATATGTATTAATACCAGTATTCTCAATAATTATATATAGTATCCCTGTACCAACCAGAACTACAGTATATTTATTAATACCAGTAATTCTCAATATGTTTTAGTTTTAGAAACTTATCCAGCCCACTTTTAAAGATATTCAATGAACTTTCCATTACCACATCTGCTGGAAGACAGTTCCACAGTTTCACCGTTCTCACTGTAAAGAAACCTTTTCTAAGTTTATGTTCAGGAGCCAGGAACGAAGTTGCATAACTTACCCAGTCTCTCGCTCCTCCGCTGCATCCTCTGACAGGTCCCGACCAACTTAGTACACTATGGGCATCTCATTGTGTCATATTGGGTTAATGTGTGTTTTACCCTTATTTTAGGGCACCGAGCCATTTCCAAAACTTTGGGAAAGACTTCCTGGTGGGGCAGGGCAACAAGAGTTTGTGTGCATGCTGGGGAAGGGGGAATTAGGGAGAAGAACTTGAAGAACATAGAAGTAAGTGTCTGTCTCTCTCTTTGTGTCTGTACACATAAGTATATTGGTTGCGGCTCCAGCCCAGCTACTACTTATCCAGTCAGTGGACTCCTCTTTCTCACATGCCTCAGTGTGCCTGGGGTGTCAGAGCACTCCTTCTGTGCATACACTGTGCACCACTTCAAGGGCCATATTTATAAAGTTGCAGTATCGCTTTTTAGTTATTACAATTGTTAATTTATGATCGCTGTTGTAAATGTCCCATAGCAATCATAAATCAACGACCGCGATCGTAGATTTACAATCACCCATAGAATACCATTGCCAAAGTTACGAACGTTAACAGTAAATGTACGATCGTGTCCGTACATTTATGGCCGTGGTCGTACATTGACGAAAACCAGCAGTTTATAAATATGGGTCCAAACACGTTGGATAGCAGTAAGTTTGTTTATTAAAAACATATCTTCTTTATTAGTAACTTCAGGTATCAATAACAACAGAAAAGCTACATAGTCACACAATCACTTTAGTCTTTAGCCCCTTAGTCATAAACATAGATAATTATTTCTACCATTGTGTGACTGCAGATTTTTTCTTGTTTTTGATACCTGAAGTTACTAAGAAGATATGGTTTAATACAAACTTACAGCTATACAACGTGTTTGAAGTGGTGCGGAGGCAAGTCTATATTTGTTTGTACACATACCCACATAAATAACACACACACACGCATATACTACATAAATAACCCACACAAACACACACACAAATAACCAAACACGCACACATAAATATCATAGGTATTGTGTCATATAATGTCCCATATATTAAAGAGTGTGCAAATAATAATGTTTGGTGTTGTGTTAACTTTCCAACATGAGGTTTGTGTCTTATTTCCCAGTGTTTCGGTCACTGACCATTATGTTCTTTACACATGCTCAGTCCTAAGATAATTCAGGAACGTGTTACGTTGGTCACAGCCTCTAGCCAATCCTTTTACAAGACAGAATAGTCAAGGGAGCATGTGACTGAGATCAGGGGTGTGGCCAGTCACTGTACATACAGTTATTTTTAATCCAGTTCTTCAATTGGTAGATTTACTTTAATGTTATTTACTGTATTGCTATTTTACAGTTTATTGGTGTTTAGAAGGAATATGTTCAGATTCTGCAGTGTAAAAATACTGAACACAGTATTTTCTGTAAGTATCTCAGGAACATAGCAAGAACATAGGAGATGACATAGGAGATGACTATAATAGAACTGAAGTTGTTTTGGGTAAAGATTTTCATATACTTTGGTGAAGCTTTTTTTAAATTATTTAGGGGTTTTCACTGAAATTCTTTCCATCCAACGTGTGGTTTCTTTGCTTAAGACAAAATAACCTTAAAGGATTTTCCTTTTGAGAACACATACAATGCAGCCACAAAGTATGGGTGTTCCTTGCGAATTCTCCAGTTATACAATCACAACACACAACTGAAGTCCCCTCCATTGAGTTTAGAGGCTATTACCAAAACAAAATGGGGAAACAGTATTTGGTGATCTGACCTTCCAAAGCAGTAAGCTCATCTGGAAGATTTACGAAAGCCATGACACTCTCTTTGTGGCAGAAGCCCCACTGTAACATACAAGAAAACTTAATGCGCAGCATTTCTGTGTGATTTTTCTGTGCACTTGTATCGGCTTTTACGTGCATTTGCACTTGCATTTCCCTGGGGGTTATTGGTAAAAAATGCACCTTAAAAAAATCACAATGGATCACAGTTTGTAAAGTGAGGACTACTTTCCATGATTTACATTAAAATAAAAAAGGGAGATTCAATAAAAGTTCTTTAAAATGGTGCTAATTTGCCCCAACCAATCAGAATTTATTTAAGATTTGAAGCTAACTTTTGATTGGTTGAGGCAAAATTAGCACCATTTTAAACTATAAGAACTTTCATTGAATAACCCTGAAAATGTCATTGCGGATCTCAAAATGGGAACAGAGGCAAAACGTGGAACCTTTTGTGTGCAATGCTTTGTCAAGCCTCCTGACCTCAAACACCTGTTTCCCTGTCTAATCTGGACTGTCTCATGTTTAGCCAGATACTACTAGTGGTGTGACCCGCAGTAGTTTAGGACTGGACATGTGGGTAGAATATACTGGTCAGGACCAAAATGTGGAATGGTGGGAAATAAACACAAACATGCTAGAAAAGGTAAGTTTACCAGCACCCACATAAAAATGAATACTGCTTTATGCCAGGGTGGCTCTGTCTTCTCATTTAGTGATGTTATTAGGCTTCAGTTGTCCTTTAAGCAACTTGAGTCTATGCATGGTTACTTAGTAACATAGTAATTAAGTTGAAATATAGTCCAACCTTACACCCTACTCTTAAAAGCTAAAAATGTGGGGAAAACTCCTTCCTAACTCCAAATTGGAAAGTATCCCTGGATCAACCAGAACTACAGTATATGTATTAATACCAGTAATTCTCAAATTATATAGTATCCCTGTAGCAATTAGAACTAAAGTATATGTATTAATACCAGTAGTTCTCAATATTACCGTATATATTCGAGTATAAGCGACCCGTGTATAAACCGAGGTACCTATTTTTACCTCAAAAAGTAAGAAAATACTTAAGCCAAGGGTTGAAATTATGCACTATTGACTTCTAATACTGTATTTATTTGCCCTTTAAATGGACAACAGTAGTCCCGTACAGTAATAGCCAAATCCAGTATGGCTATTACTGTATGGGAACTCTGCTGTCCATAAAAAAGCTCATTCTTTGGCACTCCAGATGTTTCGAAACTACACCTCCTAGCAGTGTTAGTTGCGGGAGTTGTAGTTTCCAACACCTACAGTGCCAAGAAATGAGGCTTTTTTTATGCCAGCGGGATCCCTGGATTCAAATGGGAGTTACCTTACATACAGAGAGAGCAGCAGCCGGGTTTTCAAGATAATTTTAAAGCCTGAAAACCTCGGCTTGTACTCAAGTTATATATAGTGCCCTGTACCAACCAGAATTACAGTATATGTATTAATACCAGTATTCTCAATTTAAATAGTATCCATGTACCAACCAGAACTACAGTATATGTATTAATACCAGTAATTTCAATATTATATAGTATCCCCATACCAACCAGAACTACAGCATATGTATTAATACCAATAATTCTCAATATTCTATTGTATCCCTCCTTTTTCTTACACCATCTGCGACACTTCCAGCTTTTACACTCACTCTGTCACCAGCTCCTCGGACATAAACTCTAAGTGGACTCAAAATAGGCGATACTCAGGATCTCTGTGGTTTAAAGCTTTATTGAGTTGGAGTACACTTGGCTGGAATCTTTTTTGTAAAGTGGTCTGTAACCACTAACATCAACACTTTCATTTCTATGTTCTCTGCGAACCAAAAATCAATAAAAAAAGTTCTAGCGGATGATTGTAACTATGGTTTAAGAGGTGTCCTCTTTATGGTTGGGTCTACACTCACTACGCATCTCTTGCACTGTCTCACATAATTCTTGATGTCTGCTTCCATGTGAATCCAAAAGAATCCTTCAGGGCCAAAGAGATCGTTCTGTCCTGACATTGATGTCCAGCATCATCATGATTACCCTTTAGAACCTTAAACCTAAGTGAATGAGGGACAACAAATTGATACATTTTTTCCTGATCTATATCTTGAAATCCTATAGAGAATTCCGTTATTAACTTCAGTTTATCCCAGTGGTTCAACAACCGCAAAGTGTTTGGGATTCAGAAGAACGTCTCTTCTGGATGGTTTCCTTTTCTTTAAACAAAATATAAGCCCTTGCCATTTCATCATCTTCATTTTGTTTCTTCTGAAGGTCTTCCAATGAAAACTTGGGAAGTGGAACAATTCCCTTCTGTAGCACAGCATGCATGTTGTCCTAGCAGGACCGTATACGGTATGGTAGTATCTCCTGGTCGCAAATTATTTTCAAATATAGCCTTAACTTCATTATTCGTAATTGAAACTTTTGAGGGTTCACTGACAGATTGAATGATTTCTGAACAGTGTCTTTTTCAACGATTGTGCACAACTTCGGTAAATCTTGGTAGGGTTACTTCTTATCTGTTGTTGATACTTTGTCTGACAAATGGCTCTCGACTCAGAAGATCAGCCGGGATATTCTTTATTTCGGCACATTTTTAAATCAAAGTTGTAGCTTGACAACCCATCTTTGTTCACAGGCATCCAACTTGGCTTGGTCATAATATATGTCAGTGGATTGTTGTCTGTCCTGCGGTGATCTGTGCCCTTTTAACCAGTGGCAAATTTGTCACAAACAGCCCATTTTAAAGCTAAAAATTCCAAACGATGGGCTGGGTATATTGACTGAGATTTTGTTAAAGCTTTACTATCAAAAGAGATGTACTGTACTGTATTTCCTTCCCACATTTGGATAATTGACTGAGTACTGCTCCAAGTCCACCCATAGAGGCATCCATAGAGCAATGTCACTGTCTTCTGAAAAGCATTTTTCAGATTTTTAAACGCATTCTGGCATTCTTATTCCAACTTTCTGGACTAAGTTTACTGTCATGGTCTGCTTTCGCCTGCAACGTTTTGACTTCCCTTTTCCTTTTTTGGCTGGGCTTCGAATACTTGAGAATCCGGTATGAAATGGGAATATAATTTGCCAATCCCACAAAATGATCTGATCTTCTTTACCGATGTGTGTTTGCCGTCTTCTTCCACAGGTCATTTGTAGTAACGCTTGTTATTGCTGATACCTTATCTGGATCTGTGGCAACCCCTTCTGGTCTTATAATATGGCCCAAAACTTCACAGTGCCTCTAAAAATGTGTATTTCTTCGGTGCCAACTTCAAACTGTGTTCATGTAACCGGCTGAAGACTATTGGAATTCTCTCAAGAGCTTCTTGTTCATTCTTGCCAAACACCAGTAAATCATCTAGATAGCTAACAAAACTCAGATAGTTTTGTTCACCAAAAATTGACATCATCATTCAAGCAAAAGTTGCAGGACTGTTGCATAACCCTTGTGCCATACGGTTGTACTCAAATAGCCCAACAGGTATGATACAAGCTGTGTACTTTTTATCATCCTCATGGATAGGAATGTTGTAAAAACCTGATGTTAAGTCCATTGTGCTGAACCAACAGTTTCCACTAAGAGATGCCAGAGCACAGCCTGATTGGTAAAGCATAGGCATCCTTAATTGTCTTGCATTCAGCCATCGGAAATCTGACAGATTCTGGGCTTCCTGATGGTTTCCATGCTAACTCAAATGGTGATGCCCATTCACTGCTAGACTTACGAATAATTTGCTTTTCTTCCATTTCATTCAAGACTTCCTGCATTTTTTGAAAGTGACCCGGAGGGAATCTTCTATAAGGGAAGAAAGGTGTGTCGTCAGTTAGACATATTCGATGACAAAAACCCTTGGCTTCTCCACAATCCAATCTCCTCTAGAAAAGATCTGTTCATGATAAACAATCAGCTCACCTAATTTTTGCTCCAGTACTCTGACACTTCACATGAGTCTATATTCACTTCCTCTAATCCAAGATTCTTCAACTTGTTTCTGATATTTTTACATTCAGAATTGTCAAATGTAGAACACCTATCTTCCATTTTGGTGTTAAGAGTATATTCTTGCACTGAACATCGCTGGGATAGCAATACTTCTTTTTCCACCAAGATCGAGATCTTCTAAGCTATACAAGGGATACATCAGCTATTTTTGCATTCCTCTAATGGTGAATTGCTTGTTAGTTGTATTAATCAATTTTACAGGGATCCATCTGTCGCCCATAATGGTGTGACTGTGCATCTTATTAGAACATTTCTTGGGCATGTCTTGGATGTAGTAGGCTCCACAATAACTGTACTACCAACTGATAACTCTGCTTTTTCTCAAGCTTTCCCCACACTAAATGCTCTTGAATGGTTGCATAGCAAGGCAGGAATAAGCTTTACAGTGCCCCTTCTCGGGATCCTATCACCTCTCCATCGGATCACATTGGCTAGTAAATTCATAAATGACCTAGGCCTGGTTTCACTACCTTCCTTAGGGGTACCTAACATTGCCCAAGAACTCTCATTTTCTTAAACCGGTGAGTAATATGTCTAATCCCATTTGTTCCAATAATTAATCATCTACTTGGCCTGACACCACTAGCACTGGAACAATCATTTTACAGTCGAACATTTCTAGGTGTATGTCATAAACAGACTTTGGCTTTATCTAATACCACCACAAACCACAAGTACAATAGCATTCGGTATGGCAGAGCATGGTTTCAACATTTTAGACTGTATTAGTTGTTGCTCGGTTTGCTCACTGATGCTACACACCATTGAGCCACTGTCAATCATGTCAGTTAACTGGCACTTTCCTTGAACAGTAACAGTAGTATGGAACAAGTTGTCATAGGGATCAATTTTCTGCAAGTGTTGAAATATCACCTGTGTACCTTTTGGCATTTCTTGAACACACTGATTATATAACACTTCCATATCTCCATACTCGTCAGTAGATGGGGTCTGAGAGCTTGGGGCTACACTTCACACAATACAAGAATTGTGGAGCACTCCAATTAGGCTAATTTACAACTATATTTAGTGGAAGTGCTACTGATCTGGTCAAACATTTATACAAACATAGAAAAGATAATCAATGCACATTCCTAGGCCCCATACAATATCATATTATCTGCACACTGGCATACTTTATAAACAAAGGGGTTTTAGTATACATTACTGTGATCACATGAATGAAAAGCCTTCCAACCACGTCAAGGTAACCCCAGTCTGGAAGGTCCTAACGTCTAACCTTTTCAATTTCTTTTACTTCAATTACGATTAGCAAACTTTTGCATTTCTCATCTTACACACTGGATCCATATAACAGGCTCTCTCCCTTCCCCCTTAGCCCTTTGGCTTTTTAAAATGAGGGAAGAGGCCATCCAGTGCTTATTTTAAAGGCATAGGACCTCCCATTAAGGGGCGTGTTGGGGGTGCTATTACCACATGGAGGCTTGACCAAGCCTCCCAATAAATACATACAATGCAAGAATTGTGGAAATTTTACATTTTTTAGTTACAATACTCTGGACCATTTTATTCTCAGTCCTCAACCTCTTGTCCCTGTGGTAACTATCCATCATTTCCTGCACTTCACTTACAGTCCATTTTCAGCAGGCTTACATCTAAGCATGGTTTTCAATTCTGACTCTGGCATGGTCGGATGAACATCATCGCTACATCATGCCGGGTCCTCCCACACACTTTCCCTGCCTCTTTAGGCATTCGTTAGCAAGATCAATGACATGGTTTAAATGAATCCAGTATCTAGTCTACTCTCACTAGGTTTAGGCAGTGTGGAATAAAGTCTGCCTAGGGAGTCACCGTGGAGATCACTTCCCAAAATGTTGTTTCAGTATATTGTAGATAACACTAGGGTCCTTCTTTATATCAATAGAGGATTGTTTCCCCCCCAATTTTAACTAGTTCTCTTGCACGGCCCATCAATTTATCCATTATCTCTTTACCACGTTCGACAGTTTGGTAACCTTTCTTGTTGAGAAAAGACTGCATCATCTCCTCCCACTCATACCCAATACACCTATCACTCTCATCTCCCCTAAATATTGGGGGTTCTTTTACATTTGCCTTCAGTACAAAATTAATTTAGCCCAATCCTGAGTTTGCTGCTAATTTCTGGTGTGATGGACCTGTCTGGTGTTATGAGCTGACAGACCTTCTATAATAGAGTGGCTAATCTGCTGTCCAACCTCCCTGATTACATCTGACATAACCTGTGAATTCTGAAACGTGTTTTGCACATTGCTAGATGTATGTCTATCATGGGAGTCGGTAACATAGCTCATGTTTTCAATATGTCCTGTGCTGGTCTGACACTTCTGGTACACCTGAATCATTAGATACAAATAAATTAGACCTTGTAAATAAATTTCCAGCCTGATCTACCGTTGTAGAAAAACCTGCATTAGCATCATGGTTATAGATGCATTCATATTCTGTGACTGTTCACACAACGGAAAACCCCTCCCTAGTACCAAAGTGTGGAGTAGTAAAGTCCTAGGGAGGTCTGCAGTGTTCTGACATTTCCTCTTTAGAAAGCTCCGGAAGAACACAGTCTCTTATTCAAACCTTTCAGATACAGTCCCCTTATTACACGTGTCCACTTGTCTGTCTGGATCGCTGTTGATGACTTTAGGTATCTTTACTGGTCACTTTGTGCTGGATGATGAAATCGGGTAACGGCACAAGTGTAACCCTCCTTTTCTTTACACCATCTGCGACACTTCCAGCTTTTACACTCACCTCGGTCACCAGCTCCTCCGGACATAAACTCTAAGGGGCCTCAAAGGAGGCGATACTCAGGATCTCTGTTTTAAAGCTTATTTGAGGTGGAGTGCACTTGGCTGGAATCTGTAAGACAACAGGGAACACTGCCACTATCTGGTATACAGCCATGCCACCAGCCCACCTCTCCCACAGTCAATCTTTACACTGAACAATATAAAACAATGATCGTATAGTGGATTTTACATTGAACTAATATAAAACTAACAGCAACATACCTGTAAGACAACAGGGAAACACTGCCACTATCTGGTATACAGCCATGCCACCAGCCCACCTGTTATAACAGGCAGTTTATAATACATTCCCACATACATGTTACAGGACATATATAGCAATGACACAGAAAAATGACAAGGGAAAACCATCTACAAAGATATTACAGTAGAGTGACATGGGATACAGCATGTCTTACATACAGCAGCCATTTCAGGAAGAGCACATTGCTTTCTAACTTTACATATTTACTAGATAAGCATGTACTGCAGGGTCTACAGGTTACCAAAAAGCATATGGTCACCTCTTTACATTCTACAGAACTATGATGGACGTATATCATAACCTTTACAACAGATAAATTAACTTTAGCCTTAGAGAACACAGACAGAGATCCTACCTCTCCCACAGTCAACCTTTACACTGAGGAGACCAAACCAACTGGCAGAATACACACAGGGGCTCTAAGTTTGTCTGTTAAAACTTCCCTCAGTTCTATCTAATGACACATTTGAAGTGGTTTATTTTATATGTCCTAACATGTCCTAACACTCTGCTTAAAGCTTTTGAATATCTTAAACTATATTTAACAATTTCTGCTGCTCCTGCAATTGGTATGACCCTATTACTGGTATTATTACCAGTAATTCTCAATATTATATAGTATCCCGTCCAACCAGAACTACAATAATTTATTAATACCAGTACTTCTTATATAGTATCCCTGTACCAAACAGAACTACAGTATATGAATTAATACCAGTAATTCTCAGATATATATAGTATCGTACCAACCAGAATCACAGTATATGTCTTAATACCAGTAATTCTCAATATTATATAGTATCCCTGTACAATCAGAACTACAGTATATGTATTAATACCAGTAATTCTCAATGTTATATAGTATCCCTGTACCAACCAGAACTACAGTAATGTATTAATACCAGTAATTCTCCATATTATAGTATCCCTGTACCAACCAGAACACAGTATATGTATTAATACCAGTAATTCTCAATATTACATAGTATCTCTGTACCGACCAGAACTACAGTATATGTATTAATACCAGTTATTCTCAATATGATATAGTGTCCCTGTACCAACCAGAACTACAGTTTATGTATTAATACCAGTAATTCTCAATATTATATAGTATCCCTTTACCAACCAGAACTAAGATATGTTTAATACCAGTAATTCTCATATTATATAGTATCCCTGTACCAAGCAGAACTACAGTATATGTATCAATACCAGTAATTCTCAATATTATATAGTATCCCCGTACCAACCAGAACTTCAATATATGTATTAATACCAGTAATTCTCAATATTATATAGTATCCCCGTACCAACCAGAACTACAGTATATGTATTAATACCAGTAATTCTCGATATTATATAGTATCCCCGTACCAATCAGAACTACAGTATATGTATATACCAGTAATTCTCGATATTATATAGAACCCTGTACCAACCAGAACTACAGTATATGTATTAATACCAGTAATTCTCAATAGTATATAGTATCCCTGTACCAACCAGAACTACAGTATATGTATTAATACCAGTAATTCTCAATATATATTGTATCCCTGTACCAACCAGAACTACAGTATATGTATTAATAACAGTAATTCTCAATATATATAGTAACCCCGTACAACCAGAACTTCAATATATGTATTAATACCAGTAATTCTCAATATTATATAGTATCCCCGTACCAACCAGAACTACAGTATATGTATTAATACCAGTAATTCTCGATATTATATAGTATCCCCGTACCAATCAGAACTACAGTATATGTATTAATACCAGTAATTCTCGATATTATATAGTAACCCTGTACCAACCAGAACTACAGTATATGTATTAATACCAGTAATTCTCAAAGTATATGTATCCCTGTACCAACCAGAACTACAGATATGTATTAATACCAGTAATTCTCAATATTATATAGTATCCCCGTACCAATCAGAACTACAGTATATGTATTAATACCAGTAATTCTCGATATTATATAGTAACCCTGTACCAACCAGAACTACAGTATATGTATTAATACCAGTAATTCTCAATAGTATATAGTATCCCTGTACCAACCAGAACTACAGTATATGTATTAATACCAGTAATTCTCAATATTATATAGTATCCCTGTACCAACCAGAACTACAGTATATGTATTAATACCAGTAATCTCAATATTAATAGTAACCTATACCAACCAGAATAATATGTATTAATACCAGTAATTCTCATATTATATAGTATCCCTGTACCAACCAGAACTACAGTATATGTATTAATACCAGTAATTCTCAATATATATAGTAACCCCGTACAACCAGAACTTCAATATATGTATTAATAACAGTAATTCTCAATATTAATATACCCTGTACCAACCGAAACTACAGTATATGATTAATACCAGTAATTTCGATATATATGGTATCCCTGTACCTACCAGAACTACAGTATATGTATTAATACCAGTAATTCTCGATATTATATAGTATCCCTGTACCAACCAGAACTACAGTATATGTATTAATACCAGTAATTCTCAATATTATATAGTATCCCCGTACCAACCAGAACTTCAATATATGTATTAATACCAGTAATTCTCAATATTATATAGTATCCCTGTACCAACCAGAACTACAGTATATCTTATTAATACCAGTAATTCTCGATATATATAGTAACCCTGTACCAACCAGAACTACAGTATATGTATTAATACCAGTAATTCTCAATATTATATAGTATCCCCTTACCAACCAGAACTTCAATATGTATTAATACCAGTAATTCTCAATATTATATAGTAACCCGTACCAACCAAACTACAGTATATGTTTAATACCAGTAATTCTCGATATTATATAGTAACCCTGTACCAACCAGAACTACAGTATATGTATTAATGCCAGTAATTCTTAATATATATAGTAACCTGTACCAACCAAACTACAGTATATGTATTAATACCAGTAATTCTCAATAGTATATAGTACCCTGTACCAACCAGAACTACGGTATATGCATAATACCAGTAATTCTCAATATTATATAGTAACCCTGTACCAACCAGAACTACAGTATAGTATTAATACCAGTAATTCTTAATATTATATAGTATCCCTGTACCAACCAGAACACAGTATATGATTAATGCCAGTAATTCTAATATATATATAACCCTGTACCAACCAGAACTACAGTATATGTATTAATACCAGTAATTCTCAATATTATATAGTATCCCTGTACCAACCAGATCTACAGTATATCTATTAATACCAGTAATTCAATATTATATAGTATCCCTGTACAACCAAATTACAGTATATGTATTAATACCAGTAATTCTCAATATTATATAGTATCCCTGTACCAACCAGAATTACAGTATGTGTATTAATGCCAGTAATTCTCAATATTATATAGTATCCCTGTACCAACCAGATCTACAGTATATATATTAATACCAGTAATTCTCAAATTTATAGTATCCCTGTACCAACCAGAATTACAGTATATGTATTAATACCAGTAATTCTCATATTATATAGTATCCCTGTACCAACCAGAACTACAGTATATATTTTATTAATACCAGTAATTCTCAATATGTTTTAGTTTTAGAAACTTATCCAGCCCACTTTTAAAGATATTCAATGAACTTTCCATTACCACATCTGCTGGAAGACAGTTCCACAGTTTCACCGTTCTCACTGTAAAGAAACCTTTTCTAAGTTTATGTTAGGAGCCAGGAACGAAGTTGCATAACTTACCCAGTCTCTCGCTCCTCCGCTGCATCCTCTGACAGGTCCCGACCAACTTAGTACACTATGGGCATCTCATTGTGTCAATTGGGTTAATGTGTGTTTTACCCTTATTTTAGGGCACCGAGCCATTTCCAAAACTTTGGGAAAGACTTCTGGTGGGGCAGGGCAACAAGAGTTTGTGTGCATGCTGGGGAAGGGGGAATTAGGGAGAAGAACTTGAAGAACATAGAAGTAAGTGTCTGTCTCTCTCTTTGTGTCTGTACACAATAATATTGGTTGCGGCTCCAGCCCAGCTACTACTTATCCAGTCAGTGGACTCCTCTTTCTCACATGCCTCAGTGTGCCTGGGGTGTCAGAGCACTCCTTCTGTGCATACACTGTGCACCACTTCAAGGGCCATATTATAAAGTTGCAGTATCGCTTTTAGTTATTACAATTGTTAATTTATGATCGCTGTTTAAATGTCCCATAGCAATCATAAATCAACGACCGCGATCGTAGATTACAATCACCCATAGAATACCATTGCCAAAGTTACGAACGTTAACAGTAAATGTACGATCGTGTCCGTACATTTATGGCCGTGGTCGTACATTGACGAAAACCAGCAGTTTATAAATATGGGTCCAAAACGTTGGATAGCAGTAAGTTTGTATTAAAACATATCTTCTTTATTAGTAACTTAGGTATCAATAACAACAGAAAAGCTACATAGTCACACAATCAACTTTAGTCTTTAGCCCCTTAGTCTAAACATAGATAATTATTTCTACCATTGTGTGACTGCAGTTTTTTCTTGTTTTTGATACCTGAAGTTACTAAGAAGATATGGTTTAATACAAACTTACAGCTATACAACGTGTTTGAAGTGGTGCGGAGGCAAGTCTATATTTGTTTGTACACATACCCACATAAATAACACACACACACGCATATACTACATAAATAACCCACACAAACACACACACACACAACATAAATAACAAACACGCACACTAAATATCATAGGTTTGTGTCATATAATGTCCCATATATTAAAGAGTGTGCAAAAAGCAAATAATAATGTTTGGTGTTGTGTAACTATTTACTAATGATATTTTGGTGTTTTATAATATGCCATACCTTACAGAGGGTGCCCAAGTACAATAATAATGATTGACGACTATAACACTGTCCACATTTCCAATACACCCACCCCCCCCCACACACACACACACACACTTACAAAGTTTACTACTCATATCTAGAATATAAACATTTGTGTCCTCGTTTACCAGAGAAGTGCCCCAAAATTTAACATTAGTGCCACACAGACTGATAAATTTAACATTAGTGCCACACAGACTGATACATTTAACATTAGTGCTGCACAGAATGTAACATTAGTGCCCCACAGACTGGTAAATTTAACATTAGTGCCCCACAGACTGGTAAATTTAACATTAGCGCCCCACAGAATGGTAAATTTGACATTAGTACCCCACAGACTGGTAAATTTAACATGACCTAGGAAGTTCTATCCCAGCCTAAAACTTACCTAACCTTAAAGGGCATGTCCACCCCCAAAACTATAATCCCCCCCAACTACTGACCCCATCATGTAGTGTAGTTTAATGTAGTAAAGTTTGGGGAGCTTTCTAAACATAAATATAGCGGTTGGGGCTGGGCTGGCAGGGGGAATCTTATATTAAAAAATGAATTTTAGGGTGGACATACCCTTTAACCTTTGTGAATGAATAGACGGAGACTGGATTGTTGGAATAAACTGGTCACAGCTTTTATTTATTACAAAAACAGCTCAACAAAATGGATGAACATATTATTAAAATCAAATCTTAGCATCCAATACACAATTATCAAGAAACCAGGATACAGATATGAACAAAAGAACAGTTTTGAGTCCCTGTCAGTCTGCCCTTCCATCACTGAATCCTACTCCACCAGCTGCCTACTACCTGACTCAATGGGTAGGTGTTTTCCTTTGAACTGGCCGCACCAAACCATTGGCCAGTCCCCTTATAACTGTAGCATACAAAAAAACGCTGGCTACCCACCTATGAGGTTAGGCCAGCACCTTTTGTTCCAATCTTTTTCCCAAGGTACCAAATCTTTAACATTTTCCTGCTGGCAGACTAACAAAGACCCGCCACAAACAGTGGGGGTTGACTCCTCAACCCCAAACTGTTCCTCCAAATAACCAGAGCATTTTCCAAGCCCTCCTGTAACATCAAATTGAACATGTCAGCACCTACCTCCACTCTGTCTGGGTGAAAGAGGGACCAGCTATTCTCTAGGTCACTATGTCTAAGCACTATACCCTCATTTAGGCGAACACATTTGAACACCGCCCTGTTAATTTTGACTCGAGCTTTTTCAATGGCTAGGTAAGAATGGGCCCCCCTCCAGTGTTTCCGTGGAATAATTTCGGACCAAATGAGCAACAGGCCAAGGAAGATAGACCATAGTCTCAAGCAGTCCCTCCTTATATTTTTTTATCAGGAACTTCATGGGAGTTGAACATAAGTCGTTTCCTCCCAAATGAATAATCAAAATGTCTGGTTTGCCCAAAAAAAATTCCTGCTTCACTGCCATAGGCATCATCTGGTCCCAAAGCATTCCCCTTTTTCCATGCCAGGACAGAGTTAAGTCCTCCGTGGAAAAACCCAACTGGTGCCCATTAGGGCGAATGACTGATCTCTGCTCAGCCCAGAAGACATATGAGTGCCCTAAGACCTATGCTTTTACGGGCGGGCAACCTAGAAATAAGTAAATGCAAACATATAATTTTTTTTGACTTAACCTTCAATGAGCGACGGGTGAACATATGAGCGGAAGCGGGCTGATTCCCATCTACCTATGGGCTTGATAACCTGTTCGCTTAACCCCCACCTGGCTGCCTCTGTAACTGCCCCAATGCGAAAAGAGTGCATCCCATAGTCTTGACAGTGCAGGCCTAAACCTAACAGAGCCTTCTTCAGGATTGCTACAAACTGAAAAAGTGAAAGGGCTGAGCCGTTCCGGTGTACTAAAAGGGGGCCTTCCACTTCTGGCCTTAACTGCATATAGGAAAGTTAACACGAAACCGGACATGTTGCTCTACTAGGGACTTTGTCTAAATAGACAACCAAAGGGGTTCCATTTGAAGTTTTGCTCTCTTTCACCAGGATACATAGCCTGTCTAAGTGACAGTCAATGTCTGCAATTAGCAGACCCCCTGTAAAAGGCCCAAGAAAAAGCTAATTGAAATAGAGAGCACTCAAAAGGTGAGCTAGCTAGTAGGACTAGCTGATTAAATAGACCTTCCAGGATAGATAAAGTAATTGGCCATCTGGTATCTCTAGTCTTTCTCCGTTTCTTGAAACCCTTTACTGCCTGCTTGACCAAGAAATTCTTTGTAAAATCCACCCACCCCATAGTTTTAAACAAAAAGGATAAGGCAGCCAAGGTCCGTTCTAACATGCTAACTCAGGCCCCTCGCTCAAACAACCTTAGTAAATACCATACCAACAAATCTAGCCTGTCTGCTTCACCTACCTTCTCCCTCACTTCGCCTTTTAGGAGGGACCATTCTGCCCATACCCTTTCGTAGCTGCGCCAAGTTGATGGGGCTAACGAATCCTTGATTAGGTGGCTCATACCTCTCATATCAATGACCAGAGCGCGACTGGGCAATTCTCCCCCCTCTCCATTGCTTCCGGGGCCAGCAGCCGAAATCTGTCTAACTGCAAATGAGATAAAGCATCGGCAATATCGTTAGACACTCCTGGAACGTGCTCTGCTTTGAAATTAATATTAAGTTTCATGCACGTCAACACTAAACATCTCAACGGGGCCAGTACCACACCCATATTATCGGACAAGAACAGCACCGCTCTATCTCTCAGGTGCCTGCCCCATAACTCCAGAGCTACCAGAATGGGGAAAAGTTCTAAAAACAGTAGGTTGGTGAGTAGGTTAGAATCCCTCCACGCCTGTGGCCATGTTTCTGCACACCATCTGCCTTGAAAGTATGCACCAAAACCCACTGAACCCGCTGCATCTGTGTATAGGTGTAGTCTATCCGCTTTTGATATGATGTCCTGCCAATATGCCTTGCCATTGAATTCCTGCCCGCTCCTCCCGCTGCTGCGGCAGGTGGCGCACCCAGAGTGCCCAGCGGGATTATATTGGACCTGTGTATCCTGGCTTGGCGATGGTGGCCCGCCCGCCACTACCCATGCCCCCAACTCTGATGGTGGAGAAGCACGCACGCGGGCACCCGACACCTGAGCCGCCCTAGCTGGTGATGATGGGTGGGGCGTGTGGGGGACATGGCTACCAGAGGCGGAGCTCCCCTGCCTTGCTTCGATAGGGTTGTGAGTTGTGGTTCCCATGTCTATGGCTGAGGGGGAGAGGTGAGGTGAAGATGCCTGGCGGGACCTAGCTCCAGCGTTAGTACTTACCGCTGAGCCGTGACGACCTCTGGGATTGGCATAGGGCCGGGTGCTGGTTGTAGCGGATGCACGTGTCGTTCGGTGAGTAGAGACTTCAGGGGTTGCCACTGGGGTTGCATGCGATGGCCATCTGTCAGGGCTGGGACTTTCTCTTCTTCTTCTGGAGTGCGCCGGGGCTGAAGGCTCAAACGTTGAGGAGGTCTGGTCCGGCGTGCACTCCGCTTCCTGCCTTTGGGGGGTCCTTGAGCCGCGGGTGGTGCTGTCGGCTGCAATAGGTCCAAAACCCAGGCATCTCCTCTTCTTCCAGCTTCCTCCCGCACACGGGGTTCGCTTAAGTCCTGAAGGTGTCCGCTCCGTGTCCGTTCCCTGTGCCCGCTCCAGCAAAATGGCACTGATTCAGGCTGTGACCCTCCCCTTCCGGCTCCGGTCCTGTGCTGCATTTTCTAAACTCACCAATCCTCTGCTGGGAATCCCGCCCGGTCATGGAGCCCCTCCCCTCTATCTGTGTGTGGTACATGGCTCTCTTTAGTGCCGCACAGGCAGGCAAATTCAATATAAATGACCCACAGACTGGTTAAACCAATAAAAGTGCCCACACAGACTGGTAAGTTACACCATGAGCATCGCAGAGGCCCCCACCTACCCTCCCGTGCGTGTAGGAATCACACAGGAAATCTATAATGGGGTCCCATCCCGGCTTCATCCACAGTGTTTTTTAGGGATGGAGTTTCCTATATAAGAAAGAAGGTAACCCCCCCACACACACACACTGGCTCCAGGCCCCCCTATTGTTTGTACAGATTGATCCCCTGGTATATCTGTTGTATTCAATTAGATCAACTGGACTTGAAATGTAGTTCTTGAAGACGTTTCGCTAGTCATCCGACTGGCTTTCTCAATTCAGAATGACTTGTACAAGAATCTGTGGCAGTGGTAGTTATGTCCATGCATTTACAGCACCCTTTATTAATCCTTAATGTATATTGACAGCTGGGTTACTGACTCCATGTACATTTACAGACACATTTACTGGCCCTTATATACGCATTGGGCAACCTGGCTTATGGCCCTCTATAATTTTACAGAAAATTCTGCAAGTTTGTAAGTTCTTTCCTCCAAAAACTAAATAAAACACACAGAGACACATACACACACTGACACAGAGTCGCACGCTCACATATACTCATATAGGCAATAACACACATACACACGCACTCACATACTTTCTGCTAGCTAGCTGCTCTGCCTCGCTCTACTACAATACTTACATTTTTATTGCTAAAACAGTTGGAGGGTTTGTGTTTATCCCAACATATATACACCCAGTGTATGTAGATACCTTTTTTACTATTGCCTTGTACATATGCCTGAGGATTTATTTCATTGTAGACATTACAATGTTGCTTAAATATTCCAACATCGCTTGATCTCCTGTGATGAAAAGTGAATATAAATCTCTTGAATTTTCAAATAAAAATCATTTTATAAAAATCAAATTTTGTTCTTTTAAATTTCAGATTTTGCAGAATTTTGCAGAATTAAAAGCCACTTTCTTATGCAGAAAGCAGATTTTACTCGTATTTATTGGAAACAAAATACAACACTTGGTATATTAAACTCCCAGGGAGTCAGTACAGCTGCTAAATGATGCTGGGAGTTGGATTCTTGAAAAACAGTCAAACTATCTACAGTAAGTGTAGATGTACATGGCGTGGTAGCAGGGGCGTAAATGCAGGGACCAGGGCCCCTGACCCACAATCAGTTGCTGTTTTTAAACAGCTGATCGCACGTATGAATGAAACATACACACAAACAGCTGTTTAAAAGACTGGACCTGAACTTCCATTTCGGTTCTGGAAGTTCGGTTCCGGTCTTTTAACAGCTGATCACACGTATGTTTCATAAAAACAGCTGATCGCAGCAGAGGTTGTGGGTGTTCGAAAATCGTCTACTTTCGATTTTCGAAAATCGTCTACTTTCCATTTTTGATAAAAATCGAAAATTCTAAAAATTCATGAGTTCCGAAAGTTTCGTCTGGACTTCGAAACCAACAGATTCAATTCGAAAACCGGGAGGTCTGAAACGCGACAGGCGTATTGTTAATAAAGCTGTGATTTCATTCATTCATGTTGTATCCGGAGTTCTCTTGTTCTTTTCCTGGTTGATGCAGTGCCGTTTCTTCTTTTGTTATATCCGTGGGATTTGGTCTCAAGCGACGGACCTGGGGCACTCTGCACCTGGGTCACCAAGAAGCACGGGTAAGTCCCGAATATATATTGTTGAATTCCTATTGGAAGTGTTCTATCTTGCTATCTGGAGGAACGAGGGGTCTGGGGTTTCTTACACCCGGACCACCGCAATAAATAAGTAAGCATTATAAGATTCACATTTCATGAGAACGGATTCCTATTTTCTATTAGAAACCATATTACATCTCTAGTTTATATTTTGAGATACTTTATACATACATATACTTCATACTGTTATATGGTCATGGTAGCAAAATACAATTATAGTATTGAACAGGTGATAATTGAACTACGATCGAAATCGTAAATCTACGATTGCGATCATAATTGCACGACTGTGTTCGTAAATTTACATTCGCAATCATAGATTTACATTTGCGTTTCTGAATTTACAATTGTGGTAACAATTGTTACAAGGGCGGTATCGCAAAATATTGATACTGCACCTTTATAAATATGACCCTAAACCCTAAGTCCTCACCTCTAGCTTTCCCTTTAGTTTGCCCCAATGAAGCCGTGAAAGTCTCCTAGCGCTGCCCTCTTGTCGTGGACTGTCCAATGGGAAGACACGCACATGTGGGGGGCAAGGCCAGTCCAGCACCACCAAGATTATCTTTCACGGCTTTGTTTGGACAAACTAGAGGGTGAGCACATAGTGGTTTGGGTCCTCACTGTGGGTAATATTAGCAGAGAGGGTTCTTTAAAGGGCTTATGGCTATTATAATATGACTGGGAGCTGCTACACTGGTTTTCTTAGACTGTACAAACCATTCCGTTTCATCCCTATTGCAATGGACATTCAGTAAAAGAAAGAGCTTAATGAAACTGAAATCTACATAATGAAACCAATGTCATTGTAAATTGCCTTTAAATATTCAGAGCTTGCCTTGAAATAAAAGGGTCATCTGTATACATTACGATTGTTTTACTATACTTTCAATATGTTCTGCATTGTGTTTCATGACTGTTTAATATTATGTTAATGGACAATATCCCCTCTTTACTCCATGGGCTCTGTCAGATAATGGACAGACTTTAAGCATTTCAGTAATTGTAGTAGATTGTCTCCTCCTGGTCCATATGCATAACCTGCAATTACAGATTTTGAATGAATAATAAGCTGCATTTTAACAATTGAAATGTCTGCATTAAATGGAATAATTCCTACACTTGCAGATCTTTAACAAAGAACCTAATTATTTCACTAAGGACAGAAAATGTCTCTGTAGCAACATAACATAGCAGTTAAAGGACAACTCCACCCTCATAAGAACATCTTTCAGAAAGAATGGCCTCTTTAAAATATGTTGATATATAATACTTTGTCCTGTGAATTCATTACTGTATGCCTGCTATGCTTCTGGATGTCTCATGCAAAACTGAACAATTTAAAAACCTGTACTGAGCCTGTACTGAGCCTGGGCATGCTCAGAAGAGGCAGACAGCGGATTAACATTCAGTCATTGGCTGTGATGCCAACTGTCAAATCTATAACTGACAGTTACTAACTGGAAGAACCAGGAAGCAGAAACAGGGGAAACAGGACATTGTGCAGGATTTCAGGTTAGACTTATATATTTCAGATTTCAAACTTTTACCGTTTAGGGTTTTCAGGGGTGATTTACCTGTATGTAAGTTTTCATTTTAGGGCTGGACTTGCCCTTTAAGGGGAAGGATTACAAAGATCCCAAGTCTTGTAATGGAGTTTCTGGGCCATATTCAATACCCACGGTATTGGCAACTTCTGAAAGTACAATCGTGGGGATATATTTATGAATGGTGGTTGGTACAATACTATGGGGTAGTATACCGGCAAGCCCTGACACATTTCATGACACTCACTGTCACTTTATCCTTGGACGGGACTCTCTATGTGTTTGCTCTGTGCTGAGATGCAGGGGGTGGCTCACTTACTGCTGTTTATGACCATTGTGAACCAGAACTAACCTTTTTTCTTTGGACAAGCGGAAGTGCCAACATCAAGCCAACCAAATGCCAGTGTGTTCCTCCTCCTTCCCTAGCAAGGCAGCAGGCAATAGGAATATGGTGAGCCTACCCTACGGCACAAAGCAAGTAAATCACATTGCAGGCAGGCTATGGATAGGTGGGACCACTTGACAATCAAGGGTCATGACAGCAGGAAGTAATGATGCAGGGCATGCAGGCTGACATCACTTCCAGACACCAGTGTAAGAATCTGCGGTCATTCAGGAAGAACAGCAGGAAGGTAATTAAAAAGTTTAAAGGACATTTCCACCCATAAAACAAAAAAATAGTTAACTGTCAGTTACCTGCCCCCAAACCCAACTGATATATTTTGCAATTTATTACCTGCATTACTAACCAGATATTTAAGGGGGCAGAATTTTCAGCAAACATCATTACTTACTGGAATGTTCCATTAACATGACTATTCCTTACACAGCACTATGGAATGTTCCCATATTAATGGAACTGGTTTGATAATTAGCTGCAAAAGAGAAAATTCGCCTTTTGAGTTTTGCACTATTTATCATTAGAGATGGACCTAAAACCGAACTTGAACCCGAATTCGAGCTGAACTTTATAAGTTCATGTTCAAACTAGTTTGTTTGTCCGGACTCGCGGCTGTATTATCCATTGTAAATTCAATAATTATCGAACTTATGGGCCATTCGCTAATGTATCGTTTGCTAACCCTCGAATGTAGCCTTCGATTTTCGTTAACCCTCGAATGTATTATTCGTTTTCGCTAACCCTCGAATGTACCGTTCGCTAACCCTCGAATGTAGCCCCGAAAATATACTGCAAAATAATTTTTTATTGGTTTCCCAGTCAAAAGTTTTCATAGTTTTTTGGGCAGTTCATCTTGCCAATGTTACACAAATCATGTTGGATCATTCAGGATTTGTTTCATATTGGCAAGGTGTGTGGGCTGAAAATGACTAACCAAGATGGCATTAGAGCTACTACCATTGATATCGTGGTCAGTTATCTTCCCCCTTTACATAACAGAGAACTAAATGTAATTTAAAAAATCTTAATCTCCCCAGAACATACAATAAATTGTAAGATACCTCTCTAGTAACTTGCATTAATGTGCATGTAAGAAGTTGATTCTGTAACTAAGAAGGATTCCATGTTGTTGCCAGTACAGTCAAAGCCTGTGTAGTGTTCAGTGAGCCTTGTGAGCATGTGCCACGCCTTCTGACCCAGCATTCACTGTTTCTATGCACATATTTTCTATATAGATGTCTCTACACTAATATGGATGCCCCCGATAAGACTTTGAAACTGACTTGCTCCTATCAAAAGATAAAGGGTCAGGTGCATTAAGGAAACTGATGCTTCTTACGTTCGTGAGGTCCTTTTTTGTGAGATTTACTGCATTGCGAGATCGTGGGCACTTTGCGCCTCTGCTTTTTATCGGGCACAGAGGTGCAAAATGGCACTCGATAAAGCATCACCCATAAAGTTTCTAAAGTTTTGTTTATGTGAGCCTCAGCTTGTACCTTTGTAAATGTGTTCTGTCTATTGTGACAATGTCTGGAGACTTTACGATTGCTATGTGTGTGGGATACCTGACTAACTGATCTCCATAGTATGGAAGGTTTGTGTATGAGGATTCTAAATATGCGATAGTAGCTGCATGTATATTCAGCCCCTCACACAGAACTGCATTACCCATAAGGCAATCTAGGCAAGTGCCTGGGGCCCGGCAGCTTGGAATAGAAGTTCCACTGGGTGAATTAAATGCTTGATGACCAGGGGTGCTGAAACACCAGTGCACGTGAGAAGCTGCCTTCCATCTTGTATATACCATACATACTCACAGTGGGCAAACTTGTATTTACTAGTCACTGTGAGCAAATTTGTAAGTACTAGTAGCCATTGTCAAACTTGTATTTGCCAGTCACTGTGGACAAACTTGTACGTACCAGTCACTTGGCAAACTTATATGTACCAGTCACTGTGGGCAAACTAAAATGTACCAGTCTCTGTTCAGAGGCACTCTGTTTGGCACATATATTACCACCCTCCATGTGGCATATATGTTAGCCCTCCACATTAGCAGACACTGTTCAGCCCTCCAGTGCCTGCAGAATTGAAGGGGTTAACCTAATAGTGTCTGCTAAACTGGAGGGCTAACATAACAGAACCTGCTGAACTGGAGGGCTGACATAAAAGTGTCTGGTGAACTGGAGGGCTGACCTAACAATGTCTGGTGAACTGGAGGGCTGGCCTAACAGTGTCTGGTGAACTGGAGGGCTGGCCTAGCAGTGTCTGGTGAACTAGAGGGCAGACCTAACAGTGTCTAGTGAACTGGAGGGTTGACCTAACAGGGGCCAGTGAACTGCAGGACTGACCTAACAGTGTCTGCTGAACTGGAGGATTGACCCAACAGTGTCTGGTGAACTGGAGGGCTGGCCTAACAGTGTCTGGTGAACTGGAGGGCTGGCCTAGCAGTGTCTGGTGAACTAGAGGGCAGACCTAACAGTGTCTGGTGAACTGGAGGGCTGACCTAACAGTGTCTAGTGAACTGAAGGGTTGACCTAACAAGGGCCAGTGAACTGCAGGACTGACCTAACAGTGTCTGGTGAACTGGAGGATTGACCCAACAGTGTCTGGTGAACTGGAGGGCTGACCTAACAGTGTCTGGTGAACTGGAGGCTTGACCTAACAGTGTCTGGTGAACTGGAGGGCTAACCTAACAATGTCTGGTGAACTGCAGGGTTGACCTAACAGTGTCTGGTGAACTGGAGGGTTGACCTAACAGTGGCCAGTGAACTGCAGGACTGATTTAACAGTGTCTGGTGCACTGGAGGGCTGACCTAACTGCGTCTGCTTAACTGGAGGGTTGGAAGCCTACAACACCCACCTCCACAAGTCACTTTAAAGGGCATGTCCACCCCCAAAACTATAATCCCCCCCCACTACTGGCCCCATTGTGTAGTGTAGTTTAATCCTTACCTCACATACCAGCTCCATCTGGTTCTTCTGCTATCCCCCCCTAAAGTCCAAAAAAAACGCCCACCAGGAGTACTGCAGAGTCCATATAGGACTCTGCCTCCTGTCTCCCCTCCCCTTACCTCCCCTCTTTCCTCCGCCGCACTGAACTCCCGGCAGCCGCGTCCGTGATTGGCTGCTGCTCAGCCAATCACAGATGCTATTGCCGGTCCCGCCCCTCTGCTTGCATTTTCTCGCAAGCAGAGGGCCTGGCAGTGCGGCGGGGGGAAGAGGGAAGGTAAGTAATATTTGGGGCACTTTCTGAACTTAAAACTATAGCGGGGATGGGGGGACAGGGAGAATACTATATGAAAAATGTTTAAGAAGGGTGGACATGCCCTTTAATGCTGAAGCACAGTACGACATTAATAAATACGCAGAGAGGTGTGTACAGTAAAAAAATGTACAAATACAGGAGTAATAGTACTGTTTTTAAACATTATTTATGTTTTAGGGGAACTGAATGTGGCATTGCCTTTTTTAAGAGAGTTGATTGGTTGATAATTATAACATTTTGAACAAAGGGGGCTCCAAAACTCAACATTTTGTTTAGGGCCCTTTTTGGCCTTAATCCGGCTCTGCCTTCGCAGGTGATGAATTTCTGGTTTAAGATGTGCTCATTTTCAGGAGGCTGAAATAACTGGCCTTATTACTTTATTTGCAAAATATGCCCTTTTAACTAGGTGTATCATTTTGAGAGCTTTTGTCTCATTACCAGTATCTCCTTTATGCATTGGATTAACATCTTTGCCATTTAAATGGTTAAAGGCATATACATAAAAAAAGAACATTAGCTGCAATAAGAAACTTCCCAGGCAATAACAAGAAAAATTTATTTACCCTTTTGATTGCCAGCTGTCTCTTGAGAGAGAGACGAGATAACATATGGCTTCTACCCAATGTTATGTTACCGGGCCTTAATGGTTTTATCTTGATGTCGTTGTAAAAAACATCAGTGCTATAAAGCTATCTGTTTATTTCAAATACCAGTGTAACAAGTAACAATTGTAGGATTTCCTTATGTATCCCTATAAACTATTAGTTTAATTATACATTATACATTTCTGTACACTTAAGCTCTGTACACACGTCAGATCATTTTCACGCGATTTTCCCAATGAACAACCCATGGCACGACATTCGTTCGAAAATTACGCTTCAACGACTTTCCAAGACCAACGATCCACGACTATTATCGACTTTTTCCGATGATCAGCCTGGCTGATTCGTTCTGCCAATTTTTGTACCTTCCGAAATACAAATGTTCCATCCGAAATCGTATAATTACCGAACCTAACTTTTGCTAATTCTCAAAATTACAATCGGAAACTCGAAACTTAACTTCCGATCATATTTTCGAGGATTATCCAACGTTCGAGGTTAAAATAGCTTGAACATTCGGTAATTATCGAAAACGCGCTCTGAAGTGCAGAAAGGATATTCCGTTTTTGGATTTTCGGATCTTTGGGATTTTGCCGAGATCTGTAAATTCGAAAACATAATGAAACTTACCAGTTTTGGCCATCTCTATTGGTGATGTGTAAAACGAGACGGTAGATGAACATTCTGTGGGTACATTGTGTGAAAATTATCTAACGTGTGTAAGAAGCTTAAGTAAAAGGGAGAGTTACTGCCCCTGTAAAGATGCATTCATTTCTTTTTAATGTTTATCTCTATGATAAAAAGTTAGAACAAAATAACCCACCATTATCTAAACTGATTGATATTTGCAAGCGAATTCAAGGAGATTTATCACTTGCCCTTTATTAACGCAGATGCTGAAACATTCTGACGCATGATCATACCAAGCTCGCATCTAGATTTACAAATTGATTCATTCAGTTTGATGCCAAATCGAGTGCACGCGACGCAGACAAAAACCCAAAATAAGCCATTTATCATTGAATTTGCATTAAGTATAGCCTTCGTTTTTAATAATGGGCCGCTATTTGAGAACCGGGGAAGTGAGGATATTTAAGGGTAAAATATTCAGCGATGCGCCATAATATATAATTAAGGCAATAAATGTATAATTCAATGAATAAATATTTATGGCAACAAACTGGAGCGTATTTAGTTTGTTACCGAAGGCAAGCTTTCTTGCAGATAGCAATATTAAAGGAGGTAATAGATCATATAAATATGACTATGGCAGCCACAGCTGAACTCTAGCAGTAGAATTTTAGATCAATGGGGCTGAGAGCCAGGCAATGTGCTAGCAGTGTGTGTTGCCACTGAATTACTTCAAAGCCATAGAGGTACAAGATTGCACGCTCTGGTCTTATTTAGAAATAGACTCACATACTTATCCGCACAGGAAATGAATACTTATTGCTCACATTTCATGATGTTTGCAAACTTATCCTTGAACTATATCAAATATGGAAGAGATTTTATGCTCTAGGCATGAGAAATCTATTAAACCAGTGAACCAAGAACATCCCACCCAGAATATGTCAAGAGATGTGTCACTAGGTATCAACTTCCGAGTGCTTGATTAATGTACAGAGGGCAAGATGTGTAAAAGTGAAGACTTAGTAATACGGCTGCAAACTGATTGCTTCGTATGTATTAAAGAATCCTTTTCAGCTGTAACCTATAAAATGGCTCAGTTATATTTTTAGACTAAAGACTTTGCAAAAGAAATATTCGTTCCCTCGGTTACACTTCTTACAATGCTTGACAGTCTATCTTTTGTTTTAAAGGAGAACTACACGTGAAATAAGCAGTAATCCAGCAAGCTTGATCACTGTCTTGTCCTTTAAATGTTTAAGAGAAATGCAACTTTGAAACAGCTAATAGTGCAGAGGAGGGCATATCTTTAACAATAAGCATTGTTTGGTAGGAACCTTTCCTTATAAAAACCATTAAAAGGTTCATTTCTAGTAGAATTATCTCTGTTCTTTTTTGCCTTGGATGAAATAGTGAAGATTAAAATCCATTAAGCTGGTCATACACTTATAAGACTTACCTGCGCTGCTTCCACAATGTTGCAACAAAAGTCACCAGTTCCTGGCCTGATATTACTACCTAATACTGGTACATTGGCCAAGTGTATAGCCTGCATTATGGCCTTCAATATTAGCCATGGCCCATTTCATTGTTACAGTAGATGTTAGTTTAATGCCTGTGTCAGACCCTCGGATAGATTAAATTTCCTCTGGGATAGAAGTTAGACCCTTCAACCAGTGAATGGCAAGCACAGGTGTTGAGAGACAGAGAAGGAGCACTGATAAAGGACTTCATGTCCGAAACATGTTGTGTCAATAAAACACTTGAAAAATATCCTTTGGAGTCTTCATTGTCTGGAAGCACCTGCAAACTACTTCGTTTTTTGAATTTTGTAGAAGTGCTATTGATCTGGTTAATCATTTTCCCAAACAAAGAAAAGATAATCAATGCACATTCCTAGGCCCCATACAATATCATTATCTGCACACTGGCATACTTTATAAACAAAGGGGTTTTAGTATACATTACTGTGATCACATCAAGGTAACCCCAGTCTGGAAGGACCTAACTTTTTAAATTAATTAATTATTTAATTATTTTGTTTTTGCAAATTTTTGCATTTCTCATACTTGTGCATTGTATCATTATAGCAGCCTTCACGACTTGGGCTAAATTAATATGAAACTCTGTGGACATGCTACTGACCCCTCACTATAAAAAGCCAGTGGGTTGGGGGTAAGAGGAGAAGTGAGAAAGCCTGCTATACTAATCCAATGTGCAAGTATGGGAAATGCAAAAGTATGCAAAAACTAATTATGGTAAAAAATGTTAAAAGTTTCCAGACTGGGGTTACCTTGATGTGGTTGGAAGTCTTTTTATTCATGTGATCACAGTAATGTATACTACAATCCCCTTTTTCATAATGTATTCCAGTGTGCAGATAATATCTTATTATATGGGGCCTAGGAATTTGCAATAGAGAGAGAGAGAGAGTAAGCTTGATATACTACATAATATTTTCCATTCTAAGCCCAGAAATTTTAGCCATAAGGCCCATGTTGTCACTTCCCCCTAGTTGCCTCCTCAGAGCATGTCAAGTTTGTAAAAGAGCGTGGTGAGAAGGAAGCCATCTTTTGAAAGGCAGAAGGAACCAGGACAAGAACATTTAGCTTCATAAAGGATTAGTCCTACATCTGTCAGCTTTTTAACTATTGTGGCTTTGGTGGATTATTTTTTATTTAAAGGGGAAACTTTCCCTTTTACTTTGATGGATTTAGATATTAACACATTTTAAATCTTGTATTTATTTATGAATCTATTGATTATAATACAGCATTTATAGAAGATGAATGGAATAAAATAAATAATTAGCCAATTCGGCTGAGAACTGTAGGTTGGTAATGTTATGGCTGCTAATGTGGGGTAATTCAATGTATAGTATGTTGTTTGCAGCAGCTAGTAATTCTCAATTGAAGGTTAAAAGGCATGCCCATCCCCAAAACTAAAATTTGCCCCTGTGCTGGCACCACCGTGTAGTGTTCAAAATCCTTACCTTACACCTCCTTATGGTTCTCCTACAGGGCCTTTTCAAAGAACCAGAAAGTGAAGAGTAGGAGCTGTCTGTGTGTCATCTGGTGCCTCAGAAAGGACTCTGGCATGCGCAGGGGGGCCCTCCCTCCCACTCTCCGAATCTCTTTAGGCTGCTTCATCTTCTAGCTATAAAAACCCTTTTCTGTAGTTTAGGGCACCCTAGCCCACCCCCAACTGCCATGTTTATTTATTTAAACAAGCCCCATAAATCGACTTACCATCCTTCGTTCCCTCGGCACTCTGCATAGCTGAGATTCTCAGTCAATAACAAATGCGGCTGCCGGTCCAGTCCCTATTGTTACTTCTGGGAATGAAGTAGCAATAGAGCAGAGAGCAGAGGGAACGAGGATGATTGATTTATGGGGCTTTTAAAAAAAAATTACATGGTGGTTGGGGGTGTGCTGGGTGCCCTACACCAGGGTTTCTCATAGGGTGTGCCGGGGGAAACACTTGTGTGACTTTAAAGGGACAGTTCAGTGGAAATTGACAATATTTGTTAAATTGTTAGTTTGTGTAATGCCTTCTTAGTTATTCTACATATACTATCAGTTGATTTCATACATAGGTCCTTCTTCTTCCCAGGATGCACCACATCCTTGGAATGTTCCTATCATTAATTTCTACTGATTGGCTGTTGGATGGGTCAAACATGCTCAGATATCTACTGAGCAACTGAATCAACCCAGACACTGGGTCAAGGGCAAGACCATAACGGTCTCTTTTAGGGGTCCTGCAAACAGGAAGTCAGTATTTCAGTTGCATTTATTTATACACAGACACAATGCTGAATGGGCAGATTAAGGTCTATAGGATGGAAAAATACTGCTCTTTTTTTCTCAAAAGCATATGTATTTCCACTGAACTTCCCCTTTATAGAGCCATGCCTCAGAATTTTGGTAGTGGAAATATTTTTACCAATATGACTTACATTTTTATTTTATTTTAACTGTAACGTTTATAAAATATGGGTAATTACAACTTCACGTCAAACATTAAGAACACAGATGTGCCTCAATACAATTTTCAATTGCTAAGTGTGCCACAGTCTGAAAATGTTTGAGAACCACGGCCTAACACTACCGAATAAAATGATTTTGGGGGTGAACATACCCTTTAATGTTTAATTACTGTGATCCATTTGTGAGAAGAAAATTAAATGTTAACAAATTGTAAGTCACGTTTAATAATAATAAAATGTTGTTACAATTCTCTACTTAGGAATAAATTTACCATTGTTTGCAAACACTCTGCAATATTAGTTTTAAAAAAGTATATTCCAATGGTATTATTATTTACAAAAGAAGCAGGTAAACCATTAATGATCATCTTAATGCAGGATGGAGAATTTTGTCATAAGCGGGGTCTTGGTGGAACCAGACTGAGAAATGTACAAGCAGCGAGCGATCTGCAAGTCCCAGCATGCTTTCCCTGATTTATAATTGAACATCCAACAGAGAAACTTATTCAAAACGACGTGGCATTGTAATAATCGCACTTACAATTCCAGTAACATCTGCAGGATGTTAATGTTCCCTCAACAAACAGAATGATTAAAATGCACCTCTCTGCAGTTGAATGGCAATCAAGAGATTTAGCATTCTGGCACTGGTTTTATTAATGAAACTCTGCACGCACAGCTTGGCCATGGATAATGTTTGGACATCTTTGTTTAATAATTCAACACCTGAAAAATAGCTTTATTATGAAACTTGCAAAACTAAAACCAATGGCATTTGTTTTAGGGACTTACCTCCAGCAAAATAAAATTTGTATATATATGACTTTGTAATTTAAAAAACTTTGTTGTACGCGGGTCTCATGACATACATCAGTAATAGAAGTGTTTCTGCTACAGGGAGCCTATTACTAACCAGCTTAGGTTTTAATGTACTGGCATTGTAGCTAGCGGATGGCCTTGGAAGAATATTGCCCTGTATTTATATGTGGCATATTAGTGCTAGAAGACCAGACAGGTGCTATTAAACTGCTATTTCTAGTGCATGGGGTTTTTATGACTCTTGAATTTAAATTTAACTTTGCAAGGATTCCTGTGGTAATGACACACTCATCGTTTCTTCAGATGGCAACATTCTTTTTATTATAGAGCAGAAAATGAAATATGACATCATCTTGCACTCCATAGTTCCACAATTAACTGCACAATAATGACAAATGAATTAGTAATGATGACCTAGAACAGGGATAGGCAACCAGTAGATCTCTAGATGTTTGAAAACTACAACTCCCTTCATTCCTCTATAAGGACTCTGTAGTTAGGGAATGCTGGGAAATGTCATTTTTCAAGCATCTGAGCATTTACTGGTTGACTATCCCTGACCTAGAACAATGGATTTCAGATTTTTTCAGACTGTGGCACACTTGGCTAATGCAAATTTTTCTTTCCTATGTTCCTCATGTTGGGCTAAATGTTGGAATTAGCCAGATTTTCTGTACTTTACAATGTATATTGGATCAGTTTAGTTGAGAGTAAAGCTGGGTACACACATTATCAATAACATCATTACCTATGGCATTGGCCTTTTTCGGGAAAAGTGTGAAACAATTGTTTCTGATTGCTCAGCATTGAGATCGGGAAATGGTTGTTGCAGCCAGAAAATTCCCCCTCGGTTGCAGTCACATTCCATTACTGTAGTATAGGGAGTTGACCGCAATCATTAGGTGTGTGGCAGTTACAAAAAATTGCCCTATACTTAATATTGGGAGGACGCTCGTGACTTTGTGTAGCCACATCTTTGAGAGATGACCTGGGGGCATACCTTCCATGAACCAAAGTGAAAACTTTGCTCATGTTGCACTTTAGAAAGGTTACATGATTTTTCTGCTGTGGAGGATAAAAAAGGTGCAAATATGAACTACGTAGGCCACAGCTGATAAACACTTTCTCCTGCTCCTTGAAGGTGTTGGGGGAAGGGTGGGGTGCATGTGTGAGTACAGGGCAACAAGAGCTGATCATGTGTTTCCACACATTAAGCTACAAAGTGATGGGCATCTTTTATGTACAAGTGTGCGTGGCACTGGGCATTTTAAATTTACAAGTCTTTGTGGCACTGTGGGCATCTTATATTTAATAGACTTTGTAGGCATCTTATGTTTACAAGTCTGCATGGCACTGTTACATTCCTTCGTTGCGGTGGCTGCGCTATTAATGTGGAAGTTAACCACGTAGCTGCCACAATTGATGTTAAATGACAACAAATATCTTTGAAAGATCCCATCTGTCTTTTTTCAAAGATCCTCCTACAAACAGCCGTGAGCATTTCCTTATGTAAAGCATAGGGAGAACACTCGGGACTGCTTTTTCCTCAGCCGTGAACGACTCCCTATACAATTTTCAGGCATTTCTGAGCGATCGCGAGGCCAACAGTGAACATTCGTTGGCCACAAGATTGTTCATAAATGCGCTACACTAACACTAACAATAAATGCTTAATCAAATTCAATGTAGTGGTTGCTCCTGGGAACTAATAAAGGCTCTTGGTGAACCTTCCTATTTATTGTCACAAACATTAACTTCATTTCTCAAAATCACCATCAAAACCAACCTAAGTGGTTTCATCCATTTGTAAAGTAGAATAACCAGAGACATCAATCTACCGTATTATCTGAGTAAAGCCGAGGTTTTTAGGTTTTAAAATAAACCTAAAAACCTTACCACGGCTTATACTCGAGTCAAGGTCCTTCCTTACCCCGATCGATGGTGCTCAACTCCAAATCCGGCTGCCGCGTGGGTACGTCCTGTGGGTTTGCCGGGTGATGTCACTACTCGGCGCCGGGCTGTGAGAGGCGCCGAGTAGTGACGTCAGCCGGCAAATCCACAGGACTTACCCAGCGTGCGGCAGCCGGATGTTGACCATAAGGAGACGGCGATCATCCTGGAGTGCAGCTTCGTGCCTGTGATCCCTGTGCACTGACAGCCCGCTAGGAGAGAAAGAACAGCAGCTCCAGCATATGAATCTTGGCACGTAGAACAGAGCGAAGGGGTCCCAGAGGAGAGGGAGACGGTCTGATTTTCTTCACTGCCCTGGTCACCTCGGATTTGCAGTTGAGCAACCATCGATCGGGGGGTAAGACCAATTACTGGGGGGACTCTCAGGGGAGGAGGGAAGGGGGCTCTACTGCCTTTAACTGCAGAATTCCCATACAGGTGTTTGGAAACTAAACTCCCAGCAACTAAAGCATGCTGGGTGTTGTAGTTTCCAAACACTGATGGGAATTCTGCTGTCCATTTAAAGGGCAAACCAATTTTTCCTACTTTTTTAGTCAATCAATTTTTCCTACTTTTTTAGGTAAAAAAAGGTACCTCGGCTTATAATCGGGTCGGCTTATACTCGAGTATATACGGTAAGTCAAATGTGTCTATTTTTTAGGACCATGTTTATAAAGGCACGGTAACGGTTTAATGATCGTTAAAACTATCGTAAATCTGCAATAACGATCGTAAATCTACAACAGTGGTCATATATTTACAAACCCCATAGAATAGAAGAAAACAAGTTGCTTGATTTCTGCCGAACACTCTGATAAAGAGTGTTGGACTGTGAAGGTCAAATATTTTTCTGGTCAGATTTTCAATTGGCCAAAAAAATTCAATCGGAAGAACCTATTAAAAACTATGGAATGTCTGGTTCTGGTAGATGGAGGTCGATAAAAAATTTTCAGTTTTGCTCGATCATTTTTTTTGATAGACCAATCGATACTGCCGATGGGTCTATTGAAAACATGAAAAAATTGCCAGTGATAATCCAATCAATTCTATCTAATTCTTCGGATTGATCCGAATACTGATGCCATGTATGGGGGCCTTAGTTTAACAATTTTTATGTTAAGTGTGTACGATGACTTCAATTCGGATTTTTTTCCGAAAATCCGCGAATCCACAGGCGGAACGGATTTTAGCAGTTTCGGCCATCTCTACTTTTAATATCCTTATATCTCAAATTAAATGAAATAATCCAGATATATTTCATTGGTCATCTTTATTAAGATATTGTGCTCAGAGACAAAACTGGGTTAAGAGTTTGCGAGAGAAATATTACAAGATGTTCTCAACAGGTTAGAATGATTAAAATCCATACTAAAATAAAAGTATGTAAATGTAGTGTATTTATAGCTCGCTTGATCAGAAGGTTTCTCAGCAAGCTGCAGATGGAGATTACAGATTTTAATGATTTGCCTGTTGAATTGTTCTGATTCATGAAACAGGTCTATCAGCAGGAGTCGTAAAACATAGTTTACAGTACGTCAAATGTCTATATTTTATTGATATACAAGCATGCTGTTTCTCTTTATACATTGGATGGAAGTTCATTAGAAATGTTGCTTTGGCAGAACATGACATATAAATGTCAGAACAGAAGGTTAGGATGGAATATGACACGGGTTGACAGTTCTAGCAAAAAGATTTTTGAGAACTTTTCTTTTGATTTTTTTGCACTTTTTGAAATTAATGAAATTAAAGGACTACAACACCCTAAAAACTATTTTTACCCCCACCCCCCCACCCCCCGCCCTACCCTTCCTCTACAATTTTTTATTGGAGCAAGTATTCCTACCTTCTGTTCTTGCTTTCATTTAAAATGAATTAGCTTTAAAAATTTGCTTGCAGCTTTCAATCTCCAAGGTTGAGTTTAATGGGGGGAAAAAGGTCAGGCCAGCCATTTTGTTTATCTTACGCCCTACTTAATTATAAGAACAATATTTGTAGCAATATTTTTCATTTAGCTCCTAGCCAGGGAGACTGAAAGCTGAGAGCAGTGCCAAACTTCTAAATAGTGTATTACTTGTAAATTAAATGAAAGCTGATCAGTTGCTCTTTCTTTCAATTAAATTATAGATTCATAGGGGTTGGTGGTTGGAGTGGGGTTTAGGTTGTAGTTTCCCTTTAGCAATAAAAAAACCCAATTATAGATTCATAGGGGTTGGTGGTTGGAGTGGGGTTTAGGTTGTAGTTTCCCTTTAGCAATAAAAAAACCCAATTCCTGGGATGAACTCCTTTGATGTTCCTTCGGCCCATTGCAATATAGTACAACCTCCCAGATTAAATAATGAACCAGGATTTCCCCTCACTGAGTATGTCCCGATAAAACTCCAGGCACATATATATGTATATCCCACATATACACAATTCTTTACCTTCTTTTCATTCTCAAACTTTTATAACATTCCATCATGTAAACTTTACATAGACCCAGCTACAAAGATTTACAATTTTCCATAGAGAAACAAATCACTGTGAAAGAAGGTGAAATACATTAATAAAAATCTTCTGCCTCCTATGCCTATTAATCTGTAAAGGAAATTTCAAACTCTAGCTAGGTAAGATAATAATGTGTCATTTAGGAAGTATCAAATAGACTGCTAGGTAATTGAGTAGCTGGCAGAGAGTCCTGACTGCAGATGAAAAATGCTTCCAGCATGCCACTCTCTGGATGGGGCATAACAGGAATCCTAGCAGGGCTGACTGGCAACTTGGGCAATTTAAAATGCTACGTGATTGCCGGGTCCCTCCATGTATTATATACAAGGATATGGCAATAGAAATGAAGTTGGGAATGCACAAAGACTATGATGTTTTATATATAGAAGAATTGTTTTCCTTCTCTGCTCCAAAAAAATAATGATAATGTTCTGAAAAAGAATGTTAATATGGGTTTTGTAGACCTGGTTATATACAAGTGAGAACATAAAGGAACACACAACCGTACAATGGTTGGGGGGGGGGGGGGGAGAATCTAAATATTCAAAAGTAACCTGTAAAATTGAATCCCTGTGTTGATAGACCTTATATAGTGGGAGACAGTCCGTGCAAAAAGGGAAAAAGGGTTACAGTAACAAGGTACAAGGCACAGCAGGAGAACTTTCTAAAAGTCACACACACACACCTGCAAATCCTAAAAACTCACAGTAACAGCAATTTAAAGTTGCAGTGTTGTCCACGCTGTCAGCCTGTTGATTGAACATTGACATAGCATGCTGTGACCATGCTACCTGTGAAGGCACTGAATTGAAATCATAAAAGGATGCCAGCAGCCTAGTACTAAAGCCTATGTATAGGATCATTTCAGTTGTTTTTTTGGGGTGCCTTTTATACATGACTACTCCTACTCCTGCATTTCTGCCCTCCTTGTGTTCTGCCTTCCAGCTTCCAGACCTTCAATTCTTTAACTATGTTTTTGCTTACTCTTCTGGATTCCAGAAACTTACAGGGAGATTCAATAAAAGTTCTTCACGTTTAAAATGGTGCTAATTTTGCCCCAACTAATCAGATCTTATTTAACATTTGAAAGCTAACATCTGATTGGTTGGGGCAAAATTAGCACCATTTTTAACGATAAGAACTTTTATTGAATAACCCTGTAAGAGCCTTACACAGGCATGGATTCTGACTTCAACTACTGACCACCTGACCCTGACAGGGACAAACAACCTATTGGAACAGTAAGTAGCCATAACTGAGGGTCTGGACGTTTAAAGGGCATGTCCATCCTAAAAAAAAAAGAAAAACCGGTGACGTGTCATTTATCTGCCTGCAACCCCAACTGCTATTTTTCCCTGTTTGTTTGAAATGCATTTTAGACAGGCTATTTAATAATAAGTTCTATCCTGTTCTGCCAAAGGTATCTGTCTTCTCCATCTGCTCAATAAGCTTTTTATAAGCTCGAGCAAGTGCAAAAGGGACAGCAGAGGAAACCTCAGTCAATTATTAGGAGTCACAGCCTTGATTGACTGCATGGAAGGTGGAACCAGTTTACTCTGCCAGAATTGAGGAAAAAATTATCCTTAAATATCTGTATGTATAGTTATACATATAATAATGTGCTGAATATATCAGTTGGGGTTGGGGCAGGTAACTGACTATTGATTTATTTATTTTTTGTATGGATGGGAGAACATGTCCATACACAAAACCCCTATGACTAAGAGCAGCAAGCTCAAAACGTGTCAGGGAGTCCTGGATATTCAAGTAAAGTTGTGTTCATCTGTTTGATTTGAAGACTTGGTGTATGTTTCCTTTCTGGTGTGCACCAGTGTCTTGCTTTGTGGGAAGTTTGTGGACTTCTGGGGGATTCTGAAGGAATAGACATAGATTCTCAAGAAGTTGAGATAAGGAGTTGGAACATTCTGCATTGGGAAGAAGTTGGAGATGGGGCAGCTGATCATGGCCTGATGAAGAACTCACCAGACATATCTAGGAATCCCAACACTCTGTTAATCAGAAGTATCTGTCTAAAAGGTACAGTGAAATTGGTTCAAGGAAATCTAAGAAGAACCAATACTAAAAATTATAAACTTTATAAAAAATAAGACTATAATCCACCACCCTGGATTACATTACACTTCCCAAATGTATGTTTTTTAAAAAAATAATTACATATTAAGTTTCCAAAAGTGCCGGAAAAATGTCATCACGCAAGTCCCACTCTGGTCCCAGGTCAATAGGGGAGGCTGTCAAAGGCACTATCCAACTCCTCCTGCTACCAGTTCTACTTAAGGGAAGGAGGAAGAGGAACAGAAATATAAGCAACACCAATAATCCCATTTCTGTATTTTTTTTTAAATTTAATAACATACAAACATTAGACTCAATTATTATCATTTTCTTTTCTCTAAAAGATTTAACTTTTGGACAAATGCATACCAATACATAACAACCAATATGTCCACACTCCCCTCCAGCAATTATAAGCTTGATAGGTGAGGTTAAATGTTCATGTGACAGAAACAAGATCTAGATATGCTGGACAGTAAGAGATAATTAAACCCAGATATCTTACCGATCTTCAAGATAAGACTGGAAAGATTTTGCCGGCATCTCTGCTGGATAAGCAGAAATAAATGAGATTATTAAAAGTGATTTGGAAGATGAAGGAAACGTAATTACTGTTATATAGCTTGATCGGTGCCTTACTGAGGCAGAATTACAATGGATAAATAAAGTATCCTTCAAAATTTCCTTTTTTTCAAAACTTCCTTAAAGGAGAACAATCCTTTAAGGAAGTTCTCCTAAGTAATTGTAAGCTCTATGGTGCAGGGACCTCTTTGTTACATGTTTCATGTTTCAAGCACTTGTAATTTTCATGATGCTCATAGTTATTTATATATTTATGTATTTATTTATTGTCCTCCTTGTAAAACTTTTTGTATTCTATATTGTTCAACTCTGAGTCCCCAAGTATATAAATAAACATATACATGCAAACATATACATACATACAATCATTTGTATACAAGGTCTCAATGCCTTATTGAATGTTTGATCATCCATTTTAATTTGAGTCACGGTATTTACTGTTATGGTTTTCAAAATATTAGGTTAGCATTGTAAACTGGTTACTGTATCTCCCCATAGGTGTTTAATTACAATGGCCAGAGCAGCCAATCACAGCCGAGGCTGCCATCAATGAGAACGGTGAGGGAAAGAGGTGCTGTAACAGAGAAGGGTAGCTTTTTTTGTGTTGAATATAGCAGTTGGGGGTGGGGGGACAGCCCTACAAGATATGAATAGATTTTTAAACAGTAATTGTAAGCTCTATGGTGCAGGGACCTCTTTGTTACATGTTTCATGTTTCAAGCACTTGTAATTTCATGATGCTCATAGTTATTTATATATTTATGTATTTATTTATTGTCCTCCTTGTAAAACTTTTTGTATTCTATATTGTTCAACTCTGAGTCCCCAAGTATATAAATAAACATATACATGCAAACATATACATACATACAATCATTTGTATACAAGGTCTCAATGCCTTATTGAATGTTTGATCATCCATTTTAATTTGAGTCACGGTATTTACTGTTATGGTTTTCAAAATATTAGGTTAGCATTGTAAACTGGTTACTGTATCTCCCCATAGGTGTTTAATTACAATGGCCAGAGCAGCCAATCACAGCCGAGGCTGCCATCAATGAGAACGGTGAGGGAAAGAGGTGCTGTAAGCAGAGAAGGGTAGCTTTTTTTGTGTTGAATATAGCAGTTGGGGGTGGGGGGACAGGCCCTACAAGATATGAATAGATTTTTAAACACCTAAGTAGATTGTAAGCTCTATGGTGCAGGGACCTCTTTGTTACATGTTTCATGTTTCAAGCACTTGTATATTTCATGATGCTCATAGTTATTTATATATTTATGTATTTATTTATTGTCCTCCTTGTAAAACTTTTTGTATTCTATATTGTTCAACTCTGAGTCCCCAAGTATATAAATAAACATATACATGCAAACATATACATACATACAATCATTTGTATACAAGGTCTCAAATGCCTTATTGAATGTTTGATCATCCATTTTAATTTGTAGTCACGGTATTTATTGTTATGGTTTTCAAAATATTAGGGTTAGCATTGTAAACTGGTTACTGTATCTCCCCATAGGTGTTTAATTACAATGGCTCAGAGGCAGCCAATCACAGCCGAGGCTGCCATCAATGAGAACGGTGAGGGAAAGAGGTGCTGTAAGCAGAGAAGGGTAGCTTTTTTTGTGTTAGATTTGGGGGTGGGGGGACATGCCCTACAAGATATGAATAGATTTTTACAGTACCTGAATGCCAGCCCCGGAGAGATCGGGAGGGAGGGGTGTGGGGGAAGGGTTCCTGTGCGCATGTCTCTATCCCTCCCGGAGGCATAACAGAGGCAGAGACTGTTTTGACAGGAAGACAGCTCCTACCCTGCAGTTTCCTGGACTTTGAAGAGGTCATACAGAAGAACCATAAGGAGCAGGGATGTAAGGTTTTTTTAATTGTACAGTGGGGCCAATAGTGGGTGAATTTTTAGTTTGAGAGGTGGACATGCCCTTTAACTAGTGGGGCCTGTGTTGTTTTCAGAACTGAGCACTCAATGCAAAAAATAAATCATTCAATTTTGACTACTATGTGCTAATAAGTGAAGGGAGTCTGTAAGAGGTACCCCTTACCTTCCTGGTTCTTGAGATACAGTTAGCATTGCAAACTGGTTACTGCATCTCCCCATAGGTGTTTATTTACAATGATCTAACAATATTTATTCTAAATGCAGGCTCATAGGGTGCCCATACTGCAACGTTCTGCAAACTACCTCGCCTAATCATTTTGCTACCATTGCAACGGGGATAATGTCTAACAAAAAGCATTATCTGCCTGGGAACGTAGAGGAAATGTTGCAATTAAGAGCTGCCTCTTCTGCAGATACTACATTCAGTTTGAACATCAATCGACTGTAACATAGATGTATGTAGTCCCAGACAGAGATTAGGTGTCAATGGATTGCATTAGTTATACAATATAAAGTAAAGCTAACCAAACACTTTTTAGACAATAAAGCCACAGCGATGTTCCCCCAGCTGGATAACACTAAATCTGTGTTAAGCTTGAAACATTGGTTGTAAAGTTATCAGGGTCAGGCAGTTGTATGGAAAGTTATCGGTATCCCTGCAGGTAAGTGCTAGTCAGTGTATGGGCAGATTTTAAGGGAATGTGAGAAAACTAATGGTTTCCCTGGTGCAGAAAATATATCATATTTATTCTAAGTTCAATTCCTGCACATCTAAAAGATGATTTAGGAGATCAAAGCAGTTAAGTTGGCAACAGCAAAAATAAGTAGATAAATAAAACAAAATTAAGTTTCTGAATTATGACTTATCCTACATTAAAGGGCATGTCCACTCCCAAAACATAATCCCCCCAACTACTGGCCCCACCATGTAGTGTAGTTTAATCCTTACCTCACATCCCAACTCCATCTGGTCTCCTGTAGTCCCCCCAAAGTTCCAAAACTGACCACCAGGAGGCTAGCAGGTCCATATTAGGACATGCCGCTACCTGGCCTCCCGGAGATTCTGCCATGCGTGCTGCAGCCCTTCTCCCCCCTCCCTCTCCCTCCCTCCCGTTCTGCTATCCCTCCCCCTAGCATTATTTCCCTTTAACACAGCCTTCCCCCATGTTCCCCAGCCCCAACCGCATACTTTTTATTTTTAGAAAGCTCCCCAATGTTTTACTTACCTCTCCGCTTTCCTACGCGGAAGTGAGCTGCCGGCAGCCGCGTCCGCGATTGGCTGCCGCTCAGCCAATCACAGACGCGGCTGCCGGTCCCGCCCCTCTGATTGCATTTCCTCGCAAGCAGAGGGCCGGGAGCGCAGCGAAGGAAAGAGGGGAGGTGAGTAGAGTTTGGGGGGGCTTTCTGAAATTAAAAATTACGCAGTTGGCGCTGGGGGACCAGGGGGAACAACATATTAAATATTAAATTTTAGGGTGGACATAGCCTTTAAACTATTATATCTAGCATTTCATTTTCCCTTAACAGAGTCAAATGACATCTTTACAGCTGCATGCATAGAATTAGTTGATAGTGCAATTAACATTAAAAAAATGAATGAAAATAAGGAACAATAGCATGGATAGAATAGACATAATATTTGCCACTCAGTCAGGCTCATTTATCCAGACTCGTTGGGCAAATATATGGAGTTAAAGTCACGCTAACCAGTAGCAAACCGGAATTTAACTCCATATTAGCGTTGGATGAGTGGGTTACGCAAAAATTAGCTGTGCATCCAACGCTCGCGATTCAATATTTTTTAGCACAGGATTTTAACGCCAGCAAATATCTGGTGTTAAAATCCTGCAGTGGGTAAACTCCTTACCGGGATTTACCCACATTTGCAAACACGAAATTGAATTGCGGAAGGAGCAAAGCGATAGCGGCTCTGGGTAAATGAGCCTGACAGTGTTTTATTCATGCTATTGTTTCTTAAATTTTACAGATAAATCATCATACAAAAAACTTACAGAAAACTTTTTTCGGATTTTAAAGGGCATATCCACTCTAAATTACAAATTCTATATATATTGTACCTCTCCCTTGCCCACCCCCAACCGCTAAGTTAGATTTCTAATTAAACCTCCTGAATCATACTTACAGCCCTTCTCTCCCACGGCTGTTTTCTCCAGCTCTTTACTAATCGGATGCCGGAGAGATTGGCTGGACCAGCAGCTGCATCTGTGATTGGCTGCCGGTCAGCCAATCACAGATGCCGCTGCCAGCTGTAAAAACAGCCATGGGAGCGAAGGGATGTAAGTATGATTCAGGAGGATTATTTAGAAATCTAACACAGCTCTTGGGGGGGGTCAAGGGAGAGGTACAGTATATAAAAAGGATTTTACACTAGGTGAAGGGCAGCAAAAGAGGGATCCAGGGGGGAAAGGGCTCCCCTGCACATGTCACTGTCCTCTCAGAGGACAGGGAGGAGGTGGAAACCTTTTACACAGGAAGATAGCCCTGCTGTTCACTTTCTGGGACTTTGGACAAGCACTACAGAAGGACCTTTTGGAGCATGTAAGGTAAGGATTTTTATATTACACAGTAAATCATTATTTGAAATCACAGCATTTACAGGGAAATACTTGTCACTCCAGAAGCAGAAATTATAACATGTCCCATCTCTGACCTGCATCTTTCTGCATCAATTAAAAGAATCAGCAGAGAAAAGGGGGAGGGAGGGGGAGATGTGTAAGCAGAGCAGTGTCCATGGTAAGGATGTGCAGAACTTATAAGTGTCGCAGACACTACAAAAAGGCAGTGAGTAAGGGAAGGTGGGGGCAATTAGAAGCATTCACTAAACATTAATAATTTAATGACAAAGCAAGGACAGATAAATATGGGAATTCCACCATTTTACTTCAAATTGTAGTTTCAGAAAATGTCAGTTTCAGTTGTTTGAGTGAGTATAGCGACCCTTTAACTTTAGATGGCTTCTTCTTAAAGGGCATGTCCACCCTTCTTGAAAAAATGTTATATGTTGTAGGGCTTCCTCCCCCAGCCCCAACCGCATTATAATTGCCAGAAACTCCCGCGATCTTTACTTACCTTCCCCCGATCTTTTCTTACCTTCCTCCGCCGCACTGCCCGGCCTTCTGCTTGCATGGAACTGTAAGCAGGGGGCCGGACCGGCAGCCGCGCCTGTGATTGGCTGAGAGGCAGCCAATCACGGATGTGGCTGCCGGAAGTTCAGAATGGCGAAGGATATAGGGAAGGTAAGTAAAGATCGGGGGAGTTTCTGGCCATAATAATATAGCGGTTGGGGCTGGGGGAGGAAGCCCTACAATATATAAAAAGGGTTTTATGGGGGGGGGAGGGAGACCAAAATGGAAGGGAGAGGGGGGGGGGCTGCACTGCGCATGACAAAATTCTCAGGAGACAGTCCTATATGCTAGGCCAGTTTTTTGGACTTTGGGGAATCATTGCAGGAGAACCATTTGGAGCTGGGATGTAAGGTAAGGATTTTTATGCACTACATAGTGGAGCCAGTAGTGGGGAAATTATATTTTTGGGGGGGGACGTGCCCTTTAACACCAATTTATTTAAGTCCTTAAATTCTCCTTTAATATCTCTATTACAGTAACACAATACCACGGTTCTTCTTATTGAATACATTTTTCTCCAGGCACATATTTTAGGACCGAATCTGTCGATGAAAATAGGATCCTGCTGGAAAAGTGATGGTATATTATTATGGAATGGCAATGCTATTTATCTGATCACAAATGCAGTACTTAGAGTCTTTGTAATATTGCTAAAAATATATTTATTGTTAACTTGTTCATAACCCCTAAGCCGTTCAATGATAAATTCCAATTCTAATGAGCATTATAATTGTCAGTTAATGCTAATGAGTGAGATTTTGCTTTGTCACAGAATGCCATTTTCTCTGGGTAAAGTCATGAAAAGGAATAGTATAGACCGATGGAACAGGGATATTTTTATTAATATATTCTTTAGATAATATCCATTCAAAGCGTTTCAGGTCTATATTCAATTTACTTTGTGCTTTTGAATCATATTATTTCCATAGGGGAACTAATCATAATGACAAACGAAATGAGAATATAGAGATATCATGAGTTCTAACATTATCATGTTATAAAGAATATGAATTCTCTTATCAAGACAGAACTCATAAATAAAACATTCCTCTGCTTTTTTCTATTGGTTAAAAAAAATACTTCCAGTAAAAATCTACTTACACATAGCTAAAGAAGATTATCCAGATGATTATCCAAAGAGGGTCTTATTTAAGACAGGAATATGGAAACACAGATATTCATTATTTATATAAAAGGACATTACAATCAGTTTAATCTATAAAGCGTCTTTATGATCTTGATTTAAAAAGCCCATATTACTGCCATGTTTTAGCCCAATCTTTCGGTCCAACGGTTATAAAATGATTGGTCGTCTGCGATTCAAAAAAAAATGTGGCACCACTGATATTTTGGTGCAACCAATTGCTGTTAAAGACATCCGGGTGGATTAACAGAGAGATCCACTGCAGGTGAGCCAGGGTTAAAGTCTCCCTAAACCTTTCACTGACAGAACCTGCAAGCTACTCACCAGCGCCTGCATGGCTCCAATAACTTGACTATTTAAAGGATAAGTGCACTGTAATAGCAAGTTAAGTTAAATTGTAAGCTGCAGCTTTATAAAATCTTTTCCCCCTTTTTTTTTTCTAGGTCCCTCCTGAGCCTACCTTTGCTGCTGTAAAGTTGCTGACATCTTGGATGTGCAGTGTAGACTGTTTAGCTCCTCCCCTCAGACACTTGCTTGATCTCCTTATTCTTAAGCTTCCAAAAGCAGAGATCGTTTTGTCTGTGCATGCGTGCGTGCGCCGTCAGCGTGTGAAATTATGTAAATGATAGAGGGCGCACCACCATAAAATATAATAGATGTGTGTTACCCGAATAATCGGATGGTGCTGAGGATTAGAGATGTCCGAACTTCGCAAAATCGGTCCGTTCGAGGATCCGCGAATTTTCGAAAAAATTCGAAAATTCGAAAATCCGCGAGCGGACCCATTAAAATGAAAAATACCCTTGAAATTACGAGATTTTTCGTATTTTCGACAATTTTCGAAAATACGAGAAAACTAGTATTTTCGAAAATATGTATTTCCGAAAATACGAGTAATCCTCGTAATTTCGAAAATAAGTATTTATGGAAATAAGAGAAATCCTTGTATTTTTGAAATTTTTCAAAATTACGTGTTTTCTCGTATTTTAGAAATTTTCGAAAATACGCGAAACTCGTAATTTCGAAAATTTTCGAAAATACTAAAAATCCGCGAATCGGAAGTTCAGAAGGCGGAAAATCCGGAAAAATACGCCGTTCGCGAACAGGGATAAATACACGGCGGATCCGGGTTCGGATCCGCGAACTGGCCATCCCTACTGAGGATCAAACTATAACTAAAGCACCACTCTATATGGGACATACAAAGATCCCAGTATCCTCACTAAGCACTCACACACTTGGCATCTACGATTAAATAGCAATTTATTGGCACAAAAATACATCCAAATACACATAAACCCAATGCCCTAACCCCTTCCACCTCATATAATAATACCAAAACACCAAGCTGGGCGTCCCCAGCTTAATAAATATATTGGGTAAGTCTCAATACCGGAGTCCTGAAAACGAGGGGTAGTGACTGAGTGTCCAATATCCCAGGTCAAGGATATAAAGTGTCCAAGTGCTGAATATAAAAAGTAAAATGTTCCATAGCTGTACAAAAGTATACAATGTTCAATTATATTGCACTCGAAATATCATATCCCAATATTGAGCAGTCACGCTTTAGATCACTTATCTGTGACATCCCAGGCAAATGTGTCGTAAACTCGGAGCCATATATGGACCTATTGACTCAAAAGAGGAACAGTCTTACCCGGATCCAGATCGGAACTCTCCTATTACAGGTAAATGGTCCGTTTAGCACGCTAGACCACCATTACCGATCCGCTCTTAGCACTTGAGCATGTTTCCGTTCCATAGTACTACTGGTGCTGATAATCCCTTGTGAGCGTCCTCCTGGCTCCACCGACATTATACTGGACTCACAAACCACATTCCCCCGAACGAACTCCTAAGACGCCCAACGCGCGTTTCGTTTGCTTCAATCTCCTGCAAACTTCATCAGGGGTATCACGAGACCTTCCATGAGACTTACATTTAACACTTCATCCACCAATGGATGGGGAGTTTTGCTCTCGGGCATTCAGTTAAAGGGATATTATCCCCAATTCCTAGGCTTCTTATTTCTCTTTTCTTAAGCCCTGTATTCTAAGTAAATAAATGGTAGGCATGGCATTCTCACTTTCTTATACCAATTTAAGGATTCATTTTACCTCTCAAACGGGATGGATGTTCATACATTTTCATTGAATAAATTAACACTTTTAAAGGAAACATCCATACTGGATGTAATCATTCCGTCAGCGCGTGATGTCAACGAGCCGTGTCTGTTCACGTGCTTACGTCATGTTGCACGTGGCACGCACACACATGGTTGAAACGATCTCTGCTTTTGGAGGTTTAAGAAGAAGGAGATCCAACAAGAAAAGAAGAAGAAGATCCAGCAAGAAAACTGCCCCATGATGTCCCAAAATTACTTTCTCTGCAATTTCAAATTAGTGACAGATATTGCAGTCAAACTTAAGCTAGATACACATGGTGAGATCCTTCCACCTGACTTCCGTTTGGCACTTCCAGATGGTTAGCCAGGAGGTGGGACTGTCAGTCATGTTAAAATAGCCGTGGTAGACAGTTTGCTGCAACTAAACATGCGGTCTATAGAGGCCAGCACGATCGGCCATGCTTTTTGGGCACGTCGGTTCATCTGAATGAACGGTCCATGGTCAGTCACGGTCAAATGAAGGGATCATCTAATATTTCAACATTGACCCAAGCACTGAAATGATTGGTCAGTCAGGCACAATTATTGGATGGTGTGTACCCAGCTTTAGTCTGTACTGCAAACCTTATAGAATTAAAGTAAATGTTCCAATAGTGTTTGATATTTGTATATGTTTTTCTGTCCCTAATAAAGACACAATGCACCCGTTGATAGATACATTATTCTGAATAGTCATTCAGAGTTAATATAGACTTGACAGCTTTGACAGAATAATAATGTTTTCTAAAAAAAAATGTTTGTTTTCTAAAAAAAAAAAAAAGTTCCCGTTAGAAATGAATAAGTTCTGTAACTGTAAATGTCAGCTGATCACATTAGAAAGATTTGATGTTTTTTTACTTAAAGGCTTAATGGAAAGAATCATTCGCAAGTGCACACACATTAACATAAAAGAACAATGCGTTTTTAAGAGGACTAAAGAAAATCCATTGCAGTAAGCTGTCTTGATTGCAGTGATGAATTGCACAGTGGCAAAAGTCATTAATTACAACAAGAAGAAGATAATCCTTTTGCTATAAAGGGCAACCTGTCTCTAAAATATATTGCATAAAAATTCAAAGTAGGGTTACAGTGGAAATGTGTGTGGCCTGATATCTGACAAGGCTAATCTACCAATATTTTTAAACAGATAGGGGTATCCAGGTACAAAGAGTGATGAATCCAGTGCCTTACACTTTTCCAGTCTCCACCATGCTGGATAATCAAGTCCATAAACAAGTAGTAAAGTGTAGTAGCAATAACACAGGACTGTATAAAACAAGAATTTTATTTAACACTGAAACATGCGTGTAACATGTTTTGGACAGGAGTCCTTTCTCATTTTAATCTTGACATGATTTAGAATTTCCACTATTCGTATTCTATTTTTTTCTGTGTTTTAAAAACGGGTGATATATAAAGGCAATAGCTCTTTATCCATGATTTTATGCCGTGGCTCGTCCCCTAGTAAACTTCACAATTTTTAAGGTGTCTTTCTTCTTGGGTTAGTAGTAGAGATAATTCCTGTTTAGGGGTCTCCCTTCTTGGGTTAGTAGTAGAGATAATTCCTGTTTAGGGGTCTCCCTTCTTGGGTTAGTAGTAGAGATAATTCCCGTTAAGGGGTCTCCCTTCTTGGGTTAGTAGTAAAGATAATTCCTTTTTAGGGGTCTTCCTTCTTGGGTTAGTAGTAGAGATAATTCTTATTTAGGGGTCTCCCTTCTTGGGTTAGTAGTAGAGATAATACCTGTTTAGTGGTCTCCCTTCTTGGGTTAGTAGTAAAAAAAATTCCTGTTTTTGAAACAAACCTGATTTTGTTTTGAAACTGATGATTTAATAGATCTGTGGGCTTGGTAGAATTTTTGGAAATGACATTTGAAAATTTGAAACTTACATTGACAATTCCATTCGAAAATTCAGTCAAAAGTCAAAAAACATTTTGAAAAAACGTGATAAAATTTTTTAGCTTTAACCGGGTTCAAATTGGAATTTTAGTTCCATGGGACCGTCGGCAGAAAAAAATACTATAGTTTCTTTCATTTCTAGTTAGGAAGGCAAAAAAACACAGCTAAAAAGGGGGGGGGGGGAATCCCTTCCTGACTCCAAACGGCAATCGGAAAGTATCCCTGATCAACCAGATCTATATGTATTAATACCAGTAATTCTCAATATTTTTTAGTTTTAGAAACTTATCCGCCTTTTTTAAAGCTATTCAATGAACTTGCCATTACCACTTCTGCTGGAAGACAGTTCCACAGTTTCACCGTTCTCACTGTAAAGAAACCTTTCCTAACCTGAGATGAAACTTCTTTCTTCCAACCTTAAAGGATGTCCACGAGTCCTCTGATATGACCTATTAGTAAACATTGACCAGAGAGTTCATTGTATGGCCCATTAATTATTTGTATAGGTTATCATGTCCCCACGCAGCATCGCTTCTCCAATGTAAACAGCCCTAACTTGTCTATCTGCCTGCATATTCAAGCCCCTCCATCCCTTATTAATTTAGTTGCCCTCTCTGAACTGCTTCAATTTCCAAGATGTCCCTTTTGTATATGGGATTCCAAAACTGCACTGCATATTCCAAATAGGCCTTACCAGTGCTTGTAAAGAGTGAGGATTATATTTTTATCTCTTGAATCTATTCCCCTCTTTATCAAGACAATATCTTGCTAGCTCTAGCCGATGCTACCTGGCATTGTTGCTATAGCTAATGTGTTATCTACCGGAACCCCCAAATCTTTTTACATTACAGATGCACTTAACACAGAGTTATTTATGCTGTAGATGGCACAGGGATTATTAAATCCCAAATGCATCACCTTACATTTATCACATAATCTCATCTGCCATTCTGTGCCCATTTTGATAATCTATTAAGTCTGCTTGCAGCACTTGCACATCATTTGAAGTTTCCAAAGCTCTGCATATTTTAGTGTCATCAGCAAACACAGAGACCTTGCTCTCAATGCCCCCTTCTAAGTCATTTAAACAGATTAAACAGAAGCGGCCCAGTACAGAACCCTGAGGCACTCCCTTAGAACTTTAGCCCACATAGATGTAGCTCCCTTAACCACCACTCTCTGTTTGCGATCCAATAACCAGTTTCTCTATCCATGAACAAATGTTTCTTCAAGGCCAACAGTCCTCAGTTTATACATTAGTCGCAGGCACAGTATCAAAAGCTTTCACAAAATCCAAGTATACAACATCACCTGCTGTGCCTGAATCTAAATATCTAGCTTCTTCATAAAAACCAATTAAATTTGTCTGGCATGATCTATTTCTCATAAATCCATGCTGACTACTACTAATAAGATGATCCTGGAAACAAAGTCAAGGATATGATCCCTTAACAAGGTTTCCATCACCTCCCTACCACCTGATGTTAGGCTTACAGGTCTATAATTTCCAGGCTGTGAACGACTACCTTTTTTGAATATTGGTATTACATTGCCTTTTTTCCAATCAAGCGGCACATCCCCAGACCAAAGCGAATCTGAAAAGATGAGAAACAGTGGTCTAGATATAACTGAACTAAGCTCTTTTAAAATCCGAGGATGCAATCCATCTGGTCCTGGGGCTTTATTGATATCAACTTTGTCTAATTGTTTCCGTACCATATCCTCTGTTAGCCAACTGATGTAAAAAAACGGTTTAGCAGATTAGCCTTTTCGGCATCCTCTACAACCATCTCAGCCCCATTATTTAATAGTCCCACATTCTAGTCCTCATCTTTTTACCATTTATATACTTAAAAAACATTTTGGGGTTGGACTTGCTTGTTCGGCAATCTGTATTTCATTTTCTATTTTAGCTAGTTTAATTGCTTTCTTCACTCTTACTACAGCTTTTGTACTCCCTGTAACCTGTTATGATCCCTCTGTTTTCAAAATTTCAAAATCCTTTTCTTTTTTCCATTTCCCTTTTTACCTGAGCATTAAGCCATGCAGGAGTGGCCTAATTTTTTTACACTTGTTCCCTAAAGGTACAGATTTAGAAATGTAATAGTTAATATCCCTTTAAAAGTGGTCCACACTTCTCAGTATCTTTACCTAGAAACAGTTCCCCCCAGTCTATGAGCAGGAGTGATTCATTTAACAGCATAAAATTAGCTTTCCTAAAGTTAAAAGTTTTGTTAACCCAGTGCACTAGTTTTTTTTCAAACCTATATTAACATGACACCTATATCATGGTCACTGTTCCCTAAACTTCCATTACCTTCATCTCCAAAATGAGCTCAGGGTTATTAGATATCACCAGATCCACAACGCATTCTGTCTAGTAGGAACCTTCTACCATCTGTGAAGAAAATGCTCATATAGGAAATTTAAGAACTTATACCTTTTGAGGTGCTGGCAGTTCCCTTACTGCAATCTATGTCAGGGTAGTTAAAACCATCCCCATATCCAAAACATGCCCCATACCAGCACCCTTCGCCACCTGTATATGGAGATTCATTTCCACCTCCTCCCCGGCATTTGGCGGCTTATACATACTCCAACAATTAATTTACCTACCTTCTTGCTTCCTGTACACAGTTCCACCATATTGTTTCTTGCGCGTATTGTTTACGCCCTCATCTATTCCATCTTTTAATTTGGCTTCAATCCTGTTTAACATCTACTCCTCCTCCTTTCTTATATTCTGTCATGTCTAAATAAGGAGTATCCTTCAATATTTACTGTCCAGTCGTGTGAATCCTTTAGCCATGATTCTGCTATACCAATCACATCATACCTTTCCTTTAAAGCTATTATTTCAAGTTCCTCGGTTTTTCCAGGCAGACTTCTTGCATTTGTAAACATACATTTTAGATTATCAATTGATTTACTTCCATACATGGTCGTACTGCCTCCTTATCCTCTATGCTCCCCCCTCCCCCTTCTCCGTCCTCCGTTGTGTTATAGCCCCTGATCCCTAAGTTCTCTATCTACCCCTGTGTAGTTCAACGTACCCTCCCCCCATACCTTTTTAAAATCTCCTCAAACCCCCTAGCCATCTTTTCCCCCAAAATAGCTGCACCATCACCATTGAGGTGCAATCCGTCTGTACTAAATAGACGGTAGCCAGCAGAAAAGTCAGCCCAGTTCTCCAAAAACCCAAATCCCATCTCCTATACACACACCACTCTTAGCCACGCATTTAATACTCCTGACTCCTGTGCCTGCCCCCCTAGCGTAGCACGTGGCTGCGGTAGTATTTCTGAAATCACTACCCTTGAGGTCCTTGCTTTTAACTTGGCCCCTAATTCTCGGAAGTAATTTTTAAGGACCTCACCTCCACCATTAACTTTGGGGCATATTTATAAAGAAACGATGTTAGCGCAAAAAAATTACCGCCGCACATCGCGGCCGCGAAAATAGCGCTATCGATGTATTTATAACGGCAAGCGCTATTCCCGCGATACCTATCGCGGCCGCAATGTGCTGCGGTAATTTTAAGCCCCTTAGAATCCCCTTAGAATTTTAATCCCCTTAGAATCCCTTCCCGACGCCGCTCCTAAGGGGGCGGGGCATACGCCCACCCCGCCTACACCCCCCGCCTACACCCCCCGCCTACACCCCCCGCGACCACCCGCCGCCGCTTCCCAGCAGCCCCTCCCAACCCGTTCCCCGTTCGCAGCAATCTCGGAATGGGAGGCTAGGGGGGGCTGCCGGGAAGGGGCCGCAGCAGGTGGTCGCGACCGCCCGCCGCGCACCCCCCAGTATATGTATTAATACCAGTAATTCTCAATATTATATAGTATCCCTGTACCAACCAGAACTGCAGTATATGTATTAATACCAGTAATTCTCAATATTTTTTAGAAACTTATCTAGTCCACTTTTAAAGCTATTCAATGAACTTGCCATTACCACATCTGCTGGAAGACAGTACCACAGTTTCATCGTTCTCACTGTAAAGAAACCCTTCCTAACCTGAAGATAAAACTTCTTTTTCTTCCAATCTTAAAGGATGTCCACGTGTCCTCTGATACAACCTATTGTGAGCAATGCACCAGAGTTTATTGTATGGCCCATTGCTATATTTGTATAAAGTGATCCTATCCCAATCCAAACATCGCTTCTCCAATGTAAACAGCTCTAACGTGTCTAATTTCCCTATATTATTGAATTATTTATTATTGAATCTAAAATAATACCTTTTATTGGCTAACTAAAATTATTGAAAATGCAAGCTTTCGAAGCACTAGGCTTCTTCCTCAGGCATGATACAATACTGAATCACCCAACTTAAAACAAATGCTTGTAAAAAGTTCCCTAACAGGCCCCACACAAAATGGAACATCTCCCTGTTTGCAGAAAAAGTGTGAAACCTGCAAGTACATCCACACTGGAGACAGGATACCAATACCAGGAACCCAACATAGGTTTGAAATAAAGGGAACCTTCTCCTGCAAATCATCCAATGTTGTATACCTGATTTTATGTTCTAGGTGCCCCTCAGGACTATATGTAGGAGAGATTGGACAGACCCTGAGACAAAAGATAAATTCTCATAGATTCACAATTAACAACAATAAACGAGATGTCCCTGTGGGTGCCCATTTCTGCAGCCAAGGACACAGCCTGAAAGACCTAAAAGTCACAGTGCTCATGGGAAATTTCAGATCCCAAAAGGAGAGGTTAGAATGGGAATGTAAACGCATACAAAAATTTGGGACTCTGGATTCAACAAAGATCTAAACTTTATGTGTCACTATATTTTTAATCTTAATGTCATGTAGAGTTAATCAGACTAAATTCCTCTAAACCACCCAAGCCCATAAATATCTCATTTATACCAGACCCTCCATGGACACTAGAGGTGAAGTGTATCTGATTGTTTATTTAACCCCTGCTAATTCTTTTATTACTGCCTGTGATCATTGAATGTGTATTTACTGTTTTATTTACGACAGCCATTGCCATCAGGCATAGGGGCAAAAGATAACCTCTGTGTAATGTAAGAAAGTCTTTGTTCTAGTATGTATAAAATAGAGTGCTTTAGAAGATTCAGTATTGTATCATGCCTGAGGAAGAAGCATTTTTATAATTTTCAAGTTTTATAATGCAATATTTTCAACTTTTTGATCTAATTTTACAAAAATGTGAACATTATTTTAAAATACGAGTTCTGATTTTTCGAAAATTTTGCAAGTTCCTTTGGTTTGTTTTTTAAACTGAAAGTTCCAAACTGAAACCAGGTTTTGTTTATACAGTATATAATCCAGTAATCCAGAAAGAGGACACATTCAATAAAATGATGGTGTTGTATTATACCTTGGTGCTATCAAAAGGTTTGTAGTAATATATAACTTGATAAAGTCCAGTGCACTCAGAGTGTTTTTGAAACAAGTAGCTTTTTATTAGCTGTGCATAGTGCAGCCAACGTTTCTACCCCCAGTCTTCTGCCTTTAGTCTTCGGCCTTTCTCAAGACAAGTGAATATGTAACAGTGCAGTGAATTACATAACAACATTAAGTACATAACAGTACAGTGCTTTAAATACACAGTGGTTACATCACTTCGTGTGACATCATATTACCATCTGAATAAATTACATTGAATATTCAAACCATATTAATTCAAGTGCAACATGTATATATTATATCAAATCTAGGCATCCTGAGTGAATCAACATATCTCACATTTAAAAGATAGTGGAGATATAAGTGATGAGTATATAAGTGATGAGTAGTGAACCCGAGTTCGGACGAACTTGAACTATTTGAACTAGTTCGGTTTTTCCAAACTCGCGGCTGTATTTTCGGTAATTGACGAAAATTTGATGATTATCGAATTTGCAGGATGTTCGCTAACCCTAGAATGTATCGTTCTGTAACCCTCGAATGTAGAATTCATTTTCGATAACCCTCGAATGTAATGTTTGTTTTCGTTTCTGAACTTTTACTGAGATTTGAAAGCATGGAAACAAACCAAACTTCAGTAAGTTCGGCTATCTCTAGTGATGAGACTGTAAATGTCCATTTGACAATAAAACCAGTGAATATCTTAAATAAAACACTAGATACATGAGTGGGGTTAAACGGCCATAAATAAACTATTACACATCCATATTATATAAAAGGCCCAATAATACTTAGTGTCCATTAATAAGCTTATTAAAATGACTTTTACAATTTGTCTGTTCATTAAGTCCTTTAAGACAAGTGGTATTTAGAGTTTTGATCCAAAACATTTCCCTTTGGAGAAGTAGTTTTGATCAATCACCTCCTCTAAGTGGTTGGGCGACCTGGTCAATGCCGATATAAAAAAATGCTTGGCCACAGGTTTGGTAGATTTTTTTGTCTCTAAATTCTTATTTATTGTTGACCTAAGTCCATCCAGTAGTAGAACTCCATCCTGATGGTGGCCCAGTAGGAGCTGAAACACCTAGATTGTCCAATAAATTGAATTTTATCAAAGTCCAGCGGAGTGCTCACTATATCTATATATAAACACACACATCAGTGCACACTTGGAACTTGGGAACCTTTTAACTTGCTTTATTGTACACTCTAATCACAGCAACGTTGTGGTCCTTGTCTTGGACCTTTCTCAAGCCATCAGGTTAAATAATGTTAAAAGGTTCCCAAGTGTGCTCTGATTGATACTGGATGTGAGTATATATTGAATCACACGGTAGCACCTGGTTCATTAAGGGTGGACTGAAGAAAAAATAAACAAATAAAGGCAAGATGTTAAAAATAAAGGAAATCCTATGAAATCTTGGTTCTATTAGTCTCATATCACCTAAATTAATATTTTGATCTATTTATTGTAACATTGTTTAGAGTGTTATAGTTCAGTAGAAACACCACAGTGAAATACAACTGTTGTGCAGAGCTTGAATCAATTTTCCCCCTTAAATTTCCAACCATTAATAGATCAATAGGAGATCCATTGGATCATTCTATAATTAAAGTTATCAATCTGTCTTTCAATACTCACCCTCCCCATTAACTCACAGCTGTCACCAGGGATTCTGTTAGAGAGGGATCACTATTGGTAAATGTGTTAGAGAGGGATCACTATTGGTAAATATGTTAGAGAGGGATCACTATTGGTCAATGTGTTAGAGAGGGATCACTATTGGTCAATGTGTTAGAGAGGGAACACTATTGGTAAATGTGAGGTCCTATAAAGAACCCAGACTATAATATCATGTTTCAATCTTGTTACATTTATCAGTTCAGGACACAGGTTCATGGCTTCTATGGGGTCTATTGCTGAAATAATGTAATAAACCATTGACAAACTCACTCAGAGAAATGGGCATGGAGGTGTTTTCCTTTCAGTCCCCCTATCATATATAGCAGGGATAAGCAACCAGTAGATCTCCAGATGTTTGAAAACTATAACTCCCAGCATTCCTCTACAAGAACTCTGTAGATAGGAAATTCAAACTACAACTCCCAACATTCCTCTACACGCACTCTGTAGCTACTGGTTGCCTATACCTGATATATAGATATCTCTTACTGTCCAGAAAACAGCAGCTCTGTGGGGTCGAGTAATGTGAGTGAGAAGAATGTTTTTACTAGTTCGTACACACGTGCATTTTTATAGACTTTAATGTCATTACTACAAATTTGTTACATGGACATACAATTACATATATTACAAATTTGGTGTGACTACCTTTCAAATGAATAATCTCTACTGAGTGTGGTACAGTGAATGTATTACCCTGTAATGTCAGGGGACAGTAGATACAATTGTAACATGGTCGCATTCCATCTCTGCCCCTAGTCAACCGTGTAGTACCCCTCTTTATCCCAAAAATGTACATCCCTATTGGAACCAGAGCTAACTACTCTGGAACCTATTGTCTTGTTTCTTTTATATGACAACATGGGGGGGGGGGGGGCTGAAACTGAATTATATCAGGACAAGCATTTCTCAAAATACTCCAATGTCTCCTTAATATATTAGAAATCCCACCACTCATCTCATTAAAGTTGGTAATAAATGTCAATCTGGGTTTTGTTTCCCGTTTTGTTCGTTTATCCACTTTATTCTGTACTTTATTCCTAGCTTCCTTGATGATATCCATGGGATAACCCCTCCTTCTAAATGTATTTTCCATTATGTGCATCTGATCAATTTTAGCTTGCTCTTTACTAACTAACTTGTCTATTCTAGTGAACTGACTTATCGGTATAGCCCTCTTTGTATGTACAGGATGCTGACTTTTAAAATGCAACAACTGATTTCTGTCTGTCGGCTTAGTAAACAATTTAGTTTGGAGTCCCTGGTCCTTACACATAGTTATGTCCAAAAAGTTAATACATTCCTTATTACATTCCATAATATATTTTATTGCTGGATGCATCCCATTGAGCTCAAGGTGGAACCGCGACAGGGAACCAACGTCTACCCTCCAGAGGACGAACACACCATCAATAAATCTCCACCAGGCCACACAATGTGTCCGGTAGAGATCATTATGATAGATGCATCCGTACTCAAGCCAGGCCATAAAGGCATTGGCATAGAAGGGAGCGACGTTGGACCCATTGCAGTTCCCTTGAGCTGCAAATAGTATTTATCCTTAAAGGAGAAGTAGTTCCTTGTCAGAATAATCTTCAGAATATCTAAGAAGAAGTCCGAAGTTTTTTTCATCATATAAGGCCTCTATTTTTAACAACCATTTAACAGCCATCATACCGTCTATAGGTGGGATGGAGGTATATAAACTGGCAACATCAAAAGTCACCAGTATTACATCCTCCAAATTCCCAACATCGCCTTTATTCAATTTTTCCAAAAAGTCAAGACTGTCCCTAATGTACGAGGGTTTTTTTCGCATCAGAGGTCTGAGTACCCTATCTTACATGACAGCCAAAGGATTGAACACTGACTCCCCGCCACAATTGGGCATCCCGGAGGTGCCGTAATGTTTTTGTGCACCTTGGGCAAGGTGTACAATGTAGGTGTTCTGGGATCTCTGACTATAAGAGCTTTTTTCAAATCAGTTGTAATCACACCCATCTCCAAATATTTATTCAGCAATATTACAATTTCATCACTGATATTTTTTAGGGGATCCCCCTGCAATTTACAGAAGACCTCCGAAAAAGCTTGTCTGTAAAAATGAACTGTTAGTCCATAATAAAAAGGTAACACCTTATCCTACAGTACTTATCTCTTAGTATATGGGGAAGAAAGGTGATTTTGAACTATCTCTAGGGTTTACAGAGAATGGTCCAAAAAGAGAAAAAATCCACCGTGTGGCTTCACGACATGCCTGAACACCATCTTGTTGCGGAATAATGGTGTAAAGGCTTTTTAAATTGCATGTCATGAGTAAATAATTTTCCATAGGATATTGATAATTGGCCAAAAGCTCTATGAGTTGTTGGCTGTCTCTTAAGAACAAGGGCATCTCTTTAACCAATGGCTGTAAGAAACTGTCTAAGAATTGGGCAACTGGTTTAGAAAGGGAACCATGGGATGAGACAATGGACACCTGGGGTACTCTGTGGTTGAAAATGCACATTGTTTTTCAGTGATCCAACCATTTTTAACACCTATAGCCAGTTTGGAATCAAGTACAGCTTTAAGACCAACAGTTGGATCAGAATCACATTTCAAGTAAACCTCAGTATCACATAATTGAGAACATAATTCTTGCTCGTAATAATCACGGTTAAGGAGCACTATTCCCCCACCTTTGTCTGCAGTACGAATAATTAGGTTTTTGTCCTCTTTTAAGGTCTTAAGGGCCTCTCTCTCAGGCTCCGTCAGATTATGATGTGCTACTTTAGACTGGGATTTCTCAATCTGTCGGGCACTCATACTCATCATGTTATGAAAGACCTTTATGGCAGGCGGAACGTTAGGTGGGTCAAAAGTGCTACTTTTCTTGAACTGGTATCTTTCCTCCGTCGTTTGGTACAGATCGTTCCGGGGGCCTTTAAAGTTGGGGGAGCCGGGAACTGCATGGGACACATCGCGGCTTAACTCACTCCTTCATTTTTCATCTGAGAAAGGCTTTGTTTCAGCAGTGTGGACATTGGTCCCGGTCTGGGGTGCGTGGGTCTGTTGCTCCTAGCCTGTGCTGGGATCCGCAGGTTATATGTACAGGTAGAATCTAGCTTATTTTAGATACCCAGGACTTTTTTCTTTTGCATAATATTTATTGTACATGTTGCCATATTGATCATTTAGTTTTATTTTTTGTGGATACTGTTTCAATATACTTGCTGTGCATTTTACTGATGTAAGAACATTCCTATATCTTTGAATTTTATTAATAAATATTGATTAGTGGCGGCTATAATCCTCCTATTTATTATTATTACTTTTGAGTCAGAGGCTTGTTCCTTTTCCATTTGTATGACTGTGTGTGGGACCCACACAGTGTCTAGCAGGTAGCCATTTGTATTTGCAGTAATCCACTCTTCTTTGTATTATATTCTGTTTGCAAGACCCCCTAATAGAGACCGTAAGGGTTTTGCCCTTGTCCTTGACCAAATGCCTGAGTTGATTCAGTTGCTCAGTAGAGATCTGAGCAACTGTTTAAACTTGGATTGGCTTAAGGGATTGGGAAACCATCCCAGTGCCTTCACTGGATTCCCAGTATAACTTTAACATACCACCTGTAGGTAAAATAGGTTAAAAAAAAAACTTCAAGGGCACATATCTGCCATCAAATATTTTCCCTGCTGGCATCTTACACTACCAAGACATTAATATCACTACACGACCCTTTATAAATATAACAATCCCAGCATAGTAAATATCTTGTTAGAAAATCTTAAACTTTGGAATGAACTCCCGATCTCATGGATTGCCATAAGATGAATTTGCTACCTAGAATTCTCTTGTTTTTTGTCCTTGATAATCCCCATACCCATGAGCACTCTAACTGATTACAAAGACACATGATAGCATTTGTGTGGAATTGTCCCAAAATTAATAAAACATTTCTACACTTGACAATCTCAAGGTGGCTTGGCTGATGCACACCTTTTTCATTATTTTCTAGCTGACTGTCCATCACCACCCCTAGATCCACCCCTTGATAAGTAGAACTAAACAGTCTCATTAATTGCCCAACTAAATTAGCTTTACCTTACTACAGATACACTGAAGTTACATAAAATAACTGGATATTCCCCTATGTCTGTTCATTATGCCCAATATTTGTGGGACAAATACAAAAGACTTAAAACACTGTTATCTGATCCCTCTCCTCTGATTTTACTGGTGGGAAATCTGGAATTCCCACCAGGATATGATAACCATGACATAGTGGACAACAAACGGAATCAGTTTAAATTAACCATATGTGCACCAATTCTCAAATAAAACCTTTTGCCGATCGACACAAACAAAGTAATGCAACACCATTGCAGAACACACTTTATTCAATCCTTAAACTGTCCCCAATGGATAGAGCACCACTGACAACTTTTGAATTCTTTGTCTTGTGCCCATCAAGAAGTTAAGGTTCCCTTTCAATGATTTAATATCAATTTAATTCTTCCCAAACTTTTCCTCATAACAAATATTCAATATGTAGCGATGGGAAGATGAAAAACAAAAGCAGATAGATGATGAAACTTGGTCAAATGTTTTTTAAAAAACTTGGTCAAATGTTTTTTAAACTATTAACAGGAGAAGCCTTAATGTGGGGCTATGGGAAACATCTTCAAAGTTTTAATACAAATATATTATTTTCCCACCATGCGACATAAATTGTTTCTCAATGAGTCTCTGTGATTGTAGTAGTGAAGGTACCTTTTACCATGTTTGGTGGGACTGCCCAAAGACCCAAAGATACAGGTTCAGGACTTAACAATTTACTTTAGTGTCCAACACAATATATTTTTTGTTTCCACAGAAATAGCCATTCTGGGAAACAGAGTGGATGAAGTGTCAGATGTCACTAAAATATCTATGCAATTTGCCATGCTAGCTCCTAAGATACATGTTGGTTCTATATGAAAAACAAAATTTTTATCTACCTGCATGGTCATCCAAAGGATAAATGATATCATGTGTCACAACTTTTTTTTTTTCATGCTTTCCCCCCCCCATGCTAAACATATAGGGGGAGAATGTCATACTTAGCTTATGCACTCCTCTTCCTTTCGGCTTAATAGGAAATGGTGCAGGCCCACACAACTAACGAGTTAAACCCATGCTACATTGGGAAACGTCAGTTTAAGTAATTTTTGACCCATTGCGGCTGATATTGCATCTCTCCCATAGAATATCAGACATGTTCTCTCTCCCATGACTACCAATGAAGTAGGTATTGCAACCTTGGGGCAGCATGGTGGCTCAGTGGTTAGCACTGATGCCTTGCAGCACTGAAACTCTGAGTTCAAATCCACCCTTGGACTCCAAGGAGTTTGTATGTTCTCCCTGCGCTTGCGTGGGTTTCCTCCAGGCACTCCGGTTTCCCCCACAACCACAAAGACAATCTGATAGGTTGTATGTGTCAAATAAATGTGCTTAGAATGTATACATGTAGTTGTAAAGTGCCATGGAAGATGCTGGTGCTATATAAATCCATAAAAATAATAATCTGGGCCCTCCTCCTCCCTTATCTGTTCCATTTGGACTTCATGGGATATCCATTGCCAATCTCTTTTTTTTCTTGCCTTTCCCATTGGGTAATGCAATAGGCTAAATATGTAAATACACCTGTTACATTTCTTTTTGTTAAATATATATGATTTGTTTTTACGAGTATTCACTAGTGATCGTAATGTGTTTATATAAGTATAAATTATATAAGTATAAATAATTTATTTTTTTGCAAGTAAACAAAGAGACACCCAACAACAAAAAGATGTTTATAGACAATCATGTCAACAAGGATATTTTGATTTAAGTTTAATCATACTGTAAAATGTTGTGATACAGTTTTTACCGGCACTTTCATTTGTTTACAATATATTTATATTAGATTGTGAAATTTTATGAACAATATTTACACTCAATAAAAATGATTTATATCTAGAAAATCTGCTAAAAATGTACTTTAAAAAAAAATGAAAAGTACCTGGGGCAGGGAGGTTGGATTAATTATTCCTACCTCCCAATATCATTTCATTAAAGAGCACCAGCGTGTTCAGTTTTCTTTACAGTGGTGTTTAAGGTAAAAGGATCAAAGCAGCACTCCAAATGTTTTCTATTTTTAAATGTGTAGGCTCTTTCAGTAAAGTTTGGTTGTGCTCATAAAAAGATAAAAATATAAAATGATATAAAATTTCTTAACAGATAAAAACTGATAAAAGTATATATTAAAATGGATCAAATCTACTTAATTTGTTCAGTTTTCATCTGCCAGTTTACGGATTTCCTTTATTAAAGGTAGTGCTGAAGCACTAAGGAAGCCTGGCAGAAAGTTTTCATTCTGCTGGTGCTCCTCATAGAAATTATATTGTGAAGTAGGAATAACTGCCAAATAACAAAAAAAAAGTACCTGGCACTCTCTAAATGTGTGTCAAAATAGTAAAAAATCCCTTTATTAAGTACATCATGAATGGGGAAAATCACATAGACACAAAAAGTGCAGTGCAAATAGTTTAAAAGCCAACAAGCAGCCATTCTCCGCTAATACACATGAAAGGTATACAAGTATAACATAGAGTACTAAAACATAACAATCGGCAATACTCATCTGTCTGAGGTCTCCTAAATCAGTCACTGAGAAGGTCAGAAACACAAAAGTATATAGAGACATCATGCTAAAGTTTAGGCCATGTGGTAGGTGAATGCACAGGGTGCTAGGAGGTAAATGCTGGACGCGTTTCGCCAAATGGCTTTCTTAACAGCAGCATGGTGCGAGTGTAATTTAAATCCCCTCATATCACATAAGGAATAGGAGAGATTCAAATAGTAAGGTGTGGTGTCTCCAAATAAAGAAATGTCCAGCGATGGGGGTACCCCCAATTCACTAAAGCTAATTGGGCCTGGGTTTGTTTGGCAGTTGATATGATCAGTACTAAACAGCTGCTGTAAAATATTCCAATAGAAGGATATTAGGCATCCAATACGAGAATGTTGCATGAAAAGCTAAATGGTCCAAGGGTGATCCTCAAGGAATCCAACAACAGTAATTATATCCAGCTGAAATTCTCTTCCAACCTCAGACCTTGTAACTATCGCCAGAAATCAATAGAGGATGAGTTTCTGAATGTAAAGCATTCTCCCAGACGGCATGTAACTCTGTCCATCACCACTGTGCACAGTATAAACCGCAGACAGAAGCTGTAATCACAACCCAAAAGTTAAAAAGTAAAGGAATGTGCTCATATAAATGGAAAAAAATCTAATTCTTCGTTTAACCCTCCCGGAGAGAGAGTTTTCAGCTGGAATATCCACCAGCTTTCCCGTTTGAGTAACAGTTTCCCGTTCAAGTAGGAATGACTAATCCTACCGCCCTGTCTACTAAATACCGTTTTTTTGCATTGGGTGCCTGTGCCTTTAATAGAAAATGGCGAAGGCCCCGGAATAATGGAGTTAAACCCATGCTAACCAGATATTACACCGGCAAACGTTGGTTTAACATTTTAACCCTGAGTACATGGAGTATTTCATCAGGCCGATAATGTGTCTGCCAGAAGCATTAGTAGGGTTATTCAATAAAAGTTCTTATTGTTAAAAATGGTGCTAATTTTGCCCCACCCAATCAGATGTTAGCTTTCAAATGTTAAATAAGATCCGATTGGTTGGGGCAAAATTAGCACCATTTTAAGAACTTTTATTGAATCTCCCTGTATATATTTAGTGCTTTTTTTGAAAAAGATTCAGAAAGTCGAATTCCAATCTGATGGTTTTCCACTGCCTGTCATAATTCATCAATTTCCTCAATCATTTTGCTCTACTTTGTATTGTGAAAAGGAGCGCATTTAAAAGAGAGTTATTACCCTCCACACTCATTACCTGCCTTGTTCCCACGAAGCAGTAACTCGTGGTAAGTGATTTCTGCAATGAGAGAACCCGGAAGGAAAAGGAGCGTCGAGGTATTAGATTTTCTTGAGAATTTCTATAAATTTACATACAGCTCTTTTTAATGATATTTTCATTATCTTGTTCCTTAGACTGTATATCAGAGGATTGACTAAGGGTGTTAATATAGTATAAAATACAGATACCACTTTGTCCACTGCAGAATTAGTCTTTGCATTCGGGTGAAAATAGCTAAAGAATAGAGTTCCATAAAAAATAAAGACAGCAGCCAGATGGGAGGAACAGGTGGAGAAGGCCTTAGATCTCATGGCTTTAGACTGCATCTTCATAATAGTGTTCAATATAATTATATATGGGCAAAATGTGAGGGCAAAAATACCTCCTCCAAACAATATTGCAAGGAATAGACTGAGAAATACATTAATGAATGTGTCACTACAAGAGACCAGAAGCAACTGGGGCAGATCACAGAAGAAGCTTTGTAAAGGGTTTAATCTGCAAAAAGTTAATTTAAGTAATAAAAGAACATGTACCAAGGGATATAACATACTAAATATTAACAATCCTAATACCAGTAGAACACACGTTTTCCAATGCATTATCTGTGTGTAGTGAAGAGGGCGACATATTGCAACATATCGATCATAGGACATCACTGCCAGTAAGGATAATTCTGATGCTGCAAACAACAGAATGAAGTATATTTGAGTTATACAAGCCTGTATAGAAATTAATCTTTTTTGAGTGTGAAAATCAAAGAGCATCCGTGGAATAGTGACCGATGTGAAACCCATATCCAGACATGCCAGGGTTCCAAGGAAGAAGTACATGGGGGTTTGGAGATGGGAATCTGTACAGATCAGAAGGACAATGAGAAGATTCCCAGTTAGAGTCATCAGATAGACCAACAGAAACACCAGGAACAGAGGAAGTTGGAGACTTGGAAGGTCAGATAATCCAGAGAGGACCAGTGTGTAGGATGTGGTTTGGTTTTCCATCTTGCTTTTTTATTTTATTAATAAATGTTACAAGTAAAAACATAAGGAACAAAGCTTAAAAGCATTGGAATCTCACCAGATGAGCAAAATTAAAAGCAGAAAAAACTGGCAAAAGTTGAAAAAAAAACTTGCTCTGAGAGTAATGTAGACCATACACAAGTCAACTTACTCTTTAAAACTGATTTGAGAGACATTTTATTTTCTCTTTTTGAAATGAAGCCCACTCATTTGGAAAGATATATAACTGTAATAGTACAATAATATATATAAAGCATTTTTATTACATTGTAAATGTACTAAGAAGCCTTAAAAATTTAACATTGAATCCACACCAGTGATAAGTCAAATCATTTTTATCAGCTGTCCATAAAGTATATATTATATCATTATAGTAGTAAAAACTACTATGTACTTTATGGTACCTGAAAGGGGAGCTCCAAAAAAAATATAAGCACACATACACATAAAGAATAGGAAGTGAGGTCAAAAATCAGTAGGAATATAAAATATGTAGACGTCCACCAAAGACTGGTCTACTATCACTAACTTAAGCTTTGAAAATAAAGCATCTTATGCTGTATGAAAGATAAACATTTTCCTTCTATACTGCCATTTATAGATAGTGCTTGCTACTCTGCTAACAAGTCTGTTGTAAAAAGTAGAGTACTGTGATACTTTCAATGGACAAACAGTTTATTTTAGTAGACAAGCTTTCAAGGGATCAACCCTCTTCCTCAGGTCACTGCTCTGACCTGAGGAAGAGGGTTGATCCCTCGAAAGCTTGTCTACTAAAATAAACTGTTAGTCCATTAAAAGTATCACAGTACTCTATTTTTTACTACATATATTGGCCTTATATGGAAAAACAATTATTATTTTTACCAACAAGTCTGTTGGAACTGTTAGTCCCCTACCTCCTGTAACCCTGGACCTTAGGTAGATAATTCGTCTTTCCTCTGAATTCCATTATTTTTTTATATTTACAACAAACTGTATTAAAAAAGGAAGAATATAATATCAGACAGCACCTCTATGTGGAATGTTTTGAAAATACCTCCAACTGCAAAAATATAAGGATGTGTTAAAGAGAATAAGAAATTATCTTCAGCTAAATATAAAATCCAATGGAAAAATTGTAAATCTCTGTAAAGAATTTCATAGTGGAAACCATCTCAAATCAGAACCACCTGTTTTTTAAATCTTTCTTGGTCTATTGAACACATGATATAATTTTCATTCCTCCTGGGAAACTACAAATCCTTGTCCAATGGTCCATATCTTAACTGTAATATCCAGATATCATCTATGATCATAGAGGAAACCTCAGCCATAAATACTTTTCCTACCAACCCTACTGAGGTTAATTACAATATAACAATATCCCAGGTCTCCCACAATGGGCCTGTAACCTACTGAGATATCAAACTCTCCTGTGTGATTCTCATAGTGATTTGTTGGCTCTTAACCCCTTTAACATACACTGGTTCTTTATTTCATCCTGTACTGTATTATTACATATTGTAAAACTGTAAATTATAGGGATGATAAAAAGTCCCATTGTTTTTATACATAGAACTTTTAATATTACATTTTAAAAGAGCTCATTTCCCTTAGATTTACAGCCCATTACCTGTTAATTAAGAAATAGGGAGATTTAAGCAGAGGGGATTAAAGGGGGCAATTTACATAGTACTGCAAAGACCCGAACGCTTGTGGCTCTGGGTAACTTGCCCCTTTATTGCATTGGATTTATAAAAACCCATTTACCAGCCTGCTGCTGCAGACAATTCAATAATATATATACAGGGAGATTCAATAAAAGTTCTTATCGTTTAAAATGGTGCTAATTTTCCCTCAACCAATCAGAACATATTTAACATTTGAAAGCTAACATCTGATTGGTTGGGGCAAAATTAGCACCATTTAAAACGATAAGAACTTTTATTGAATAACCCTGATAGTCTTGCAATTAGTGAATCCTGGTTGTGATTTACCCAGAGCTGAGAGGAATAATATAGAAAGATACTGTAAGTAGTAAATAAGTGTAGATGGCTGCTTCTGACTTTTAAAGGATTTATTTCACTGTTAAATCTGAATTGTTTAAAAAGATATTAGTAAAGCCATGCACTTGATTTGATTTTGACAGTTCTTCAACCCAATGATAGCTTATCCTCCTGGATTCCCTCTCCTGTGTGTGCTTGGATGCCTCTGTTCGTACTGCAGAGATCCTGGTAATTTTGCTTTTTCCTTACCCAAAAAAGATGCCGCCAGGAAACATTAAAGCTTAAGTGGATACGAGGTAGTCCATCTGGGTTAGCAAATAAGGGGTTTACACTTATTTGTGTTGGCTGTTTCATTTGCTAAACCTTTTTAGCAGCACAAACTGTGCAGTAGTTTTTGTGCATTTACACAAATATTTAGCACAAAAAAATGCTTTCTTGCTCAAGAAGTAATAAAGCACAATAAATAACATTGTATCATATGTCTAAATAAAAATAGTATGCCAAAGGCATAGGTGCACAGAGAGATTTGGTTAGCAACTAGCCCTTAAAATTCACAAAGCATAAATTTGATTCTGTGGGCTTGGATATATTTTTCATTCTAAACTTCTTAACATTGAAAACAATTTAGTAGGTTATCAGAGGCTGCGCAGCTTGTTAACATTAATTAAATATTACTACATTAAAGGGCATGTCCACCCCCAAAACTATAATCCCCCCAGTAATGGCCCCATCATGTAGTGCAGTTTAATCCTTACCTCACATCCCAGCTCCATAAGGTTCTCCTGTAGTCCCCCCCCCCAAAGTCCCCAAAACTGCCCACCAGGAGGATAGCAGAGTCCATATAGGACTCTGCCTCCTATCTGGCCTCCGGGAGAAGTTTGGCATGCGTACTGCAGCCCTTCTCCCCCTCCATCCCCCTCCCTCCCCCTCCCTCTCCCTTCCTCTCCCTCCCTCTAAGGATTCCCTCCCCCTAGTGTAAATCCCTTTAGCTATAGGATTCCCCCTGTCCCCCCATCCCCAACCGCTATATTTATATGCTTAGAAAGCTCCCCAAACTTTACTTACCTTCCCTCTTTCCCCCGCCGAAATGAACACCCGGCAGCCGCGTCTGTGATTGGCTGCCGCTCAGACTGCTGGTCCCGTCCCTCTGCTTACATTTTCTCGCAAGCAGAGGACCGGCAGTGCAGCGCAGGAAAGAGGGAAGGTAAGTAAAGTTTGGGGAGCTTTCTAAAAATATAAATATAGCGGTTGGGGCTGGGGGGACAGGGGGAATCATATAACAAAAATGTGTTTTTAGGGTGGACATACCCTTTAAATACTTATGAGAGGTGAGATTGGCTAAATGTACCTGTACATATTAGTCTACCCCATGTCCTGAATAAATACGCACCAATCTTGCATCAGTGCACAGTGATAAGTCCAAGTTCCAAGCTAAACTTGCAGATTTCGTGAAGTTGTTGATCTGAACGTTTCAAATGTGAAAGGGTGGGTCTCAAAAATTCAGTCTGCTGAATTTAAGATTGAAATTTGAGGTTGGAAATCCCAGTACTAACAAATGTTTAAATATAGGACAGAGGGGGGACCCTGGATTTTGGATAGAGGGGGGGACCCTGGATTTTGGATAGAGGGGGGACCCTGGATTTTGGATAGAGGGGGGGACCCTGGATTTTGGATAGAGGGGGACCCTGGATTTTGGATAGAGGGGGGGACCCTGGATTTTGGATAGAGGGGGGACCCTGGATTTTGGATAGAGGGGGGGACCCTGGATTTGGGATAGAGAGGGGGGTCTGGATTTGGGATTGAGGGGGCAAATGACTTAGTACCATTATGGTTTATATCCTGAAATAATGAGTAATATACTGTGAGTTCAGCCTCTCTTTGCTTTGATGCAACTTTAGATAAACATCCGAAAGAAATGAAAATGTTTGATGAACCAAGGTGTCTTTAAAACAAAGCGGAGCCATTTCTGTGTTGCCATCTGCTGTCTAATATATCCAATTAAAAGACAATATTCGTGTTTTAATAGCTGTGCACCTTGGCTTTGGGCCCTTCATATCTGACAGGCAATATCAATTCTACCATCATCATCCATTGTAGGAAACAAACAGGAGGCATTTAGAAAAACGCAGACATATTTAATTCTCTTCCAAATGAACAGTTTCTTGTAAAAGCTGGAAAGTCTGTCTGAGAAAAAAAAACGCCCACACAAGCAGAAATCCGTAGAAAATAACTGTTCTGTCCATTCTTTCTACCATCTAATTTCACCAGTGTAGGGGCCAATTGGTTTCACTTTCAGTGCCATTGGATCCACTCCATCCAGTAATCGATACAACACCTGGTAAAATTGGCATCAGGAAATTATTTTTAACCTTTCCGATTTATGCCATAATTGCTTGTAGGCATCGAGTCAGATTCCCCCAACCCCCCAATGTGTTAAACAGCTTGAATGTATTGATTTTTAAGATCCGTTTTGCAAGATCAGTAATATTTTGTAAGCAGCCTGAAATATCATTGCCAATGGCCACGCAGGCAATAAAGTTCATTGACATACAAATTCATTTTAATGTAAATCAAATAAAGCTCAGTAATGGGAATAATTAAGATATATTTAGTTTGGCAAAATAAGATGCAGTGCTTGTAAAAAAATGCAAATAATTTATAGTGCAAAAAAATAGACTGGATATGAAAAGAGAAACACCATCTTAGCCTTAGAAATGGGGGAAATGCATTCATAGAAAAAAAGATTCAAGGTGAATAAAGGTTAAATAAAGGTTTATAACCCGACAGAAGGAACCAAAGGAACGTTAGAGTACAATGTCTCATAGCTGCCAGTGTTTAGCAACCATCAGGGCAATGTAATAAGATGACGGACTGCACCTTAGCATAGCCCTTTAGCACAATGCAGTAATCAATTTCCAAAAGTTTTGCATCCACTTCACACTCGGTGACATTTATTGAATTACCCTGCTTGTTTCCGGCTATCACCAACCAGGCATTAATAATATTATGTGATTATAACTTGATTTTTTTATTTCTGAATCTTATGAACAATTTCTATTTATATGAAATGCCACTATTTTCAATGGCACTGATGTAGTAAAGGACCACTATACCCTCCAACCCACACCCTTCCAGGACCTTTGCTGTTGTTAAATGTACCTTACTTTCCCTCCCCACTCTATTTCTACTCCTCCCTTCAATCTTTCAGAGACAAAGCCAATGGAAAGACTCACTTGGTAAAAAGCATCTCCTCCTATTGGCCACATTGCAATCTGATGAAGAATGTGGAAGTGGATTGGACTGTTGAGGGAAAGTTAAAACAATACAAGGATTGTGGAAGCATTCCTTAGGTTAAATTACAAGTGCTACTGATCTGGTCAAACATTTAAGCTGGGTACACACAATGAGATATTTCGGTCCGATCGACCGATAGTTCAGTGTATCGGTCGATCGTACTGAAATTATTGCATCAGAATGCAGCCATGTCCGACCGATCGTTCGCCCGAATTGGACGAAAGGACGATCGGACACGGTGAAAAACCTCGTCCGATCGTGCGGTCCTCTAGGGACCGCACGATCGGTCGCGGTAACTGTCGGATGTGGCTGCTTTTGCCGCGACAGTCCTTCCTTTGCCGCGACAGTCCTGATTTTGCCCGACAGTCCTTCCTCCTGGTCGACCGGTCGAAAGTATCGAACGGTCGGTCAGGAGGAAAAATCGCTAGGTGTGTACCTAGCTTTATACAAACGCACATTCCTAGGCCCCATACAATATCATATTATCTGCACACTGGCATACATTATAAACAAAGGGGTTTTAGTATACATTACTGTGATCACATGAATGAAAAGCCTTCCAACCATGTCAAGGTAACCCCAGTCTGGAAGGTCCTAACGTCTAACCTTTTTTACTTCAATTACAATAGCTTTATTTCTCATACTGCATTTCTATACTGGACAAATATAGCAGCCTTCTCACCCCCCCCCCCCCCCCCAGCCCATTGGCTTTTTAAAAAAGTTTAAAAACATGTTCACGCCCCTCACACAAACTTTTGCATATAAAATAATCCCCTAACTTCATTTTAACAATACTTACTTCTCTCCCTGATGCTCCTGAGTCCAGATATCTTACCTTGAATTGAAATAGACAGGTCATTATGCTACACACTCTCCCCGTGTGTCTAGAATGTGTTAATATATATATTTTTTTTCTTTTACTCAACATTTGTTTTCTTTGCACAACATTTTGCAGATTAAAAAACAGCGATAATCGAATTCTGGAGTTTAGAAACATTTGCTGTCCTCTTACAGATGATACAAAAGTTCACTGGAATTGCACATTTTTACACTAATGTATAAAATAATTAGGGAACCGCTTTAGTAAAGGTGTGCAGCCCTCTCTATACATTTTTTTCCTGATTTCAAGCCTCTCTGCCTTCAATTAGCCATGCTGTGATGGGGGTGTAACGATTCTGTCTGCCTCTAACTGTCACTCAGAGCTAGCATGCAAGAAACACTCTCCACCCAACCTTGATTAGATGATTATATAGGCTGTATTCTAGAACAGGACAGTTCAAGTTTGTTTGACTGGCAGAGGAGGAGGAGGAGATGAGGTTGTAACAGAACATCCTACCAGCCAATGACAAGTGATATGTTAATGATGGCCCTGGGCCATCTAGGAGGCGGGCTGTTGGCACTCATGTTTGCAGATATCTAAGGGAGTGCAGTATGGTTGTAAATGAGAGTAAGTGATTTTAGCTGCTGGAAGTGTGGACATGTAATGGGGGAGATGTTGTTTTTTGGGGTATTGTTGTCCTTTAAACATCTGCCACAGAGGAAGAAATATTGGAAAATAAGCTTTTGATCTAAATTTCTAAACATAGAATTCTATATAGTTCTTTAATTTACTGCAGATATACATACACACTGAAGAAGGGAATGCATGAATGGGGAACTAGAATAATTATTTCTGTTCATCTGTCCCGGCACATTAATATGCATAAAAAGCATATGGCAGGATTTGCAAACTGGGAAAACCTCCTTTACAGATTTTAATAAACTTCTGAATTTCTTAAATTCTTAAATGCATCCAGCGCTAAGAACAGAAAGAAGAAAGGATTAGAAACAGAAACCAAAAAAAATAACCATCAATTACCACCTAATGGTCATTGTAAATATTTTAACATTGGCTTTCGGCAATATTTGTAACAACATCTCTGCTTATGTATGGTAGCCGTGACCGTAATTACAAACTATATTTCAGAAAGCTGTTTCTTCCCTTTCTATTGTTTTTAGAAGATGTGCCCTTTCTCTGAGGTCATTTCAATTACTTGTCAGAGTCTAGATCTCATACTGTATGTACATAATGATAGCCATCTTGTTGTCACAGGTGGGGGTGTAGGTGCCAGAGACAGCCAATCTCACCGGATGTCTTTGGCACATCTGCTAGTTAAGGTAACAATTATTTGCATGAGGGAAAGAAGCTCGCACATTCTAATAAATGTTACCTGTCACTTGGAGCCTAGAGTAGATGTTATATTGGATATTAGATATTCCATTCCTTTTTAATAACTGCCCACGTGAAGTAAAGCAATGTCATATTGTACTCATGAAAGTGACTTCAGGAGTTTTTAGGCCTAGAAAGTTAAATAAATCAGTGAAGGCTAATTTGCAATTTTCTTGTTATTAGACAGGTTACAAAGTGTTTAGGCCCTGAGGTTTTCCTACAAATCCAAACTACTATTTAATCATTATCTCCGTATCAGTGTTTACCGTATATACTCGAATATACTCGAAGTTGATCCGATTATAAGTCGAGGTACCTATTTTTACCTGAAAAATTAGTAAACCTGATTGAGTATAAGTCGAGGGTAGAAATTATGACCACTACTGAGTCTGTATTGTTTTGAGGCTTTAGTTGCCCTTTAAATTGACAGCAGAATTCCCATACAGTAATCCCATACAGTAATAGCCAAATCCAGTATGGTTATTACTGTATGGGATTAGTGTATGGGAATTCTGCTGTCCATTTAAAGGGCAACTAAAGCCTCAAAACAATACAAAATCAGAAGGCAATCTTTTCAACAATAGATACCATTCACCTGAATCTATATTGTTTGCCACTCCTTGCCACTTGCCACTCCAGATGTTTGGAAACCACAACTCCCAGCAAGCTTTAGTTGCTGGGAGTTGTAGTTTTCAAACATCTTCAGTGGCAAGCACTGCATTGGACTTTCCCTTTCACATTTTAACCAATAAGAAGATGCGCTCCTTGCAGAGTAGGTCTTCCTTGTTGATCAGCCCTGATATGGCGGGGAACCCTGCAAGCGACTTACAAAGCCTACATTGCAGGGCTTGTTTAAGGAGACAAGGTAAGACCCAAGGGAGGACCACATGGTTTAGGTCCTCAACGTGGGTACTATTAACTGGGAAGGTGGAAATGGGTGAAGATAATTGCCCTTTAATTATATATTTTATTTTAGAAACAACTCTTGAAGCTATTCAATGAACCTGCCATTACCACATCTCCACATCTGCAGGAAGACAGTTACACGGTTTCATTGTTCTCACTGTAAATAAACATTTTCTAGCTGGGTTTCTAATGATGATAGTTGTGTATTGCGCACAGTAGTTTAATTTATCTTTGCGTGTTAATTTTAATTAAATACAATAGGAAATTCTGGTGTAAAGCTTCTTACAGACATAGGAAATTCCAGCTCAGAAAATTTGCTGCTAGGCATATTGTGATATGTGCAAACCAGTTTACTCAACATATTGCAGATCCCCAGGTGAGGAAGGGGGCAGGTGGCTTCCAGAATGTTTGTGTGGTTATGTGGTTGCAGAATTAATCAAAATGTTGCTCATATGGGGACAGTCAAGGCATTGAACTCAACTTACCATTTGAGATGAGGGAGGTGGGGTGAATTCACTGCTCCCCTGTGCATTAAAAAGAGAATATTGCCTTTGGTTTTGATTTCTGATTTCATTTATTTGACATAATGTTTTAATTTCCTGTAAATATGTAGCTTTAAGGGCCATATTATGGTAAAAATGTGTCCACCGTAAATAAATCTATGATACTATGATAGACCATGATACATTGCATAGTCGAACGTTCAGCATAAATATACGACCGCGGCTATACATTTACATCTGCTGTCGTACATTAGCGATAACACACGATTTCACTAACTTGCTATACCATGCTTTTATGGCAAATGTTCGAAAATAATATTGAACCATGTGTGGAAATAATAATCTGCTACAGCAACAACTCTGCTTGATTCTTTAGTGACGTCTCTCTCATGGTGCTTTACACAGCAGACCAGATGCCAATGTTTCAGAGAACCAGTTTTCATCCACATGGAATCTCTTGATTTCCATTCCTCTGCTTTTTCTTGCCTGTTTTTTTACCTTGAAACTTTCATTTGTGCAAAGGGGCACAGACAGTGAAGTACTGTCAATCATCCCATTCCTTTGCATATTCAAGACATTCTCTCTGACCCCAAATGACAAAACTGACAAAGCTCTCCCTTCCCCCTTCAAAGCTGTTAACCCTACATACACACTAAACATTACCAAAAAACAAAAAATGATTACTGTGCTAAGGTAGGAAGCCTCTCTTTGCCATAGCAACAAAGTTGAACATACTTTGTCTGCTAGACTTACTGCTCTGTAGAGAGAAGATCATAATCATAGAACTCAATGTAATATTGTTTGTTTTCGTTGGGGGTTCTTTTAGGGCTCCATGATAACATGGAAACTACCAAGATGTCTCACCTCATCTATTTGCAAATTAGAAGGGGAACTGTGGCCTTAACTCTCCCTATCTTATTTGATAGTAACAAATTACAATGGGCAACACAAAAAAAAAAATAATCTACAAAACTTTAACATACAAACAGGGAGATTCAATAAAAGTTCTTATCGTTTAAAATGGTGCTAATTTTGCCCCAACCAATCAGATCTTATTTAACAATTGAAGCTACATCTGATGGTTGGGGCAAAATGCACCATTTTAAACAGAACTTTATTGAATACCCTTAAGTTTACAACATTTATTATAGTAATGTCTATAGGAGCAGGAACCCTCTATATACCCATCACCAAATCCTCAATGTTCCCCAATCAGATGTGTGCCTGTCCTTGTGGACAAGAACCCATGTTAAGTTTTATTGGTAGAGATCATCTGGATCATCCGGATTTCAGGACTTCGGAACCTATTTTCTATAATTATCGAACGTTCGAGGATTATCGAAGATAGCCTTGAACGGTCGATAATTCTCGAAAATACGATCGGAAAATCGAACGTATTCTCTGATTGTATTTTCGAGGCTTATCGAACGTTCAAGTCTATCTTTGAAAATGATCGAAAATAGCCTCGAACATTCGATAATAATTTTTCCGTTTTCAGATTTTCCCGAGATTTGGGAATCTGAAAACCGAACGAAACTGGTGAGTTTCGGCCATCTCTTTATATTGGTTGGATAGAACTGTGCTGTGTGTATGTGTGGTAGGTTTGCTATTCAATGTCCTGGCTATCAAAGCCCCAGTTTCTCAAAATATTTTCAGTAACTGGTGCTCAAGGAAGCGACATTGCATTTTATGTATGAGGAAAAGGACATGCAATCATTTCCATAATGTAATTACTTTCAGTCATAGGAGACCTCTGGAAAAGACAACTTTATGTGTTGGCACTTACCTTGCAAAAATTTTACATATTGTTTGGTAGTTCAGGGCTAGAATGAAATATATTTTATTCTCTAGAGGATGGCATCTAGGGACGGATAAGAATCAACTGATAAGGAAAATTCTGAATTGGAAATGTACTCTCCCCTGAGAGAGAAACAGACTATTTATAACATATGGAATGACCGTGCCCATGATCCTTTACTTTCTTTGTTAGTCAGTAATAAGGCACAACGTTTCCTTAGATTCCCCAATAGTTGTGAATTTAGAAGCATTCCTGTAGTTTTAGTTTGTAGGTAATCATTTAAAAAGACATGGTTTATTTTTGAGTTTTTAAATATCATTTTTATTTTTAAGAGGGCATGTCCACAATCTTCCAAAATTAGATGTAACAGAACTCCCTCCAGGTTGCTAAGGATAAGCCCACAATCTAGCCCCGCAATTTCCGGCTACTTTCTGGTAGCGACCATCAGTCAGTTACTCACGGCCAATGGCTAAGACCATTACTGAATGAGCCTCTGCTTCTGCCACTTGTGCACATAAAGGGCATGTGCAGCAGCAGTGGAGGCATGGATTAAGAGATGCTGGATTGTGGTTTGTAAGGATCATTACACAGCCTGGAGCATCTTTGCAATGTAAGTAAAACAGAACTTAGCTTTTGGGGTTTTATTACATGCTTAAATTTTGTAAGAGGGGTGGACATGCCCTTTAAGAGACGTGCCCCTAGAAATCAATGCAATATTAAAAACACCTGAGAAGCTTAGGAACATAAAGGAGAGATATTCAACTTCTCAATATTCATCACTGTAAAACACACGCCACTCGATTTTTTTACTCTTAAAGCTAGGTACACACACTAGTGATAAAGCCCCGAGTGTATGTAGCGGTCTTCCCAAACGTGCACATGGCCGCCAACGTTCGGCCGAGCGGTCATTCAGGAAAAATTTTTAATATCCCTTGGCCGTGCACAGGAAGAAGACGCATAGGAAAAACGCTCGGGACTGTGTGTATGCAGGTCTTTGAAAGATGGTACACAGGATCTTGCAGATCCTGTCTGTCATCTTTCAGAAATCTGTAGTGTGTGTACCCAGCTTAACTTAGCATAAATCCTAAGATCTAATTGAAGCTCGATACAACACTGTATGTGTTCATCGATCTCCTGGTGTTTTCCCCATTCCCCATAGTCGGAGAAAACTTCCCAATTGCCTGATCACCTATTTGATCAATACTTGATTGGGAGTTATTCATTCTGCAGGTATTTTGTAGGTTGATATTCACGCCAGTAAAAATAAACGAACAATTAAAGGGAAGATTCAGAGATGTACCTTACAAGTTGGACCAGTCAGGAAATCAATATTAATAATAGATATGGGTTTTTTATGGGTGAACTTTAGATACTTCAATCAATACGTTCTTGCCCAATGTTTTCAGGTATTCCCTTTTTTAGGTCCCTTAGGAAGGGGAAAACCCTAAACTGTTGCGTAAGAACATATTGATTAAAGCTTGGTTACCTCTTTATATCTGATTATTACTGGAAACTCAGAACTTAATCACTGTAGGTGCTGAAAGGTTTGTACAAATATCTTCAGATGCTTTAGTAAATAACTACATTTCCCAGAGGATAAAACACAAACAAAGAATTAAGCTGTCAATCACAGTGGTTTTATTAGGTATTTGTTAAAGGAAATAACTTTAGACAATCAATAGCCCCTTTGATGTAAAAACCCCCCACTGTTGAAATAGTTAAGTTCTGTAGGGTATGTGGTTAGATGCATTGACTTTGATGGAAACTTTACAACTTTAATATTTTTATATGCTCTGTATTTTTAAACATTGCATTACATATTCATTTTCAATTAATCTAGGTACGGTAGATGACATTGGAAAAGTCTCTATGATTAATACAACATCTAGAAGCACTAGAAGCAGAATTAATACTGCATGGTAATAATGGAAATGGAATGTTTGTGCGTACACATTTCAAGTTAATTGTTACGTATTAGCCAGCCCATTTTTACTGACAATTGAAAGGAGCAGATTTTTACATTGGTCTTTTCATACATGTAGTGTTTGGGCTTTGCAGATTTCTGACTTACTTTCATTCTTCCGAACTGTGGAACTATTTTTGACAAATTCCCGAATTTTCGACTTTAAAAATCTAATTTTTTAAAATTCGGGTGGAATGTCTAAACACGAAGCACAGGAAGTTTCCATTTCTGGAAAGTGTTTTTTTTTAAATTTGGCCCATTGATACGTGTTCCCCAGACCATTTCCAGGTCCCTGAGCCTTTTACAGATAGTTACCATTGCTATTTACCGTACATACTCGAGTATAAGTCGAGGTTTCCAGGCTATAAAAATAGCCTAAAAAAATCGAGTGACTCGGGTCCAAATTTTTGTAATGCAATTATCCGGCTTCAGCTCACTTCGCATTCACTCTTCACGCTTCTGGCATCTGCCGTCAATATTCAGCGCCGATCTCACTTCCCGGCACCAGAACAGTGTATGCGGAGCCGGATTGCTGAGTGATGCAGCCGGATTGCTTGATTCGCACACAGGCAAGTTCTTCCTCTTTAGCATGGGTTTAATCTGGATAGAGTTGCCATTATAGCATTGCCCTGTATATGTCCATGTAGGCTGTGCAATATGGGGGTTTCTTTGTCCAGTGGGGTAACATGTATATTTTTTGTTTATTGGGGTATATGAGCTTGTGTATGTATTTTATGAGCTGTAAACATAGATGAAGTAGAGAGGGGGAGCAGAACATTGTGCAGCATATCAGGTTAGTCCTGCAGACGTTTGGAAACTACAACTCCCAGCAGCTGGGAGTTGTAGTTTCCAAACATCTAGAGTGTAAAGGAGGTTAATGTGTGGGATTACTCTCCATTTAAAGGGCAACTAATGCCTCAAAACAATAGGGAATCAGGAGAATGGTATCTATTGTTCAAGATTGCCTTCTGATTCTGTATTGTTTTGAGGATTTAGTTGTCCTTTAAATGGACAGAAGAATTCCCATACAGTAATCCTATACAGTAATAACCATACTGGATTGGTATTACGTGTGGGGAGTACTGTATGGAAATGCTGCTGTCAATTTAAGGGCAACTAAAGCCTCAAAACAATACAGAATCAGAAGGCAGTAGTGGTGATAATTTCTACCCACGACTTCATCAATCATGTTTTACTAATTTTTCAGGTAAAAACTTATACTCGGATCGACTTATATTCGAGTATATACGGTATATCTTAATTTTAGGCAGAACTTTTTTTCCCTCAATGGGTCCGCTTGGAGATTTTTGAATTCTCAGATTTTTTCAAAAATTTGAAAATCTGCAATCGGAACGGATTTCAGTGAGTTCAGCCATCTAGTTATAATTATAGGAACACAAAAGCTGCAATCAGATGGGTGCATGCTTGTTGTGGTTGTATGCACAGCTCCTAAACAACTTCTGCAATATCTGTCGTGCTAACCCTCAGTTCATGTGTGCAAAGGGGTTAGCTGGATTTAAGCAGGAAAATAACTCTAGTATGTGACGCTCTGGAGTCCCCGAGGATCCCTCAGCACAGATATCCCAATCTATAACCACCTACTTTGCCAATAGACAAGCCTCAATTTGCAGGAGTCTAAAACGCTCATCGGATATGGTTGACCTCCAGACTTAAAGTGCAAGGTATCTGTGATAAGGCCGGGGAAACTCGAGAAAACCAGAGCAGAAAAGACAGACATGGCACTACCAGCTGGGAAGCCAGAGAACCGGGCAAACGAGGTACAATAAAATGAGGTACAAGAGGAATAAGCAGAAATGGGAGTCAGGGACAGAGTCAAGGGTCATAGTAGTAGAATGATGGCTTGGGCTATAACTTTCTTAAAAAAACATTCAGTGTTGCTGGAAGGAGTGATATGTCTTTACACACAATCAGTTTTATTGTTTATGTTGCCTTACATTTTAACATAACTAGAAGTCACATGAAGTTGAAAATAAAATTCTAATGTAATGAACTGTAGTAAGCAAGAACCACGGCGACACGTTCAAGTCCGAAATACTAAAATGAAAAACCTTTGATTTCAAAATTCCATTACTGACAGCCAGTCTGTAATATCAGAATTGTTACGCATCATCTCAGGCGACATTATGCCATCAAACCCAGAAGTCAATTTCAAGTTAATTTACTTTTACTCTCAACACTTGTGGGCTTGTGTTTTTTTTTAAAGAGATTCTACAAGGTAAAAGTTCATTCCTGTTTTAATCTTGAACTGGAAATAAATGATTTTACAGTTTGCTCTGAAAGGCAAAAATTGAAAAAGAAAAGAACCACACACAAGAATATAGATATCATAGATATTGATCCTGGAGAAAATATCATTATTCCAAGTTTGTGGTAAAAGCACTTGCATTTTATGTCACCGATTTTTTTCTTTTTACCAAAGATCTTGGCAATAAAAGTATCAATTTTAAAGGGCATGTCCACCCTTAATATGAAATTTTCCCATATGATAGCGTACCCTCCCCCAGCCCCAACCGCTATAAAATTAATTTCAGAAAGTCCCCAGTTCTTCACTTACCTTCCCTCTCTCCTCCGACGCCCGGCCTTCTGCTTTCAAGACACTGCAAGCAGGGGGCGGCACTGGCAGCCGTGTCCGTGATTGGCTAAGAGGCAGCCAATCACGAATGCGACTGCCGGCTTCTCAGAATGCCGGGGGAGCGAGGGAAGGTAAGTACAGTTCTGGTCACTTTCTAAAAATAATTTTTATGCAATTGGGGCTGGGGGAAGTTGTTCTATTACATGGCCCAGGGGTTTTATGCTAGGGGGAGGGATAGCAAACAGAGGGAGGGAGGAGGGAGGGAGGGAGGGAGGGGGAGAAGGGCTGCAGTACGATGCCAAAATTCTCCGGGGCCAGGTAGGAGGCAGAGTCCTATATGGACTCTGCTATCCTCCTGGTGGGCAGTTTGGGACTTTGGGGGGGACTACAGGAGAACCTTATGGAGCTGGGATGTGAGGTAAGGATTAAACTACACTACATGATGGGGCCATTAGTGGGGGGGATTATAGTTTTGGGGGTGGACATGCCCTTTATCTATATCTATAGGGGGAGGGAGATATGTAAGCAGAGCAGTGTCCATGGTGAGGCTGTGCAGAAACTTATGTAGTGTCGCAGAGAACTACAAGGAGGCAGTGAGTAAGGGAGGGGGTGGGGAGAATATGGAGCACTCACTAAACATTAATAATTTAATGGCAAAGCAAGCACATAAAATATGGAAGTACCACCATTTTACTTCTCTCAAATTGTAGTTTCAGATAAAGTAAAGTTGTTTGAGAGAGTATAGTGAGCCTTTAAAACAAAAAAGCCACAGCTGGAGGCAGATAACCGTTTCCATAAAACGGGAAAAAATATATAATTAAAAATCTAGTTACAAATACATGTAATAAACTTGTAAAAATAGCAGTTGGAGTTGCAGGCAGATAACTGACAAGTCACCCTTTTTGTTTTCACTGTGGACATGCCCTTTATAAGAAACTCAAATTGTTTTCTGCTTATTTTGGAAGCTTTTCGACTTTTCTGCATTCTGCTTGTTTCTAGCATTGAGGAATCGCTGCTCAAAAGGATTAATTTGGCAGGCACTCCTGAGACTTTCCAGGGTAAACAACTGTTTCTTTTTTGTCAATATGGCAATTAAGACTGGGAAGATTAAAGGAGAGAAAGCAAATTCAGCTATCATTATAGATTGATAGCTTAGCTACTTGATGAATCCCTATTAGGATATCAGATATTTTAGAATAAAGCAGGATTTAAGGGTAAAGATCAGAAGTAATTTAAAACTCTTAAAGCTTATGTTAATAGCGTGGAATAATTCTTCACCTGAGTACATAATAACATATTACTCATATTCAAAGGGATTAAACCAGTTCACATATTATTAAGCATGCATGCATAGATAATAAGAATAACACAGTGAACTCTTAAGCAACTGTAATAGAAAGAGGAGATGCACGCTGCATATTTAACTGAAAATCCACATTTATGGGGAAATTTACATATTAGAGAGATTGACTTGAACCCGACCCTGAACCTGGTTCCGAAGTGGATTTCACAGTTGTATTCTGCGGAGTTATGGATTCTTTGGATTTTTCACGAACCGTGGAAATGTTTTCAATAATTATCGAACATTCAAGACTTTTCAACATCTAAAATTTTTAATACTTCTAGAAATTTCTAATTTACAAAACTGAAAATTTTAAAAATTTCTAGAAATTCCAAAAATACTAGGTGGAAAGGCAAAGCAGGAAGTGCATGAAATTTCTGGTACTGGACTTAAAGATTTTGGACATTGATATGTGTTCTCCAGACCATTTCCCAGGTCCCTGAGACATTTACAGTAAGTTACCAGTGCTATTTATATCTTCATTTTAGGCGGAACATTTTTTAACTCCCATTTTAATGGGTCCATTTGCGGATTTTGAAAATCTGTGAATGTGCAAGCGAAATGGATTTCAGTGAGTTCGGCCATCTCTTTATATAAGTGCTTGGACTGCTCTTATACAAATTAGAGAGGTAATAAAAGGTTTGTAAAACTTTTATTTTGACCTAGTATTAGATATCAAGAACCCAATAAACAAAACAACCCCCCCCAACATTATAACTTATTTATTTACTGAGAATTAAATATTTTAATGTGGTAAAAACAGGGTGTTTCTTCCATGAGGCCACCTGAGGCATTTGCCTATATCTAAGGACAACAGTGAGAGGGGTGGCAGAGGTGCCAGCTCGTCTCAGAAAGTGCCATCTGCTGGAATGGAACTGGGTAAAAATATGTGAATTTTTGCTTTACGGTATGTAAAATTTAGGGGAAAGTTGATCAATCCTGTACATTGAAGTGGATTTTATTATAGTTCTCTTTATCTTTAAAGGGGAACTAAAGTATCCAGAAAACATTGCCCCAATAGAAAGAGCACATTCACAAACACCTCTCCCTTTACTGTGGATGCTGGTTGATTTATGAAAATAACCTGTGGGTACTAGGGGTCATCTCCCATAATTCAACTTATCTGAGAACACCCAGCTAAGTGTACACAGTACACTTCACAGAAAGCTGCAGCTTTGCTTCCTGGGAGCTCAAAGCCAATCAGATTTCTTTGCTAGCTGGGATGTAAGAGACAGAATATTAACATTTCAGTTAAAAATAAAAGTATGGGGAAATGAACCTGCAACCTTCTTTAATGTGTCTTGCTAAAAAGAAAGCTTATCAATACAAGTAGAATATTTATCTTTTGCTACAAACATAATAGAAACAAAAAAGTAAGTCTGGGGAACTGACCCTGTGTCCCAATGGTCTGTTTGTATCCAAACCCAGCACTTCACGCTGGTTGGTAAATAAAAAAATTGAGCTGCTATATATAATGTTTGTACATATGTAGCCACTTTAGAATTTTCTAGAAACACGATGAAAACTAACAAACAAAAGAAGAAATAAACTCAGGCAGTAGACTATGTTATATTGTTTCACAAGTAAACTAGGGGATTTGACCTTGTGACTTCTTGGAAGTGTGTTCCTAAAATTATGGCCTAAATAGAGGTGGGGGGGTTCGACACCATCTGTCTGCCATGTACAATGCTGTTTTAACACCTTACTCTGGGCGTTCCTATAACACCTCTTAGCCACTATCTAATCAAGCCCTTAACACTGGCTGTGATATGCTAATTGGGATTTCAGGGTACTAAGTGCCACAGATTCTTGTACAAGTCATCTTGAATTGAGAAAGCCAGTCGGATGACTAGCGAAACGTCTTAAGAACTAAACTTCAAGTCCGTTGATCTAATTGAATACAACAGATATACCATGACCTGGATGAATGAGAACCTTCACAAGCCTAAAATTATGGCATTTGCATAATGTACCACCAGCAACTCAACAATGAATGCAGGTACATTTAGAAACTTGAGCTATGAGTTGTACTGGCAACAACATGAAAGTATTCTTTGTTAGAGAATCTATTACTTACATATACTAAAAATAACCAACTAGAGAAAAATCTTACAATATACATTATAGGGAGAAACGCTTTCACATTAGGATTTAAAAAATGTAAGTTTTAGTTCTCCTTTAAGCATCTGTTCTGGGATACTGGTCGTCATCCTGACATAAACTGACCAATTTCAAAATGTTAAGCCATTCCTTAATCCAATGACTTAAATATTTGTGGTCATTGTCTTCTTATATTGCTTACTTTCTGTCAAGTTTCAGTTCACAGACTGATTCCCTGACATTTTCCTTTTCTTTAGAAATAGCTGGCACGGTTCAGAATTTCTTGTTCCCTAATTGATGGCATGTCATCTTGGTACAGATGCAGCAAAGCGGGCACAATTTGTGATGCTGCTAATGTAAAGTATCAGAGAAGGGATAAGATACCAAGTAACTATAAAGCTTACTGAAAGGTGGCCTTAAAAGAGCAGAAACATCCTTCACTGGACAGAAAGAGCTTTAATATGCTCATACTGCAAAATTACATTACCCTAAAAATAATAAAAAAATATGGAATGAAACCTTCCTAGAAATGTAGACAGAGAAGTTACTATTTCCCTCATCTCTGTAACATTTATTTCCAGTGGTCTTCTGGCTTCTGGTTGATGGGTAGCAATGTTCTTTATCAAATGTTTTCTCCTTAGAATTCTGACATGCTTGCAATTCAGTTACATGCAATTTTTTACCGGTTCTTTTCATTAAAAAAAAAATTGTACCCAGAAGATTTGGCTCCAGTTTAGTTGTTTAAAGGAGAACTAAACTTAATTTTTTAAAATCCTAATGTGAAAGTTTTCTCCCCAGAATACCTATACATTGAAAGATTCTTCTCTAGTTATTTGCATTTAGTAGTTATAAGTAATAGATTCTGTAACAAAGGAGGCTTCCATGTTGTTGCCGGTACAACTCATAGCCCATGTTGGCTTCAAAGAGTGCTCTGTCTATTGGGACAATGTTGTCTGAGGACTTTAGTTCTCAGCTTAAAAATAAGTTTCTTTTAAAATGATTATTACCCCCCAAAAGCTCAGTTTCTCAAGGTTCCTAGAATTCAAAGATCCCCCAGAGCTTACTACCTGACCCGGTCCCTCGCCACTTCTACTCCATGGCTGGTGTGACAGATGCTCCACTTCCTGGTTGGGCTGTCAGTTAGGGTGCAACATGCATCAAGCCTGACAGCCATGACCAGGAAGAGAAGCGGCTGTCAGAGCGAGAAGTCCCATGTTCCTGTTTTTGCCCGCAACGAGCTCGAAAAAGGAGCAGGGGCATGGAATAGCCGGCGAGGGTCCGGGTCAGGTAAGTAAGTTCTGGGGGATCTTTGAATTCTAGGAACCTTGCGGAAGTGAGGTTTTGGTGGTAAATAATCATTTTAAAAGAAACTTATTTGTAGGCTGGACTTGCTCTTTAAGGGGAATAAACAGCTAAACTGCCACTAGGTGGAAAAACCCCACTATTGTATAAAATGTATTGTGTTCCCTCTATTGTATAAAATGTATTGTGTTCCCACTATTGTATAAAATGTATTGTGTTCCCACTATTGTATAAAATGTATTGTGTTCCCACTATTGTATAAAATGTATTGTGTTCCCACTATTGTAAAAATGTATTGTGTTCCCACTATTGTATAAAATGTATTGTGTTCCCACTATTATTAAAAAATGTATTGTGTTCCCACTATTGTATAAAATGTATTGTGTTCCCACTATTGTATAAAATGTATTGTGTTCCCACTATCTCCAAACTTCATCATAATTCCTGGTTAAATACAAAATGACAATATCTGTAATTATATCTGTATGTTAATCTTTAAAGATTAAATCGGGATATGAAAATAGAATCAAATTTCCAGATTGAAATAATATCAGATCAATAATGAGAAGAGTATTTATCCTTCCTAATGTAGAACGGCTTAAGCTTCGTACAGATGTACGATTTTGGGCATGACCCGCCACGCATTACCGCAATGAACGGGCATTTCGGACGATAAGCATGTATTTGTATGTGTTCGACAGATTAATGAACGACTCCCGACCGAATAAATACACATGCGCGTTTAATGTCCGAAAAAGTTGTTTGTTGAGCACGTGAACGCATGTGAACGGGTCGTGGGTCATGGCCAAAATTATACGTCTGTACGAAGTGGGATAGGTGGATCCGTGCACACATCCATCTACGCCACTATCTCTCTTCTATGTTGGACCTGACTGGGATACACCCAGTGTATGGCATTGAAGGACTAGCAGGAGTGTGTCTTACTGAAAGAGATTGTCCATTGTTAATTGTACAATTGACACAACTGTAAAGATCCAATTAAGATACCGTAATTCAATTATAACAGGCAATGCAAAATTTGGCTATTCTGACTGCTAATGGACTGAACATTGACAGATCTATCTGGGTGTCCAATCTGAGGACCTCTTGTTGTATAAAATATACATTTCTCAACATTTACCTGAAAGTATTCTGCAACAGCACAGGGCAGTCAGTTTATGTTGGGAATTACAGTTTTTTTAAACATCTTGGAGAGCCACAGTTTGGACATGCTTGGTCTCTACCATGTAGAAAATCATTTAGAAATCCTCAACCGTGCTATTGTTCAAGGGTGTAACTACCAGGGGGCAGGAGGAGCAATGAAGGGGGGCCCAGGAGCCAAGAGGGGCCCCATCTTATAATTTTCCTATGACAGATATAGCCTCCTCCCAGAAAACCGCTGTGGATGAAGCTGGGAAACTGGGAGGCCCAGTGATTCCTAGTTACGCCACTGCTATTGTTTGTTTATTGAAATGTATCAATATACAGTAAATTACTGGGAAAACATTCACTGGGGAGTTTTTGTGTTTGCAATAGTTCACCCAAGACGAAATTTACAAACAAAATGTTATTGAAATCAATAAAAGGCAAACGTTCACTGTTTATACCTATTGACTTACTGATTGGCTGGTAAATAGCAAATGGACAAGTGACTGCATCAGTGAAATCATTATGTATTATTTCTGCAACCCAAAGCCCCCCATCCCTTTCTGTTAAAAAGCTTGCAGGGTGTTGCGTGACCCATTTATTATGTTACATCATCGTGTGGCATTGGACGACTTTGCTACCAGAAATAGAATATTTGCCATAGCGAAAGTGAAAGCTCACAAGGAACTCAAGTTTGACAGCAAACCGTAACCATCCCTATATATTATTTTATAATATACATGAACCCTAATTTATACCCTTTAAAATATATATTGTAATGAAGGGCTCTTAATGACATCATCAATTATTATAATATCTAAGAAAAATCAATGTAACCTCTGCTGGTTTAATATAAGGATAATAGAAGTCCCCTAGCAAGTTCCATGACAACCCTCACAACCTCCAGATTTATAATTGTATATGACCATGAAACCTCAGTGCCCACCTCTATTATCTTTATATTTTGCAATAATGGGAAATATCCTATACTGTGAATATAGCATCTAGAAAGGGGAAGTTTAAGTAGATAATTGAAATGCTGCACAAAGGTCTTTTAATATGAGTGTCTGTGTGTGCTGTGAGTTTTAAAACCTGCACCTGCAACTGAGATGATTAGAAAAGTGATTCAGCTGATTGCAGTCAAGAGACAGGTAATCAGTGCTGATTAGGTCAGTGACACAGTGGAACGCATTCAAGAGATAGTTAAGCAGTGCTGATTATGTCAGTGACACAGCTGAATGCAAACAAGAGATTGGTTAATCAGTGCTGATCAGGTCAGTGACGCAGCTGAACGCAGTCAAGAGATAGGTAATCAGTGCTGAAGAGGTCGGTGACACAGCTGAATGCAGATGTAAGTAATCAGTACTGATCAGTTTGGATTGTCCATTAAAGTCTATAAATAAAATATAAATTCACAGATAACTCTAAAATGCTTTAGAAGAAGAAGAAAAACTAGAACTGTACTTCAAATTCTAGCTGGCCGCTGCCTTTTCTTACAGTAGAGGGCAAATTAAGAAGCAACATAATAAAAAAACACATTTATTAGCAAGGAAGATAAAGGGCAAAAGGTAGTTAACCTTTTATTTTTAATACAAAAAGTCCTTCACGCTTTAACAGATTTTGAAAAACAGTTGCCTGACATTGAGTGTGATAAAAAGAGTAGGTTTTAATACACACCCCTGCATTCCAGACAGATTTACATCTATGATGTGTCATAAAACCTTTAGGTAATGGGAAAGCTTAGATTTATTATATATGTAATACAACGCAATAAAGGATGTTATTATACCTGTAGGTTAACATTAATGTTTCTATAGCACAGCTGAATAAGTCAGAGGAACATGATACCATGCACTGAGTTCTCAGGGGCAATATTTTGTTGTTTTCATTTAGGAAGGTGTTATGTAGTAAAATAAATATCAGTATCAGGGTTACTCCCGTTTTCTGGTGTGATAAGTGGGGTGGCTGCTTAACATAAATAACAATATATGTTTGTCTTGCTTCATGTAGAACATTTCCATTGCTTTCCTGAATGAAAATGAAAAGTTTTACAAAAAATTAAAAAAAAACAGAATTTATTAATTAAGATGCATGGATCCAACTGAGGTTCATATCTTTGCCAGGTTTGTGGACCAGTTATTGCCAATTCACACTAGCGGAAGATTTTGGGCAGGGAACGCATTAAAGCTTTCCCGCTTATGCAGTCTATTTGTGGGGCAGTGCAGTGAGTTCTTAAAACTCACAGCTGCGTACAATCATATACGTAAAAAATTTCCGTTTTACTGATGCAAATGCACAGAAAATTACCGCAAGGGACCCAAGCGCCTCCACAGAAGCAGGCAACAACTGCTCCGAGTTACTTTCTAAACTTACTACAGATCTAAATAACCAAATGATAGAGATTGGGCCAATATCTAATGTTATTCTAGACATGTAAAGCAAACAGAAAGCATCCCAACATGTAGTGCTTCACCATTAGAGATAAATGAAACTGGTTAAACTGAACCTATTGTAAGTTTAGAAAAATCCAATTTAAATTGAATCGGAATTTTTTTGAATTTTGGATCATCACCATTTTTTATCACAATTCTGGATTTTCTTTATGAATTTTCAAAATTCGGATGCAATTTTTGAATTTTCAAATGCAACTTTTTGACTTTTTGATTTTCAATTTTCCCATAAAAAGTTCAGAAACAATCCATCGGATCCTTAAATTATTAAATCTGGCAGTTCTGAATTGAAACCAGTTTCATTTTGAAACCAATATTGACCATACACATACAACATATGCAAGATGTTTGCAATAAACCCATGAGCTCCTGGGCACTTGCGTTGTTTTCTCTGCCATATTCCCTAGTGACTTGATAAAGCTAAACTCTCTAAATGCATATTATTATTTTTTTATTCAATTGCAAATTTCAATTTTTTTTAAGCATTTTAGAATTTCCAATAGGAATTTTCTTGTTTTCTGTTTCCATAGGCTGTATTGCATGTTAATAAGCCAGTGGTTCTGGACCCATGTTTTAGCCATAGGATATAAAGGAGAAATTTTGTATATCTCCATCCCTTACTCTGGGATACCTGGGAGTGAGAAATTACTCCTTGTTTCTTAGATTTTGTGGGCAATGCTATTCATATAGCATGAGATTGCAAGATTTATGTTCTGTGGAGTGTTTTTTGCTCTTTTTGGCCTACTTTACCTTAAAGGACATGTCCACCCCCTTGATTGGCAGATAGACAGCCAATCAAGGACGCGGCTGCTGGCTGCTCAGAACGCCGGGGGAGAGAGGGAAGGTAAGTAACTATCGAGGGACTTTCTCAAATTTCTATTATGGCGGTGGGGGCTGGGGGACCAATAACAACAATATTACCAAGGGGTTTGGAGCTAAGGGGAGAGCAAAATGGGAGGGAGAGGAAGGGAGAAGGAGGGAAGGGGACTTTGAGGTTGAGGCAGACACAGGCACAGGATGAGTCACTGACAGCTACTACACTGCTGTTTTCCTGGCTTTGGAGGGGCATAGCAGGGCAGCCAGTTGGAGTAGAGATGTCAGGTAAGGATTTTTGTACACTACAGACTGGGGCCAGTATGGGGTTACATTTTCAGTTTTGGGGTGGACATGCCCGTTAAGCTATATAGACGCCTGGCATCTTATTTTCTATAGTAATTTTAAAATATGATCATTCGATTTTCAAATTTCCGATGAAAAGTTTTCGAATTTTAAAAATTAAAAAAAAAATTCTATCAGCAAATTTTGAAAACTGCCATTGCCAGGTTTGTTTCGAAACTGGGATTCATCACTATTCATAATATCACAACTGCTAATAAATCATCATTTTGGCCTAATATGTATTTTAGCAGCAGTAAAATGCTCCCTTTGCTAACATGTTTCCTCCTATGAGACCTCCAATGTAATGTGCCTTTTTGTACTTTAAAAGGACGAAAAGTTGTAGTAAAAGCTGCTTCTCTATAGAAATATTCCTTCTGCAAAGTGGAGCTGCTGGGGCATAAACCAGAAATTACGCAACATATGCTGCTTGCAAGAAACAACTGTTATAGTTTATAAACAACACATCTTCTATCACAATATTCATAGTGTGAACAATGATTGTGTCAGCACTTCTTTACTTTTGTCTTTTTTGTCACTTTCAGTTTGCACAACTTCTGGTTTTCTAGAAAGCAATTTTTTTTTAATTGTGAAACAACGTTCTCTGATTAAGAAATCATCAGTCACAGAGCAATTCTCAGAATATCTAAACAATCTAAATTATTTTCAGATTCATTTGTTTTCTCTTCTTCTCTTCTCTTGTTCATTAACTACCAGCTGGAACTTACCTACTGTAGGAGTTTAACCTTTGTTCACAGAAAACTAGTCATGGAAGAAGAAGCAATGGGAAAAAAAACTTACAGTATTTAAATGTTTGATTAGAAAGTAAATAATAACATCTATGCATGTAAATAATAGTATGATTATGTTAGCCTTTAAGCTGAGGTGTCATTCTGGATAATGTTGAATTAATATCCCGACTGTTATTTTCCCACTAGTGACAGATAGGGAGGGAAAGCATTATAGCACTGTCACATGCATGTATAGAAACAAATGCAAACTCGCTGCCACATGCATGTATAGAAACAAATGCAAACTCGCTGCCACATGCATGTATAGAAACAAATGCAAACTCACTGCCACATACATGTATAGAAACAAATGCAAACTTGCTGCCACATGCATGTATAGAACAAATGCAAACTCACTGCCACATGCATGTATAGAAACAAATGCAAACGCACGGAATAAATGCACAGTTAAATTATCACAAGGTGCCTGAACGCCCTCCATCAACTGTATATTCTTTGCAGTCTATGATTTAAAATACATAGCGTGGAAACATACCGTACATAGTTTCTCTTTATGTTCCTGTGGTCACGGCATTTGTTTTAATTTTTGAAAAATCAGTTGATTTAATATACTTTGCTATGCCATGCTGTGGTCATTAGGGGGCTGCCATTTTGTTCCCACATCTTCTTTAAGATGCTCATTTCTTTGGAATACTCAGTGTGATTTTTCCAGAAAGAGAGGAATTCTCCAATCAGCTGCTGTGTAGAGATGTCCGAACTTTGCAAAATCCAGTCCACTCGAGGATCCGTGAATTTTTGAAAAAATAAGAAAATCCGCGAGCGGACCCGTTAAAATGAAAAATATTCTCAAAATTACGAGATTTCACGTATTTTCGAAAATTTTCGAAATTACGCGTTTTCGCGTATTTCGAAAATACGAGAAATCTCGTAATTTCGAAAATTTTCAAAAACGGATTTCTCGAAAATACGAGTAATCCTCGTAATTTCGAAAATTTTCGAAAATACGTATTTACGAAAATAAGAGACATCCTCGTAATTTCAAAATTTTTTAAAAATACGTATTGACGAAAATACGAGAAATCCCGTAATTTCAAAAATTTTCGAAAATACGAGAAATCCGCTGTTCGGAAGTTCGGAAGGCGGAAAATCTGGAAAAATCCGCCGTTCACGAACGGGATAAATCCGTGGCGGATCTGGATCCGCGAACCGGCCATCCCTACTGCTGTGTATCTACCTGTGCTATAGGGAGGGGAGGAGTAAAACTGTAAGTGAAAGGGAAAGGTTTTCTGTAGTGAAAGAGTTTATTGATATAAAATAGTGCTGTGACTACTGACCAAAATACTGTATAATACAAACGAGAAAATAGATTCCTAGTGCACATCCAATTAAATTGAAATGGAATCCATGCTGTATTTCCACTAGGTTGCTGCTTTAAAAAAGGAAAGCAATTGATTTAATAAATTGGACAGATAATTTTAAACCCAGCCCCTGTGCCTTAGCTGTGTCTTTGCCTATTAATTCTTAGCTATGACTTATACCCTGTGTGCTTGGAATGCGTCAGGTGATGATGTGATTTGGTCCGTACAAATTAAGTAGCTTTAAACAGAATACATGTTTCCACTTTTATATACGTGAAATAATATCCATGGCGATTAACAAACGGCCCCCTGACCGAACGTTTACACACGTGCGCTTATTGGCCCGGGTCGTGGACAGAATCGTGCGTCTGTATGAAGCTTAACTGCCACTGAATTAACAAAGAAATGTCAGATGGAGGAGGGGAAGAGAAGATTGTCATTGGGCTATACTATACGTGCTGCCAAACCCCTAATGTCCTATACAAAAAAGAACTTTGGGGTTTCCATTACATATTGAACTTCAATCATAAAGAATGACATATTGTTATATATATATATGAGGTATACAAGTATAGGTACCGGTATATGAAAATTGTAGTATGTGAGAAATATTTATGATTAGTTGCTTGTATATAGGACGGACTTTCATTTTCTACAAATTGCATTTTTAATAATTTTACTGATTTTCCCAGAAATCCTGGTTCTTTCATACTGAATGACCAGAAAGATCAAGGTCTGAAAAATTCCAACATGTCTTTATTTCACAGTGACTAAGGCTAACACTGGGTCAGGTTTCCATGTTTTATACAGTCCAAGTCCCATTATACTGTATGTGAAACATTACCTGGCAGTTTCAGTTCTGCTGAACTGATTACCCCCTGACAGGTAAGAAGCTAAAAGGGAAACGAGAACAGAAAATAAACAACAGTAAGGGAATGTTCCATTGTTCTGTCAGGTGTGATCAAGTTCCAAGGTAAAACCAAAAATAGACTGTGAGCTATATTATTAGGGCAGTTTCTGTATCTTAGGTTGGAAATAAACATATGAATGTTTTTAGAATGGTTATTACTAATTATGGGATTTCAGAACTACACTTTACATTGTGTTTATATGTGTGTTATATGTGTGTTACATGTGTGTTTATATGTTTAGAAGGCCGTGTGATTGATAGTATATGTATAGGCTCAAAAATAGAATTTACATTCATTGGTGCCGATTGGTAAATAGGATTATGCAAATATTTACCATTATTAATTTACATACATTTACATAACATACACATTTATAATGTTGAGCAACAGTGGATTACATTCTTATAAAATCCATTCTACTACGTTATAGAGTGACTATTATAAGGTTAATTATATGACCACAGCCAAATACCTGCAGAAAAAAGCAGAATGCAGCAAGTCAATAACTTCTTACTGTAAGTATCTACGTGTTTCCATGCACATTGAGTAAAAAGGGTAACCTGCCCTCCAATCACAAGGTGCAAAACTTACTGGTCCTCTTCTCACAGACCCCTTAAATTCTTCCAATTTAAAAAAGAGTATACACTCGTATATTGATTGAGTGATTTATTGGCATAAACATATTGGAAAGTTTTGGAGGGGTTCCCATCCCCTATCCAGTCCAAGTTTCCTGCATGGTTCATCTTTAACCCAAATTTGCCCCCTTTTTCTCATAATACTCCATGTAAACCCTCCCCCACAGTTTACTTATTGTTTGCCTTTTAATGATGTTGTTTGGAATCTTCTGCACTGTTTAATCTTCAACTGACCATGATCAACTTTATTACATTGTTACTTTGTACAGAGGATAAAGTATAATAGATTTTAGCTTATTAATCTATCTTTGACTTTTCTCTATTCCTGTATGTTTGTAGGGATAGGAATATTAATGTTTTGCTCCCCTGTATCATATTACAAATAGACTAATAAAAACTGCAGAGTGTTAGAATTTCTCACTCACCTCAAAAACTTTGTTCTTAATTCTGTAGCTCTATTTTCTGCTTACGCCATAGAAAACGCGTATTTCTTTCCCAGACTTGTTAGCTGCATTCGGTTCAGTTAATAGGGTTGCTGTCACCTTCCTCTAAGCTCTACCTTGCAATTTCAAACTGAACAGCATTACTTTGCCTTTCAAATGTCTTTTCTCCCCCTTTTTGTTTATTAATAATACCTCTCTGAATAATACTTCAGCTTGTTCAATTCAAGGTCTGTTTTTTTTAGCAACTAAATTATTCCAAACTACTTTAAACCTCTTAATAGCACCGGACGATATTTACTAAAAGGTGTAATTTTACTGACATGAGATAAATAGCACTCAACGCTACAGTAGTCTTTCGAATGGCTTAGTAAAGGATTTAAAAGGGAATTCACTGTTAGGTAACAAGCAGCAGGAAATATACAATTAGATTATACACGATTATATAAGATTATTTGGGATGATAGAGGCTTATTTAATAAGAGGTGCAAAATGTGGCCCCTGCTCGAATTCTGAAGAAACAAGCAAATGTTATCATTTTACTGATCTATTTAATTTAGAAAACTTTAGAGGACATATAATTGGTTGCTGAAGATTAAAAACGTGGGCAAAATTAAGCACCTTTAACTCACGTAAAATAATTTCGGTATTGTACCATTTACTAAGACAGTTTTATGGTTGTTCATTTTATGCCTTACAAGCCACATGGATAGACTGAAGAATAATGATCTTTCTATGCCAAGGCAACATTACCAACATTACTATTTATAGACTTGTATCCACTTTTGAGTGTCTGTCAATAATAATATAAATAATCAGTTATAATCAGTGCTTAGCTATGTCGTCATTGTCACACGACTTTTAATTATGTAATATTTTCAATAAAGCTCTTCCTTCCATGACCCTTACAAAAGAACGTGACCTGCGGATTCCTACCTTTCTATGGTCATAAGGACTTCTAGGTGACTTTCAATTTTCTTATATTTTACGATTAGGGTTTATTATTTACTTTACACTGTAAGCGCAAAGCACAAAGTGTTTGAATGTACTGCACAGAAAGCTGTAATCCGTACTTTACATGATGTTCATATCAAGCCTAATAGTCTCTCCAGGTGTATAACATATACGTTAATTAGAAAATGTATCCAGATTCAAAATTTAAAATGTACTTTGCCCTGAAAGCCAGCGTTAGTTTTGATGGTTAATTGCTCTGTAATGATGACAAATGGTAGTAAACATTCCTTTTCACTTTACCACCTGCATATCATTATATAGAGTGTCTGCCAAAACTTTTGAATGCTTTTTGGAATTAGTCTAATTCCGTCAGCAATAAATGTTCTTATATCACTGCACTGTGCCTCCCTGGTATGTTCGAGCAGAAAGAAAAGCTTTAATTAAGAAGAGTAAATACAAGTCATCGCTTTGCTAGTTTACCAGAAGAATTTATTATACTCTTCAGTCTTGAACGGGAATCTACAAAAGAAATCAATAGAATTTTAACAAACAAGAGGATCGAAGGGTAATCTCAAGAAGATCATTTAGCAGGATATAAAATGTATCCAGTAATCAGCATTATGAATGAAAACTAACTTTATCTATATATATACAAGTCAATGGGCTTCATTTATCCAGAGGTACAAATTGCACCAGGCAAATGTGGCTTCTGGTATTTAATACTGGATTTGCACCTGGTGGTAAATCCCAAAAGGGATTTTACTCCAGCACCAATTTAAGACCAGCCATTAGCTGGTCTTAAATTGTGGAGTTAAAAGTGGTGCAAATCCTTTGTTAAATAGATTGCACCGGTTGCAAGGTTGTCTTTTGTGATACTGGTGCAGCCAGTGCAATTATGGAGTTAAACTTGCGCTAACCTATTCAATATTGGTTAGCACAAGTTTAATCCCTATTTTTAGCACAGCACGCCTGGGTAAATCAGGCCCAATGTATGTATGTATGTATATATGTATGTATGTATGTGTGTATGTATGTTTGTATGCTCCAGAAAAACTTTAAAACAGCTGGGACAATTTTCATGAGACTTGGTACACTTATGTATAAGGTCCTGGAAAGGAGCTTAGGCTACTTTACAACTTAAAGGTCATGTCCACCCTTTTTTTATACTTTTGACATGTTATACATATGGATCCCCCAGCCCCAACCGCCGTAATAATTTTTTTAGAAAGTGCCCCGATATGTACTTACCTTCCCTCTATCCTCCGCGGCACTCTCCAGTCCCTCTGCTTGCACAGAAATGCAAGCAGGGGGCGGGACCAGCAGCCGCATCCCTGATTGGCTGAGAGGCAGCCAATCAGGGACACGGCTGCCGGCTGCTCAGAACGCCAGAGGATGGAAGGAAGGTAAGTAACTATCGGGGCACTTTCTTTAAAAACTGTTACGGCGGTTGAGGCTGGGGGATCACTATGTATAATGTATAGTGGGGAATTTACACTAGGGGGAGGGAGAAGAAAACGGGAGGGAGCAGGAGGGAAGTAACTGTAAGTTATACTGATCCCATTTCTGCTAGTGAGAGTCCATGGGGGGGAGAATGTTTACCCTCTATCTCATTGCTGTGTACAGGGACTGACAAGGATTGATAAAATTCCTCTATGGGGCTGCTGGTGCCAGAACCTATATAGTAGTTATGGAAAACCTTGTAAGTTCAGATTTTTAAACTACAACTCCCAGCATGCCTTGGTTGCATTTTCCTACCAAGGCATGCTGGGAGTTGTAGTTTCCAAAACATGATCTTTAAAATGGGTGTAACCTGTTCGCTATTGCACACATCACATCTCTTCTCCCGATGTGTCCGTCTTTCGCATTTTAAAATGTAAGGTCTGTAATTAACTATTTATACACGAAACAGGGAGTCCTTTATAAATGACTAACACAGGGAGGGGAAGAAACGTTGGAAGGGTAGGGGAAGAGTGTCTGTGCTGGGTTTTTGGTAACTGGCCTTAGGTATTATAAGAAATACGCTACCCACAGTGTAATATACAGATTTACTTCACCTCTGAGTTCCATGCCCCATATATGGTCATGGAACTCCTCTGTGGCGTAATATCCTTATAATACATAAGGCTCTGGCATTTCAATGGGGAGGTGCAGTGGCGAGAATCTATATTACAGTCACTCAGTGATGCCCCTCTCCATTTCTCTCTCCCTGCCTGTATTAGTAATGTAGATAACAAGCCGGTTTCTGTACACTGACTGACTGACTGAATTATTGTACTTATAAGAAGGAGCGAGTGACCAAGCCTATTATGACTCACAGGAATGTGCTCGCTCCTCCTTATCAGCACAGTAATTCAGTTAGTTAGTGTAACGAACTGGAACTGCACCGGGTGATTTATTGACAATGTTTATTTTCTTTTAGTTTGAGATAGAAATGGCAGTTAACTATTTGTATTTAAAAAATTTACTTGTTATCTACATTACTAATACAGAGAGGGGGGAGACAGGGAGGGAGGGAGACAGAGTGACTTTGCTGGATTTTTCTTTTTTTAACCTTATGTATTATATTGAATAATACGCTACCTACAGAATAATATATGGATATTACTTCACCTCGGAGTTCCCTGACCTCTATAAATGCACTCGGCCTACGGCCTCGTGTTTCTATATGGTCAGGGAACTCCTAGGTGGTGTAATCTCCTTATATTACACTGTAGGTAGCGTATTATCCCTCATATATTATACTGTAGGTAGCTTATTATCCCTTATGTAAAGTTCCACTTGGGTACGCAGCATTGTACATTATAAAATACACCGTATACAAACAAGGGGATAAGTGCAAGCAATTATACAGATAAATAACAATTAAAAACAATTCATACATTGTTTAAGAACACACATATATATATATATATATATATATATATATATATATATATATATATAAATTATGGCTAAATTGATTGCCTTGACACATTAGGAATGAGATCCCTGTCCCGAAGAGCTTACAATCTAAGTGGGTGGGACAACATACAGATACAAGGGTGGGTAGGAGCAAAAGGTAGGGAGCAGCAAGAGAAAATGGTTTAAGAGGAGAAAGCAGTGTTTGTTGGGGGTTTGTGGAGAAGATTTCCTTGGGAGGATCGGAGGGCACGGCCAGGAAAAAAGGGACCAAGAGAAAAGATAAGTAGGGAGGAGCAGTAGAGTGAAGGGTTTTAAAGGTTAAAAGAATGTTATTGAATATGATTCTTTGTCTGAGGGGAAGCCGCCTTATGGACTGCATTATCGGGGTTGTGGGTTCTCTTTTGGAGGAGAGATGATCCGAGCTGCCCAGTTTAAGATAGACTGGAGAGGAGAGAGATGACAGGCCGGGAGTAAGTAGCAGAATGTTGCAGTAGTCAAGACGGGAGATTATAAGGGCATAGATGAGCATTTTAGTAGTGAAGCGAGAAAAAGGCGAGTTTGAATAGGTCAGATTTGAGAGTTTGTTGAATTTGGGATGCAGGTTTGGGTCAGATCTTTACAAAAACCGGGCAACGCAGAGTACTCTACTAGTAACATATAAATTTATATATGTTTTTAATAGACTTGTAATAAGGAAGAATGTGTCAATTACTGTACTATTATATGGACAGCAATAGTAATAGTATGATAAAAAGGACATGTACATTGTACACTCTTTCCCCACCCCCTTATACCATTCTCCAAATTTTAAAGTTTTGATTTCCCTTGTTTATTTTTTCCTGATATTCTGAAACTGATCTTAGCACATCTCTGTGCATTTCTCTATCTGAAAGTAAATTAAACCGTCTATTTGCAGGTAAATAAAAACCTTCAGAGCAGATCAATCTGCTCCACATTTTGTTACAACCCCAGTCATGCATTGACAAACTGACTCAGCTAAAATGAGAGCTAGAATGAGATCTTACTAAAATCCAGAGTGGGGAGACTCTTTACTATGATGAAGTTAGACTAGGAAAAGCGCTAAAATCTAATTTTTAAAAAAACAACAGAAATTTATTTACACATTTTTCTTTACTCATCTTATGTCTTTCTACTAAATTCAAAGTTTTAATTTGCCTTGATAGTTTTTTCCCTGTCATTTGTAAAAAGTAGATTTTATCACTTTTTCCAGTCTAATTTCAACAAGTAGTAAGGAGGCTCCTCCTACTGGATTCCAGTGAGATCTTATTCTAGCTCTCATTCTAGTCAGTGTGTCAGTGCTTAATTGAGTAATTAACAAAGATGAGGTTTCATTCCCCTTCAGATAGTGAAGGTTTAATTTACTTTTAGATAGGAACACTATTGAGATATGCATTGCACAGGGCTCTCTTAAGATGAGGCTCTCTTAATTATCCCTCCCCCCCTGCAGCTCTGTACTATGTTGTTTCTATAAGTGTAACTATTAAAGGGGTAATATTAAAGGATATGCAGATGGAATACAATCTATGAGAGATTGTGGCAGGTTTAAAGCAATTTTTTGGATATTCTGGCAGATTAAAAGCAATTTCTAGGATACCGTGACAGATTAAAAGCAATCTTGTGGAGTTTGAGGCTGATGAAATATACATATTACAAGGCTGGGTAGCAACTCTTTAGATATGTAGGAACATCTATTACAAACACAGGCAGCATGGCTGAATTAATGTTGTTTAATTGCAATAACAGAGCAAAACTATTAATTACATTTATTAAGTGTGTCCCTAATAGAACAAATGATCTGGCAAACCAGCTGTCACCTTTCCATTAAAGACACAAACATAAGTGAACCCGATAATCTTTTACAAAAACAAAACTTTTTAAATGTCCTCCGGATGAAGTAAAAAAAAAAAAAGCCCTAGGTTTTCAATACTTCCTTTAAAGTTGCAACCACCATTTGGGAGATGGTCAGTGCAAGAAACGGGTCTTTCTATTGGCCAGATCTTGAACAGAAGATGGGGCAGAGCAAGTCTGAATAAGTGATGACAGCTTTGAAGGAAGATCGCCCTTCCCCTTACGGGACCTCACCCTGGGTACTTTTAGTTGGATATGCTGGTTTAGAACAGTTTTTATGGTTAGCTTTCAGCAGTGGTCCTTTATAATGGTTACATTTTTACTAGCATCACATTTTTAGGATTATTTATTAGGATTATTATTTTTAGGATTAATTACAGTATCCATAATGATTACATTGAGAACATTTTAAAACAAAACTTTTCAATGTTATTATTTTACCAAAACATACAATCCACCTATACTATGGTCATGAGCCGTTCATTATGTCAATGGTTTCATGGAACAGTGTGAGAGTTTGATAACGTCAAAACCTCATTTTTACTGCTGAAAAACTGATTTGAAGGTCAAAATGTCAAAAGTTTTATTTGTTGTTTTGAGCAATGAAGTTGTGTAAGAAGTATAGTAAGTGTAAAATCTAACGGGACATTACAGTGGATTTTACACTCATTGTAACGATGACTGTGAATTACCGATAAAAGTTGCATTTCCCTGAGAGTTTCTTAAAAATGATTTCTTCCTGAGTGAAATATTATGAATGTTCATAAAGACTTTAGCAGTAAATCTAACCTATAGTCAGCAGATGTTTCTTTTTAAATATCCAGCAGTACTTAACTTATAGCATTAGTACAGCAAAGTTCCCTAATCCTGTTGGGCATTTTAGAAGTATATTGACAAGTTTAGTCTGGGGTCAACTTGCTCATAAGCCAAAGCTTAAAGGAAAGGATGAAACAAGAGATTTACTTAGACAACCGCATTAACATTACAAAAGAAGTATTTCACCAGGGATGTGTTTATCCTTATTTTCTAAAAGAGTGACATAATAAGGTTAAATGGATACCATACAGCAGGAAAAGAAAAGGCATTATATATATTCAAGTACATACAATTGTAAATTAAACTGGCTAATTGTTAGAGCATGCATTAGGATCATGTCATCTTCTAATGGTGACAGCATAATTGCCACTGGAAATCCCAACAGATATGTTATCTTAATTAACATTCAGTTACAGTGGTTTGCAGAGATCTAAATACTTAAATGCAGCCTATGAAAAAAAAAATTGTTACTATTTTATGTCAAGAGATACTTACTTTTTCGTATCTGTTTGAAAGCATATAAACTGCGTTTTATCATTTTGTAACTTTTCAACACAACAAAAAGGATTTATTTCCACCTACCTTAAATCTGCTCCCCCCTCCCCTTTTCTGACCCCCCTTGCCCTTCTTTTCAGCTCTTTGAGTTTTACTTGTTTAAAGGGAGAGAGCAAGGGTGGATTTGAACTCAGGCTCCAGCGCTGCAAGGCATTAGTGCTAACCACTGAGCCACTGTTCTGCCCAACTACTGAGCCACTATGCATTGTGCAAGGGATAGTGGGCTAAAGGGAAATACATCACAATCACAATGCGCCTTTTTGAGCTGTCTTTTATACTCAGGGGGTTGGCACTGCTAGTCATACCTGCCATTGGTAAATTTGGGACATATGGATTGATCTTCTTCCCAAATTCTATACATTTTAAAAATTTGAAAATTCTCAAAAGTTGGAATAATTCGAAAAAGTGCAAAGTCTGAGTTTGAACTTGTAAAATCCGATTCAAACTTGAGTTCGAGTTCTAGTCTATCTCTAAGTTTCATGACTAATTAATTAAACATTATGGTCCAGCTTTTTCTGATGCTCTGTGATCTTTATCTGTGCCTGCAGCTTACACCCAATACTTTATTTAACTGTTTTCTGAGCTGTCTGCATCACAGTCCCAAACTAGCACTGCATCTAAAGTAATTAATTCCAATGCCCCCTCTTTCACACACATACACACACATACACCTCTTAAGACTGAACTAAAAGAAAATCTTTAAATCATTTAAGTTAAGCAGTAATAACAGATGCCAGAGCTGCTTACCTTCCCATAAAAGCCAGTGTCCTCTATGACATTGAGACCCAAACAGCGGCCCATCAGCTATTTTTTGTAGACCCACAGGTGGGCAGGCTATGGTCAGCATATGGGCATGTCGGGGGATAACTGGGCATGCCTGGGATGGGGCAATGTGGCTAGTGCAGCCCCTAGCATGGGCCAGGTTGGGCATCCCTGCTAAAACACACTAAAGGGTTAATGCTATTGGCTTTAGCTAACTGCTTACTTTTTTGAGACACAGCTCATCTCTATTGCATATCCACTGCACATGCTCCCCCACTCTATTTGTGTCTCAGATTTTTGTAGGGGCTGAGCACAGAATCCAGACGGATCCTCTGAATTTCAGGACTTCGGAAGACATTCTCGATAATTTTCGAATGTACGGGGCTATTTTAATTAAATTTTGAAAATATCCCCGAACGTTTGAAAATCTTCGAAAATACGATCAGAAACTAAAAAATGGTCTCCAATCATATATTTAATAATTTTCAAGCGTTTGGGGCTATTTTTCGAAAATTATTGAAAATTTGTTCCAGTTTCCCATTCTCGGATCTTCAGGATTTTCCCGAGATCCGGGAATCCGAAAACATAACGAAACTAGTGAGTTTCGGCCATCTCTAATAACCATGAGTGGGCTTAACAGGAGATGAGGAGATATGGTAAAAGGAAGCAGAAAGGATCTAGTTTCTGTCTGCTCTAGTAAAAAGGCAGTGTACAAACTGTATCCTTTCTATGAAACCAAAGCATTCAATTGAATCCCTAATTGATCTACCGGTACTTTGTCTATAGCTCTGTGGTCTCTCACTTTATTGTCTCTATAAGATATTTTTGTTAATTTTCCATAATCAAAGAGTCAGTTCACCCCCAAACAGAATTTCATATTAAAACAAAGAACCTCCCAAAACTCCAAGACCTGGTAGTCACTGGAAAAAGATCATCTGCTTCATTTCTGGCCACATTCCGAATACTGTGCCCTCATATAACAGCTTTACAAGCTTTTAACGAGCTTGCACAGCACCAGAGATGATGGCTTGGGAGGCAGCAGAACTGATGTCCCTTTAATGTAAATACACAAATGCAATGCAAATGTGGACAAATCTCACACAAATGCAGGATCAAAGCAAACATCATGCAAACACAGACAAATGTGGACAAAACACACACTAATGAAAACACATTCCATTTTATTGCGACGTGCAGCATCAATGCTACAGCATTACCTATAATGTGTATAATCTACCATAGTAATGATATGCTGTGTGCGAATCATGCACTGGTATTGCTGTCATTTTACAGCTGCAACAACATTACATTATTATTTAAAGACATTAGCACAAAATGAATGTTGTAGTTTTATAATATATTTATCTCTCATATACTCACACTGCCCATTAAAACAAAGATTTTCCTTTTGGGAAGAAAATCATTCGGAATAGTTAAACAGAAAGCCTCATTGGCAGTTCCCATTGTATGGATTGTCTCTGTGATGTAATTAGAAGGAAGATGCCAGATTTCATTGCATTATGTTCGTGTTTGTATAAACAATCATGGTTTCCAAATTATATCTTTTTATATATTTTCAGTATCGTTTTGTATCCCTAAAGGGTCATTATATAGGTAACTGTAATTGCAGTTTATTTGCTTTTATTCCTAAGTGCTAAGTTAAACATACAATTCATCTAAATTCAATACTCATTTTATATACGTTTATGATTTGGCCCAGAGCAAACATTTCTAAAGCTTTCTAGTTAAACCCCTGATACATGTTAATGTTCAGCTACTTTTTAGTGCACATCCTGAAGGAATAAAGTCCTGCAACTCTCCCTTTAATATAAACAACTCAACAAGTTAATAGTTTGAAATGAAAACATAAGACAGGGCTATGTATCCAGAGACACGTTAAAGTCCTGCGAACTAAAGATGAACAAAACGAATTATTGAGAATCCCCCCCAAAAAATTGATTCAAACCCAAGACACGCACACACCGAATGGCCATTTAGATAATCGCGCATGTGTTTGCGTTCCCTCGTGAATTGTTCATTGACCACTGCAGATTAAAGTCAACATTTAAAGGGGAACTGTGGTCCAAAAATGACTTTAGGTAAATTGATAGGAATTGCTCCCCTGAGAATTTTTGTAATTTATTTCCATTGTTTATTTTGCATAGGTTTGAAGATATTTACATTTTTGTGTGTAATATGGCAGCAGCATCACCAAGTCCCCTGCTCTTCCTGCTTCCTGCTCTGAAACTGTCAGTCAATCTGTCCTGTGTCTCCTCCTCCCCTTTGCAGCCCCCCCTGTTCCCTCCCACTCATGGACCCCATGGTCCCTCCAGTTGCAGGCCGTCCATGGCCCATTATCTTACAGCCCCATGTGGTCCTGCCCACTCACGGGTACCGTGGCCCCACCCACCCATGGATGACTAAGCCCCACCCACATGCGGGTGCCTAAGCCCTGCCCACTCATGGGCATCTAAGCCACTCACGGGCATCTAAGCCCCACCCACTCATTAGTGCCGTGGGTTACTCAGGACCCCTCCCTACAGAAAACTCTGTGGAATCAGCCTTTTCAGGCAGAGTGAGAACTCTGCCTGAAAAGGCTGTTTTCACACAGTGAAAGAGAAGGGCGGTAGATTCCCTTACCTTCTCTGTTACTTCACACAGCAGAGAGGAGGAGGGACTTCCTGTGTTCCTCCCACATTGAGGGAGTCTGAGGCTGTGCTCGCTGGCCGCACTGTGCAGGAGAAGCCTTAGGAATGTCACGTCAGCCTCCCACCCATTAATTTTCTGGTCAGTCATTTCTGTATATCTTGGGCTGTGGAGCATGTAGAGAGGTGGTTAATGGTTCGTTTTAAAGGTAGGAAACTGGCATTTCATTTAAACTTAACTTGTTTGAAGACCACAGTTTCCCTTAAAGCACCCGAAGCATGCATATTGGCCAACCATAAACCAATCACCTTATCCATAGCCAACCTACATTCTGGTTTAACAATGTCATTTTTATTCTAATGTTCCCAGCCTCCTTCTTAGATACCACACTTAAAAGGGGAAAACACAATTCACTGCCATGATTCTGTCTATATTTAATTCTCAAAGCTTCTGAATTTCTAAACTTACATTTTATACAATTGGGGGGCCTATGATTGTAACAGGTAGCCAAAAACCATGCAATTGCAATAGAACCATATCTTGTTGTGAGTACTTAATGAACCAGGGACACATCTCTTCTACCTCCACTGCAGTCGTTGCCTTTGCTATTATGATCTTTGGATGTTCCCTGCACGGTGTGAAAACACTTAAAGGGCATGTCCACCCCTTTTTTAAAAAAATTCTGTAGTGTAGGGCTCCCTCCCCCACCCCCAACCGCTATAGTACTTTGTCAAAAAACTTAGCCGATCACTACTTACTTTGCGTCTTTCCCCCGGCATTCTATCATGGCCCTCTGCTTGCACGTAACTGCAATCAGGGGGCCGGACCGGCAGCCGCGTCCGTAATTGGCTGAGAGGCAGCCATTCAAGGACATGGCTTCCGGCTGTACAGAATGCCAGGGGGAAACAGGCAAAGTAAGTACAGATCGGCTAAGTTTTTTGACAAAGTACTATAGCGTTTGGGGTGGGGGAGGGAGAGGAAATCGGGAGGGAGAGGGAGGGCAGGAGGGAGAGCTTCAGCACGCATGTCAATTTTCTCCCAGAGGAGAGACAGGAGGCAGAAATGGTTTGGGACACAGGCAGGCTCCTGGGCTTCGTTTTTTGGGACTTTAAACAGCCATTGCAGGGCAGCCATTTGGAGCAGGGATGTGAGGTAAGGATTTTACAGCACTACACAGTGAGGCCAATAGTGGGTTAAAATTTAGTTTTGGGGGTGGACATGCCCTTTAAATCTTTTTGAACTTGAATGTGCTGCTCTGCCTAAATCTGCCTAAAGCCTAAATCTGCAATCATTTACTCATTAATTTACCTTAATTGATGGCCAAACTAAACCCCCTATTGACTATCGAACTGATTTGATATAGCTACCCATCTGATGCTATAGAATAAGGAGCTGGACCAATCAACCCCTCTTCCCTGCATCCTCCTTAACCAGAGTCCTATATACTTATGATCCCATATGTGGTCTCTCTTAACAAACATCAATATCAAAGCCAAAACTGCCCTCAAACGGAATCCAGAAAACAAAACATAGAGGAAAACTAAATTGTAAAACATCCCCAGTTGTACGGATCTCACGGTATCTTTATCATGACTGTGTGTAGCGCAATCGCAAAGCTGAGAGAAAGTTTCCCTCTGCCTTCTCCCTGTACTAAAGTATAGGGGAATCGAATGCAGTGTTTGGTTTTGGTAACCCTCAAATGTAGCGTTCGGTAACCCTCAAATAGTGTTCGATTATTGTTTAAAATTGTGCCTCAACCAATTAGATGTTAGCTTTCAAATGTTAAATAATATCTGATTAGTAGGGGCATAATTAGCACCATTTTTAACGATAAGCAGGGAGATTCACCCACAGCCGCAAGTTCTCTGGACAAATCTCCTATATCGGCTTTACCAGAGGGTGCAAGGCTCTGGGTGAATCTCACCTGGACATAAGTATTTATATGCTGGCATTAAATACTTACATGCAATCAACCGCACAGCCTCTGGTAAAGATGCTTGCGATGACTGCGTTCTTACGCAGTTGCCGAAAACCGAGGCTTAAAGTCACACTAACTGATCGTAAATTGGTTAGTGCGACTTTAAAAGCAGCAGAGAGTGCTGCCTGCCCACAGCCCTCCTCCTTAAATGAGGCCAAAGAACTTTTATTGAATCTCCCTGTTAGTGTTTAAACAAGTTTTGGTTATATGGACATGTAATAAGTTACCATTGCTACAGTATATTAACTGTATTTAATCTGAACTTACAAACTATTTGTCCCCATTAACTTTACTGTATCTGGTTTCAGCCATTTCTTTTCACCAAAAGCCAAAAAAGATTAGGCTTCAAGGGACATATTTATAAAAGCATTGTCGGTAATGTATGACAGTGGCTGTAAATGTACGGCCACGATCATACATTTATGCCATACCTTCGTTAATTAATGAACGTTCGGTAGTATATCATACGGTAGTATATTACTGCAATGGCAGTCTATGGGGAGCGTAAATATACGGTATTGTTAATTTATGATAACGATCATAGATTAATGTTCATTAAACAGATTCGAAATTAATAATCATTAAACCTATCGTTAAAGGCACGGTATCGCTCTGAGAATGGTAAAACTATGGAACTGTCTTCCATTGGACATTGTGATGGCAGGTTCATTGAATAGCTGGATGAGTTTCTGCCAACAAGGAATGTTACTGGTATTGATACATAAAGTAGAGTTGATCCAGGGATATTTCCAATTGCCACTTTTAGTCGGGAAGGATTTTTTCCCCCTTCATAATTTTGGTGATTTTTTTTTTTTTTTGCCTTCCTCTGTATCAACAGTTAGGTAGGAAATGTGGGTATTGCAGATTAGGCTGTACTGGATGAATGTGTGTCTATTTCAACCTCAAATACTATACTATACTAGCTTCTTCTGGGACATACTATTTTTTCATGACCCCATCTGCACCGTACTTGTTCCCCCGTTCTAGCTTTTGCACCTATCCAATGTCCTTGATCTACAGTATGTCTCCCAAGCTTATAACAGCCTTTCTCCACATTGACCACTTTCTTCCCAGTACAAACCAAAATCATATCCTGAGCCAACAACTGCCTTTGCCACCCAGTCGCAATGTCTTTTATGACATTGCCTGTAGAAGCATATACATACGGTTAGATGAAATCCTACCTCTTCCCCAGAACACTTTAGCTGCACTTCTTCAACTCCTGAACCTTCTTTTTAAAATCCAGACACTTTCTTCCGCTTTGCCGATTAGCCCCTGCTTACCTGCACACCACACCTTACTGCTTCCCAGCTTCGGCCCCAACATGGCCCACTACGTTTTCCCTCCAGTATTTTAAAAAATATATATTTATTTGGTTATATGCGCTGTAGCTATGAGCAATAAATGTTTCCATTCGAAATTCACTTGGTGCTGTCCCAGTTTATTTGGCATAATGTATATTTCAGCAGCTCCGGAGCTGATCATTGTACGGTAAGTGCCCAAACACTTGTTCCTCAAGTAATATCCTTTCTGTACTTAAGTAATACTTTTGTCATGTCATTGACCCATTTGTATCCATTTCCAATTTCTCCAATTCCAAAGGATTGCTTACAAATGATTTATTGTCTTGGCAGGCATAAACAGAATTTACAAGAAGACACACAATGAAAAGATTTATAACAATTGACTGGAATGGAGAGCTAGGTTAAAACAAATCTGCATGGCAGAGAAAAATACAATACAAAACATTGCATTCAACATTCAACACACAAAAGTTGCTATAAGGGAAATGATACAGTTAATTAAGGACATATTTATTAAACTATGGTAAAAAAAAGATCAAATGTTATATTTTGTTAGGCATTGTACACTTCACACTACAGGGGGTTATTCCACACTACAGTCATTATCAGTGGCCACTGCACACATGAGGCAGATAGAGAAATCTGCTCAGGGCCCTGGCCCTAATATTTTGCTACCCTGCAAGCTTCCGCTCGTTGGAAACAAAGGTTGTTATTTTTTTATTGTAAAATAATATATATATATAAGTGTGCAAATGGCCCATAGGGTGTAATGCCACCTGTTGCAAAAATGTCCATTACCATAAACAAACTGAAGAAGTGGAACTTCAAAGTGACATCTAATAACCTTATATTTTAAAATGGGGGATCACATTGGTAGAGAATTCATTTTATATGCACATTAGCACAGTTTATTACAGCTTAACAAGCGGGGAAAGCAAACAGATCGCATTTACAACTTTATATGAAGATACTTTATTGGGACGTGGAGTTGTTTTTTCCTACACCTGGACAGAAAAATATCACTTTCGTACCAAAATTTAATGTTTTTGATATAGTATTTGGTTCTGCTTAATGCAGAATTCTAGTTTGTGCTGTTCTGTTCTAGAAACTTACCAGACAGAATAGAACCCAGGGGGTTCATGTAAAAAAAAAAATAATAATAATAGTAATACTACTACTTATAATAATTATTATTATTATAATTAATATTATAAAACATTGTATATTTATGCTCGGGGTTCATTCATCAGCCATCCAATCTGAGGAATGAAAGAGGCTTAAGACAAGTGTATCAATTTCTAGTGCTCCACATTCCTTCAATCAACATTGTTTTTAAAAAGTGGGTTCCAGGGCATTATTATAATGATGTTTGGAGTTCCTGGCAAAATGTTTTTTGAGGCTAAAGTTAAAGGGAATCTCCACCACAAAAATCAACTTTTTTCTGTAGTGTAGGGGACAAAGGTTGGTAAGTCTTTTCTCTGCACGTTTTTAAAGATGAACTACAGCGCAGATGGATCCAGATGGAGGAAGGGAGGGGGGAGAGAGCTTCACAGCACCTGCCAGAGTCCTCCAGGAAGACAGGAAAAGGGCAAGTACCTTTATACACACAGGAAGGCTCCTACTCTTCACTTTGGAAAGGACTTTGAATAGGCCCTGTAGGACAAACATATGGAGCTGAGAGAAAAGGTAAGGTACGTGAACAAGAAACAAGATCAGTTTCAGAATGACCCCCTTCTTCAGGTGCATAGGACTAACAGGGAGATGTAATTTAAGTTCTTATTGTTAAAAAAGGTGCTAATTTTGCCCCAGCCAATCAGATGTTAGCTTTAAAATGGTAGCTAACATCTGATTGGTTAGTAACTTTTTTAATGATTAGAATTTTTTTTTTTACTTCTCCCTGATGCAGAATTCTAGTTTGTGCTGTTCTGTTCTAGAAACTTGCCAGACAGAATAGAACCCAGGAGGTTCATGTAAAAATAATAATAATAATAATAATAATAGCAATAATAGTAATACTACTACTTATATAATAATAATAATTATTATTATAATTATTATTATAAAACATTGTAAGAAGGTTTATGGCATTTATTTCCTGTGTGTCCTTTGTTTTTATTGGGTACTTGTCCTACCCCTATGATCAAGCTAATGTTTTGATTGGCTTAAGAATGTTAATTATTTATATATAAGGAATGTACACAATTTAAAAATAAATATTGCTATTATTATGTTGCTTATAACATTCCAGGTTGTCATCTAAATATTAAGTTGAAGGACAATATTAAACTGCATTTGTGTTGAGATTTTTTTTTCCTGCTTTCCTTGGTGCCTCAGTGGCAGACAATCTCTATACTGACATAAAATAAATGTCATGATAAAAATAATGATAAAATGGGGCAATTTAAATTTCAATTTGAAAGTTATTGATGAACAGCTCGTACTAAAACACTATTTATACACAGAAATGTAAATCAAAAGCTTCAATTTAAAACAGCCATTCTACACTCTCGCTAAACAATATCACCCTGAGCATTTTCTGTAAATCAAAAGGAAATGGCTATTTTAAGCAATGTTTTATATTACAAACGTGAAATAGATTTAAGTGCTTGACAAACAGGTATTTAGAACAGCATGTGTTAAGTTTGCTTATGTAGATGCTCAAAGTATGGAAACAGAATACAAATTCATAAGGAAACACATATTACAGGTTAATGAATTTTATCAACCATGGAATATACAAATAACTGAAATAACTGATTAGAAGCCTACAAAAACAAATACAAAAAATAAACAAAACTGGATTACTTACATAGCCCAATACTGCTATAATTCTATTGGGAAGATTTATGTTGGCAAATCCTTTCTAGCCTCAACTTTCCAACTTCTGAACGATGATCGGATGAATGAACGATGGGGTATGTTGAAAAATCACGGCCGTTCGTGTAGTCCCCTCTTAACTGAACAATTGGTCTGCAGCTACTTACGCCGAAAGTGAATCGTCCTGGATAGTGGCGAATAGTTGGACGGGACAAAAGGTTTTATGGCGTGTACTCAGCCTTATAGAAACTTTGATGTAAGACAGTTGAAGGTTTTATGCAAATTTAACCATAAAATCCTTGAGAAATATCAAGGTGAACTATACACAATAGATTAATATAAAACACCCTGTAGGGCTTCTTTCTACAGACTGTACTACTCACCAGCCCCAATAATCATTATCAGGAAAATGAATTAAGCGCCACTGTTAAAAAAGTGCAAACAGTGTTTATTATTTGTTTATCATTCGATTATGGGATTAAAAGTTTTCTAATCTCACAACAAACAAAACACTTTTTTGCACTTTGTTTAAACTGTGGAGTTTCCTTCTTTAATGGTTGTTCCATTAAAGTAATGCATCAGGACACTGCCCCACAAACCCTGTGGGTAATGCATGTGTCATTAATACAAAATGGCGCAGGCCCCAGAAAATTAGAGTTATACCCATGCTTACCCAATACTATGTAGGGAAGCATGGGTTAAACTCAATTTTACCCCATAGAGTTTGATACTACATCTACCAGTATATTGTTTTATATAACATTAAATGGTCTTAAACAATAAACGTAGGAGAAACTCACAAACATAACTTTCGGTGCTCTTGCGTTTCTCAGGGGAATATGGGTAAAAAGAAAATGCGCTTCCATAGACTTCTAAGTGGGATTTTGACAAAAACAGACAGAAATGGTGATCGTATTCGCTATAAAAGAGGAAATGGACCGCAGCACACACAGTGGGCACTATTCCCTCCCATTTACTTTTTATATTTTGTTAATAATCCCCCAAAACCTTGACCGAGGGAAAGAAGGTTGGTAAGCACTGTTAGCAGCATCTTAGAAAGTTATAAATCTCGCAAGGTCGTGGTTTGGGGGGGTTGTTAACAAAATATTTACAGCTTTTTTTAGGGGGGTGGACATATCCTTTAAATAGTTTCAGGAAGAGTGATAGAGAAAACTGGTACAGATAAAGAGTACCATGTGCTGTATAAGAGCAGCAGGATTCTTCAATGATAGCAGAAGGAAATCTAATAAATCTGTTTACTGTTAGAATTCTAACTGTGCTGAGAAGGATTAACCCTGATCCTACATCAGAAATGGAATAATGTATTATATTCTGACAATGAACTAACAACTGGCTGTATGGTTTGTTTTTCAGAGAAGGACAGCAGCAAGAGAAAAGGATTGTCCTGGTTAACATGTACTGAGGGGTGTAAAAGGCTACAGGACACGTAGGAATCTTTTGCTTGGGCCTTATTTTATACAGTGTATTGGGTTAAACTTTTGCTGCATAATTTGCCTTGTGGCAGGGGTGTAACTGAAGGAGGGGGGGGGGGCTGGGCTCCTTCAGTTACACCCCTGCCACAAGGCAAAAAATGCCCCACCCCCCTTTCCCCTCCATGATCACAAGCTCTATGGGGCAGGGACCTCCTTTCCTCTAGTGGCAAGGCTCTAGTACTTATATTTACTTATATAATTTATAATGTATATATTTATGTACTGAACTATTTATGTATTTGTTCCCTTTGTATGACATTTTTAAAATGTTGTTATTGTACAGTGCTGCATCCCCAAGTGGCGCTTTATAAATAAACCATACTTACATACATACATTGCCGTAGTCTACCACCACATGGTATTGTACAGCAGAATAATCTTAAATGTATGGTCACGGCCGTACTTTTCGGATTTGTTTCTAAATATAGCCCCATAATAGCTGAACTTATAACAAGAGTCACACAAAAGTGATTCTATAGCTTTATTGCATTAATTGAAAAGGGACAAACATATTGTACAGTGATAATGTATCTACCTATTCTATAATTTTGAAGTCTTGACAAATAATGCATGATAATAAGATGATAAAATGCAATGTGTGGATGAATACAGTATGTTATAACCTGGAAGTGTCAATAGCACGCAATCTTTAATAGAAGAGAATGTTCAAATGTTGATCTATGGAAGTAGACAGTTTTAATCCTTATAGCAAGTGGAATCAAATCAGAATTCCGTGGCTAATTATGGTTCATTGGCTTTTTCAATAAAAATTACTGGTCCACCTTATGATGTCTAAATAGATTATCTAAAGATTATTCACAACTATAATTATTGAAGGGAAAAAAACTGGACCTGGAAAATTCCTCATCCTAGTAGGAAATCCCTTTTCATTAAACAAACATTGACATATTACAGGTTCTTCCCTCTGCATAACTTTGCACCTTGACCAAAATCTCGTAAAGTAAATTTAGCGGTGAGGAAAATAAAAGACTGCAAGTGATTCTTGCTATGAACGCCCTTTTTATTGGCAGTTACATGACAAGTTTCGAGCCTGTGCAGCTCTTTCTCAAATACTTGATATTTATTTTTTCTACTTGTTGACCAAAATCTCCCCAGATTTTTTTGGTTGTTTGAAAGTAGTAAAAAGAAATCAATGAGCCAGAAACATAATCTTCTGTTTTAGATTACAGGACTACAGTATTTTAGGTCCGTACACACATCTGATTGGATGCCCGACCCCTAGATAGATGTGCAATGAACAGGCATTTCGAAACGGCCATTCACCACGTTTGCATGTGCTCGGGGTTCATTCATCAGCCATCCAATCTGACGAATGAAAGAGGCTTAAGACAAGTGTATCAATTTCTAGTGCTCCACATTCCTTCAATCAACATTGTTTTCAAAAAGTGTATTCCAGGGCATTATTACAATGATGTATGGAGTTCCTGGCAAAATGTTTTTGAGGCTAAAGTTAAAGGGTATCTCCGCCACAAAAATCAACTTTTTCCTGTAGTGTAGGGGACAAAGGTTGGTAAGTCTTTTCTCTGTACGTTTTTAAACATGAACTACAGCGCAGATGGATCCAGATGGAGGAAGGGAGGGGGGGAGAGAGCTTCACAGCGCCTGCCAGAGTCCTCCAGGAGGACAAGGGAAAGGGCAAGTACCTTTATACACACAGGAAGGCTCCTATTCTTCACTTTGGAGAGGACTTTGAATAGGCCCTGTAGGACATACATATGGAGCTGAGAGAAAAGGTAAGTTACGTGAACAAGAAACAAGATCATTCTCACTAAGTAGCGAGGAACGCATACACTTATAAATTAAAAATGTCAACTTTATTGTGACATTGTATGTGCACAACGTTTCGGACTGACCTCCTTGGAATCTTTGCCAGTCTGCTGGAATAGCTACAGCCTATTGTCAGAATATTGGATTAAGCTTGGTCTAACTCCTAAGTTGGGTGGCCAGAGGTTATGTTGTTTATATCACCATTAATTGGCTACTGTAATGTAGGACACATTGCAGATAAGTTTATAAGCCTGATGTGTGATAATTTGCCTGCTGAGCTAGGTTATCTGGCTGGCTGGCATCAAGTTTAACTGAAAGGGCAGACTGGCAGGGATTTAGATATCAATAGATTTGTTATAATAATTGTTAATTGTTAAAAAAAGTTGTGTTATTTGTGTTGCTATTTAAAGGGCATGCCACCCCCAAAACAAAAATGTAACCCTCTACTGGCTCCTCTGTATAGTTTAAAAAAAATCCTTGCCTTACATCTCTGCTCCAAATGGTTCTCCTGCTATGCCTTTTTTTAGAGTCCAGGAAACTGAAGAGTAGAAGCTATCAGTGATTCATCCAGTGCCTGTGTCTTCCTCAACCTCAACAAGGTCTAAGGTCTCTCCCCCCCATCCAGATCCATCCTCTGCAGCCGTGGCACCTAGAGTGAAATCCTTTTAGGATAAGGTAGGTACCCCCTGCCCAACCCCAACCGCCAAAATTTAAAAAAAAAATGTTTTGATCGATACTCACTGCCCTTACACTCCTGCGGCATCTCCATTGAAAGCAGACGCGGCTGTCGGTCCGGCCCCTGTTTGCGACTTTCTGCAAACAGGGAGCTGGGAGGAGACGTTGCGGGAGTGTAAGGGCTGTAAGCGATCTAAGATTTTTTGGGAAGAAATATATTGGTGGGCAGGGGTTAATAGTTCATTTTCGGGGTGGACATGCCTTTAATGTAATTTTTTTCATTACTCAGATTTTAATGATGTATTATGTCCAATAAAAGCTGATTGTCTATGTGTTTGTCATGATTCTGGCTGGTGTGTGGGAGGGATGTCAGCCATAAAAGTTATGTAAAGGGAAAGGTAATGACCCTACCTGGGTCAAGTCCTATTTCTGTAGAGCAGACAGAACTAGTTGGATGCTGAATGATGGATAGAAGTCCAAGGTGTATTCAGTACAGCACAAGTGTCAGACAATGTTGAATGTTTAATGTTCTTTGTCAAATATACTATCTGTACATGGTAGGGAAACATTTCATGTTTTTGCAGATCACAAAGCATGGGCGCCGTTTCCTGAGCGCCTTCTTCTTCTACTGCACATACATGGGCATAAACTGCACATTTGATGCTGGATGTTTAGGCCTTTAAAGCCTGGTTTTATAGCAGGTAAAGTGTAGGTAGGAAATCATCCCTTTTTAACTTTGCAACTCGGCATATTGGCAGACATTGCACATGTGTTCACATGGTTAATTTTAATCATTTTATTAATTAGTATCACACATTTCTTGAGAACTTTTATGGCCTGAAAACCTTTACTAATTAGACCTTGGTAAATGGTAAACAAAGTTTTAGACTTAAGACTGCTTGGAAAAGTAATTCCTCAAAGGCCGTAGTTAGTTAAAACGTTCCCTGGTCATGGCTTGAGTTATTCATGTAAAAATAAAATGACCATTTATTCTTAAGGAGAACTAAACACTAATTTACATGCAAAAGACTTGGCAGCATTCCTCAGGCAAAACTACAGCAAAATATTAGTTCAGCTGATCTTGCCCAAAATGTAATGCAGAACAGAAACAAAAATGATTAATGCACATTCCAGGTGCCCATATACTGTAGCATTAGAGAATCTTTGCTGATGTACATTATACAAACTCACATGTTTACAATCAGGTACCCCCAGTCTGGCAGGTTTAGTAACTTACGTTAGGTCATTTCTTTAGATTGGCATTCACCTGCTTGACCATTGCTTTGACAGGCTTTTTGCCTCTCATCAAATGCTTAGAATCAAAGGCATAAAAGACTTCCAATTAAAGGGCCAGGCTGAAGATCATTCTGCATTGTTGTAAGTGGAATATCTTCCAATAGTGAAACTTTGCTAAAGTGCATTAGAATTATTCATCCCTTTTGTTGTTGTTGTTTTTATATTCATTTTTATCCAGATCAGTGACATTTTCTGAAAAATTCTTGTGTCAATTTTAGACTTGACACAATGTTTTGGGCAGAACTTTATCAAGGGTTGATTTTTGCCCGAAAGGCTGCCAGATGTGGATCTCATAATTGGGTGAATAGATTTCACTGAATCTGTCACTGAATAATCTAACCAATGTTAGACAATTCCAGAAAGAGATGTGTATTTGGATTATACCATTTTTTTTTACTGAAAATAAATGTTAAAAAAAATTACATACATACATAGATATTTTGGTCTTTTGGTGATAAACTAACTCTTGGTTTATACTCAAGGAGGGAGCAATCTTTTAGTGTGTGCTTGCAGTCATGTACTGTTCGCCACGTACTAACACAAGAGGTCCAGAGAGTCTGCAAGGGAAATAAGTCACATCTCACTGAGTCCTACAAATAAATGCTTTGTCTTTCAGTTGAATGTCGATCTACAGCTCCTGTCTACTAGAGATGGACTAGAACTATTCGAATTCGAACGAATTCGGACTTCTCGAACTATCCTGGATGCGGATTTTCAATATTTTTGGACTTTTGATAAATATCGAATGTTCGACCGTTCGAATGTGCGAGTAAAATGCCTATTATACCTAGACGCGAGCATCGAATCCTCGATTAAAGGATCCATTAAAACCTATACGCGAGCATCGAATCCGCGAATAAAATGTCCATGGTATCTAGGCGCGAACGCGAGCATCGAATCGGCGAGTAAAGTGTCCATTAAAACCTATACACGAGCATCGAATCAGCGAGTAAAATGCCCATGGTATCTAGGCTCGAACATCGAATCTGCGAGTAAAGTGTCCATTAAAACCTATACACGAGCATCAAATCAGTGAGTAAAATGTCCATGATATCTAGGTGCGAATGCGAGCATCGAATCCGCGAGTAAAGTGTCCATTAAAACCTATACACGAGCATCGAATACGCAAGTAAAATGTCCATGGTATCTAGGCGCGAACATCGAATCTACAATCTACGAGTAAAGTGCCCATTAAAGCCTATACGCGAGCATCGAATCCGCGAGTAAAATGTCCATGGTACCTAAGCGCGACCTAGAGCGAGTGAGAGTAAAATTGATTTTTCGAATGTCCTGGATATTTGAACATTTTCCCCAGACCATTTCCCAGGTCCCACAGCCATTTACATTAAGTTACCATTGATATTTTAATTGTATTTCATTAGAACTTTTCAAACTATTTGACTCCCATTGACTTTAATGGGTCCGTTTTCGAACTTTCGAACTTTCCATATAGTTCGAAAGTTCGAAAACGGACCGAACTTTCAAAAGTTCGGCCATCTCTACTGTCTACCACTGCTTGAGCTTGCTCTTGGTCTTAAGTATCTGGTCCGTATTAGTGATAAGTTCTAGTTTCGAAAAGTGCCTGGTTTTGAAATGGAAATGTCAGTTTTGAAAATCTGCAGGTCCCGTGGAATTTTTCTAAATTTTCAAACTTGGAACTCGGAACATTAGAAAATCAGAAATTCTGCAATGGAAAAATAGAAACATTCCTATTAAATTGGGTTTGAGATTTCTGGCATTTCAATAGGTTCTGCAGAACTACTGTTCTCGTCAGTTTAGTTTATCTGTAGTCTGTATATTTGGGGCAGGCTGCTTTTCTACCTGTTAGTACTCTTTATATATGACCTGGGGAGATTAATGTGTTTGACTCAGATATAATAGTTAGATAATGCATATATGGCATTAATATTTAATATTTAATTACCAATATTAAAATTGACATTGCCATCTGGGTGGTAATCTGAAAGTAAGCAGTAGGCGTTGCTAATCAGCCAATCAGTTTTTCTGTGGTTTTTTTTCAGGTTGGAGATCATTTTTTCTGTTTTATATTCCGATCAGTTTATATTCGAGTATATAAGGTAATTTAGAAATGATCTTATAATTGATTCTGATCTCAGAAGTGCTTTAAAGGAATATAAAGATACACTAAACCCAACATGTTTACAAGAATCTGTAAGATAACTAATCTCCTTCCTTGCTTTGTATCAGCAATTATAGACCAGGGGATGAGACAATCCTTTTTAATTCATGGTGTGCAGAGGTGTGCAAAATGTTGTTAACATTTCAATCAATAACACGCAGGTTACATTCACTCTGGGTTGCCTTCTTTGTTATAAGCTTGTATAATAGCTCCATTAACACAGCACAATATGGTAACATAATAATTCTATTAAAACATTTTTTTGTCAGGTTCTTATTTTGTGATATCAAGATTTCCAATAAATTATATTGTGTCCTTTTGAATGACATACAAAAGAAGAAAAGATAATCAATGCACATTCCTAGGCCCCATACAATATTATATTATCTGCACACTGGCATACTTTATAAACAAAGGGGTTTTAGTATACATTACTGTGATCACATGAATGAAAAGCCTTCCAACCACGTCATGGTAACCCCAGTCTGGAAGGTCCTAACGACTAACCTTTTTACATTTCTTTTACTTCAAATACGATCATTCTTACACACTGGATCCATATAACAGGCTCTCTCACTTCCCCCCAGCCCTTTGGCTTTTTAAAATGAGGGAAGAGGCCATCCAGTGCTTTATAGTAAAGGCATAGGACCTCCCATAAAAGGGGTGTGTTGGGAGTGCTATTACCACATGGAGGCTTGACCAGGCCTCCCAATAAATACATACAATACAAGGATTGTGGAAGCACTCCAATTAGGCTTATTTACAACTACATTTAGCGGAAGTGCTACTGATCTGGTCAAACATTTTTACAAACATAGAAAAGATAATCAATGCACATTCCTAGGCCCCATACAATATCATATTATCTGCACACTGGCATACTTTATAAACAAAGGGGTTTTAGGATACATTACTGTGATCACATGAATGAAAAGCCTTCCAACCACGTCAAGGTGACCCCAATCTGGAAGGTCCTAACTTTCCTAACCTTTTTTACTTATTATAATAATGAGTAGCAAACTTTTGCAGCTAACTTTTTTTAGAGCAGACCCATTAAATTCAATGCGATAAAATAAAAAAGAAAAAAACAATAATTCCACCTGATTTTTTGGTATAAATAGCAATGGTAACTTACTGTTAATCGATCACCTGGAAAATGGTCTGGGGAACATATATCACAGACCAAAATCTTTTCAAAAACACCATGCAGTACTGGAAACTTCATAAGCCTCCTGTTATGGCATTCCATGTAGCATTGTATTTTTCTGATTTCTCATAATTTTGAAATATTCAGTTGTTCTTTTTTTATCTGGAATATTTTGAAATTATGAGAAACTGGAATCTGTGTTTGTAGATTGATTGTTTTTTCCTGTGCAAAGTTGCAAACTTTTCCTTATAAAGCCTTGGAACTCCATAATCCTCATTGGCTGAATAACAAGTTGTTGGCACTGATAAAAAAAAATAGCTGCCATTGATGAATTTTGGATATGTGACTGGATCATTTTAAAAAAATTAGAGAAAAAACAAAAAATTCTTAAATCCTCAAATATATGAATGTGGTTCAGAAAAATCAGAAAAGCCGAATTCGGATCCGCATTCCAGTCACTGAATAAATACACAAAACACATTAACCAATCATATTTGAATTTTATTATTCAAATATGATTGGTTAATGTGTGATCATATGATTGCAGGCATTGAAATATTAACCAATCACAATTGGATTTGGTCCTTCTACAAACCTATATAAAGAGGTGCAAACCCCGCGGAGCTCAGAAGTCATCATAGTGATGGCAGAAGAAAGAAGTCATGTGCAAAACCTGCGGTGCTGATGTCGCCTGCGCTGGTGGTGTCACTGGTGGCTGCAGTTGGCCGGTGTTGGCCATCAATGGAGTGTCACCGGATGGAAGAAAGAAGACACACCCCAAAGGCTCTTCTAATGGGGGTCCTGGTTTCGAGTTGCAGAACCCCCAACAAAGGCACTAGTCAGTCACGCAAGGGCATTTCTAAGTGCCAGGGAGGGGGTCCCGGTTCGAGTTGCGGGACCCCTTACACCCCAAAAGGCACTTATCAGTGCCGCAAGGGCCCTTCCAAGTGCCACAAGGGCACTTATAAGTGCTGGGGAGGGGGGTCCAGGCTCGAGCTGCAGGACCCCTTAAAGCCCAAATGGCACACAATGTCACAAGGGCCCTTGTGAGGGCCAAAATGGTCCTTCTAAGAACCCAGGAGGGGGTCCCGGAGTGAGTCGTGGGACCAACGAAAGTCCTGCCGTGGGATTATTTGGACATTTGGCAATCCTCAAAATGGCCTGAACTCGGGTTTGAAGATCGGTTTTGGTTAATCACTGTTCACAAGTACAAATATTCGATTTAATCCTTGCACACTAATTAAGTAAACCCAATCTTGCCCCGGGGCATTTAGTTTATAGACCATATCTTCTAAGGATGAAATGAAACCAGACAGTCTATAAATCTGAAATAAAAAAGTAATTTATCACTGTAACAAGTTAATATGTTCCTTCTTTCATATTCACATGTAAATATTAGCATTGGTAGGGGCCATAGCTTCCCATTTGGCTGCCTCTGCCATCTGGAGGTAATAAGTCCCCTCAAACTGAAAATAGTTGCCACATGCGGTTGCTCCGCCTGTTCCTCTGGTAGTTATGCCCTGGCTCTGTTTATTGCATTTATTCAGGTATTCCTTGTGTGTACATAGATATTAGTTCATTATTTTAATTCACCTAATTTATTTTTGGCCTCCATTAATCCCCGCGATACCTCCTCTATTACTAGCATTTATTCACTGAATCAGTTAACACATTCGATCGACGTGTTTCAGCCCCCTTTGTCCGTTCCCAAGACGGTAAACACTTGTGATGTAGGTAAGAAAATACAGGTGAGTGTTTACAGATGACCTCCCCTTTTCCCTCCCCCTGGGCATATCTGTAGTGGGAATACAGATCAATAGTTACACAAACCTTAGTGCGTACTTATTAAAACGAAATCCATATTATCTGTAGAATGAATGTATCAATATTGCTGGTAGTGGCTACTTATATAAGTATCAGTCACAGTCATTTAAAAAGTTGGAAATTAAAATAAAAAAACATACTGAGTAAATTGCTAGAAGATCAATAAAGTGCCAGAGGAAGCTCAATATACTGTATATGGTGCTGTGAGTCATATAAAAGTCTAATCTATAACAAAATAAAACCACATAAATGTTTATATTTAGAAACATTTTTAAAAAAATAAATTGGTTTTAAAAGGCGTATACAAAGATGATAATCCAGGGTTAACCTAATATGTTGAAAGGGTAAGAATTATCATTTAATCTATGTTACCTATTCAACTATTCAAGAAAACACGAAATGGAACACATTTCATTAAGATGGTATTGTAGCTGACCCTGTCCTTTTCTACCTCATGGTCTATAGCCATCCACTGGAGGTTGGCCAGCGAATGATGGGCTCTTTTAAAATGTCCAGCTACAGAGAGTTCATCATATTTAGTCATCACTCAACCCGTTTCAGTTTTGGGGTTAATTGTCCTTTCCTCAAGAGCTATCCTAATAGATTGTCTATGTTTGGCCATCCTCTTACGTATAGTATCTGTCTATATATATAGCAATCTATTTAGATTTTTCATGCATGTGACATTGACAAGAGTGTTTTGGAGAAGATAAGTCCCTTAAATACCTTTGCAATGCAGGAGGAGGTTCTTTAATGATCCAATTACTTTCTGCACATTCTCTGCAGAAACACATCTCTTAAATCTCCCATCCTCTATGGAAACCATTCCTACCTCTTCTAGAGCTATCTTAATAGCAATCATAATAATGTTTTATAGAAATCCAAATCTGATCCATACTTAATGACCGCTGATGTATTCAGTTTTACCCTCACCTCTAAGCTACAAAAGGGGTATTTCCTGTTTCTCATCACTAATGTTATTTTTAATCATTGCAATTAAATTTAGCTTGAAACCTTAAATTTAGTTCTTCCTCACCAAAAAGTCAATCGCTTGCACCAAAAAAATCCTTTAGTTACTCACATAGACCCTTTGTTTGATATTGTGCAGTTAAACGTCGCTTTGCGTAACCTTGTGAGAACTCATCCATACATTTCAAAATGTCTGCCATGAGGTAGATTAGACTCTCTCTTCTCCATTAATATTCCATTCTGTAATATTTACTAGAAGTTAATATTTCCTCTCTTACTTGTCTACACAATTCCATACACTTGTATGGCATATATAGTAAACAAGTCTTCTCAAAATTAAAACCACAGATGAATGATTTTCTAGTTAAAAGGAAACTGTAGTTTACATACAAGTGGTCTTTATTGAAAAAAGCACACTCCTACCGTTAAAGTGACTTCAGGATCATGCTATGGCTGCAGTCTATCCAAAATCCAAAAAACAGGAGTATAAAGTGTTTTTTTTACTGCTAGCACTGTGAGCTGTGACATCACCAGAACCACAGGTCTGGTTGGAGCATGCCTACTGCTGGGACACAGTATCATCATCTGCATTATAAGCCCACCCCCAAATTTCTTAGTTATTTTTAAAGCTAGCCATAAGCCTGTAAGGATTTTTGTTTCTCCCCCTAAGGTGTCCATGGGTGGAGGAAAGGTAGAGAATGGTTGCAGGCCTGTAACTAGCTTCAGAGAAGATAGATTTTTGGGGGGAAGTGGGGATTTTTACACAGCTCACATTATCTGCCTGTCACATTCTCAGACAGGCAGGACAGCCAAGGAAGTGTAATTAACAAGCCTATAAAGTAAGATCACTAGTGAATAAGTGGAAAGTGTTACTGGTGGATAAGTGGGATGGTGACACTTGTGGATAAGTGGAAAGTGATACTGGTGGATAATTGGGAAAGTGACACTTGTGGATAAGTGGGAAAGAGACACTGGTGGATAAGTGGGAAAGTGACACTGGTAGATAAGGGGGAAGGTGACACTGGTGGATAAGTGGGAAACTGACACTGGTGGATAAGTGGGAAACTGACACTGGTGGATAAGTGGGGAAGTGACACTGACAGATAAGTGGGAAGGTGGCACTGGTGGATAAGTGGGAAAGTGACTACTCCAAAGCAATTATTAGGAGCCAGTGAGCTACTTTTTACCCCACTTCTTATCAATTAGAAGCCACTCTCACCTCAGTACTTTCTCCCCCACCATTCTCTCTTATCCCATAAAGCCCCTTACCTGCTTCCATGTTTTAGCTGTAAGGGAGGAGAGCAGAATTCTGTCCTTAACCGGCAGCCTACACGTGCAGAGGAAACAGGACGTGCACATGATGCACACACATTAGCACATGCTGTGCCAGTGGCCATCTGCACTGTCCTGGAGATTTTCAAATAGGTTTTGTCTGCTGTGGAAGGGAGCTTACATCACACTCGTTACCCTGCACACAGATGAGGATGCGTCCTCAGGACTGAAAATTGAAATAAAAAGCATTCCCATGGTGGAGGACCTCCATATGATCCGATCCTGGACATGCTCCTGTACCATTTCATAGGTCCAGTACTGCCCCCACCCCTGCTTAGCTCGTAAGTCATGTACGCACTTACACACAGCGTCACAGAGGGCATACAGAGCGGCTGCAGCACCAATCAGAGAATGCATCTTCTTTGAAATGGCTAGCAGTGGGCAGTTACATTTAAAATCTAATGCTGTGATTGGATTCATGGACTGCTCCTTGGCGCACAGGTACCTAAAGGCACATTTTAAAGGGGTGGGAGAAAATGTCAGACCTTTTAGATTTTTTACAGGGCCACCGAAATGAGAAAATGTTTCATGTTGCTTCATGGTAGGAACTGAACCCAATTCTTGTATGGCACCTGGAAAGTGGTAATAAAATAACCCAGATTGTTTGTCTCAGCCCTGCTGACTAGAGATAAACAAACCACTTCTGCAGAACCGATTGTTCTGAAAATCTTATTGAATCAGAACTTTTCGAATTCTCTGAAGCATTTTCAAATTGTATTTTCGATAAAAAGTTCGATAAACCGCCACTCCGAATGGGAGCCAGGTGTACTCGCCTAGCAGAGCATGAAGTTATGTTTCTGATGTTTGCTTAATCCTTCAAACACTTTCACTTCGATATATCCAAACCAACTTTGCAGAGAAACCAACATTTGGCTAACTTGGTCGATAGCCCGTTTGTTTTATAATCTGTCTTTGTCCACTTTTATCGACCTGTAATCATAAAGCCCTGAAATCATTACGCAGTGCTGCATAATTGCTGAAGCTAGACACAGATAAAGCGCAGAGGAAAACTAGTAATAAAGACAGATTGGAAAGCTCTGCTTGGAGAAATATGAATTCGGACAGTTTTTTGCAAATGAAAACTCAGCAATGTAAAATAAAATAAAATGGTGTTCATCATGCAGCCCACACTTTGAGACATTTGTCTCAATGTTTTCTGCAGATCTCAAAATGCTCTAGGAATATTTACATCTAAATCTGTTTTCATTTATTGAGGGCCAGTCTATTAACGTGTACTGACTCGTACTGTATTATTGGAAGTGGTTCAACTCTGTTTATTTTAGTTGTGAAAAAAAATGTAGAACCGTGCTGTTACTTTACCATGTGGGTTCCGGTCATTGGAAACTGAAAGAATATTTCAATATTTGTGTACAAAAATAGTTCCTGTCGGCTTCCATTCAATCTTTAAAGGGTATCTCCACTCGTTTTTTTAAGTTTTTGGGGGTGGTGACCAGTTCTATTGAAGAACGTAGGTAAAGGAGATGTGCCTTACCTTCCGTTTCAATAGAACACACAGGAGCCAGGTAAGAAACTTACCCGCTTGCTCGCTCCCCCGGCGCGTATTCTACAGGTCCCGACGGACCTTGTCTTCTATGCGCATGTGCGATCTATGCCATAAAGACAAGGTCCATCGGGACCTGTCAGACCAAGCGCCGGAGCGAGCGAGCGGGTAGTTTCTTACCTTGTCTCCTGGCTCCTGTGTGTTCTATTGAGGAACGAAGGTAAGGCACAGCTCCTTTACCTCCCGTTCTTCAATAGAACTGATTCACAAATTAAAACGAGTAGAGATACCCTTTAACACCAAGGCTATTACAAGGCAGCACAAGCCATTTTTTTAGTTTGTGCTTTAAGTTGGGTACACACCTTGCAATTCTTCGCCCGACAGACTGTTCGCTGGGATAGACCGCATTATCAGCCATGGTTTTTGGACGTGCCCAATTGCCCATTCGTCGATTGGCCTGAAAAATTGATGTGTACACAGCTATAGCAATTTGCAGAGTATTGTACATTCGCTAACTAGCTGATAACCTTACCCACATAACACTATTAGGCAAATTGTATATGAGGTGCTCTTAATCTGCAGGAACCAATGAGATGTTACCTTTTTTACTGGTCTATAGCAGTTAGAAATCATCTGATTGGTTACTGCAGATTTTGCACCTTTTATTAAAAAATACACTGTCTTTAGAATTGTAATGGGAATTATACTTATCAGTTATAAATTTTGAAAACTCCTATTTTTGTAGTTTGCTCATTAAAGGGTAACTCCAGCCTCGGAAAAACTTTGTATATCCCAAAAGATTACCCCCCTCCAATGCTCCCACAGTGAGTTACTAGAACTTGTAATGGCTTGTTCTGTAATGGCAGTCAGCCATTGGCCATGACTTCATCATCTTGGCGACTGACAGTCCTTATCTGGGTTTTTTTGGGGGGTGGGGATTAATCCTTTGAAATATACAAACTTTTTCTGAGGCTGGAGTTACCCTTTAAAGAAATACTTAAGAAAACAAATCATCTGCATCATTTGTTGAGCCATTAAGCAGGTCCTGGTGAAATTCTAAGAATTGGTTAAGACAACTTAATGATCTAGGCACCAGGGGAAACTTGTTTCAGGGGAAACACAAACTTGTTTTTGTGTTTTATTTTAAACTTGGGGACTGTATGGCAGGTGCTTAGGACACCCTGGGGCATATTTATAAAAAAACGTTATTACCACAAAAAATTACCGCCCACATCGCGGCTGCGAAAATAGCGCTATGTCCTGCGGTAATTTTAAGTCCCTTCGCGGTGATACTGCACTTAGCGCAATGCGCTAAGTACAATATCGCCACGAAGGGACTTAAAATCCCTTCCCGGCGCTAAGGGGGCGGGGCATATGTGCACCCCGCCCTCGACCCCCCGCGGTGGTGGCGACCACCCGCCGCTTACCAGCAGCCCCTCCCAACCCCTTCCCCGCTCGCAGCAATCTCGGAACAGGAGGCTAGGAGTGGCTGGTGGGAAGGGGCCACAGCGGGTGGTCGCGACCACCCGCCATGCACCCCCTCCCCAGCAGACCCTCCAAGCCCCCTGCCCCGCCGCTGGCAGGGAGGGGAAGGGCCCGCTGGGAGGGGTGGAGGCACCCTCCAGCGGGGCCCCGAGAAGGGCCTTTTGGGGCTTAAGGGGTCCCGCAGCTCGAACCGGGACCCCCCTCCCCAGCCCTTATAAGGGCCCTTGCGGCACTGACAATTGCCTTTGGTGGGGGTCGACCCCAGTTTGCGGCTATTAAAAGAGCCCTTGGGCGGCGTCTTCATTCTTCCAGTCCCGGCGACACCAACTCCGCTGAGGCCGCCGACCCCGGAGAGGTACCCCTGCGGCCGCCAGGGGTACCCCGATGGGCGCCGGCGACCTCTACGAGGCCGATGTTGCCAGCGTCTTGATCCGACGCAACGTCTTCGGGCTGGCGACACCAACCCCACTCAGGTCGCCGATGCCAGGCAGACTCACTGCGGCCGCCAGTGAGCCGCTGGCACCGCCAGCCTCAGCGGAGCCAATGTGCCAGGGGGCTGCGTTTCTTCTATCTTCAGCCATCTACTGCGATGGCATCTGAGTTCCGCAGCGGAGTGCACCTCTTTATATAGGTTTGCAGAAAACCCTAATCCGTTTCTGATTGGTCAATTTTATAATGCTTGGTTTACATGCTTTACATTAACCATTCAAATTTCAAGAAAATTTATGAAATCTGATTAGAAGAAAGAAGCGGCTGGCAACATCGGCTCAGCTGAGGCCGGCGATGCCAGCGGGCTCACTGGCGGCCGCAGTGAGTCTGCCTGGCATCGGTGACCTGAGTGGGGTTGGTGTCGCCAGCCCAAAGACGTCACGTCAGATCAAGACGCCGGCAACATCGGCCTCATTGAGGTCACTGGCGCCTGCCGGCGCCTGCCGGAGTTGGTGTCGCCAGGACTGGAAGAAAGAAGACGCTGCCCAAGGGCTCTTTTAAGAGCCGCACACTGGGGTCAACCCCCGCCAAAGGCACTTGTCAGTGCCACAAGGGCCCTTATAAGGGCTGGGGAGGGGGGTCCCGGTTCGAGCTGCGGGACCCTTTAAGCCCCAAAAAGCCCTTCTCAGGGCACCCCTCCTAGCGGGCCCTTCCCCTCCCTGCCAGCAGTGGGACAGGGGGCTTGGAGGGGCTGCTGGGGAGGGGGTGCGTGGCGGGTGTTCATGACCACCCACTGCTGCCCCTTCCCGGCAGCCCCTCCTAGCCTCCTGTTTCGAGATTGCCGCGAGCGGGGAAGGGGTTGAGCGGGGCTGCTGAGAAGCGGCGGCGGGTGGTCGCTGCCGCCGCGGGGGGGGCGAGGGCGGGGTGGGCGTGCCTCCCGGGGCAGGTGCGACCACCCGCCGCGGGTTGCCTGCCCATCCCCACCACAGGGAGGCTAGTATCGACTGCTTTCGCCACCTTCAAGGTGGCGAAGCAAAACAGCCGATACTAGCAGTGCGAAACAGTTACCGCCACTTTATAAATAGAAGCGGCGGTAACAGGTAAGTATTGGCGCGAAGGGTTAATGCCTCGTTAACTTTTCGCGGCCGTTTTCGGACATTAATAAATCGCGTTCATGTGGAAATGTCAGGGAAAACAGCCGCGAAAACTTAACGAAGCTTTATAAATATGTCCCCTGATCTTCCTCCTGAGACAGTATCAGGAGGGGGGCGTATTACAGGTGTTTGCTCTGCCTTCAGCGTTGTTTGAAACTACCATATGCTGTGTCTATACAGACATGTTTCAGTCTCCATGTATACTTTTTAGCTGATTTGTGTTGTACGACCACTGAGATTAGGGTCCAAGTCTAGGGATTGTATTTAGTGGACTAGGTAGTGCTTCTAGGGGTGCCTTTTAGATTTATAGGGTTAGTTGTGGGTGGAGAGATCTCTCCCGTTCCTCCTTTAGAGTTTTAGGACTAGGTTATATTAATATTTGATAGTCCTTACTCATAATTATCCCCTGTTTTTATACCCTTTATTGCGGTGCAACATTTCAATTTTTAATTGTGATTCTGTGTATAGTATAACTTTTTAATGCATATCTAATACATTATGATGTTTTATTAACCTTTACCTCGGTGTACTTGCTGTGGTTGGGGCAATATATAGGGGAATATTTTATTGCCCCATTTGTCCCTCCACTTATCACCCTTTGGAGGATTGTGCATCACACTTTTCCTTTGTTGTTAATAACTTCTAATATCATGGATAGTCATAGCTACGTATAGTGATGTCAATAAGTGGTAGGGAAACAACTATAGTTGTTTAAAAAAATGGCACAGATCTGCTTAATGTGTCAAAATCTGCTTGTTAAAAGGTTATCATATTACCCAGTTGTGAAGGAAGGTGGGTAATCCATTAATGTGTGGGACAGCACATGTATGATATTAATGTATGTCCAAAGAAATAGCATGGTGCATTCCTTCTACTTCTACCTACTGCTCTTTCTCTTTCTTTTATATTCTGCTCTGGATCAACCTGCTCCCCAATTTTTGAGGTTTGGATTCAGTTTCATCCTTATTAATGTTCCCATTAGCAATTCTGTGTCTCCCATACAAGTACGCATTTAAAATGTTTCCTATTTCTTCTGATATCCTCTGAAAGAATTCTTTAAAAATACTTCAACCCCTTTGGTTCTTAAAGCACAGACTGTGTTGCCTTGTGGGTCTACACTAGTGTCAGGGCACTGTGAAAACCTTTACTGTTCTTCTCTTAAATTCATTCTGTATAGAGACTTATAAGCCGCATTCGGTTGTTTTTTAATTCACATTGGTCATGTCTTTCATTCTGAACTATGCTCACATTTTTTAAGCAATGTTATTGAAAAGTCTATGAGGCTGTGGTGCAATTCTGTGCGCATGCGCTTTCGATATTAAGTCCTATCAGAGCGCATGTGATATACGCACCAAAACTGGTGATCGCATGTGCTACCATAGCACATGGAAACACAGCACATGTAGTGGGGCCGGTCCCTTAGGGTTCTACATGCCCTGCTCTTCCACTACTGTGATCAGATCGTAAATCGGATCCCAAACGCGATTAACAGTATTCCTACCTCCCAATCTTCTTTATATACAGGAGAGTGTATAATACACTGTTTCTAAGCTACCAGATCTCTGTGACTAACACTACTATTCTACAGAATAGGCTGAAGTAGGTAGATGGCCTAACAGCTCAAGGGGCGATGCAATATTGGATGCTAAATGCTCAAGTCAGTAAAAAACACATGCTATCTGATGTATTATTGGGTTAGCCTGGGTTTTACACTGAATTACTAAGTAGCGCAAACCTTAATGCCTTTAAATAGGCATTGCCTGTCCGAGCTCCTGCGATGTACTAAACCTAGCACAGGAATTTTTGCATTTTGGGACCTCGGGAAGATAAGCTGTGTCGGCTTATTATATTGCATCACCACCTCAGTTAATGTGCAAAGCTCACTTCTACACAAGGAATTTCTGGGATCTGTTTGGATCCATTGGGGTATTTGTGATTTATTTCCAGTCCGTGGAGTGGATACCATTCAAGTACGTATCAGTTGGAGGACATGTTTGGATGGGAGCAAGTAAGTGTTGATGCCTGTTCAAAAAGAGAGACATTGCTTGCATATACCCAATTTTCCAAGTGTAGTTACTCTGAGTTACTCGCTCTCATGGACTTTGGACTTACACTCTGAATGTGGTAATTACCTTATAAGTAACAGAGGTTTCTGGTGGTCTAACTAAAGGATATTTGCCTTTTAATGAAACTTTTATAAATTAGCCCAAGTTCCCCCAAGAGCATTCCATGCAAGCTGTAGCTCGGTCTTTTAATTAGCACGAAGCACTTTGTGTGGTAGCACGTTTTTTATGTTGTTGTGTACTAACTGGCACTCCATTTATATTTCTATATGTCTGATCATATTTGTATAGTATTATTTGTATTTGGGTTTGTATTTAGCACACTATGACCCGCTAAAATACCCAATTCTCTCTTATTATGATCATCATTTTTGATGGCAGCCTCAGGGCTTTTAGTTATTGTAATAGATACAGCTGTGAGTGCTTTATGGAGGTTACTTTTTATCAGGGGGCCCTTTCCTTGTGAATGCTATGTGGTCTTTTTTCCCCCCCAACACTGTCTAATTGAAGACAACCTATTTATTATTAGCAGTGATCACCTTGTTATAATTATTTCTACAATGCCTTTCTGGGTATAAGGGTGGTTGGGAGGTAGGGATACTCACTCTTTTTTAATTAGCATTATATTTAAAATGTTAGTTATTATTAGTATTATTATTATTGTGGATTTATATAGCGCCAACATCTTCCCTAGCACTTTAAAATTACATGCATACATTCAAATCAGGCCCTGCCCTGAAGAGCTTACAATCTAAGCACATTTATTTGACATACAACCTATCAGTATGTCTTTATGATTGTGGGGGAAACCGGAGTGCCCGGAGGAAATCCACATAAGCACAGGGGAACATACAAACTCCTTGCAGATGTGTTCAAGGGTGGAATCGAACTCAGGACTTCAGTGCTGCAACGCATCAGTGCTAACCACTTAAAGCGCTAGTGTGACTTTAAGATGTAATGTTTTGGAACAGTCACTCATGAAGGTGCACAAAGCAATTTAATATAGAGATGTGGCCTATTTTGAGGGCTAGTTTTAAAGCCAGACCCATGGCTCTTGTCATTAATCAGGAATTTAAAATTCAATTTACTATAAAATGAATAAGATGTGAAATTGCAATATTTACATTATTCAATTCAAAAAAAGGAGTTATTGCAAAATTCTTTAATACATTCTTTATTTTTTGTACTTGTTGGGGGTATTCTTTATTTTGGAGAGTTTACATTATTTTTTTTTGTTTCCTTTGATGATTTTTTAAAAATCCAATTCAACTCTTCTAGTCTTTAAAGTATCCTTAGCATTTACAGGAAATTTCATTCTTGCAGGTCATTTCCTAATAATAAAAGTTGCCCTTTAGTTGCTAAAAATAGGGTCATTTCTGTAAGCAATAGCAATGAAATTGTTTCACTCCTCATTCTTATGTTAGTGCAGAGCTCAAGGTGACCTTGCACCTTCTTGTGATTAGATTGGCTCAGTTCCAGAGTACCCACCTGCGCTGAAAGTCATCTAACAATCTCGTATGGTACAATCATTCCCCGGCTCTTTCTAGAATTGAAATTCTTTGTTTGCATTACAGATTTTTTAAAGGTAACACAATTATATTTCATGAAATGTATTTGAAATGCAGTTTTTAAATAATTGCAGATATATACTCTTTAACAGTAAAAACATTCCTAACTAGACAACTCATAAATAGTTAAAGCCAAACTGTAAACAAGTATACTGGGTTTGTTAGATAGGCAGAATTTTAAAAACATTTTTAAAAAGGATTTAGCAGTGAACATTTAAATTTCCTATTATTGGAAGTGGTTATTTATTCCAACCACAACCATTTGTAAGCTGATCTACCTTATTTGGATTTCCACCTTGAAACATCTGACATCAAGTTCCCCATTATCATACGTTCATCTACAGTGTGCAGTTATGCTGTAACTGGAAGGGTGACAGTTGTTATGTGTGAAATGTATGATGGGAAATTTACCTCCCCCGATGCTGCCTCAATGTGCTAAGCATGCTTGACTTCACAAAAAGTCAGTTCAGATGAAAGTAGGAGTAAGTGAAGATGAGGCAAAGTCTGATATTTAGTATAGTTGCCTTTTAAATTGTGGTTTCTTATGTCAAGATTTCATCTCAAAGAATTCTAAAACCATCTACATAATGTAATAATAGTACTATCTACTATGCAGTGCATTTCATATATCTACATTCATTAAACAACTCTATTCACCATTAATAAATATGTAAAATTATGGACTTATAATAATATTTTTACAAGCATAAGAACAATAACCAAAAAAAAAACATTGAACCTATATTGTTTTATTTATTTTTTTTAATTTGAATGATATGTTACAACAGTTATGGCTGATATAATGGAAATATATGTATTATTTCTCCCAAGGCATTCAATACAATCAGCTGTGTAGGGTCATGGGAAGAACAGGGATCAATAAATCATGGTAGAGATTTAGAGGAATATAAATTACCTTGACTCAACTTGTAAATTGAGTATTTATTCTGCTATAACTGTACCACCTGAGAGTTGCTGTTTGTTGATAGCATATAAATATTCAGTTTAGCGTTCCCATAAGATGGAACTATCCTGAGTTTATTGTGCAGTAAACATAATAGCAAAACATGTGTTTAATGTGTACCCGTAATTTCATTTGGAGCAAATGATTAGGGTCACTCTATAGAATAACATGAGATTTATTCATTTAGAATGTAAAGGGTTAAAAGAGAAATGGTGTGAAAATATCACATGGTATATTAATACTTGCATTCACACATATGGGTGAACCAAACCAGATCATTAGAATGTGATGAATTGCAAGCACAGACTGGATGTCAGCTTGTGATGCATACTCATTAAAGAAGCAAGTGCCAAAACTATCAGACACTTATAAAGTTCACACGGATTATTTTCAGAAATATTTCCAGAATGTATTAAATTTAAAGGAATTGCACACTGAAAAAATGATTTTGCCTCATTTCAATCCATAAATGAATACATTCGAGATGCACTTACTCTGATGTGTTTGTGTTGCTGTGTGACTTCAATCCAGTTCTTATTTTGCTCTGGCTCAAATGCTTAGTCCCCCAGCCCCCTGCCAGACTATCTGACTCTCTGTGAGGGCAAGCATGCTCAGTAATACCTATGAGGCAGCATTTCCCACCATGCAGTTCACATACCAACTGTCACCATTCCAGCTTCATCAAAACTGTACATAACAGAAGAGTTTATGATAATAAGGCATGTAATTGACAGCTGAAATGTAAATTGTTTCAGACTGGATATCCAAAGAAATAGATAAACAAAAAAAAATATACTTGGGCAGAATTATAGTTTCCTGTAATTGGCAATTTAAGAAAATCGAAAATCCCAGTTTACGTATCTTTTAAAATCAAATTACTCCCAAAAAATTACTCAAAAAAATCTAATGATTAGAGATGGCCGAACTTCCTAAAGTTCAGTTCGTTTTCGAACTTCCGAGCTTCAGTATAAGTTCAAAAACGGACCCATTATAGTCAATGAGGACAAATAGGTTGAATGGTTCAGATTAAATTGTTAAAATAGCAATGGTAACTTACTGTAAATGGCTCTGGGACCTGGAAAATTGTCTGAGGAACATGTACATATCACCAAAACTTGTTTAAACACTAACTTTTCTCACGATCAAGCTATTTTCGAGCTTTCGCATTGAATTTTGGAGGGTGACTGAAATCGAATGCCACATTAGATGGTTATTGTCAAATTCGAAGGTTACGAACATCGTTTTCAAGTGATAGGGAGCTCTAAAATTGAGGGTTATCGCTGAATTCATGGGTTACCGATATGGAGCTCTAAAATCGAGGGTTATCGCTGAATTTGTGGGTTACCGAAATTGAACGCCACATTTGAGGTTTATCACCGATTTTAAGGGGTTAACGAATGCCATTGAGGGTTATCTATTCGAAAAGTTTTGAAGGTTCAGATAGTTTGAAATCTGGAATAGTTCGAAAAGTTTGGGTTTGTTCAAACTATTAAAGTTTCGGTCATACTCGGGTTCAAGTTCTAGTCCATCACTACTAATGATTAGAGTACATTCAGCTAATAGTTTAATCTGCATTTTAGTACTGCATTCTGTAACCTACTTCTACAGGTGTTCTTGTTTTGTGCATTCTCTATCAATTGTAAATTATTGTTTAAGGAAATATTGTCTTTAAAAGGAAGTTCAGTGGAAGATATTATTTTCAAGGTATATATTTCAATTACACATACCTAGGTATTTTACTTATTCTCTTTATTTTTCATTAATTTTGTATCTTTTGTTATGCCCTGCTGTAGTAAGTAGGGAGCTGTCATTTCATGTTCTGCAGTAGTCCTTCTTTCCAGAATGCTTACTTTCTTGGAATGCTCCTAACAGTTATTTCTACTGATTGGCTGTTGGATTAGTCAAACATGCTCAGTTCTCTACTGAACTACTGATTGGATATGGGACTCAATAAAGGCACAAGACCATAAAAGACATAATTAGGGGGTCCTGCATAGAGGGTGTCAGTATTTTGGAAGCATTTATTTATAAATAAATGAGCAGATTAAGATTGTTCCTGAAAGCATATTTATTTCTACTAAACTTTTACTATAAACATAAAGTATACAGTATTTACATTTCTGTCATTACAATTATGTTATCAGTGTATCATATACTAGATTACCCTATTAAGAATCTTAAAAGATCACAAACATTGAATGGGAGATGCAATAACACTAGTACTTACATTACTTACCTGCCTGAGATATGGTGATGCAGTTATAACTTTGAAAAGGTTAACTGCATCATGGTCAGGTAAGAAACACCTGCCTTACACCTCCATCAAAAAGTAATGTTCGTTAAAGGGAATGTCTACCCCTTATTAAAAAATTGTAATATATGAGACAGGATCCCCCAAAACTCTCGCAGCTAGAGAAATCATACTTACAAGATTGCAATCCACCACCACTTCCTATCTCTCCACTTCCCCTCCACTACTGCTGCTCTATTCTTTTTGTGTTCCTGAGTAGCCACAATGGAGGCTCATCCGGGAATGGCAGGCAGGGTTTGGCCATGCCATCACTGTCATGGACGAGACTGACTGCCTTATCTGGAAGTGCCAGAGAGCCGTGGCAGTGGATCAAGGAGCTTGTAAGTATGATTCCTCTGGCTGAGAGCAGAATTATTACATTTTAATAAAATGAAAACTAGGTTATGAGGGGTTCTGCCTAATATATTGATTTTTTTTTTTACAAAGGGTGGACAAACCCTTTAAAGGAGAACTAAACCCAAATTCTTATACTGTAGAATCTGAACATATCCCCTAAAAAAATACCACAAACTCTAAAATAGCAATACAGTAAATGGCATTAAAGTAAATGTACTTGTAGAAATTTATGAAATAACATTTTCCCTTGCCTAATCTGCCCTGTAAAAGGATTGGCTAGAGGCTACTAGTGGGTGTGACCAACTGTAACAAGTTCCTGCAGTATCTTAGGACTGAGCATGTGTAAAGAACATAATGGTCAGTGACCACACTGTGCGATACTGGGATGTTGGGAAATAAAACACAAACTCCATGTTAGAAAGGTAAATTTCTCAACAACCATATCAAAATGAGAGGTGAAACACAAATTACTGCTTTTATAGCAAGGAGATCTACCTTCTAATTCAATGTTGTTCTGAGGCTTTAGTTGTCCTTTAAGTTTCTCTTCTACAATCACATTTTCCAGCAGGAACAGAACGAGCAAAAAAGTTATTAGCAACATTGCTAAGTTTATAATTGACGTGGCTTAGTCCAAAGGAAGAAGAAGATGATCTTAATGTAAGTGTTCTCTTCCCCTTTAATGTGTCAATGCAGAGACATTTGTTATACTATAGGAATATATTGAATAATAGATATTATATTAAGTTTATAAATAAAAAATAGTTTTTTTTAACTCCTTACAGTAATTTAAAAAAGGGGAGGTAAATTCAGTTATTCAGTTATTCACCATATTAACTTACTTTTATTGGATAACATTACACATTGGTTAATAAATATATGCTGGCAATCCAAACACAATAGCAATCTGAAAGTTAATTGCAAGAAATCTTTAAATTGATGTAAAGAAGTTTAAATAGAATATACCCTTTAGAGAAATTCCTATATAATCTGTGTGAAGTTTGTCAAATTAAAGCCAAAATCCTTGATATTTGTTTAAACTATTTTATAGATACATATTTATGTTTTGTTTAAATCTATAATGGGTTTTAGTTATACAGTTCATTGTATATTGCACATTTAAAGGGCATGGCCATCCCTAGCAGTACAATCTATATTTACCTTCCCCACCCACTGAAACCCTGAGATACTTAGTTACCTCCTTATGGTCCCTGAAGCTCCTTATGAGTACTCCTCTCTGCCGGGGGCTCTTGCTTTTGCCTTTCATTTTGCTGCTGCCAGTCATGGCTGCTGTAATGATGTCACAGCAGTGGTTTCCTCTGCCGCTGTGTAAGCTTTAAAGAACTCATTGAGCTTGCAGAGGAGACAAAAACTAGGAACACTACTTGAGAAAGGTAATTATAATGAGCTTCAAGGACCATGGGGAGTAAAGAAAGTTCAAGAATCTCAAGGTTTGGATGGGGTGGGGAAGGTAGGATTGAAGTGTGGGTGGTGGACATGCCCTTCAACAATGCAAAATTGCACAAATCGCAGCAACGGTCAGTACTCTTAGTTCAATCAAATTTTATAATTTGTGCAGTGAACACATTTACAGGGAGATAGAATATCTACTAGTGGTGTTCAGCAATGCTACTTGCCCAGGCACAATCCCATCATTCAATAACATTGCTCGCACATCACTGTGTGACATTATTGCATCGCCAGAGCGTGCATGGGTTAGTAGCGCGGACTGAACACCTGGAAGAGGGAAACGTTAGTTACTGCGCAAAATAGAGGCACAATATCTAACTTTTTTATAGCATCACAAAAGCTGAGCTAATTTCAAAAAGATTTGGAAGTGGCGCTGCCCCCCGCAAAACGAAAGTTAAACCCATGCCACCCAGTATTGCATCGGGTAGTGTGGGTTTGATGCCTGTTTATTTATTAGACCTTTACACAAGATTACACGATCATGAAAATAACGTTTTTCAGTGTTTGTTTCTTAAAGGGTAAGTCCAGCCCTTAAATTAAATCTTGTATACATGCAAATCACCCCCCAAAACCCTAAACTATAATAGTTTGAAATCTGAAATATACTGTATAAATAAGTCTTAAGCTGGGTACACACTTACTGTAGCAGATTTTTGAAAAATGGCAGACAGGATCTACAAGATATGGATTTGACAGTTGAAATCACAGCCAATGACTGAATGCTAATTCCCTGCCTTATCTGAGCATGCTCAGGCTCACTAAATTACTCAGTTTCCATGAGGCATAAAGAACCATAGCAGGCATACAGTAATGAATTCAGAGGACAAAGTAGTTATATTTTAAAGAGCCCATTCTTTCTAAAAGATATTATTATTAGGGTGGAGTTGTCAATTAAATGTAATTATCTAGTGATAAAGCCAAGAACATTTTTTGTCTATAGTTCCTGATGTTCCTCATGTCTCTATTACCGGTCTCCAATGTTTGTTTTTAAAGAGTACAAAAAAGTCACGTAATTCATTATGTTTTGAAATAACATGACTATTACAATAATGTCCCACTAATGCGCTATTATACATTTGTCTAATCAGACACCACATCAAGATAAACGTTATTTCATCCCCTTTGGAGGTCTTAAACCTTGATACTTTATAGATTACATTTATAAAATTTCTCTTGGCTTATGTTAAATTTCAGCTTGTTCCAATCTAAACATAATCAAATAAATTCCAGGCTAATTCTTTAAATGACTTGCCATTCCCCCTCCAGGAATAAAGAACAGAAAATGTATTAAACACGGTTAAATGCAAATGCTAGACCGTTACCATAATGTGCATTGTTGAAAATATTAAGTAAACTGCTTGTGGTTTCCACTAAAAATGTTTTTTTCTACATTATTTATTATATACCTGGAAGCCAATCTAGGAAGTTATTTAATCCATAATAATAGTAATAGTGTTTGATACAGAGTTACTAATTCTACTTACATTTTTAAAGGGTATGTCCACTAATTAATTTGGCTTGAAAAAGTCAAATTACTGTTCTTTCTATTTCTTCTTCTTTTTCTTCTTCTGTTTTATTCTTCCGCTTTTTTGGACTGTATCTCCTCCCACAGTTTTTGAGCTAGAGACATGAAATTCGGTACAGACGTGCGGGGCATATAGGAGAAGTGTGCTATCTTCCAGCTAAGGAATCCGCGGAAGCGTTATGGCGTTATTGGAGAATTTCCAGACATTTTTTCCCATAGACTATAATGGTAACAATCCTCAAATGTGGATATTTCAAAACAGTTTTTTTCATGGTCATAAATACAAATGGTGATACCCCCAACCCCCCACACAGACCCAGGTACACCCACCTACTGACCTACCTTTCCATTTCCATGGAAGCCATACTTAAAGGGTAACTAAAGGAAAAAAAAAACTAATTTAGATTTTATCTCAATAAAAGATAGTTTTATGGTTGTAAACACAAAAAAGACATACCCCCTCAACCAGACCCAGATACACACACCTACTGATCTACTTATCCATTACAGTGGCAGCCATACTTAAAGGGAAACTAAAGTAAAAAAACTAATTTAGATTTATCCTCAATAAAAAATAGTTTTATGGTTGTAAACACAAAAAAGACATACCCCTCAACCAGACCCAGGTACACACATCTACTGATCTACTTATCCATTACTATGGAAGCCATACTTTAAACTTTAAATCAAAAACTTTGTTTTTTTAACCCACAACATGATACAGGTATACACAGCTACTGACCTACCCCTCCATTACTGTTGCAGCCATACTAAAGTCAAAAAAACTAATTTTGACCAATCATCAAAAAAGCTTTTCTTTTTTAACTCTCAACCCGTCACGGGTACACACACCTACTGATCTACTTATCCATTACTATGGCAGCCATACGTAAAAGGTAACTAAAGTTAAAAAAAAACTCATTTTGACCAATCATCAAAAAAGTTAGTATTTTATCCCCCAAACTGATATGAATACACACACACACCAACTGACCTACCTTTAATGCATGTGACATATTTAAAGGGTAAGTAAAAAACAACAATGTCCTCTTCATTGACATTATTGAGTTTTAAAATCTGCAGCACATACACACAAAATCTCTTCCAAAATGCAGTCTTTCAAGCCAAATTTAAAGTTTATACTTAAACTTTCCCTTTCTAGTTTTTAAACTATAGTTTGTTTATTTTAACTGAAAAATGTAAGGTTAAGGAGCTATGTCTTACCTCCCGTTCTTCAGTAAAACTTGCAAGAGACAGGAAAGAACTCATGTATACAGTGCAACATTTTCTAATAAAAAGCTCAATCTGTTATAATCTGTTTATTCTTGGGGCCCAGGAACTTGCAAATATAAATAAGGGAAGGAAGGACTGAAAATCCAGAAAACACCATGGGGCTGATTTACCCAGACTTGCTGGGCAAATATATGGAGTTAAAGTCACGCTAACCAGTTCACTGTCGGTTAGCGCATATTTAACTCCATATTAGCGTCGGATGTGCAGGTTATGCAAAAATCACCCATGCATCCTACGCTCGCGAATCAATATTGTGTTTGCTCTGGTTTTAGCGCTGGATATTAGCTAATAGCTGATGTAGAAAGCAAGCTGTCCTGGAGACACAAATCTCTCCGTGTCCTGCTGCAATACAATCTCTCTCTTTGTGACCCATCATCAATCAGTGAAAGCTATCAAGACGGGGGGTCAAGTGCAGCCTTATCTCTGCAGTCAAAGCTTCAAGTGCAGCCTTATCTCTGCAGTCAAAGCTACCTCTCTCCCCCTGTTAATGTTCTGTTTGTAACAGAGCAGGGAGGACGGAGGGACTTGAACAGGGAAGAGGGTGACGTCTCAAGGATTTGATTGGCAGCACAAGTAGGAGTAGAAGAATGCAATCACGTCTTCTTCTAATTTGTATATTTCAGTACACAGAGGGAAACTGAATATAGTAAAGACACTCTGGGGGTTGGGGGGAATTATAGAACACATGGAAGGAAAGAAAAAAAGTTCATTTTCCCACTATAGATGCCCTTTAAGTTTTTTATGTGACTTTCTGACGCAAATGCTTATGTAATTTTTATTGCAAATGCTTGTATTGAACAGCCGTTAAGTTTACACCATCTACACAATAACAGCTCTCGGTAGATAGTCCTGATAAAATATGAATTTTTTTTTTTAAAGCCATCATAGTAATTGTCTATGGAAACCCTCAAAAAACCTACCTCACCTGTTTAAAACAGGAAGAATCTTCCTCTGCAGCTGCATAAGTAGGAAGCCCCAGGTAAATCCAATTCTATAAACTGCATTGAAATTCAAGGAATACTGTGTTATTCTATCACACATAACTTGGTAATGACATGTGTATGGGGGCAACGCTATAACAAAATAAATACATTGAAAAATATAAAAACTATCACATAATTAAATCTAAATCTAAAATAATTAGTGGCCAGTCCGTCAGAGCAGCATTGAGTGAAGCAAATAGACAGGATAACGCAAACACTTAAACTAGTAGTAGGTTAAAGCAATTCTTCCAGGTCTAAGAAATCGAAGAGCACTGTCATAGAGGAGTCTAGTCCACTGCTAAACCAAAAAAGAATTAGCCAGGTGGATGGATGTTTACCATAACCGGAAGCTACATTCAAGGGTTACCGAAATTGACCACTATATTCGAGGGTTACCGAATGCTACATTCGAGGGGTACCGAAAATGAACAATACATTTGAGGGTTACTGAAAATGAATGCTACATTCGAGGGTCACCGAAATCGGCAACTACTTTCAAGGGTTACCAAAATTGACCGCTACATTCGAGGGTTACCAAACAATATATTTAAGGGTTACCGAAAATCGAACGCTTTATTTAAGGGTTAGCGAACGGCCTGTAAATTCGATAATTATCAGATTTTTCGATAATTATTGAAAATACAGCTGAGTTCGGATAACGAACTAGTTCAAGCCCAAACTAGTTCGAACAGTTTTGAGTTCAGACGAACTTGTAAAGTTCGTCCCCAACTAGGGTTCGGGTTCGGGTTTGAGCCTTCCCTAGTAATCAGTAATGTCCAATAACGAACATTACCGATAATGTTAAAATCACACTCAATAGTATACATATGTATATTATTTAGACATACTGTATAATATTAAAATGATATAATAATAATAAAACATACTTCGGAAATGTTATTTTAGTACCGGTCGATATTTTGAGGGCGATGATGCTTTTCAGCCACGTGAATACTGACTTTTCAATCAGATTTTCTACAAGCTCCTACTCTCTACTTTTCTAGACTTTTGTAAGGCAGTGCAGGACAACCATAAGGAGCAGAAGAAAAAAACACTACACAGTGGGGCCAACAGTGTGGCTAATTTTTGTTGGGGGGGTGAGCATGCCCTTTAAGAAAATAATGGGGCATTTTAATTTCATCTCCTGTTTTTTTTTTTTTTTTAAAGCATTTAAAATATGCTTTCTGGATTGCTCGTAAAATAATCCGTTTTTTAATCTTAGAAATCATTTTTTCTTATGGAGAAATAATAAACCACAGATCTAAGGGGTTGACCTAGTTCGGAACCGGGGTGAAAAGTTGTAGAGGAATAGAGATGTTCGAAACTGTTGAGTTTCGTTCCGTTTCGAATTTTCCGGAAATGGATCCATAGATTCTAGTGAGAAAAAAAAATCGAAATTCTGTCCATTTTGAGGGACATAGTAATAGCAGGTTCCTGTAAATGACACAGAGACCTGGGGAATGGTCTGGGAACCCGTAATGAACCAAAACTTATTTTAAAACTATCTTTTCTCACATTGGGCTGTTTTTCGAGCTTCTGCATTTCATTTTCGAGGGTTACCAAAATCGAGCGCTACTTTTGAGTATTCTATTTTCGATAATTGTCTACTTTCGATTTTCGATAATCATCTACTTTCGATTTTCGATAATCGTCTATTTTCGATTTTTCGATAATCGTCTACTTTCGATTTTCGATATCATCTACTTTCGATTTTCGATAATCGTCTACTTTCGATTTTCTACTGACGTTTTTCGATTTTCGATGTCTACTTTCGATTTTCGATAATCATCTACTTTCGATATTCGATGTCTACTTTCGATTTTCGATTATCATCTACTTTCGATTTTTGATAATCGTCTACTTTCGATTTTTGATAATCGTCTACTTTCGATTTTCGATGTCTACTTTCGATTTTCGATAATCATCTACTTTCGATTTTCGATGTCTACTTTCGATTTTCGATAATCATCTACTTTCGATTTTCGATGTCTACTTTCGATTTTCGATTATCATCTACTTTCGATTTTCGATTATCATCTACTTTCGATTTTTGATAATCGTCTACTTCCGACGATAAAAATCAAGTTTCGTCGGGAATTCGATTTGAAACCGGGTTCTATTCGAACCCACATTACATCTCTATAGAGGAATAAAGAAAAATGCTAAGTGTGTTTTATGTACTTAGAATTCTAGCTCCGTGTGTTATAACCAACTATTTATACTTTATTATACTGTACATTAAATTAAACCAAGAAAAGTGGATGTTTTTTTTGTTCTTTTTCTTTTTAACCTAAAATAAAAAAGCTCTTGAGTTTGTCAGACATCGATGACCCCATCAACAAGATAATGTTAACTATGTGACACGGTTATTATTATTTTCATTACTCTAGCTGTTCATACTTTGTATTTATTTTTCACTCTGTCATGCAAATCATTGCCTGGCTGCAAAGGCTTCACAACAAAATGTTAAATAGTTCAAAAATGAAGCCCAGTTGCAGATTCTAAAATTCTGTGAAATTCATACTAAAGGATTTTTTTTATGACCTTCTCATTGAATTCTGTGATTGCAAATCCTTGCATTTATACATAAGCATATTTTTGATTTTGTGTCAGACCTGTGATTATAAAATGTGTTCCCATTTACAGCAGCCATTTTGTTGGAGTGTGTTTGTGAGAGCTGACAGCTGAAGTAGTGAGAAATGTCTATGGGGCACTCAATGTCTACGGGGCACTCACTTTAGGATGGAATGTGCACTCCCGTGGGGAGGGGGGGGAGAGAATAGAGAAGCAATTTTCAGGCTCTCATAAGCCTTTTAAATATCATAAAAGTTTAAAGGTTTTCCTTTACTGAGTGTTTTATAAATGTCCTTCTAGTACCGAAATTGTGAGGTCCACTCCTTATGTTGTAAAAGGACAACATTAAGCGCACACGAGCCCTCTAGGAGAAAACAAGCGCCGTGTTTCCGGTGCGCTCATGCTGTATTTGCCATGTGAGTGCCGTACGATAGCATAATTGTGCAAAAAATTGAGGATCACCATTAATTGTCTGCCACATATTTGTTGCTTTTTAAAACGCGTGAATATGTTCCCAAGCCCTTTATCAAATGTTTGATATTTTTGACAATTCTCCGAGAATTGTTTTTTAGAAATGTATTTGAAATTTAATGACAGTGAGACGTTAAAATAAATGATTTCTTTTTTTTACAACTACCACCCAACTAGCCACTCAGGCTACCGGCAGCCATTGCCCCCTCCGGGCAGTTCCTTGCCCCTCCGGGGCTCACCATCGCCCCCACCGAGGGCAGTCCACCGCCCAAGAAGAGGAGGGAACCGGGACCAGCCAGAACGTAAGTGCATCATAAGCAATTTTTTAATCTTTTAATGACCTTGATTGTCAGCAAATATTAGTGAAATTATCATGATAATTAATTGAATTTTATTATTTCACTGATAAAAATTTTCGAAAATAAAAAAGGAACAAATCTATAATTTGGCTGAGAGACAGAGGCTTCCATTTCTCATCCCAATTTATTGTCCCCAATCCCATATGTTTGGGCTGTATCGTTGTCCCTCAGTGTTTTAAGCTTAAGTCACGAAAATTCGGTCCAACGTCCAATTACAAGAATGGTACTACATAGCCTTTTAGAAATGTTCTATAAATATTATACTAAGGATGGACGGTTGATGTTGATAAATAAAACATTTTTTTTTCTAGAAGCAAGGACAGCCTCTACAGGCCCCTCCACCCTCCCACCCCCTCCACCCTCTCAGCCCCTCCGGCCCTCCACCCTCTCCAGCCCCTCCAGCACCATCCTGCCTCTCCAAGTCACTCTGGCGGCCATGCTGAGATCGTATAGTAAATCATATGCAAACGTTAATGAAATGTGATTAGACAAGACTATTATATCTCGTTATTTTCCCTGTGTAAAAATCCACGCCTACATGATGCAAAAGGGACCTGTGGGTTTGACATGCTTTTTATGGGGGCTGCACACTTCCAAAAATTGTGTATGTAGGCACAGTCTAGTGATACAAAACCAAGATGTTCTGATACATTTAGCAAATAAAGTAAGTTTTACAGCCAGCATTACCTCCTGCTGTTTATCAGTGATCACCCCCATGATTGACAATAATATCGCTTTTTAAGTGGCAGTTCAGTATAATTAATATGTTTAAGGAAAAAAGAGCAGTATTTATCCATCCCAATTACCTTATCTGCCCATTCAGAATCAGCATTGTGCTATGTGATAAATAAAGGCAACGGAAAATAAGACTTCCTGTTTGCAGGACCCCTAATAGGACCGTTATGGTCTTGCCCTTGACCCAGCGCCGGGTTGATTCAGTTGCTCAGTTAGAGATCTGAGCATGTAACCCATCAAACAGCCAATCAGTGTAGAAATCACTGTTACCAAAACTAGGTATGCATAATTAAACTAGAATTTAGAAATAATGATATCTTATACTGAGCTTTTCCTTTTATGACATACCGCAACATTATAGCATGCAGTACATGTATGTGTAAGTAGTTATCAGGTGCACAAATTGCATCTACAGCATGGTGCTTTAGGAAATGTGCTCGAACATCTTCCCACAATTCTCTCAATTATCTTCCCTACCACGAACTACAGAGCATGCGGGGAGATGCGCCACATGGCCGCCTAGACCGCCGCCTGGACCAGACTGGAGAGGAGGGCACCCAGTAACCCCCTTTTTTTGTGTTGTTTATTTTTGTGTTACATAGTTTTTTTTTAAATTTCATATATATATATATATAAAAAAAGTTCTGAAAAAAAAAATGTTTTGGGCTGTATTTTTCGATATATCATTATTCAGATAGATTCATAATCAATTTTTATTTGAAAAATTACAATACACATATCATTTAGCTAGCTATATGTATGGTACTTATAATTGTATATAACTTACCATTAATGCCATTACCACAAACACATTGGCCAAATTCCCCTATATAGGAGTTTGACACCACAACAAGGCAAAGAAGGCGATGGGGGGTACTGGTTTACATAATGTCCACTGTGGTTTGCCACCATTGTTTGGGGCCAGGCAGGCTGGCCCCACTGGACATACCCCTCACCCCATTGGCTACTCTCCCTCAAGATATGCATCGTGATAGGGAAAGCAGGTGAAAGGGTGAAAGGGTAAGGCTTCGTAGGAACAGCAGCAATTGAGTTACAGCAGGCACACTGCAGTTTGCCACCATTGTTGTGGGGCCAGGCAGGCTTGGCCCCATGGACATCCCCTCACCCCATTGGCTACTCTCCCTCAGAGTATGCATCGTTGCAAGGGGAAAGCAGGTGAAAGGTAATGCTTGTAGGAACAGCACCATTGTGTGACAGCAGGCCCACTGCAGTTTGCCACCATTGTTGTGGGGCCAGGCAGGCTTTGGCCCCACGGACATACCCCTCACCCCATTGGCTACTCTCCCTCAGAGTATGCAGTGCAAGGGAAAGCAGGTGAAAGGGCAATGCTTCGTAGACACAGCACATTGAGTTACAGCAGGCACACTGCGAGTTTGCCACCATTGTGAAGAGCCAGGCAGGCTTGGCCCCACGGACATACCCCTCACCCATTGGCTACTCTCCCTCAAGAATGCATGTGTGCAAGGGAAAGCAGGTGAAAGGGTAAGGCTTCGTAGGAACAGCAGCATTGAGTACAGCAGGCCCACTGCAGTTTGCCACCATTGTTGGGGCCAGGCAGGCTTGGCCACTGGCGAATCAACCCCCACCCCATTGGCTACTCTCCCTCAGAGTATGCATCGTGCTAGGGAAGCAGGTGAAAGGGTAAGGCTTGTAGGAACAGCCCATTGTGTTACAGCAGGCCCACTGCAGTTTGCCACCATTGTGAAGAGCCAGGCAAGCTTGGCCCCACTGGACAATACCCCTCAACCCATTGGCTACTCTCCCTCAAGGTGATGCATCGTGCTAGGAAAGCAGGTGAAAGGGTAATGCTTCATAGGAACAGCACCATTGGTTACAGCAGGGCCCACTGCAGTTTGCCACCATTGTTGTGGGGCCAGGCAGGCTTGGCCCCATGGACATTACCCTCACCCCATTGGCTACTCTCCCTCAGAGTATGCATCGTGCAAGGGAAAAGAGGTGAAAGGGTAAGCTTGTAGGAACAGCACCATTGAGTTACAGCAGGCACACTGCAGTTTGCCACCATTGTTGAAGAAGCCAGGCAGGCTTGGCCCCACTGGACATACCCCTCACCCCATTGGCTACTCTCCCTCAGAGTATGCATCGTGCTAGGGAAAGCGGTGAGGGTGAAAGGGTAAGGCTTCTAGGAACACCACCATTGTGTTACAGCAGGCCCACTGCAGTTTGCCACCATTGTTGTGGGGCCAGGCAGGCTTGGCCCCATTGGGACATACCCCTCACCCCATTGGCTACTCTCCTCAGAGTATGCATCGTTGCAAGGGAAAGCAGGTGAAAGGGTAATGCTTGTAGGAAACAGCACCATTGAGTTACAGCAGGCACACGGACAGTTTGCCACCATTGTTGAAGAGCAGGCAGGCTTGGCCCCACTGGACATACCCCTCACCCCATTGGCTACTCTCCCTCAGAGTATGCATCGTGCTAGGGAAAGCAGGTGAAAGGGTAAGGTTATGTAGGAACAGCACCATTGTGTGTTACAGCAGGGCCCACTGCAGTTTGCCACCATTGTGGAGAGCCAGGCAATGCTGGCCCCTCACCCATTGGCTACTCTCCCTCAAGGTATGCTCGTGCTAGGGAAAGCAGGTGAAAGGGTAATGCTTCGTAGGAACAGCACCATTGTTGTTAGAGGCAGGCCCACTGCAGTTTGCCACCATGTTGTGGGGCCAGGCGGCTTGGCCCCATTGGACATACCCCTCACCCCATTGGCTACTCTCCGTCAGAGTATGCATCGTGCAAGGGAAAGCAGGTGAAAGGGTAATGTTCGTAGGAAACAGCACCATTGAGTTACAAGCAGGGCACACTGCAGTTTGCCACCATTGTTGAAGAGCAGGCAGGCTTGGCCCCACTGGGACATACCCCTCACCCAGTGGCTACTCTCCCTCAAGATATGCATCGTGCAAGGGAAAAGCAGGTTGAAAGGGTAAGGCTGTAGGAACAGCACCATTGTGTTACAGCAGGCCACTGCAGTTGCCACCATTGTTTGTGGGGGCCAGCAGGCTTGGCCCCACTGGACATACCCCTCACCCATTGCCTACTCTCCCGCAGAGTATGCATCGTGCAAGGGAAAGCAGTGTGAAGGGTAATGCTTGTAGGAACAGCACCATTGAGTTAGGCGCCTGGACCGCCACCTAGACCGCCGCCTGACACAGATGGAGAGGAGGGCCCCAGTAACCCCTTTTTTTTTGTTTGTTTATTTTTTGTACATAGTTTTTTTTTTTAAATTTTCATATATATTATAATAAAACAGTTCTGAAAAAAAAATGTTTTTGGGCTTTATTTTTCGATATATCAAATTATCAGATAGATTCATAATCAATTTTATTTGGAAAAATTAAATACACATATTTATTGTAGCTATAGTGTGGGCTTATAATGATATTAATAACTTGCCCATACATGCCATTACCACCACATTGGCCACATTCCCATATTAGTTTGCAAACAACAAGGCAAAGAAGGCGATGGGGGTACTGGTTTACATAATGCCACTGTGTTTCCACCATTGTTGTGGGGCCAGGCAGGCTTGGCGCCCCACTGGACGACATAACCCCTCACCCCATTGGCTCTCACCATTGCGGATCGTGACAAGGCCAGTCAGCTTGAAAGGGTAAGGCTCGTAGAACAGCATTGAGTTACAGCAGGCACACTGCGTTTGCCACCAGGCCATGTCCTGGGGCTTGCCGCCCGCCTTGGCCCACCACCCCCCGAGCGACATCCCTCCCCCATGGCCACTCCAACCTCAGAGTATGCATCGTGCAAAGGGAAAGGAGGTGAGAGAGAATGCTGTATGCGATCTACGGAAACGCACCATTGTGTTACAGCAGGCCCACTTAAGCAGTTTGCCCACCTGTTGTGGGGCCAGCAGCTTGGCCCCACTGGACATACCCCTCACCCCATGCCTGACTTCCTCATTGCCCTACTCTCCCATTTGTTGGGGCCAGGCAGGCTTGGCCCCAGGACATACCCCTCACCCATTGCCTACTTCCCTCAGAGTATGGCATCGTGCAAGGGAAAGCAGGTGAGAAGGGCCAATGCTTCGTAGGAACAGCACCATTGAGTTACAGCAGGCACACTGCAGTTTGCCACCATGTTGAAGAGCCAGGCAGGCTGGCCCCACTGGACATCCCCTCACCCATTGGCTACTCTCCCTCAAGATATGCATCGTGCAAGGGAAAGCAGGTGAAAGGGTAGGCTTCGTAGGAACAGCAGCATTGAGTTACAGCAGGCCCACTGCAGTTTGCCACCATGTTGTGGGGCCAGGCAGGCTGGCCCACGGACATACCCCTCACCCCATTGGCTACTCTCCTCAGAGTATGCTCGTGCTAGGGAAGCAGGTGGAAGGGTAAGGTTCGTAGGAAACAGCACCATTGTGTTACAGCAGGCCCTGCAGTTGCCCCCTGTTGAAGAGCCAGGCAAGCTTGGCCATGGACATAACCCTCACCATTGGCACTCTCCCTCAAGGTATGCATGTGCAGGGAAAGCAGGTGGGGGTTAATGCTTCGATAGGGAACAGCACCATTGTGTTACAGCAGGCCCACTGCACTGTTTGCCACCATTGTGTGGGCCAGGCAGGCTGTGGCCCACCAACAACCCTTTTGGGTATCAATCACCCCCCCTCACACACCATTCCATTGGCTACTCTCCCCGCCAGATATGTATGCATCGTGCAAGGGGAAAGCAGGTGAAAGGGTAATGCTTCGTAGGAGGAACAGCACCATTGAGTTACAGCAGGCAACTGCAGTTTGCCACCATTGTGAAGAGCCAGGCAGGCTTGGCCCCAACTGGACATAACCCTCACCCCATTGGCAATCTCCCTAGAGTATGCATCGTGCTAGGGAAAGCAGTGGAAAGGGTAAGGCTTCGTAGGAAACAGCACCATTGTGGTTACAAGCAGGCCCACTGCAGTTTGCCACCATTGTGTGGGGCCAGGCAGGCTTGGCCCCATTGGACATACCCCTCACCCCATTGGCTACTCTCCTCAGAGTATGCATCGTGCAAGGGAAAGCAGGTGGAAGGGGATTGCTTCGTAGGAAACGCACCATTGAGTTACAGCAGGCACATGCAGTTTGCCACCATTGTTGAAGAGCCAGGCAGGCTTGGCCCCATGGACAGTACCCTCACCCCATTGGCTACTCTCCCTCAGAGTATGCATCGTGCTAGGGAAAGCAGGTGAAAGGGTAAGGGCTTCGTAGGAACAGCACCATTGTGTTAAAGAAGGCCCACTGCAGTTTGCCACCATTGTTGAAGAGCCAGGCAAGCTTGGCCCCACTGGCATACCCCTCACCCATTGGTACTATCCTCAAGGTATGCATCTGCTAGGGAAAGCAGGTGAAGGGTAATGCTTCGTAGGAACAGCACCATTGTGTTTAGAGCAGGCCCACTGCAGTTTGCCACAATTGTTGTGGGGCAGGCAGGCTTGGCCCCATTGGACCATACCCTCACCCATTGGCTACTCTCCCTCAGAGTATGCATCGTGCAAGGGAAAGCAGGTGAAAGGGTTAATGCTTCGTAGGAACAGCCCATTGAGTTACAGCAGGCACACGGCAGTTGCCACCATTGTTGAAGAGCCAGGCAGGCTTGGCCCCATGGACAACCCCTCCCCCATGGCTACTCTCCTCAAAGATATGATCGTGCAAGGGAAAGCAGGTGCAAGGGTAAGCTTCGTAGGAACAGCACCATTGTGGTACAGCGGCCCACTGCAGCAGTTTGCCACCATTGTTGTGGGCCAGGCAGGCTTGGGCCCCCACTGGACATAGCACTCACATTGCCTACTCTCCCTCAGAGTATGCATCGTGCAAGGGAAAGCAGGTTGTGAAAAGGGGTAATGCTTCTTAGGAACAGCCCATTGAGTTACAAGAGGCACACTGCAGTTTGCCACCATTGTGAAGAGCCAGGCAGGCCTGGCCCCACTGGACATGGAGTAGTACTGCTTCTCGGGCCGGCAGGATTGACCCAGAGCTGAGTGAAAAACATTAGCCACAGAGTAAGCTGTTGCGGCTGTATGAGATGGTCAGAGTAGGTGACACCACAAGGTGCCTCAGAGGGAGAGAGAACGAAGATCAAATATGGAGTACTGCTCCTCGGGCCAGGCAGGATTGACCCAGAGCTGAAAACATTAGCCACAGAGTAGCTGTTGCGGCTGTATGAGATGGTCAGAGTAGGTGACACCACAAAGGTTGCCTCATGGAGAGAGAACGAAGATCAAATATGGAGTAACTGCTCTCGGGCCAGGCAGGATAGACCCAGAGCTGAAAAACATTAGCCACAGGTAGCTGTTGCGGCTGTATGAGATGGTCAGGAGTAGGTGACCACACAAAGGTGCCTCATGGAGAGAGACGAAGATCAAATTATGGAGTACTGCTCTCGGGCCAGGGTAGGAGTGACCCAGAGCTGAAAACATTAGCCACAGAGTTGCTGTTGCGGTTGTATGAGATGGTCAGAGTAGGTGACACCACAAAGGTGCCTCATGGAGAGGAGGAACGAAGATCAAATATGGAGTAATGCTCTCGGGCCAGGCAGGATTGACCCAGAGCTGAAAACATGTAGCCACAGAGTAGCGGGCGGCTGTATGAGATGGTCAGAGTAGGTGAACACCCAAGGGCCTCATGGAGAGAGAACGAAGATCAAATTTGGAGTACTGCTCTCGGGCCAAGTAGGATCGACCCAATCTTAGAAAAAATTAGCACAGAGTAGCTGTTGTCGCAGAGCATTGTTATTTCATAACCTGATGCAGTAGAGCAAGGTAGGACCATATATGGCCCTGCCAATAAGAAAATTAGCCATTTGCCAGCTAAGCTGGCATCAGCTAAGCTCTAGTGGAAAATGAGGCGGAAGGAGCAGGTATGGGTGGCCAGGGGCAGGAGGCCTTCAGTCACGGGCATCAGCAATAGGGGTGCGTATTGAGATGTGATCCAAGCCTCATTCATCTTGATGAATGTAAGGCGGTACAAATTCTCAGTGGAGAGACGGGTCCTCCTCCTCGTTACCAACACCCCTGCTGCGCTGAAGGTCCTCTCCGAAGAAGAACACTGGATGACAGGGATGAAAGGACCTCGAGGCATTACGGTGCCAAACTCGGGCAGATATCAAGCCTCGCCACCCAGTAGTCCAGTGGATCCTCAGTCTTGATGTGGCTACAACCGGCCCTGGATCCATGTTGTAGTCGGTGACTGCGACTGAGGGTGTTGCCGTGGAGTTGCAGTGGATGGGCCTGGCAACTGTGGCTGGAAGAAACAGCCTGAAGTTGGTCCGCGAGGCAGCCTCCAGTACTGTGCTCCTCCTGTCAGGCACAGGGGGACGTGAGGCCGCGTTGATCCCCAACATCAGGTGCATGTAGGCCTGCCAGCACCTGGGAAGGGCAGACAGAGGCAACGAGAGCAGTGTGCCTCATAGTGCTGCAATTCTACCTTCCATCTGAGATGCGGGGATAAACTCCGACACTTTACCTTATAGCGGGGATCTATAAGGGTGGCCCACCCAGTACTGCCTCCTTCTCTTTGATGGCCTTAATCCTGGGGTCCTTGCGAAGGCATTGCAGCATGAAAGAGCCCATGCGCCGCAAACTGCCTCCCAGGGACCCCATGTCCTCGATGTCACTGAGGACAGTAGTGTCGGGCTCAACCTCTCCCCAACCACGAATGACATGTGGTACTTGGGAGGGTTGAGATGTCCCCTAGAGGAATGCCCCTTTTCCCTTGGTCCAGGTCACCTAAATCCCCTCCTCATCATCGGACGGCTGCTCTGCACCGTGATGTTCGGGCTTCGGAAGGAAAGCATCACGGTGTCGGCGTCCTCCTCTTCCAGTGCCTGCTGCTCGACAGCGGAGTGCCTGTCGAGTATGCCGCGCAGAGTGTGCTCAAGGAGGAACACCAGTGGGATGGTATCGCAATGGTTGGCATCATTGCGGCTTACCATCCTGGTGGCCTCCTCAATGGCGCGGACACAGGCAGGCATCTCTAATCAGCAGCCACTGCTGGTAACAGCAAAAACCAGGTCCCCAGAGCCTGCATGATCTGCCTCGTACTCGTACAAGTAGTCTAGATGGCTCGCCTGCTGGAGCAGCCTCAGCAGCATCATAAGACTAGAGTTCCAGCGGGTGGGGGTGTCAAAATCAGGCGGTTCTGCGGCAGACCATTCTGCTGCTGAAACTCGTCCAAGACGAGCTTTGTGGCCGTGTATGACCGCTGAAGTGACTGGACCCCTCCTAGCCATCCTCAGTACCTCCTGGGACCAGGGTACTTGGTGAGGAAACGCTGGACGACCAGGTTGAGACGTGTCGCCAGGCAAGGAACATGTGTGACTCTGCCATGCGAAGCGAGACAGACAGGATATTGGTGGCATTGTCACACACGACCTGCCTATTGAGAGGTGGTGTTGGGGTCAGACCACCTCTCAACCTGCCATGCAGTGTGCCAGCAACTCGGGCCCCGGTGTGGCTCCTATCACGAGGCACACAAGCTGCAACACTGCATGGCACCGTCTCGCTGGCACGAAGCAAGGCTCTGGGGGGGCACGGAGCTGTCCGGGAAGAGGGCTCACCGGATGAGGGGGGGGGGTGGAGACTGGCGTATCACCAATGCGTGGTGGTACACCATCTCCCCACTTGCGCTCCGTGCCGCGTCTCTGCCGGCTAGCAGAGTGACCCATTGGGCGGTAAATGACACATACCGCCCCTGGCCGTGCTTGCTGGACCACGCGTCCATAGTAATGTGACAACTGCCCACACTGTGGTCCAGCGAAGCAGATATATTGCCCTGAGGATGGTCGTGCAGGCTGGTACTGCCTCTGGGCAAAGTACCTACGGCCAGGGACCATGCCACTGTGGTGTGCCCATGGCCCAAAACTCCCTGAACGCTGCACTGTCTACCAGGCTGAAAGGTAGCAGCTGCACCGCCAGGAGTTTGGCTAAGCCGGCAGTAGACGCTGGGCTTGGGGGGGACTGGGGGACAGTTTCTGCCTCCGCTCCAACAACTGGGGAAGAGAGACCTGCCTTTTAGATGACGCTCCAGCAGCAGTGTCAAGAGGCCTCTTAACACCGGTGCTGGGGCCAAAGGCTGCCTCTCCTCCCTAACTTCCACCGAGGAAGCAGCTGATGGGGCCGGAGGGGGAGGAGGGAGGAACGGTGGCTACCTGGGCACGAGGTAGGGAACGTGTGGGTGCCTGCACTCTCTGTCCGCTGCTCCCACGGGAAAGTGGTGCAAGCAACTATATGCCTCCTCATAGAGGAGGTGCCCAAATGTGTGATTGTGCGTCTCCACGGCTAACACGTTGCAGCACAACTTGCACACTGCACTGTGCTCACCTGGAGCCAGTGAGAAGAACTCCCACCACGCTGAGCCACCGACACGACTCGGAGCAGAGGTCACCTTGCTGTGGGGGCACTGGCACCAGATCCATTGGTGCCGTTACTCCACGTGGCCACTAGGTGCCACTGCCTCTGCCCCGGGCCCCTGCCCCCAGTCCTGCCTCTGGAGGTTCAGGATTGTGCTCATGCTCTGAGGGGAATCCTCAGAGACACATATCCTCCTCCTCTCTCACAGAGGGCACCCATGGACGATCGGTGACCTCATGCGCACTTCCACTCCTCAATACTGGAGGCTGCACATAAACAGCAGCAGCATCTGGAACCTCACCCCTGCATTGTTCCTGGCTGCTCACAGACTGCTGCGTGACATCGTCAGCCTCCTGTCCCCCTGTGCACTGAGCACTTTCCTCCGCCTCGGGCGACAGGAAAGATTGTGCATCAGTGCACAGCTCCTCTCAAGCACACTAGACCCACACATAGTGTGCGAAAAACATATCCTGAGACTACTCCTCCGGATCCCGAAGGTACGGGCCATGTGGCAACGAATCCTGATAGACGGATCAGGTTCCATGCCACAGTAGGAGCCTCAGGTGAGGAAGGAGTAGGCACAAATCTACAGTAGCAGCTCGGCTGCTCTGTGCCTGTGAGGAGGTGGATGAGGAAGGCTGGGTAATCCACTCTACTACCCCGCCTTCCTTGATCAGAAGGGATAGCCCTAGCCCGGCTACCCCTAAAAATATTGGGCACGGTAACCCGGCTGCCCTGCGAAGGGCAGGTAGCTCCTGGCCAGAGCCTTCAGTAGGCTCTCCTGCCATCTCCCTCTCCCTCTCCCTCCACGTGCAGAAGCACCCCTGTCCTGGGTCTCCCTCTTGCCCTGCCAGGCATTTCCCTCTCCCAATTATCCCCCCAAAAATCAATATATATATATATATATATATACACACACACACACACACACACAAACACAAAAGGACAAAGCAACAAAACAAACACAGAAGGAAACAAATAAACACAAAGCTTTTTTTTTTTTTTTTTTTTACACTAAAAGCACAAATAGGACACGACACAACTGCAGCAAACAGCAGATCAGACAGCCAAAGCTGCTGATTGCTGCTAAAGGCAAGCACTGTCAGCTACACAAAACACACAGACACTGACACACAGATACAGAAAGACAAACAAAAAAAACAGGACACCTAGACCTCGTAAAAGTCTAAGCAAAATTTGTCCAAGCGATTACAGGGGGGTTTTGTCCTTAAAGGACTTTTGGGTCTACAAAGTTAGTCCTTAAAAGGACTGTTGGGTCTCAAAGATGGTGAATACAGGGGTGGGTAACAACAAGTGCTAAACCACCACACTGAAATCCACACACAGAAAAGCTCAAAAAGCTCAAAAAGCGCAAAAATCTCTCTCCAACTCCTACACTGTCAGGTCTCACTAAACACACTCCAACACACTGACCAAAAATGTCGCCTGTGAAGCAGCCTTTTATACCCAGGGGGCTGGCAATAATCATGTTAGCTGCCATTGGCTAATTTGGGTCATGTGGCTTGCTCCGTCTTGAAAATAAGCCCAAAAATTCAGAATTTACAAGAATGTCTCGTTTTTCCGTAATTACGAGGATCTTCGCGTTTTCCGGGCCCCGGAAGATGCGGATTCTCGTAATTACGGAGATACTGTATTTCGAAAATTTCGTCAAAGTAAAAAAAAAATCCGCGGTTCGGGAAGTTCGGAAGGCGGAAAATCCGGAAAATCGGAATAATCCGCCGTTCGACGGACGTGATAAATCCGCGGCGGATCAGGTTGGGTCAGCGAACTGGCCATCCTAGCTGCAACGCATCAGTTGCAAACCACTTATAAGCGCTAGTGTGACTTTAAGATGTAATGTTTTGGAAACAGTCACTCATGTAGGTGCACAAAGCAATTTAATATAGAGATGTGGGCCTATTTTGAGGGCTAGTTTTAAGCCAGACCCATGGCTCTTGTCATTAATCAGGAATTGTAAAATTCAATTTACTATAAAATGAATAAGATGTGAAATTGCAATATTTACATTATTCATTCAAAAAAAGGAGTTATTGCAAATTCTTTAATACATCTTATTTTTGTACTTGTTGGGGGTATTCTTTATTTGGAGAGTTACATTATTTTTTTTGTTTCCTTTGATGATTTTTAAAAATCCAATTCAACTCTTCTAGTCTTAAAGTATCCTTAGCATTTACAGGAAATTTCATTCTTGCAGGTCATTTCCAATAATAAAAGTTGCCCTTTAGTTGCTAAAAATAGGGTCATTTCTGTAAGCAATAGCAATGAAATTGTTTCACTCCTTCTTATGTTAGTGCAGAGCTCAAGGTGACCTTGCACCTTCTTGTGATTAGATTGGCTCAGTTCCAGAGTACCCACCTGCGCTGAAAGTCATCTAACAATCTGTATGGTACAATCATTCCCCGGCTCTTTCTAGAATTGAAATTCTTTGTTTGCATTACAGATTTTTTAAAGGGTAACACAATTATTATTCATGAAATGTATTTGAAATGCAGTTTTAAATAATTGCAGATATATACTCTTAACAGTAAAAAACTTCCTAACTAGACAACTCATAAATAGTTAAAGCCAAACTGTAAACAAGTATACGGGTTTGTTAGATAGGCAGAATTTTAAAAACATTTTAAAAAGGATTTTAGCAGTGAACATTTAAATTTCCTATTATTGGAAATGGTTATTTATTCACAACCACACCCATTGTAAGCTGATCTACCTTCTTTGGATTTCCACCTTGAAACATCTGACATCAAGTTCCCCATTATCATACATTCATCTACAGTGTGCAGTTCTGCTGTAACTGGAAGGGTGACGGTTGTTATGTGTGAAATGTATGATGGGAAATTTACCTCCCCGATGCTGCCTCAATGTGCTAAGCATGCTTGACTTCACAAAAAGTCAGTTCAGATGAAAGTAGGAGTAAGTGAAGATGAGGCAAAGTCTGATATTTAGTATAGTTGCCTTTTAAATTGTGGTTTCTATGTCAGATTCATCTCAAAGATTCTAAAACCATCTACATAATGTAATAATAGTACTATCTACTATGCAGTGCATTTCATATATCTACATTCATTAACAACTCTATTCACCATTATAAATATGTAAAATTATGGACTTATATATAATTATTTTACAAGCATAAGAACAATAACCAAAAAAAAAAACATTGAACCTATATGTGTATTTATTTTTTTTAATTTGAATGATATGTATTACAAACAGTTATGGCTGATATAATGGAAATATATGTATTATTTCTCCAAGGCATTCAATACAATCAGCTGTGTAGGGTCATGGGAAGAACAGGGATCATAAATCATGGTAGAGATTTAGAGGAAATAAATTACCTTGACTCAACTTGTAAATTGGTATTTATTCTGCTATAACTGTACCACCTGAGAGTTGCTGTTTGTTGATAGCATATAATATTCAGTTTAGCGTTCCCATAAGTGGAACTATCCTGAGTTTATTGTGCAAGTAAACATAATAGCAAAACATGTGTTTAATGTGTACCCGTAATTTTCATTGGAGCAAATGATTAGGGTCACTTATAGATAACATGAGATTTATTCATTTAGAATGTAAGGGTTTAAAGAGAAATGGTTGTGAAAATATCAATGGTATATTAATACTTGCATTCACAAATATGGGGGAACCAAACAATCATTAGAATGTGATGAATTGCAAGCACAGACTGGATGTCAGCTTGTGATGCATACTCATTAAAGAAGCAAGTGCCAAAACTATCAGACACTTATAAAGTTACACGGATTATTTTCAGAAATATTTCCAGAATGTATTAAATTTAAAGGAATTGCACACCTGAAAAAATGATTTTGCCTCATTCAATCCATAAATGAATACATTCGAGATGCACTTACTCTGATGTGTTGTGTTGCTGCGTGACTTCAATCCAGTTCTTATTTGCTCTGGCTCAAATGCTTCGTCCCCAGCCCCCTGCCAGACTATCTGACTCTCGTGAGGGCAAGCATGCTCAGTAATACTATGAGGCAGCATTTCCCACCATGCAGTTCACGTACCAACTGTCACCATTCCAGCTTCATCAAAACTGTACATAAAAGAAGAGTTTATGATAATGGCATGCAATTGACAGCGAAATGTAAATTGTTTCAGACTGGATATCCAAAAGAAATAGATAACAAAAAAAAAAAAAATACTTGGGCAGAATTATAGTTTCCTGTAATTGGCAATTTAAAAAATCGAAAATCCAGTTACGTATCTTTTAAAATCAAATTACTCAAAAAAATTACTCAAAAAAAATCTAATGATTAGAGATGGCGAACTTCCTAATGTTCAGTCGTTTTCGAACTTCCGAGCTTCAGTATAAGTTCAAAAACGGACCCATATAGTCAATGAGGACAAATAGGTTGAATGGTTCAGATTAAATTGTTAAAATAGCAATGGTAACTTACTGTAAATGGCTTGGGACCTGGAAAATTGTCTGAGGAAACTGTACATATCACCAAAAACTGTTTTTAAACACTAACTTTTCTCCAATCAAGCTATTTTCGAGCTTTCGCATTGAATTTTGGAGGGTGACTGAAATCAAATGCCACATTAGAGGGTTATTGTCAAATTCGAAGGTTACGAACATCGTTTTCAAGGGATAGGGAGCTCTAAAATTGATGGTTATCGCTGAATTCATGGGTTACCGATTGGAGCTCTAAAATCGAGGGGTATCGCTGAATTTGTGGGTTACCGAAATTGAACACCACATTTGAGGTTTATCACCGATTTAAGGGTGTAACGAATGCCATGAGGGTTATTATTCGAAAAGTTTTGAAGGTTCAGATAGTTGAAATCTGGAATAGTTCGAAAAGTTGGGTTTGTTCAAACTATTAAAGTTTCGGTCATACTCGGGTTCAAGTTCTAGTCCATCACTATAATGATTAGAGTACATCAGCTAATAGTTTAATCTGCATTTTAGTACTGCATTCTGTAACCTACTTCTACAGGTGTTCTGTTTTGTGCATTCTCTATCAATTGTAAATTATACAATGTTTAAGGAAATATTGTCTTTAAAAGGAAGTTCAGTGGAAGATATTATTTTCAAGGTATTATTCAATTACACATACCTAGGTATTTTACTATTCTCTTTATTTTTCATTAATTTGTATTTTTGTTATGCCCGTGTAGTAAGTAGGGAGCTGTCATTTCATGTTCTGCAGTAGTCCTTCTTTCCAGAATGCTTATTTCTTGGAATGCTCCTAACAGGATTTCTACTGATTGGCTGTTGGATAGTCAAAACATGCTCAGTCTCTACTGAACTACTGATTGGTATGGGACTCAATAAAGGCACAAGACCATAAAAAGACATAATTAGGGGGTCCTGCATATAGAGGTGTCAGTATTTTGGAAGCATTATTTATAAATAAATGAGCAGATTAAGATTGTCTGAAAGCATATTTATTTCTACTAACTTTTACTATAAACATAAAGTATACAGTATTTACATTTCTGTCATTACAATTATGTTATCAGTGTATCATATACTAGATTACCCTATTAAGAATCTTAAAAGATCACACACATTGAAGGGGAGATGCAATAACAACTAGTACTTACATTACTTACCTGCCTGAGATATGGTGATGCAGGTATAACTTTGAAAAGGTTAACTGCATCATGGTCAGGTAAGAAACACCTGCCTTACACCTCCATCAAAAAGTAATGTTCGTTAAAGGGATGTCTACCCCTATAAAAAATTGTAATATATGAGACAGGATCCCCCAAAACTCTCGCAGTAGAGAAATCATACTTACAAGATTGCAACACCACCACATTCCTATCTCTCCACTCCCCTCCACTATGCTGGTCTATTCTTTTTGTGTTCCTGAGTAGCCACAATGGAGGCTCATCCGGGAATGGCAGGCAGCGTTTGGCCATGCCATCACTGTATGGACGAGACTGACTGCCTTATCCGGAAGTGCCAGAGAGCCGTGGCAGTGGATCAAGGAGCTTGTAAGTGATTCCTCTGGCTGAGAGCAGAATATTACATTTTAATAAAATGAAAACTAGGTTAGAGGGATTCTGCCTAATATATTGATTTTTTTTTTTACAAAGGGGGGGACATACCCTTTAAAGGAGAACTAAACCCAATTCTTATACTGTAGAATCTGAAACATATCCCCTAAAAAAATACCAACAAACTCTAAAATAGCAATACAGTAAATGGCATTAAAGTAAATGTTACACTTGTAGAAATTTATGAATAAACATTTTCCCTTGCCTAATCTGCCCTGTAAAAAGGATTGGCTAGAGGCTACTAGTGGGTGTGACCAACTGTAACAAGTTCCTGTAGTATATTAGGACTGAGCATGTGTAAAGAACATAATGGTCAGTGACCACAGTGTGCGATACTGGAATGTTGGGAAATAAAACACAAACTCCATGTTAGAAAGGTACATTTCTCAACAACCATATCAAAATGAGAGGTGAAACACAAATTACTGCTTTTATAGCAAGGAGATCTACCTTCTAATTCAATGTTGTTCTGAGGTTAGTTGTCCTTTAAGTTTCTCTTCTACAATCACATTTTTCAGCAGGAACAGAACGAGCAAAAAAGTTATTAGCAACATTGCTAAGTTTATTATGACGTGGCTTAGTCAAAGGAAGAAGAAGATGATCTTAATGTAAGTGTTCTCTTCCCTTAATGTGTTCATGCAGAGACATTTGTTATACTATAGGAATATATTGAATAATAGATTATATTAAGTTTATAAATAAAAATAGTTTTTTTTAACTCCTTACAGTAATTTAAAAAAGGGGAGGTAAATTCAGTTTTAGTTATTCACCAATTAACTTACTTTTATTGGATAACATTACACATTGGTTAATAATATATGCTGGCAATCCAAAACAATAGCAATCTGTAAAGTGAATTGCAAGAAATCTTTAATGATGTGTAAAGAAGTTTAAATAGAATGTACCCTTTAGAGAAATTCCTATATAATCTGTGTGAAGTTGTCAAATTAAAGCCAAAATCCTTGATATTTGTTTTAAACTTTTATAGATAAATATTTATGTTTTGTTTAAATCTATAATGGGTTTTAGTTATACAGTTCATTGTATATTGCACATTAAAGGGCATGGCCATCCCTAGCAGTACAATCTATATTTACCTTCCCCACCACTGTGAACCATGAGAACTTAGTTACCTCCTTATGGTCCTGAAACTCCTTATGAGATACTCCTCTCTGCGGGGGCTCTTGCTTTTGCCTTTCATGTTGCTGCTGGCCAGTCATGGCTGCTGTAATGATGTCACAGCAGTTGTTTCCTCTGCCGCTGTGTAAGCTTTAAAGAAAAAATTGAGCTTGCAGAGGAGACAAAAACTAGGAACACTACTTGAGAAAGGTAAGTATAATGAGCTTCAAGGACCATGGGGAGTAAAGAAAGTTCAAATCTCAAGGTTTGGATGGGGTGGGGAAGGTAGGATTGAAGTGTGGGTGGTGGACATGCCCTTCAACAATGCAAATGCACAAACGCAGCAACGGTCAGTACTCTTAGTTCAATCAAATTATTAATTTGTGCAGGGAACACATTACAGGGAGATAGAATATCTACTAGTGGTGTTCAGCAATGCTACTTGCCCAGGCACAATCCCAACATTGCTCGCACATCACTGTGTGACATTATTGCATCGCCCGAGGTGCATGGGTTAGTAGCGCGGACTGAACACCTGGAAGAGGGAAACGTTAGTTAGCGCAAAAATAGAGGCACAATATCTAATTTTTTATAGCATCACAAAAGCTGAGCTAATTTCAAAAAGATTTGGAAGTGGCGCTGCCCCCCGCAAAACGAAAGTTAAAACCCATGCCACCCAGTATTGCATCGGGTAGTGTGGGGTTTGATGCCTGTTTATTTTTTAGAACTTTACACAAGATTACACGATCATGAAAATAACGTTTTTCAGTGTTTGTTTCTTAAAGGGTAAGTCAGCCCTTAAATTAAATCTTGTATACATGCAAATCACCCCCCAAAACCCTAAACTGTAATAGTTTGAAATCTGAAATATACTGTATAAATAAGTCTTAAGCTGGGTACACACTTACTGTAGCAGATTTTTGAAAAATGGCAGACAGGATCTACAAGATATGGATTGACAGTTGAAATCACAGCCAATGACTGAATGCTAATTCCCTGCCTTTCTGAGCATGCTAGGCTCACTAAATTACTCAGTTTCCATGAGGCATAAAGAACCATAGCAGGCATACAGTAATGAATTCAGAGGACAAAGTAGTTAATTTTAAAGAGCCCATTCTTCTAAAAGATATTATTATTAGGGTGGAGGTTCAATTAAATGTAATTATCTAGTGATAAAGCCAAGAACATTTTTGTCTATAGTTCCTGATGTTCCTCATCTCTATTACCGGTCTCCAATGTTTGTTTTTAAGAGTCAAAAAAGTCACGTAATTCTTATGTTTTGAAAAACATGACTATTACAATAATGTCCCACTAATGCGCTATTATACATTGTCTAATCAGACACCACATCAAGATAAAAAGTTATTTCATCCCCTTGGAGGTCTTAAGCCTTGATACTTTATAGATTAAATTTATTAAAATTTCTCTTGGCTTATGTTAAATTTCAGCTTGTTCCAATCTAAACATAATCAAATAAACCAGGCTAATTCTTTAATGACTTGCCATTCCCCCTCCAGGAATAAAGAACAGAAAATGTATTAAACACGGTTAAATGCAAATGCTAGACCGTACCATAATGTGCATTGTTGAAAATATTAAGTAAACTGCTTGTGGTTTCCACTAAAAATGTTTTTTTACATTATTTATTATTACCTGGAAGCCAATCTAGGAAGTTATTTAATCCATAATAAAGTAATAGTGTTTGATACAGAGTTACTAATTCTACTTACATTTTTAAAGGGTATGTCACTAATTAATTTGGCTTGAAAAAGTCAAATTACTGTTCTTTCTATTTCTTTCTTTTTCTTCTTCTGTTTTTATTCTTCCGCTTTTGGACTGTATCTCCTCCCACAGTTTTTGAGCTAGAGACATGAAATTCGTACAGACGTGCGGGGCATATAGGAGAAGTGTGCTATCTTCCAGCTAAGGAATCCGCGGAAGCGTTATGGGTTATTGGAGATTTCCAGACATTTTTTCCCATAGACTAATGGTAACAATCCTCAAATGTGGATATTTCAAAAACAGTTTTTTTCATGGTCATAAATACAAATGGTGGATACCCCCAACCCCACACAGACCCAGGTACACCCACCTACTGACCTACCTTTCCATTTCCATGGAAGCCATATTTAAAGGGTAACTAAGTAAAAAAAAACTATAGATTTATCTCAATAAAAGATAGTTTTATGGTTATAAACACAAAAAGACATACCCTCAAACAGACCCAGGTACACACACCTACTAATCTACTTATCATTACTGTGGCAGCATACTTAAAGGGGAACTAAAGGAAAAAAAACTAATTTAGATTTTATTCAATAAAGATAGTTTTATGGTTGTAAACACAAAAAGACATACCCCTCAACCAGACCCAGATACACACACCTACTGATCTACTTATCCATTACAGTGGCAGCCATACTTAAAGGGAAACTAAGTAAAAAAACAATTAGATTATCCTCAATAAAAAAATAGTTTATGGTTGTAAACACAAAAAGACATCCCCTCAACCAGACCCAGGTACACACATCTACTGTCTACTTATCCATTACTATGGAAGCCATACTTTAAACTTTAAATCAAAAACTTGTTTTTTTAACCCCCAACATGAACAGGTATACACAGCTACTGACCTACCCCTCCTTACTGTTGCAGCCATACTAAAGTCAAAAAAACTAATTTTGACCAATCATCAAAAAAGCTTTTCTTTTTTAACTCTCAACCCGTCACGGGTACACACACCTACTGATCTACTTATCCATTACTATGGCAGCCATACGTAAAAGGTAACAAAGTTAAAAAAAAACTCATTTTGACCAATCATCAAAAAAGTTAGTATTTTATCCCCCAAACTGATATGAATACACACACACACCAACTGACCTACCTTAAGCATGTGACATATTTAAAGGGTAGTAAAAAACAACAATGTCCTCTTCATTGACATTATTGAGTTTTAAAATCTGCAGCACATACACACAAAATCTCTTCCAAATGCAGTCTTTCAAGCCAAATTTAAAGTTTATACTTAAACTTTCCTTTCAGTTTTTAAACTATAGTTTGTTTATTTTAAATGAAAAATGTAGGTTAAGGAGCTATGTCTTACCTCCCGTTCTCAGTAACACTTGCAAGAGACAGGAAAGAACTCATGTATACAGTGCAACATTTTCTAAAAAAAGCTCAATCTGTTATAATCTGTTTTCTTGGGGCCAGGAACTTGCAAATATAAATAAGGGAAGGAAGGACTGAAAATCCAGAAAACACCATGGGTGGTTTACCCAGACTTGCTGGGCAAATATATGGAGTTAAAGTCACGCTAACCAGTTCACTGTCGGTTTTGCGCACTATTTAACTCCATATTAGCGTCGGATGTGCAGGTTATGCAAAAATCACCCATGCATCCTACGCTCGCGAATCAATATTGTGTTTGCTCTGGTTTTGCGTGGATATTAGCTAATAGTGATGTAGAAAGCAAGCTGTCCTGGAGACACAAAACTCTCCGTGTCCTGCTGCAATACAATCTCTCTCTTTGTGACCCATCATCAATCAGTGAAAGCTTCAAGACGGGGGGTCAAGTGCCGCTTATCTCTGCAGTCAAAGCTCAAGTGCAGCCTTATCTCTGCAGTCAAAGCTACCCTCTCTCCCCGTTATGTTCTGTTTGTAACAGAGCAGGGAGGACGGAGGGACTTGAACAGGGAAGAGGGTGACGTCTCAAGGATTTGATTGGCAGCACAAGTAGGAGTAGAAGAATGCAATCACGTCTTCTTCTAATTTGTATATTTCAGTACACAGAGGGAAACTGAATATAGTAAAGACACTCTGGGGGTTGGGGGGAATTATAGAACACATGGAAGGAAAGAAAAAAAGTTCATTTTCCCACTATAGATGCCCTTTAAGTTTTTTATGTGACTTTCTGACGCAAATGCTTATGTAATTTTTATCGCAAATGCTTGGATTGAACAGCCGTTAAGGTTACACCATCTACACAATAACAGCTCTCGGTTGATAGTCCTGATAAAATATGAATTTTTTTTTTTAAAGCCATCATAGTAATTGTCTATGGAAACCCTCAAAAAAACTACCCCACGTTTAAAAACAGGAAGATCTTCCTCTGCAGCTGCATAAGTAGGAGCCCCAGGTAAATCCAATTCTATAAACTGCATTGAAATTCAAGGAATACTGTGTTATTCTATCACATAACTTGGTAATGACATGTGGATGGGGGCAACGTATACAAAATAATAACATGAAAATATAAAAACTATCACATAATTAAATACTAAAAATAATTAGTGGCCAGTCCGTCAGAGCAGCATTGAGTGAAGCAAATAGACAGGATAACGCAAACACTTACACTAGTGTAGGTTAAAGCAATTCTTCCAGGTCTAAGAATCGAAGAGCACTGTCATAGAGGAGTCTAGTCCCTGCCAAACCAAAAAAGAATTGCCAGGGGATGGATGTTTACCATAACGGAAGCTACATTCAAGGGTTACCGAAATTGACCACTTTATTCGAGGGTTACCGAATGCTACATTCGGGGGTACCGAAAATGAACAATACATTTGAGGGTTACTGAAAATGAATGCTACATTCGAGGGTCACCGAAATCGGCAACTACTTTCGAGGGTTACCAAAATGACCGCTACATTCGAGGGTTACCAAACAATATTAAGGGTTACCGAAAATCGAACGCTTATTTAAGGGTTAGCGAACGGCCTGTAAATTCGATATTATCGATTTTTCGATAATTATTGAAAATACAGCTGTGAGTTCGGATAACGAACTAGTTCAAGCCCAAAATAGTTCGAACAGTTTGAGTTCAGACGAACTTGTAAAGTTCGTCCCCAACTAGGGTTCGGTTCGGGTTTGAGCCTTCCCTATAATCAGTAATGTCCAATAACGAACATTACCGATAATGTTAAAATCACACTCATAGTATACATATGTATATTACTTAGACAACTGTATAATATTAAAATGATATAATAATAATAAAACATACTTCGGAAATTTATTTTGTACCACGTGAATAATGACTTTTCAATCAGATTTTCTACAAGCTCCTACTCTCTCTTTCTAGACTTTTGTAAGGCAGTGCAGGAAAACATAAGGAGCAGAAGAAAAAAAACACTACACAGTGGGGCCAACAGTGTGGCTAATTTTTGTTGGGGGGGTGAGCATGCCTTTAAGAAAATAATGGGGCATTTTAATTTCATCTCCTGTTTTTTTTTTTTTTTAAAGCATTTAAAATATGCTTTCTGGATTGCTCGTAAAATAATCCGTTTTTAATCTTAGAAATCATTTTTTCTTATGGAGAAATAATAAAACCACAGATCTAAGGGTTGACCTAGTTCGGAACCGGGGTGAAAAGTTGTAGAGGAATAGAGATGTTCGAAACTGTTGAGTTTCGTTCCGTTTTCGAATTTTCCGGAAATGGATCCATAGAAGTCTATGGGAGAAAAAAAAATCGAAATTCTGTCCATTTTGAGGGACAAATAGTAATAGCAGGTTACTGTAAATGACACAGAGACCTGGGGAATGGTCTGGGGAACCCGTAAATAGAACCAAAACTTATTTTAAAACTATCTTTTCTCACGATTGGGCTGTTTTCGAGCTTCTGCATTTCATTTTCGAGGGTTACCAAAATCGAGGCTACTTTTGAGATTCTATTTCGATAATTGTTACTTCGATTTCGATATCATCTACTTTCGATTTTCGATAATCGTCTATTTTCGATTTTCGATAATGTCTACTTTCGATTTTTGATAATCATCTACTTTCGATTTTCGATAATGTTCTACTTCGATTTTCGATGTCTACTTTCGATTTTCGATAATCATCTAATTTCGATTTTCGATGTCTACTTTCGATTTCGATAATCATCTACTTCGATATTCGAGTCTACTTTCGATTTTCGATATCATCTACTTTCGATTTTTGATAATGTTTACTTTCTGATTTTTGATAATCGTCTACTTTCGATTTTGATGCTACTTTCGATTTCGAAATCATCTACTTTCGATTTTCGATGTCTACTTTCGATTTTCGATAATCATCTACTTTCGATTTTCGATGTCTACTTTCGATTTTCGATATCATCTATCGATTTTCGATTATCATTACTTTCGATTTTTGATAATCGTCTACTTCCGACGATAAAAATCAAGTTTCGTGGGAATCGATTTGAAACCGGGTTTATTCGAACCCACATTACATCTCTATAGAGGATAAAGAAAAAATGCTAAGTGTGTTTTTATGTACTTAGAATTCTAGTCCGTTTTGTTATAACCAAATATTTATACTTTATATAATGTACATTAAATTAAACCAAGAAAAGTGGATGTTTTTTGTTCTTTTTTTTAACCTAAATAAAAAAGCTCTTTGAGGTTGTCAGACATCGATGACCCCATCAAAAGATAAACGGGTTAACTATGTGACACGGTTATTATTATTTTCATTACTCTAGCTGTTCATACTTTGTATTTATTTTTCACTCTGTCATGCAAATCATTGCCTGGCTGCAAAGGCTTCACAACAAAATGTTAAATAGTTCAAAAATGAAGCCCAGTTGCAGATTCTAAAATTCTGTGAAATTCATACTAAAGGATTTTTTTTATGACCTTCTCATTGAATTCTGTGATTGCAAATCCTTGCATTTATACATAAGCATATTTTTAATTTTGTGTCAGACCTGTGATTATAAAATGTGTTCCCATTTACAGCAGCCATTTTGTTGGAGTGTGTTTGTGAGAGCTGACAGCTGAAGTAGTGAGAAATGTCTATGGGGCACTCAATGTCTACGGGGCACTCACTTTAGGATGGAATGTGCACTCCCCTAGGGAGGGGGGGAGAGAATAGAGAAGCAATATTCAGGCTCTCATAAGCCTTTTAAATATCATAAAAGTTTAAAGGTTTTCCTTTACTGAGTGTTTTATAAATGTCCTTCTAGTACCGAAATTGTGAGGTCCACATCAGAATAATTATTGTGTGTGAAATGGTGTCCGACTGGTGTGCAGGAGGGGTTGTTATTCTGGCAATTGGGGTTATTTTCATGATTTTTTTTTGGTATGTCTGTGGTTATTCATTTTCTGGTGTAATTCTCGTCATGTTTCCACTTTCCACAATATAACATGCACTATAAACAATATAAACAAATCATATAAACAAATACAAAGGCATTTTTTGTTTTACCAGTTTCTGTCGAATGTTGGGTGGATGATAGAATGACACGATTGGAGGGTCTGAAAATAGGTTTTTATGGGTGTCATCCTCTGTGATAATTGGCTGCAATTCTTTGAATATTTTCAAGGTTGTTCAATAAAAGTTCTTATCGTTAAAAATGGTGCTAATTTTGCCCCAACCAATCAGATGTTAGCTTTCAAATGTTAAATAATATCTGATTGGTTGGGGCAAAATTAGCACCATTTTAAACAATAAGAACTTTATTGAATAACCCTGCTTGTGTATTGCCTCTAGTGTAGGATTGTATGTAGTCACTAGTAGAGATGGCCGAAACTCACCAGTTTTGTTCTGTTTTTCGATTCCTGGATCTTGGGAAAATCCTGAATAACCGAAAATGGAACGAATTTTCAATTATTACCGAATGTTCGAGGCTATTTTCGATAATAACCAAAAATATGATCGGAGACTTTCGGGTTTCCAATCTTATTTTCGAGGATTAGAGAACGTTCAAGGTATTTTCGATGATCTTTCGGATTTCGGAACCGAGGGGTTCCGTGTCAGATCTGGGTCCAAGTAGGACCCAGATCCCATCTCTAGTCACTAGTTGAATGCATGTGTTTGATTTTGTCTCCTTGTACTAAAGGTGATTTCCATATAAATCCACACAGTTATGTTTATATTCAATATTTCATGGAATTTATTAGGTTCCAGATCCAATTTTCATTTTTACCAAATTTGTAAATTAATCTGAGGTTTTGTCCATTTCTAGACATTACCAAAAAGCATTGTTGGCTTCCAATGATTTTAATCTGCAGTTATGTTATCCTGACATTTCTTGAAATCAATACCTGGTTTATATAATTTGTTGAAAGTGGTTAAAATGACCACCTGCTGAAACAAGATGTTGGAATGTTGAACGGTAATACAAAGGATAAACCATCAGTTATTGTACATCAGCAGATCTAAGACAAATGAAAAATACCAGATACAACTAAGGTTACATTCACACTACAACATGCAATCACAGGAGAAAGCTCCATTGTGCAGTTCAGTGTGTTTTTTTCCTATGTTTGTGGGGTTTTAGTGTATTTTATGTAATGTAAACCCCATACTAATGTATGTAGTAGTATGGATCAAAAAAGTCTGTGTACATTCCAAACAACAGACATAATGTGTCTGAAGACCAGAGTTCTCTTTTAAAACTGGGGAGAAGGTCCAACCTTTGTACTTGAGTACAACCAACTTGAGTACACAGGCCTGAAGGAACTCGGTTGAATAACACAGGCTTGATGGAAATTTAAATTCCTTGTTCAGTGCAAAACATCATGAATTTGAACCTCTTGTGAATGATGAACCAATAGCATGTTTGAGGTGGCCTTATAGTAAAGAGGCTCATTCCAGATCCTGCATAAGTAACAAAGCCTTGGTGGCTTTATACAAAAGGATATTTGATGTGTTGAGAAGCGATGCTTTGGAAAAGTGGGCATTACCACAGCCAAACTGATTTCTGTTTTCCACGATAACTCCATGAAAATATAAATCTTTATCAGCAAAACAAAAGGTGATTTTGAGGATTCGATGGGTCTGTTTATTGCCAGCAAGTAACATTAAGGTGGAAATTAACCCTGGGTCGATATCGCTCTGGGTAAAACTCCCTTATGCGATTCAATATGGTGTTTGTGGCAGTGGGAGCACCAGTAGTGTGTCTTTTGCGAAACCCGCACAGCTGGCCATAAGATAGAGTTAAAGTCGCACTAATCTATATTAAAGTGCAACTTTAACTCCGGAAAAGAGCCCAGCTCCTCCCGTAAATGAGGCTGTAAGAGTTTTCCAGCATCAAAGAATTTGTTAGTAAGAAGAGAAGAAAAAGCCTTCCACTAGGGGGCAGCAAATAACAGATGTTGACAGCAGGAGATTTGCAGCATAGTATATGAAATACGGAAAGGATTTGAGATGTATTTAACAAAATAGATAGTTTTAAGAATGTAAAAATAAAGCAATTTTTACAAAAATAAATTCAGGGGTTTTCCTAACTTAAATTTTTTTTCCTTTACATAATCAACAAATAGGAAATATTTTTGGTCAGTGGAAGGTGTTAAAATTTGATTTTGAGTATCTGGGTGATGCTACAATATATTCGTATATTCGTGACCTTTACTGACACAAGCTGCAAGAATTAATTTTATGCTCCATATAGACAACTTCATTTTCTGGCTGACAGTAACAGACATTATATTTTCAATCCTTATCCCAAGTATTTATTTTGCAAAATGTCACATTTAAATGGGCAGAATAGATATTGGGTGACAGTGTATAGAGCAGGGATTGCCATGTAAAACGTATGGCTGGTCATGCAGTTGATTCAGTTGGCCTTCAAATGTTATTTTGTTATGTAGAAAATAAATCAAAGCTGATAAATTGCCAAACTAAAGTACAGCCCAGTCAGTTTAACTAGGTTTTATCATACAGACAAGATACACCGGGATTTAATGATGGAATATTGAATTGGAATGTCACATAAATACATTGAGTACTATTAAGAGGAAAAACTCTATAAAGTACAATTCTCCTAGTGAACTTTGACTCTTTGTTTCCCTATTAAAATTGTGTTGTCTAAATGGAATGATACCAGATTGCCCAGAGAGAGGTTTCCTAGTATCTATCTTTTTATTTCCAGCTCTTTCAACATCCATCCTCCTTTGCTTCTGTAACCATCATATAATCTTTTTATGGCCTCTGATGAGGGTTGCTATCCCCTCCAGGGTAAATGTTAACATCACATACGACCCAACTTAGGGCCCTATTTGTAAGGGCGCAATTTAGCGATAAAGCGGGGTATGGATAATGTACTGCGGTCGTAAATGTACAGCAGGGGTTGTACATTTATAGCGAACGTTTGTTAATTAAAGAATGTTCAGTCATAGATTACCATGCGTTAGTAAACTATCACAATGGTATTTAACAGGGATCGTAAAACTACAATCGCGTTATCGTAGATTTACATTCTTTATCGTTAATTTATGATTGTTATCGTTAACTATCAATAACAAAAATAAATTAATGATAGCTACACTGATTGGAAATTAATGATTGGCTAAACAATCATTATACTGATTGTTAAAGACGTGGTATAAAAAGCGATACAGCGCCTTTACAAATAGGGCCCGAATAGACATAAACAGTTTACTCTTATAGACATCCCAGAGATCTACAATTTATTTATGGATTGAATTGGTAAAGTTTTAAAGAGAATAAAAGTAGCAAGCATGCATTGTGTGCGGAGGATTGAATTTCTTTAAAAAGTACCAATCCTACACAAAGCATGTAATACTCCACTGGGATGTGCGATTGTTATTTGCATGCTTGTTATTATGCAAGCATTTCTGATTATCTGCTGCATTGGAGGAGCAGGGAAGGAGCAAATCCTCAGATACTCTTGCCCGGTCCTGTGGGACCGGTAAGTTAACTTGGGCATTACACTGTATTACACAGTATTTTTTTGTTTACCCTGCCAATACGTTTTGGAGGTGACGTTTAGAAACATCATCCCTAGGAAGAAAGTGCTTACACTATGTGGATATTGAGAGGCCCCACTAGACAACGGTAAACTGGAGATATAAGAAACTACCCCAAATAAGAATCCCAATTGCTGCAGCCAAAGACTGCTTTGCGATTTTGGTCTGGGGGATTGTGGGAGTGACGCTCCGAATATCATAGTGTGAGGACTTAATACTATGATGTATGGTATATATTTATACTTACCTGTGTTGCAAACAAACATATGTACCCAGGCAGCAGGTCCTTAAATATACTGAACAGGATCAAATTGTGTGGAGGGTTCACCAATCCCTTGAAAACTTATAAATAACAACAAATTGTCACACAAGAGCCAGAGTAACAGTGCTATCCGTGATTTATTGGAGATAAATCACGATAGCACTTTTACTCTGGCTCTTGTGTGACAATTTGTTGCTACTTACCTGTGTTACCTGTATTCATACTTACCTCTGTAACACAGTTTTGATTTACCCATATCTGTAGAAAATTTATTTTCAACATACCTCTTATTTGGATCTAACTGTGAGGATTGTTTATATAGACAGTATATACTCATGGTGTATTGATCTAGAGATTTGGAACTTCATTGACTTAGGACTTCTAAAGACCGCATGACTATATACTTTTATATACTTTTTATATATATTTATTGAGAATAACTTTGGGTCATATACCTATATATTTGTTTTACTTTTGATGTGGCTGTCCAGACCACATGTCTCTATAGTTTATAGGTGAGACTGATTGATAATAAATTGTTATCTGCTTTATTATAGCACTTTTTGTCCCCAAAATATTTTATGGTATAAATATATACAGGTTGCTATTTTAAGTGTTTAGAAACTACAACTCACAGCAAACAAAGCATGCTGGGAGTTGTAGTTTCCAAACATCTAAATGAGGCTTTAATTTTTCTTTTAAAAGGACAGAAGAATTCCTATACAGTAATAGCCAAATCCAGTATGGCTATTGCTGTATGGGACTACTGTATGGGTATTCTGCTGTCCATTTAAAGGGCAACTAAATCCTCAAAACAATACAGAATCAGATGGAGAATGGTATCTATTGTTGCCTTCTGATTCTGTATTGTTTTCAGACTTTAGTTGCACTTTAAATGGATGGCAGAATTTCCATAGAGTAGTCCCATACAGTAATAGCCTTATTGGATTTGGCTATTACTGTATGGGACTACTGTATTGATATTCTGCTGTCCATTTAGGGCAACTAAATCCTCAAAACAATACAGAATCAGAAGGCAGTAGTGGTCATAATTTCTACCCTCGGCTTATACTTGGGTCAATCAAGTTTTCCTATTTTTTGAGGTTAAAATAGATACTTCGGCTTATACTCGGATAGGCTTATACTCGAGTATATACGGTAGTTATGTTTCTTGTGATATTTTAATTTGATGCTTGGGAAGTAAGAGGACCAAGGGGCCATATTTATAAAGGCTCTTAATCAGGGAGATTCAATAAAAGTTCTTATCATTTAAAATGGTGCTAATTTTGCCCCAACCAATCAGAACTTATGTAACATTTGAAAGCTAACATCTGATTGGTTGGGGCAAAATTAGCACCATTTTAAACGATAAGAACTTTTATTGAATAACCCCCAATGTTTGTTAATGAACCTTTATAGTGATCAGTGACATTATCAATCGTTATAAAGATTTATTATCGGACAACAATCCATAAATATGAATTAAAAGTAGCTCCTCACATTGGAGAGACCACTGTCCTATATCTTATGACTAGTTCTATTGCCAATTCACTTGTTACTACAGAATAATATAGTGTTATTTTTTTATATTGTTAATATTATCTATATAGCTTAAATAAACTATTATACACGTCAGTGAGATGCTTGTTATGGCTATCTGCATTAACATGGCCTCACCTTAGACATTTGGGAGATTGTTACTTAATAATTCCTTCTAGCTCACATTGCAGAGCAGGCATCATTTTAAGATCTAGATATTAAACAGAATTTCCATTCTCGTGTGCAATCTGCTTTTGTCAGTTATAGACAATCAGGCATGGAGGATATATTTACTGTGTCTGATTTGTAGGTTTGACAGGCTGAGAATTTCTGAAATTACTTAATGATATGGGCAGTGAAATGAGTAGGTTTGCTGGGAAAGTAATAGAGAAAAATATAGATAGAGTAATACTTCTGTGACCCTAAATCAGATTCTGTACCTTACATCTGGCTACTTCCTGATCCTTTCCCTTTTCTTAGCTTTTATAGTAACACGGGTCCAAATCTCCATTTTTACAGGTGTTTGTTATTAAAAGTCATTAACGTAATTGAAATGTTTTTCACCTATGAAGGTTTAGGGTGAATTGAATAGATAGAACTGCACAATCTATATATAAAGGAAATATATGTAGAAGAATTACAGCAAGCAGTAAAACGCGTGTCTCATTTTAATGTGACTTGGCCGCCTGCCGGAAAAAAATCCTGCTCACTCACAACCTTGAAGATGGTTCTTAATTTTGTTTTGATGTTACAGCCGACCTATTGCTGTATCGACTTCATGGCAGTCAAAACATACATTTGTGATCTCATTTTTTGTTTCGCACTCTTTCCACTCAATCAAACATTCACAGAAGATTTCACAAAACAGGAGAATGCTTTTAAACCACTCAAAATCTCCTGGGAACACCCCAGGAAGACACGCTAAGGCACGTACATCTCTCCAAAGGCAACCACAGTCTTTATTAATTAGCATCCTTTAGGTATTGGTCTGAAGAGTAATTTGTCAAAATCTATCATTTGAATTGTAATAGCAAATTGTTCAACATTGATGGTTTATTATTTTTTCTTAAAAATGGTTAAATTTTTCCCCAGATTGTTGAGATCATTTTTGTATAGGTCTGTCAGTAGAAATAATCATCAGCAGAGCAGTCTTGCTACAGACACGAAAGAGAGAAGGAAAAAAAAAAAAACACTGCTTTTAAATACATTAATTCCTTTAGGAGAGACATCTTCCAAATTTAGAAACAACTTCCATTCATTCGGTAGATTTGTGCATTTTGATTTTTTTTTTTTTTTGAAAAGATAAAACAAAAAACTCATTATGTGTATGATTTATTGGGGGCGGCTCTCAATCGATGACACATAAATCCATGTGGAAAATAATAATAATATTGTCTCTAACAAGCAGTTTTCATAGACCCAGAGGGGGAGAAATCTCTCTAATTGTACAAACTGAAGGATGATTTCTGAATGTATCAATAGCTTAGTTATATTTATATATACAGTATTGTTCTATAGTGGCCATTATATTATGAGCAGCCTATTAAGTGCCATATCATAAAAGAATGCTGAATAGAGCATTGGCAGACATATTCATTTCTGTTTTTATTAGTCCCTTAACTTGTTTCGAATAAAGAAGATCAGTAAAGTGATATTGAAATCTACTGAAAATATTACACATTATTACTTTAAAAAAAAATATTGCAAGTTCCCACTCCAAAACTTTTTGGGATTTTAAATATGAGCTGTAGATTCTAAGAAAATCATTATTTGAAATCACAGCATTTACAGGGAAACACCTGTCACTCCAGAAGCAGAAATTATATGTCCCATCTCTGACCTCTTACTAGGATCTTTAGCTTCCTGCCAGCATACTTTCTGCAACATTTAAGAGATTCAGCAGCGAAAACAAAGAAGGGAGGAAGGAGGGGAGATGTGTAAGCAGAGCAGTGTCCATGGTGAGGCCGTGCAGAACTTATGAGTGTCGCAGACACTACAAGAAGGCAGCGAATAAGGGAGGTGGGGGAAAGTCTACCTCTCAAATAAAACACCTCCTGACACCAAAACTGCAATAATTAAAAAGCTGAAAGGTATAAGACTAACTCAAAGAGCTGCACAATATCCTGCTACCCCTCTTTCTGCTTCTTGGGACTTCCAGTTGGCAACTGTCAGTCATGGATATGACACTTGACATCACACCCAATGATTGAATGCCATTCTTCTTGTTGCCTCCTATGAGCATGCACAAGCTCATAACAAGCTCAGTAAGCTTGAAAAATAGGCGTAAACTTTTGAGAGGCATGGGGAAGGGTAGAAGACATTTTGCTGCATAACAGGTGCATAAGATGCATCTGTCATCTATCAAACTATTGCATTTTGCTGTTGGGGGGTTATTTACCTATATCCATTTTTTTATTTGAGAGGTAGACTTTTAAATAAGTTATCTAGATTTGTAGAGCTCTGAACCTGTATGTTCCAACATCATGTCATCATCATAACAGCAAGTTACTAATTTCTGGCTAAAATATAATTAATTTATTCCAACCTCTAACAGCTAGCTGTGTCTCAGATTAGAACTGTGGGGAAATCATCTGCATTACCAAATGTAGCTTCATCCTGTTAATGTTGCCCCCTTATAAATTTGTACATGCTCAGTGCTGTCTGGGTGCCTTAGCTTTAAATAATTTGTTGTGGTGTAGTGGTCCCTATCCCACCCCAACCACCATTGGTAATATACTTACAGAGCCTCATTCCCCCAGTGTTCTGCACTGCCGGCAGCTGCGTCTGTGACTGGCTGCCTCTTAATTTCCTGCAAGCAGAGGGCTGGGTCTGAACCCTGGGGGAACGAAGCTCTGTAAGTACATTTCTGATTTTTTTTTTTGCAAACAAATATGGTGGTTGGGGTGGGATATGGTCCACTACACTACAGTGAAAGTTTATATGAAAGGTGGAGATACCCTTTAAGTTTAGAGCTACCTGGTAGCATGAAGCTTAATGGGGCTTTGTATGGGGACTTTGAAGGAGCACAACACAGAGCTTCTTGCCTTTACCCTATCCCGCTATGCAATACCCAACGTAATCTCCTTCACGTCTGCTATTGCATCACGGGATCGCATAAAGGTAAGAAGCTCCAAGTTGTGATATTGAATCTCCCTAATTGTGTAAATTGTGTATTATTTTTAGTGGAATTTTATTCATAGCTAAAGTCAGGGTGAACTCCTCTAACAAAAAATATTTTCACCAGTGAAAAAAAGTAAATGTTGATGCTATTTACATAGATCTAAACAATCATCCTTCCATTTCAACCAAGTAGAATGTCCAAAATGCTCCACGTAGCTTCCTCATTTCTCATGGGTTTTAAAGGATTTTACTAGGCCAAAGTCTAAGGAATTATTTTCATGGAAAACCTTATCAAGTTGTAACATTAAAAAAAAAATCAATTTCTATGTTTTATAAATAGGATTTATTTGATGCATTGGATTTTCCGTCAATATTATCTTCTAAATTGAATTTTCCCATCTGTCAGAAACTGGTATTTCTTCATTTTATAAATAGACAAACTGATTTTAGAAGCATAAATGAAATAAATAAAGGAACAAAATGTTGCCAACTGTAACAGAATTTCCCCTAAATTACGTTCCTGTATTAATTTTTTTTTTTAAAATGGCAAATGATTTATAGGTCCCATGTACACAAACAGAATAAACAGAAAGAAAAGCTTCTTTGTTAAATGGAAACATGGATGGAGAGTAAAAGTAATGCATACACCATACATAATTAGACAACGTTTTGCCAACACAATGTCCTCCAAACTGCCTGGGTCGGTCATTTTGAGCAGTCAGGGATGATGAACATTATTGGGAAGAACTGCAGGTTGGCCCAATATAGGATCAAGGTGACAATTATGTTTTCCTGTAAAGATATCACATAGAAAGCCAAGCAATGCATTATAAATAGTTTCAGATTATTACATGCATTTGTAACCAGATATTTAATCGTAAGTTCTATATCTTTCTGGCAAAGGTATCTGCCTCCATCCTTGGCTCACAGAGCTTTAAATAAGCTTGAGCATTTGCAGAGGAGGCAGCAGGGGAAATCAGCTGTCAATCATTGGATGTGATATCAGCAGTCACTGCCTTGATTGACTGCAGGAGGTATCTAATAATGTGCTGACTATATTAGTTGGGGTTTAGGGCAGGTAATAGACATAAGATCATTTTTTTGTTTTAATCATGGACTTGCCCGTTCATTTTTTTTATTTACATTTATCTTCAAATTTGTCCCATGAGAGCAGAAATTTATATATTTATATTTTTTATAAATTTCAAGTTCATATATATATAAATATATATATATATAATCATATAGTGATGTCTGCACTCAGTCTTCCTTCTTCTTTTTTATATATATTTGATGGGTGCTTCAAGGAACACAGATGCCTCAAATCTGTCCATACAATTAATCAAGAGAATAAAGGTTCCGAGCACTCCTTCTTCACACGAAAGTTTTTTATTAACGTTTCGGTGCTTCACAGAGTACCTTCACCTGATGAGGTGCTCTTGAAGCACCGAAACGTTAATAAAAAACTTTTCGTGGGAAGAAGGAGTGCTCGGAACCTTTATTCTCTTGATTTATATTATATAATATATAATAATATATTTATATATATATATATATATACTTTTTTTTGCATATGTAACACCTATGAAAAATGCAAGAAAAACAAGTTATTATGTACCGTGTTTGCAATTAACACTGTTCCCCATAGTTCCACAGCAAATAAAACATTTCCATGTCTCACCGATGACTGTTCTTTTGAAGATATATTCTTAGTACATGTCCTGTGGATATGTAGCTTATGAACACAGTGATTTGCTTTATGATTACCTGCACAAATTGCACATGTGTTGCTAAATTTGTAGCCTCAGGGTAATTCACCCATGTCCTCATTATCATCCAAACAAATAAGGTTCCTTCATCCTGACAATTAGCTACTGTTTTTTAACAACTCAAACCAAATTACTAGAGGCACAAAATAAACAGAGACAGGTCTGACCTTTGTGTAACCTTAAGAGTGCCGTAAATATATATTAACACTATCACTCCGTGTCTTTTTTAAAATAATTATTTGTCCATTTACATTCTGTATGTAATTGATATCCTTCGGAAAAGTAAGACAATATTTTAACCCTGATAACACACTGATTGGATTAATGCATAAATATGGTTTGTAAAATTCCTATCAGATAAAGAGATTGGGGGCCATATTTATTAGGGCACAGTATTCTTATTTTGTGATACCCCACCATTAAAGGGTATCTTCACCCTTTATAAAAGGACACCTGCCCACCCCCAACCACTACATTACTTTAGCATAAAAAGATTTAGAACTGTACCTACAGCTCCTCTCTCCTGCGGGGCACTGATCCTGCTCCCTGCTTGCCAGGAACTAGCAAACTGGGGCGGGACTGGCAGCCGCGTCTGTGATTGGCTGAGAGGCAGACATGGAAAGCGCCATGGGAACGAATGGCTGTGAGTACAGTTCTGAATCTTTTTTTTTACCAAAATGAAAATGCGTTAGTGTTTTACACTAGGTGTAAGGAGAGCCGTGAATGGATCTGGGAGGTGGGAGGGATAGAGGGAAAGGGCTCCCAGAGGACAAGGAGGGGGCAAAAACCTTTTGGACAGGAAGACAGCTCCTACTCTTCTCAGCCATACATTTTACAATAATCCACAATATTGCAAACTTGAGAAACCGTGGGTTTTTAAATAAGCCGCTCTATGGTTTATTTCCACAGGTTTGTTTCTGACAGTTTAAAGACTATGAATTAAAAAAACAGCCTACAATGCTCTGGCAGTGCTCTAGGAATGGCATCTCCTCTATTTCTCTCTTTCTTTTTCATTTTCTAACTAACATCTCCCCTTTTAATGGTAGCTATGGCTGTCTTAAACTTGACATATGCATATAGTAGCTTATATTTATATCTTAATCTTCTATCTTATAAATTGGATAATAATATAAATGGTTATATATATAAAATGGGGTGATAAGGGTATATTAGACATCAGTGGATATTATTTGTAACTTATGATGTACCAATGTATTGTTTTAATGGAAGCATTCATGTATGGACACTTAGTATTTGTGAATTGATACTCAGTATTTTGTGTAATGCGTACAGTTTCTGTTTGCATCCTGAGCCAGTAGGAGGCGAGTGTATTAAGTAGCTCAGGCATTTAAATTCACCGGAAACAGGTGTCTAACTGCCTATGATTGTAACCATACAGCATGTTTTTAATGCAATGGCACTTAGCCCTGCAGCATGTAAATTTAATACATGTTTTAGTCTTAAAGACCAAAAGGCCTTTGCTTTTACACTACTTCCAACTTGAGTTGTGTTCTAGTAGGGACACACTTAATACACGTAATTAGCAGATCTGCACTGGTTGCAATTAAACAATAGTAATTCAAACTCAGCCATGCTACATGTGTTTTTAATAAGTGTCTTCAAATATTTCCCTAATTTGGCAATCCTGCCTCCAAAAATCCCAGTTAAAATGTATTGCACAGAGCTGTGCTAAGATCAGGTTCACTTCAATATGCTGCACCTGAAGCTCTGTGCTGTTTTGTTTTTACAAGTGGACTCAAACTCTTAGTGCTGGGTCCCACTAGCGCATTTTGGATTGCGTTTTGTAATCCGGTTGTGGGAGCATGCGTTAGTGAAAGCGCAGGCATGTAATAGCCTATGGGACTGGCCCTACTACATGCGCATGCCATCACCCTTTTTTGTCCATTTTGGATGCACTTCGGTAAGGTCCAATTCTAGAAGCGCAATGCCCGTACACGGAAGATTGCATGAATACACATCATTGATTTGTGTGCCTCATGAAATTGACCTGCTGCAATGCTAAGTGCCATTGCATTAAATAAATGCTGCATGGCTACACTGAAATCAATGCAACTAGCATTACACTTCTAAATGTACGTTACAGCAATAAACACACTAATGTAAATTGTAGAGTGCAGACATAAACACATTTAAAGTCACACAGGCTAATTTACCCGCTATCACTCTGGGTAAATGCTCCTTTCGCGATTCAATATCAATATTGCAATTCTGGGTTATTCCCGGTAAGGGATTAACCCACTGCGGGATTTTTAACGCCAACTATTGGGGTCAGAATTTAATTTACACCATTGCACTTGGTGTACTTTCTTATTCTATATCATTTAATAGTGTTCAAATATGTCTGGGTGCATTTTTAGTGATGTCACTATAACATCAGCATAACATCATGACAGCATCATTATGCACAGATTTGGATTTTGGTGCAACTTCTTAGTATATATCTTTAAATAGTGTTCAAAGGTGTCTAAGTGACATCATAATTTTGCACAGAATAGAATTTTGACCCTAAAGAATTGCACTTGGTGGGATTTCTTATTATATATCTTTTAAAAGTGTTCATATACGTCTTGGTGCATTTTTTAATGATGTCACAATGACATCAACATGATATCATAATTTTGTACAGATTTGGATTTGACCCAAAAAAGCATTGCACTTGGTGTGATTTCTCATTCTATATCTTTTAAAAGTGTTCATATACGTCTTGGTTCTTTTTTTAATGATGTCACTATGACATCAACATGACATCATCATTTTGTACAGATTTGGATTTTGCCCCCCCATAAATTTCATCTGGTGCATCTTCTTATTCTGTATCTTTGAATAGTGTTTAAATGTGTCTGGGTGCATTTTTAGTGATGTCACTATGACATCATCATTTTGCACAGATTTTAATTTTGACCCAGAAAAGCATTGCACTTGGAGAAAGAGAATTAAAGGCAAAGTTTGAATTAGAAATTACAAAAACAACCTTCTCAGCATGGAAGATTCTAATCAGGTGCCATTTCTTTCCCTCCATGAGATAATTTTAGGTTCTGTTTGTCCCCCTAAAGCAGAAGCTGACATTTCCGATAATTGGAGCGCAATCCGCGTATTTCGCCCAATCGCCTGCACACTAGTTGTGCAAATGCAACATGCATGGAAACATCCAAGAGTGAACCAGAAATGCACACACTTCCATGTATGTTCCAAAAGTGCTCGTACATCTTTAGTTAGTAATGCAGTATAGCGTTCATGCGTGTGGGTTAACAGGTTACTTCCTAAATACATATGAAAAGGGTTAACACCTTCCCCCACTCTGTATGAGCAGGAAAATCTGCTAATAATATTCACTGCTATCTCTGATGATTGGCTGGGAGACACTGGCAGGTGGGGACTCTGAGTTCAACTGTTACATGCAGCTTAGCATAAGGGGTAGCTAGTTAGCATGTGCGGAAGGAGTTTTGGATCCAGGACCAGGACCACCAGGAAGTGGCAACACTAGAAACCAGCAGTGACATCATAGATTCTATTAATGATTTCTACACTAACAGGCTGAATTCAGAGGTGAGAAACAAATGGTGACAATTTTAAGGGTGTGTGGAGCTGACTTTGTATTTTGTGTTTTGTTCTCCTTAAACCATGCGCATTGAGTGCTGTTGAGGAACACACAGAGGCAAGGACGAAGCAGCTAAGGTATTTATAGGCTTTGGCAATTACCATATTAGGTAATCGCTAACATTCTAGAGTTAAATATTTTTTTGAAGGTATTTATACAGAGCTCTGAAATGCAATGTAGGTTAATCAGTCTCTTGAAAGGGGTTGTGAACGCTCATACATATGTGAAATTGCAGGGGCCGACCCAAGATGAATGATGTGTAGGCACAGCCATTTCGGCCAACAATTGTGCCGTGTATGGGAGCTTTGTTGGCTAAAACGGCCGTCTGGTCTGGGCTCGTTAATGATCTGCCTTGGGAAGGCTAATAATGGTAACACCTATTTATTATAATGGTAGCTGGTAAATTGTCTCTTTTTGGGGTCCCGTAGTTTTATTCACTGCCTCCTACCTCCATTAAACATGGCCAAATTACAGTATTTCAGTTTCAGTATTGTTCATATTTATAAAGGATAAGCTATACACAAATATCATAATTTTTTTTTTTCATATTTATAAAACTGCAAATTTCGTAGAAGATCATAAAACCCAATGGAGCCATGACCTTATTGCTTCTAGGCACTATTTTATATCCACTAAACTTCAAATGTCTCCACTAATATTAGGCCTTGATCCACTGACAGTGAACTTTATTTTCAAGAAAATTTTTTAGTTCATGTTATAGTTTCAGTCTACAGAGAATGTTCAGCCCTGGAAAAGAAAGCCTATCACTGCCACTATATCACTTTATCTTCACTACATTTATAGGGCAATTCACAGAGGAGCACTGCGGCTACACTTCTCTCAGCCCTTAACGTAGCACTAACCGATATACGATTGGTTAGCGGGACGGTAAGTGTTGATTTATGGCGGCTGTGGGAGTGCCGGAAGAGGCACTCACACAGCCGCTGCAAAGCGGTTTACCAGAGGCTGCTCTGGCCTTAGTGCGTACATATTTAACGCCATCTATAGCTAGAATTAAATAATTTATTGCGGGTGAGATCCCGTATGGGAGATTTGGCGGCTCTGGGTGAATCTTCCTGATAATTTTTTAAGTTAATAAATCTTGCTTTCATTCTGTTTCTTACTTTTATTAAACAGGAAGTCAGCAAGGATCAAGATAATTTTTCGGAGGAGGGGAGGAGGCATTTATCCAAATCTCCTTTAAGAGTAAAACATTGAGGGATGAAGAATATTCTCACCCACTTAAATATTTAATGTTATGTTTCTCCTTTTATAAATTGGTTTCCATGGCTCATTGGTTATAGAATTCTTATTTCTACAATTGCAGAAAACCATATATTCAGATGGACTCATCTATCAGCAACAATATTCCCTTTATCTAATTTAATCTAATCATATAAGGCAAAATAATTTATCAGGTCTTTTGTTTTTGTTTATTTGTTAAAAAATACAAGTTATTTAAAAGAATTGTCTCCTTAAATTAAACCCTGTGGGGCCACTCACCTCTCAGTTAATAGTACCAAGGTCAAGGACCTTAACCTATTTGTGAAGTTGCTTTCAGGGCTCCCCTGCTATTGTCCTGGACTATGGAAAGAAGTGTTCCTTGCAGAGAATGGTTTTCAATTGATTCAATTTCAGGTAGTGGAGGGGATTAGTCTGGAGCTGGTTTCACTAAGCCAACTTTGCAGGGCTCATTCTAAGTATTAAGGTAATACCCTGGGGTGAGAAACTAGCAGTTTAGGTCCTCAACATGGGTACTATTACAGGGAGAGGGGTGGAGGTAAGATTTAATTGCCCTTTAAAGAGTTTGTGTACATGTGCGATCGCTGACCAACTCGCAACGCATAATGTGTTCCAATGTCCATTTTAGCCAACAATCATTTCATTTAGAAGCGACCGTTTGGTCGTGTCTCAATGATGATCTGCCGGGTAGGATTATCAACGAGGTTTGACCGTGCACCAATACACAGAACGATTGTCATACGAACAGTCCGTTCCTTGTGCGTGTGCACACGCTCATGCGTTGGCCGTCGCCAGTAAAATTGGATGTGTGTACGGGCCTTAAAGGACAACTCCACCCTCATAAGAACATCTTTTAGAAAGAATGGCCTCTTTAAAATATGTTGATATATCCTACTTTGTCCTATGAGTTCATTACTGTATGACTGCTATGCTTCTGGATGCTTCATGGAAACTGAGCAATTTAGAAACCTGTACTGAGCCTGTACTGAGCCTGGGCATGATCAGAAGAGGCAGACAGGGGATTTACATTCAATCAATGTCTGTGATGTCAACTATGAAATCCATAGCTGACAGTTGCTAACTGAAAGAACCAGGAAGCAGAAACATGGGAAACAGGACATTGTGCAGGATTTCAGGTTAGTCTTATATATTTCAGATTTCAAACTATTACCGTTTAGGGTTTTGAGGGGTGATTTACCTGTATGTAAGATCTCGTTTTAGGGCTGGACTTGCCCTTTAAGACTGCTAGCCACTAAGAGATCCCTTATTAGTAAATAATCTAAATTTGTACAAATTCCATATAATGTGCACTCATCTGCAAAATATTTCATATTTCATATTTATGTTTTATAGATTAGGACCAGCTCTATTTTTTAATTTTAAACTGAAATCTGCTACTTTTAACAGATCTTCTTGACAAATATGCAAAGTGAACAATCACATATTAGGGTCTCACTGTGCAGATTCATCATAAACTATTTTAATGAACAATTTATTTACCTCTGCTCCTTCTTATGAACCGGATTATTCAAATAATAAAAAAAATAATAACAATAAAAAAAAATACAACTCAGCAGGACTAAACTCTGATGATATATTTTTGCATTTCATTTCCATAATGGCCTAATTTTAGTAGAATATAAGAAATGATAGAAATCAATTAAAATGACATTGAGTCTAACGTAGCTTCAGTTTCATGCTTTAATTAATGATTAGAAGATGGAATAAGGTATGAGGAAGTGATAAATATAATAGCATTTCACACATCTAAGCCTTTTCTGGACGGTTGGTTCATTTATCCACTGTCTGGCAATGTAATAATCTTCAATTACATTCAAGGTTATTTAGAACTGAAGCAATGTCTCTGCTGGGCTGATACATTGTGTCCCGTACAATCATAGAACAGATTTATTTGAACTTCCCATCCTAGATGTCAATTTAGTCAATGAAATGAAATGTTAATAATTATTACCGTTTTTTTTTGTTTAATATCTGCAAATATTAGGCTGTAATTTGCATTGTTATATGGATGAAAATCTTTTAATAATGGAAATCTGACATTATGCCACACAACAGAAGAAATAATGTGTTTTATGTGCAAACATTTGATTTTCTTGAGCTGAATTTCATATAATAAATAAATAAAGAGGAAAAAAAAAATGGTTAGAAATCTAAATATAGTAAACAGCCGATCGCATGTATGGTAGTAAAGGTGTTTAAAGGAATAGAAGTGGAAATATTCCTTTAATGTATTGATTGAAGACCATGAGTTTAAGGAGCTATGCCTTACCTTCTGTACTTCAATTAATTGACCAGGAGACCAGTAGAAGATATTTACCTTACACGCAATCCTCCGAAGCAGCATTGAAAATTCCCGACCGCTTCCTGGTTTAGATTATCAATAGCGCGCATTGTTGTGCATGCACGCTTTAGTTACTCTGAACCAGGAAGAGGTCGGGACCTGTCAGTGCTGCTGGGGAGGATCGTGTGTAAGGTAAATATCTTCTATCTTCGTCCATGGCTGCTGGTCAATTTATTGAAGAACAGAAGGTAAGGCATAGCTGACTTTCAGAACACCAGCAAATAGTTGGCTTTAAGGTCACATAATATAAAGAGGGAGATAATTATCTGGGTACAGTGGCAGCGGTGGCAAAAAAAGTCTCCCTGTACATTGCTCTAAGTAATTCTAAGCAGCATGACAGAAAGTGAAATATAGTCATTTGCACATATAAACAAGTATAATGGTATTTGTTTAGAAAATAAATAACCATGACAGCTTCTGTTTCTTTCCTTTTGTGTAATTGACCCATTGATTTACACATTGACAGTGTAATTGATGACGGAAATCCTGCCTATATGAGGATTCTCTCTGGATATTCTATTTGTCAGTGCTCCATTTAATCTCCTTTCTGTAGTGCTGTACGTTTTTACCATACATTACCATACATTGCCATATATTGCCATACATTGCTCTTACATTCTGAACTGCTTGTTTCACTCAACCTCTGGAAACTATGGTAAATAAAACATTTTTAATGGCGTGTTAACCCCCAGATTGAAAATTCATACTTACCTTCCCCCCATAGATCGTTAGACCCTTATAGTTACTTATTTCCCCTTGGTTGAAGCTTGTAATATTTACATTTCCCAGACACTTTTCTCAACTCTGGTCTTTACCTCTTTGCAGGCTCAGAGACCTTTTCAGAGGAGGTGCACAGAACTGAGGAGGCCGCAAATGCAGCTTTAATGACTGACTGATGCAATCCAGAAGAAAGTCAACATCTGTGTTAGATGCTGGGTTTCTAGTGGAAGACTAATGAAAGTGTTGCATTTTCAAAATGGAGTATGCTGATAATGGCCACATGTGGCAGAAATGTGTAGATCATTCCCAATAAAAAAGTTCTCCTTTACATCTTTATGAATGGTTGAATAATATATATAATATATATACAGCATATATGTATGTTAACCTTTGAGAGTAGCATGTATTATATTATTTAGATCTGCAGATTTTTTAACAAGTTGAGAGCCTGGACTCCCCCTGCTCTGTTAGAGGCTATGCCATATACACAATATTTACTGTACATGTTCTGAGGATTAATTCTGACCCCATCAGAGCAGAAAAACAGCTCCATGAGATGATTTGTTGGTTCCGGGATATGGCTATACAGAACAAATACTGAAACAGTAATTCGTTAATGCCTTAAAGGAGAAAGCTTTTCTTCCTAGAACATCTATACATTGAAAGAGTCTTCTCTAGTAAGTTGCATTTAGTACATATAAGTAATAGATTCTGTAACTAAGAAGGCTTCCATGTTGTTGCCAGTACAACTCATAATCCATGTTGGCTTCAAAGAGTCACGCCCCCTGACCCCAGGATTCACTATCTCTATGCACAGAGTTTTTAGTGTCTGTTTCTAGTGAAAGATAAACTCAAGAAAAATGATGATGGGGGAGCACACTAATCAGGTGAATCCAAAATTGTGTTTATTAAACAACACGTTTCGGGACGCACTGTCCCTTCCTCAGGTGCGTCCCGAAACGTTGTGTATATTGTTTTAATAAACACAATTTTGGATTCACCTGATTAGTGTGCTCCCCATCATCATTTTTTCTTTTGCTATAGAACTATTTAGGCCCTTGGAGTGGAGGGCTAGGGGGATAGCACCTGTCTATTTGTCTGGCATACAGCCAACATCGGTGTGCTGGAGTGTACTCTGAACAGTGCTGTTTTTTGGAACTCACAGTCTGAGAAGTCACAAGTTTAAATCCCCTGGTTTAGTTACTGCCTGTGTTTATTGCTTTTTATTTATTTTTTTTGCATCATGTTTCTAGAAAAATATAAAGTACAAACTTTATATATAGCAGCTCAATTTTTTATTTACCAACCAGTGTGAATTGCTGACAGTCTTCCTGGAGCAATACAAAATAGTCAACTGATTTTACTGACATTTACTGAAATGTACTTTCAATGCATCTATTGCAAGTGCTGGGTTTGGAACAAACAGACCATTAGGACACAGGTTCACTTTCCCAGACTTCCTTTTTTTCTATTATATTTCTAGCAAAAGATAAAGATTCTACATGTACTGATATTCCACCTAGTAGCCCATGTGACATAGAGGTAGAAAGCTTTCTTTTTAGCAAGACACAGTAAAGAAGGTTGCAGGTTCAATTTTCCAGATTACTTTTATTTTGTTTTGAATGAAAAGCAAAGGAATTTATCATTGTTAGGGACAGGTAGAGATGGGGGGGCCGCGGATCCGAACCTGGTTTCCGTGGCACTAATCCGAGATCCATGAATCACGGATCTCGCATATTTTCTGGAATTCTGCTTTCTGAATTTATTCCGTTCTAGAATTTTCGAAAATTCGAGAAATATCAAATTTTTTAAAATTTTCTAAAAATGATACCGTAACTTACTGTAAATGGCTCTGGGAGCTAGGAAATGGTCTGGAGAACAGACAATCAGATACCTTCTGAAAGAATTTGATTGAAACCAATTTTGATTGGATACTATTAAATTTTTTCAGAAAGAATCTGACTGGTATGCTTTCTAGAAGAATACAGTATGATTGTAATCAATCAGAATTGGTTACAATCAGATTCCTTTAGGCTGGGTACACACAGAGGGATTATTTGTCCCAACCAAGCAGCCCTCCAGTTCAACAGCCAGTGTAAAGTCAGCCTACCAGGTCACCAGCCAGTGTATTGTCAGCCCTCCAGGTCACCATAAGTTAGCTAGGAATAAAGCAATGTGTAGGAGTTTCAGAGATATAACTACATTTAACCAATTACCAGCTCTGATCCCTTCCACTGGCCAGTTTTAAAACCAGCCTTCCAGCCAGTGTTCATCATCCCTCCAGTTCATTAGTCAGTGTTAGTCATCCCTCCAGTTTATTAGTCTGTTACTGTTACCACTGTAGGCATATTGTGCAGGCATATGGGTGTAACTTAAACAAGGTGGGGGAAAGTTTGCTCACTAGCAATCTACTGTAAAAGGTCACTTTATTGTAATTTGCCCCCAGGCCAAAAGGTTCCAGTCCTCTTCTGTATATAGGTGAAACTGTGTCTCCACGTACAGTGTAAAAGTCACCCACATATGTGTTGTATTCAATTAGATCAACTGGACTTGAAGTTTAGTTCTTGAAGACATTTCGCTAGTCATCCGGCTGGCTTTCTCAATTCAGAATGACTTGTACAAGAATCTGTGGCAATTATGTACCCTGGAAAATCCCAATTAGCATATCACAGCCAGGTGTTAAGGGTGTGATTGCATAGTGGCTAATAGGTGTTATAGGAATGCCCAGGGTAAGGTGTCAAAACAGCATTGTACATGGCAGACAGTTGGTGTCAAACCTCCCACCTCTATTTAGGCTTGGTTTCTTTATTTTCACATAAATGGCCTCCTTGACACCTCTCTTGAACCAGTCACATTCCTTTGCCAATATGTTAACATTACAATCTTCAAAAGTATGTCCTTTATCCTTAAGATGCAGGTACACGGCTGAGTCCTGACCTGAGGAATTGGCTCTTCTGTGCTGGGCCATACATTGATGCAGTTGCTGTTTGGTCTCCCCCACATACAAATCAGAACATTCTTCACTGCACTATGTATAGGATGTCGCTTATCTTGTGTTTCAGTATTGGGTCCTTTGAAAGTACCAAATGCTGCCTCACTGTGTTGTTTGGTTTTCAAGCAGACAGGGATACGGTGTTTATTGAAAATTCTTCTTAATTTCTCGGAGACCCCTGCTACATATGGGATGACCATGTTCTTCCTCCTGTCTTGCTTTTCCCCTTCACTGTTGGTATACGTGTTCTTTTCTTTCCTTCTACTTCTTTTGACAAAGGCCCAGTCTGGATATCCACAAGTTTTAAGGGCTCCTCTGAAATGTTTCATTTCTTTACCCTTTGCCTCTGTGCTAGTGGGGATGTTCTCAGCTCTGTGTTGCAGTGTTCTGATGACACTCAGCTTGTGATCTAAAGGGTGGTGGGAGTCAAACATCAAATACTGATCTGTGTGTATTGGTTTTCTGTAAACAAACAAAAGCAATTCAGAGCGCACTCCAGTCTTAAATGTTCACATCCATTTATTTAACACGTGACGTTTCGGTGTCAGTGCGACACCTTCCTCAAACGACAGGAAGGTGTCGCACTGACAAACGAAACGTCACGTGTTAAATAAATGGACTTGAACATTTAAGACTGGAGTGCGCTCTGAATTGCTTTTGTTTGGATACTATTACCATTGGCTATGGTTTTTGGAGCAGCACCCAGCGATTTCAATTATACACTATAGGTGTGCGGGGGAACTATCTACTTCTGGTTTTCTGTAAACCTCTACTTCCAGTTTACCATTCTCCCTGACTTCTACCAAGCAGTCCAAGAAAGCCAGTTTGTTGTTTTTTACCTCTTCCCTTGTAAATTTGATGTTATGGTCTACCGCATTAATGTGTTCTGTGAAAGCTTGTACTTCCTTCTGGTGGATTTTAACCCAGGTGTCATCCACATATCTGAACCAGTGGCTGGGTGCTATGCCCTTACAGGTTTTAAGCGCCTGTTTTTCTACCTCCTCCATATAAAGATTGGCCACAATTGGTGAAACTGGAGATCCCATAGCACATCCATGTTTTTGCTTATAGAATGTATCCCTGTATTTGAAATAGGTGGTATTCAGGCACAAGTCCAGTAAGGAACACACCTGTTCTTGGTTGAGATCAGCTCTGCTGGTAAGAGGGCTGTCTTGGCCTAGCCGTTTTCTCACAATGATAACAGCCTCCTTGGTGGATATACAGGTGACCAACTGTCTGCCATGTACAATGCTGTTTTGACACCTTACTCTGGGCGTTCCTATAACACCTATTAGCCACTATGCAATCACACCCATAACACTTGGCTGTGATATGCTAATTGGGATTTTCCAGGTTACATAATTGCCACAGATTCTTGTACAAGTCATTCTGAATTGAGAAAGCCATTTGGATGACTAGCGAAACTTCAAGTCCAGGTGATCTAATTGAATACAACAGATATACCATGACCTGGATGAATGAGAACTTTCACAAGCATGTCACCCACCCACCTTTCATAATCCCAAGAGAGAACTTTTCAAAAGAACTGAAATAGTCAAGGATTGCAGGGAGAGGCGAGGGGGAAGGAAACAATTATCATTTTGCTGCAAATCAGAACAGTTCTGAAAAAAAAAAAAAATATCGCCCCATTTAAAGGCTTTTGCATCCATGTTAATCTCCTCTCTGGAATCCAAACATGGCAGATCCCACAGGGCTCATAAATGACCTAAATCACATGCCTGTATGCTATAGAGGATGCATAACTTGTAGCTAATATAACTCAATACTAAACTTTATATACACTTATTGACATGTTAACACTAACAAATGACACACATAAATAAACACCTATCCTATAGCTAATAATTATATACATAAATAATTTCATGTTGATGCATTTCTTATATAGTTTTGAAATGTTTTTTTTTTTTTGCTTATTGTGTTAGTGTTATATAATATTTATTTTCAATAGAATCATCAGGGTTATCGACAGGGTTCTTGTCTTTGATGATTTATGTTTGTTATAATCTTTCCTTCAGGCTTTTGATATACAGTATGGAACTAAATGTAGGTCTAGTGAAAAATTCCTTTTCTATATTGATGTAGTAAGTTTTATGTAAACTGGCTGTATCCAGTCACATGTTTCCCTATAAGGGTCAATAGAGAGCATGTATTTTTTTCATTTCACAAGTCAAAACATAAAAATGTGATATGAAAAGTGAAGGTTATCAAATCAAATGACAAAATAAAAAAAAAAATATTTATGGATTTAAAAGCAAAACTGGGGCATCTGTTGCTAATTTATTAGTTTGCAATATTAAAAGCCATCTGGCTTTCTGTGCTTGCTAAAAACTTGAAAGAATTGAAACTGATTGAGCCACCCTCACCCACACCACATCCTACATTGCATCTGACACAGCAATGCCATCCCAGATGATGTTCTACCTCTGCCAAACGCTACAATCACTTGTCCTTCTTTTAGAAATACAAAGTTTATGTTGCTAATTTAATTAACAATACAAGCTATAGAATTCCCCCTTATGGTTTCAAATTAAAATTACTGCTCTGACCTGAGGAAGAGGGTAGATCCCTCGAAAGCTTGTCTACTAAAATAAACTGTTAGTACATTAAAAGTATCACAGAACTCTACTTTTCACTACAGTACACATATTCCAAATATATTGTAAAGAAAACAAAATCATAATGTATAAACATTTGTCAAACGTATTCGTAAAAAAAACAAACAAACAAAAAAACAGAGATAGGGCACGGCCACACTGCATCACACACGGAATCGCACGCACAATCGCACATGATTCAGGTGGGATTCCGGTGCATTTCCTGTGTTTGAGATATGAAATCGCATGCGATTGTGCATAAAAATGGGGGTCGCATGCGATTGCGTATCGCAAATGGATGCACAATTGACATTGACATTGCACCCTAAAACGCACTTTTTCGGTGCGTTGCCGCTATTCCTATGTTAGAAAAAAATTGCATGCGCAAACGCACAAAAATCGCGCAAGTGTGGCCTAGCCCTCTGTGGAACTTTTATCTGAGCCTCTATACAAGTGCAAACATTTCAGAATAGGCTAAGATTGTGCCTCAGGGTAAGTTTTCCCCATAGGCTTCTCAGAAGACCAAAAGTGATGTAATCCAACACTCTGGACTGGCTTGAAATGGGGTTTGAAGGTTTAGCCTTTTGCTAGAATTAGATATACAGAACTAGACTCCATTAGTTATTATTATTGTGGATTTATGTAGCACCAACATCTTCCGTAGTGCTTTACAATTAATTACATGTATACATTCATACATGTATACATCAGACCCTGCCCCGAAGGTCTTACAATGTAAGCACATTTATTTGACACATACAACCTATCAGTATGTCTTTATGAATGTGGGGAAAACCGGAGTGCCTGGAGGAAACCCACGCAAGTATGGGGAGAACATACAAACTTCTTGCAGATGTGTCCACGGGTGGATTTGAACTCAGGACTCCAGCGCTACAAGGCATCAGTGCTAACCACTGTACTGCCCAAAGGCATAAAAAAATCATAAACATCTAAAGGGGACAGTACATATTGTCTGGTTTTGGTTTCCTTTAAATGATCTATTGTAATAGCAGAGCTTTACTCTTTATTCTCTTCCCTTCAGACCAGAATAGCATATACTTTTTTGGAAATCACTACAGATGAGTTTTTAAAAATGGAATTTTAAAATTAAACTCTCCTGCCAATATTAATAGCATTTATCGATACTATCTAATATGTATATAAACTACCAACATTTTTGACCCGTTATATCTGGTAATGTCAGCTTCTAACGAGTCTACGGCTCGTGCAAAATGAGGGTATGTCCAGTCAGAAGGTTTATTTAGCAGCAGATGAGCTTAAGGGAATGAGCAGCACCCACAATTGTATCAGTCGTTTTACACAGCCATAAGAAAACATATTTTATTTTAAGACTTATTTCCTCTTTTAGATTGATATGCAGAACAGAAGCTGGTTGGACGTATTCTTGTAGGCTGCATATAAAATGTTTGTGGATCTCTGCGTGTTTTTTTTTAAACTTCGTTTTACATACTCTTGTGGGCAAGAGAACATATGGCCCATACTTCTGTTCAGATAAATGAACTGAAATTAATATATCTTGGGCAGAGTAGGAGGAAAAAATTATATAATTTTATTATAACAATTTCCATTAGAAATGACAAATTGCAACCTAATAACAGATCTGGAGCAAATTGTTTACTAATTAATTGTGACATTGTTCTCTTAAAGGACAACTATACTCACCTCACCCTCGCTCCTCTTCCTCCATAGCAGCATAGTACCCAGGGTGAGGACCTAAAATCGCTAAGTCCTCACCCTGGGTACTTTCCCTAACTCCTGCACTACTTACCGCAAATCTGCTTCGCCGATCGCTCCATTCCTCCGCTCTTCCTGCTTCAGTGAGAGATCGTGAGGCAGCCAATAGGAAGATACGCTCTGCAAGGAGGCATGTCTTCCAATTGGCTGCCTCGCGACTGTCACTGACAGTAGAAGGGAGGTGGAACAGTGTGGATCGGCGAAGCAGATTTGGGGTAAGTTGTGCAGGAGTTAGGGAAAGTACCCAGGGTTAGGACTTAGCGATTTTAAGTCTTCACCCTGGGTACTATGCTGCAGTGGATCGGGGAAAAGGTGAGTATAATTGTCCTTTAAGAGCTTACAATCTAAGCACTGGGAGCACAGGGAGATTAAATAAAAGTTCTTATGGTTGAAAATGGTGCTAATTTTGCCCCAACCAATCAGATGTTAGGTTTCAAATGTTAAATAAGATCTGATTGGTTGGGTCAAAATTAGCACCATTTTCAATCATAAGAACTTTTATTAAAGGGGAAGTTCAGTGCAAATACCAATGACCTTAATCTGCCAATTCACCATTTTGTCTGTGTATAAATAAATGCAACCGAAATACTGACTTCCTGTTTGCTGGACTAATAGAGACTGTTATTGTCTTGCCCTTGGCCCAGCACCTGGGTTGATTCAGTTGCTCAGTAGAGATCTGAGCATCTTTGACCCATCCAACAGCCAATCAGTAGAAATTACTGTTAGGAACATTCCAAGGGAGTGGTGCATCCTGGGAAGTAGAAGGACCATTAGAACCTGAAATGTCAGCTCCCTAATGTCAACAGCAGGGAACAGCAAAGGGTATGAAATCAACTGATTTTTCAAAATGGGAGAGAATATGTAGAATAACTAAGAAGGCGTTACAAAAACTAACAATTTAACAAATATCAACAATTTCCACTGAACTGTCCCTTTAAACCTTCCTGTTTATTTTACACATGCAACCTTTAAGTATGTCTTTATAATTGTGCCCAGATGAAGCACAGGGAGAACATACAAACTCCTTGTAGATATGTCCATGAGAGGATTTGAAACCAAGACTTCAGTGCTACAAGGCTAACTGCTGATTTGTAGAGATGAACAGAATCGCGAGTTACGGTCCAAGAGCATATTTTAGAATTTTCAAAAAAATTTAATAATCCAAAAATGGACCAATAGAAGTCTATAGGAGTTAAAAATCTGAAATTTCTGATTAAATTGAAGGAATAAATAGCAAAGTAGGTTAGTGTAAATGGCTTAGGGATCTGGGAAATGGTCTGAGGAACAAGTACAAAAAACCAAAACTTATAAAACCCCAAACTTTCTTCCGCATCACATATTCAATGATTTTCAAATATTCTAAATCAAGTTGTTGTGTATTTGCTATTTGTCCCATATTCACAATCGTGGCTTCACTTATTTGGAATCAAGGGTTCACATATTCGTCATTTCTCAAAATCAGCCCTATTTATTCAATAATTTCTGAAAATTTTATTTGATAATTCTCAAATATTTAAAAATTCTATAATTATCTAAAATGCTAACTTTCGAAAATTTGATAATTATTCCAAATTTAAAACGATCCAAATTCAGAAAAAATTCTGCAATCTGAAAAATCCAAGAGTTTTATCGGAACTTCGGAATTGTCAGTTCTGAGTCTGAACTGAGTGTGACTCAGAAACGGAATTCATCCCTACTGATTAGTGACACGGAACTAATCATTGAAAAATCAAATAATAGAAAACTGGTTAAAATTTTAAATAAATCCAAATCAATTGGGTTTAAATTGGATTTTCAGAGCTTTAAGGCTCTAATGTGGTATGTGTTTAAGAACTTTGACAGCAGAGCATACTAATAATTATAATCTAATACATAATAGGAAAAGTAATTAATGTAATAATTTATTAAAGCCAATATTACTACATACCCGTTCATTAAGAAACATTTTCATGTTCAACACTTTCAGTTACAAAAGTATACAATGACCTTTCTAGAGTAGACAAGGATTGGCCAAAATTAGATATTTAAGAGGGACTCTATTGGTTAAACTTCACCTTTCTTTGTTGACTATTGTTCTGCATTTGGTATTCACAATGTGTTGCTTTTTATTCACCTAGAGAAAAATCAATTTTCATTCACTGGACTAGAAAACTACTTGTTGATATCTTCGTTCTACAAGATAAAACATACTTTTTAATTAGCATAACCTGCCACAATGCCAATATGAGAGGCATGAAATGTGGCTCGATTTGCAAAAAGCTCTCTATCTTTACAGTTCATTGTTTTATATCAAATGGCAGCCCAGCCCATCGATTGCAGTTAAATGCGAAGTAAAACCATTGTGAAATGAGTTTTGTGTTACAGGCAGCAGTTCATCATGGACAAACCATAGTTTATAACTCAAAACATTCCAGGAGGAACATTCCAGGTTATCATAAAGCATATATATCACAATATTTACCTTAAGCAAAGAACATTCATTTTAATTTATCATACAATTAAGGAAACGTAATAATTAAGAAATAATCAAGTGAAAACAAAGCAAAAGTGATTAGCTTAATGAAGATTAAATTTACTACATTTAGTAAAGATGTACTGTTATTTTAATTTATTTTTTTTACAATACATATAAGGGATAATACGCCCCTTGCAGTGTAATATAAGGATATAAAGTCACAGAGGAGTTCCCTGGCCATATAAAGGACAGTTTTAAAAAAATTAATTTACTGGCTAGTCCCTCTACTAAATCCCTAACTAGCCATTATCCCTTCACTAAATAAATAAACTAAATACACAGTAACCCCTGTCAGCCTGTAATAAAATAGATTAATGAATACATACCAGATTTAAACTTGTTAGCAGATATCCTCCTGGCAGCCTTTCCTCAGGAATTCCCTGCTCCCTTTACATTCTGTCCTCCTTCCCCTTTAAACAGCACATTCCCTGTCAAACCCAGCAATAAAAAACATTGATGTAACACAGAGACCTTTATTGTTTCTAAAATCCTTATCTTAGTCTTTCATGTAAAGTCCATTTCACCCGGTAACTTGTTAAATCCTGTCAGCCATGAGACAAACTCACTTATGCAGAGCGTGCAGGGGAAGTTGTCAGTACGCTGACATGGTCACTCTCACTCGCAGGGCTGCAGGAGATTGTCTCATGGCTGACAAGTTACCAGGTGAAACGGACTTTACATGGAGTACTAAGATAAGGATTTTAGAAACAGTAAAGGTCTCTGTGTTATATCAATCTTTTTTTATTGCTGGGGTTTGACGGGGAATGTGCTGCTTAAAGTGGAAGGAGGACGGCAAATGCATGGGGAGCAGCAGTAGTATATATTCTTATAAAAATCACTCGTCTATGTAGTTGAGTGATTTTTATAAGGATATATCGCACTGTTCCTCCCATTATAATTTAGGCCACTTATATATTATTACAATATAACAGACAGCCATTGATCATGGATTAAAGCATGCTGGATCTGAAACATAAGAAGCTTTAATGGTGAGAGATAGGAAGGCGTATTCCTACCTACCATTCTTTTGTGTTAGCAGAATGTCAGCTTATAAAAGAGAGACTCTGAGTTACCTGCCTGTTTTCCGTTTTAGCATACGTTTACAGCATATTCAAATAAAGAGGATGTAACAAGGAACTGGGCAGGCAGCTGTCAGTTTGCTGGATTTATGGCTACAAGATTCTGATTACATAGAATGTAAAATACATTTTCAAGGTAATTTTTTTTAGCACAAATACCCTTTAACATTGATACAGTATATTGATCATCATTCTCTATAATTCTTGAATTATATTTTTTTCACATCATTTGCAATATATTGTCTTTTAACCAAAAATCATGGCACATTCCAAATTTATTTCACTGGTAGTCCAGATGAGAAGTCCAGAAGAGTTCAGATGAGGTCGAGCACACACAGGCTAATCTTTTTAGGCCTGATCAATTCCGAGAGTGTGGTCAGATCAACTAGTAACACTAGAAGATGACTGGTTTTTGTTTGTTTGTTTTGTTTTTGCTAAATTGTTCATTTTGAATGATTGGTAGTGCTGGTAAACATTCATGTTTTACATAGGGAAAAATAATTGGTGATGGCGAATATTGTCCATGACACTTTTCCCGACTGATAGTAAATCTGTTTAGAGAAATATTGGATCAAAATCAGCCCATGTGCACCAACCTTAGGAGACAGTGAGCAATAAGGTAAGATTTTATTGCCCACTGTCCAACTTGTTTCTCCTGATGTCATATATCATATGTGTTTAACCAGAAGTGCATGCACAAGATTGATAAAAGTTAAAGGCACAGGGCAGAAAGCTCATCCAGAACCTACAAGGCCTGAATCCTGGACCTCTTTTTTTCTATTCTGTGCTAAAGGGCAGAATTTGAAACTATTTGAAGTCAATGTGAGTAGAATTTTTGAGTTTTTAACATAAATTTTTTTACACCAAATTTTGACTTTTCAGTGCTGCATTTCAACGAAATTCCTCACATTGACACTGAAATCCTTAAAGTTCCACTTGATCTGTGAATTCTTGAAACCTGCAGTTCTGCTTAAAAACAAGTATCAGTTCGAAACCAAAACTCATTACTATTTCATGCAGGAATACTCTTTTCTGGACAATGTCTGACCAATAACAGAAGATGCATGAAGACAGTAAGGTGGACAGAGACCAGGAGGTACAACATTGCAAGCCAAGGCCTTTACCTTATGGTGCTCCAATACAAGTTAGTACAAAACTTAAGTCCACCCTTAAAATGAAAAACTGGTGACTTGTCAGTTATCTGCCCACAACACCAACTGCTATTTTTCATAGTTTATTACATCCTTTTGTATCCAGATATTTAATGATAAGTTTTCATTGGCAAAAGTATCAGCAGTCAATCATTGGTTGGGATGACAGCAGTCACAGCCTTGATTGAAGGCACTGAGGGGGGAGCCAGCTTACTCTGCCAGAATGGGGACAATAAGTATCCTTAAATATCTGGTTAGTAGGTATGAGTTGGGGTTGAGGGCAGGAAACTGAGAATTTACCAGTTTTTTATTTTAAGTTGAGCATGCCCTTTAAAAAATATTGCATTGGGTATGCTGCACAATTTCCAAAAAAAAAGTCCTGTAAACTGAGTGTTAAATCCACGTCAACCCAATATTACATAAAGTAACTTGGGTTTTACATTCATTTTAACAATTATGGAAATATTGCATCTCCCTGGTACACCCCTGGTATCACATTCAGATTAGAGTTTAGATAATTTCATCATTTTACAATTATGCAAATAATCCACTACTGGAGAAAAATCAAGCCTAAGATCTCGCCTGTTTTTCTTCCTTTTCATTATAAAGCACTAAACGGTAAATAATCTGAACAAACAACTAAAAGGTTATGTATAAAATAACTGCAAACACATAAAGCTTTATTTTTTTTAAAAAATATAGCTTTATTAGAAACACCAAAAATCAACAAAACAATATTAAGGTTTGCAAAATAATTTACTTACGGTAATCACTGGATAGTTGACTAAGTGGCTTTGGAACGTTCACAGATCAAAGCACTGATTAGTAATCATCCACCAAGAAAAACTGATATTTGGAAATCAAAGTTCAAATTCTGTTGCCTTTTTATTTTGTGTGCCATGTCAGTAACTTTGTGTAATTGACATTTAAATTTTAATTGTGTTAAGATGAACCAGATGCGCTGGAACATAAGGCTTCATTGAACCTGATGGAATTTTAGATAACATGAGCTACAGAGTACAAATAACATAAACCATCTTCTATGCTATTGTATGTAAATAAAGTATTAAACCAAGATTCATATGGCAAGCATACTGCATACATTTAAAGGGCAACTATATATGAAATTTCACTGCTGCTTTTCATATATTTCAAATAAATGGCTGTAAATAGGGGCTCAGGGACCTGGGAAATGGTCTGAGGAAAACGTACATATAAGCAAAAGAATTTTTCAAGTTTCTGCATCACATTTTCAATTATTTTCAATTTGAAACCAAAGGCTCGTTTATATGCTATTTACCCATATTCTGGGTAAGGGTTCACGTTTTGAGAATCAAAGGTTCACTTATTCTATATTTCTTGAAATTGGCCCATATATTTAATCATTTCCGAATATTTGATTTTTTTGAAAATGTATTATTTCCTCAATATTCAATTTGGAAAATTCACTAATTATTGAAAATCTGGAAAAGTTTTCTGATCCAAAAACCCGAGCGTTCCATTAAATCTTCTGGTTAGACTCGGAACCAGACTTTGCCCCTAGTGGTGAACTGTCAATATTCCACTCAAGTCACAGCTTACAGCTCACCCCTTCCCATGGGCATGCGTTAGAACATTAACATTAAAAATAGGAGACATAGTAATTCTCTTGATAAAAAATAAGGAGCCGTGGTATTTGCAGAACCTTGACAACTCACACCTCATGCTAGCAGCCATCCAGGGAGCTAGATGTAGGCTTTCCTACCTCCCCTGTAAAATGGACTTTAAAATCTTTAAAAAATTTGTGACAGCAATACAGAATTTACCCTTAGTTCTATTTTTCTAGGGAAAATCTACTCCTACACCAATCTACATTTTCCAAAATGTCCTATGTTGACCAGTTCTTACACAAAATATTTGAAATTCAGTACATCTGTTTATACACTTTAATCTATCCTTAAGTTGCAAAGTATATAAATAAATAAATTTTATTAAAGGGTATGTCCACCCCCAAACAAAAATTTTATATGTTGCAGGAAATGGCCAAAAACCTCTACCTCATCTACATCTTCTTCACCTCACTGCATATAATATAATCGGATGCTGGTCGAGACCCTTCTGCTTGCCTCCGTGCTTGGAAGACAGGCAGAAGGCAGCTAGTGAAATAACGGTAGACATACCCTTTAAGATGTCTTCTTTACTGTAGGATATCAAAAAATGTTACGCTTATGATTATTATTACCATAAAATCTACTATTAGATTTCTGAACACATATTTTATAGACCGCTTAATCATAAATAAAGGAAAATTCACATTAACATAAATTATAATGTAATAACCACTTTGCGACCATTATTACAGTACATCGTGTGAACTAGAGTGGTAAGCTGAGAATTTTTTTTGCACAATTTTAAAGCCACAATTGAAAAGCCTTTCATTTTTTGTGAAACAAACTAGTGGGAAAATCATTGCTGAATTTATGGCATCTTTTGCACTGCACTAATCCCAAAAATCTTTTAAAACGGCCCAGGCAATGCAAAATCAGGGCGGTTTACCCAGCAGCACTGGGCAATTATAAGTTGCACTAACTGGTTCGCTACTAATGAATCCCTTGCTCACAATTCAATATTGTGTTTGCTCATGATTTTAAAGCTTTGGGTAAATCCCTTTTGGGAATTACTCACTTTTGGGAATTACTCACTTGCGCAAACGCAATATTTAATCGCAGTCACGAGATATTGCCCTGTTATTTCTTTGTGCTCTAGTTCCAGGTACTTCTGCATAAAAAAGTTATGCATTGTTTATATTTAAAGTTCCACCCCTGTGGGCTAAGTAAACTTCAGTCAACTTCAAGATCAGTTACAAAAATCAATTAAAAAAAACATTTGTTTGTACTAGAATATAAACAAAGTATTCTAAACATTATATCAAATATTCTTAACATTTTATCAAATATTAGGTAATCTAATCATTTTGATCAGTTAGCCAAATGATCATATTGGAATTAAACCTTATATATGGCTAGTCAATACAAATACTGTATCTACAGGGGTTAGAAATAGAGATGGGACCCGTATCCAACACAGAATCCCTCGGTTCCGAAATCCGAATTCGGTATTTCGGAGCCTAACTTCTATAATTATCGAAAGTTCAAGCATTTTCGGAAATAGCCTTGAACGTTCAATAATCCTCGAAAATACGATCGGAAACTCGAAAGTAGTCCCTGATCGTATTTTCGAACGTTCAAGGCTATTTTCAAAAATCCTAGAAAATAGCCTCGAACATTCGATAATAATCGAAAAAAATTGACGTTTTCGGATATTTGGAATTTTCCCAAGGTCTGGGAATCCGAAAATGGATGATAAGCTTTAAAATAAAAAAAAAACTTTATCTGATATCCTAACAGCTTTCTGTGATTTCATATTTATTTAGCCCTTGAATCAACTGTCTAGATCCTTTTACCTTTTTTTATGTTAGATGCTTTTTAATTTATCCTCTATCCTTTAAAATTACTGTGCCATTATTTATTGGCATCTATCTTGTACAACATACATACTAGACATATACTAATTATATGCCTTTTAATGTCTTTTTCAGTATTATTGTTCTGTGAATCAATCTTAATAGCTCAAAGCAAAAACTGATATGTCTTGATATTTGTTAAGACTATCAAGATATTGCTTGATGTTTTTAAGTCTTGATAAAGTTGTCAATCTATCCCGTAAATATAAATTATTATTTCCTCATTATAAAGGAAATATGTATAAACTATATATATATATATATATATATATATATACACACACACACACACACACACACACACACACATACACCACTAAGCGGTAAAGAAAATACATCTACATTTATTTGACCTTCAGTTAAGAAAAAACATTGCTGTCAAAACTGAAAATCTTTTGCTTGTGCCTGAAAGCAAGGTGGAATGTTATGTTGTTCAGAAGACAAATGAACTTGCTTCACTTTTGAGTAATTTATGATCACTTTTTGCGTTTAAATGTAAAAATGAAATTCCACAGGGTTCTAGACAACTTAACAACCAAAACAAATCTCATGGCAAGATCGATGATCCTTTACTTGAAAGACCCACTCACATGACCTGCTGTCATATAAAAGGAGTGTTATTATGCTTAAAGAAAAATACACTCACAAGATCACTACTTCATCAAGGAGTTTAAGCAGTGACTATACCTGCATTTAAAACCAGGTGCCCCAATCTGATGCCCAGTATGGGTCATTGATTGTCTTCCATAGTTATTAAATGTGCTAGCTGTTGAATTAGACACTATGTGGACTATTGATATACCTGTGGTAAACACAGCCACTTTTCCACGGTTATGACCTGGCCCAATAAAAATTGAATGATCAATCCTCTGAATGGTCATGTCAGCCCAGCTAGCATCAGGATAGCATGCTCTATTAGCCCTATTTCTTTGGATTTCATTTGTCCATCAAGCACCTTCATTTAGTGAACCAAGCCAACTTTTAGTCTTGGGGACAATCTCATCTTTGTTCCTCTTCCTTTAAAGGGTATATCCACCCAAAAAGAATTACCCCCCAACACTGGACTTTCTTTTAAAGCGTTACCTAATTTCACATCAGCCAATCTCTTGACGGGTATGTTCTGTCATGGCCACAACGATGTTCTAGGTATAGCTCAGCTTTGCAGCCTCGGGTCAAGGTGAGCTAGTTTTGGGGCTAATTAAGCTAAAAAGCTTTACATAGTTTTGGTTGGACATTCCCTTTAATTCATACGTGTAAATAATAACTGCTATGGTACCAAGGAAAAGGCTACCAGAGATTTAATATGACGTTTGTCCCATTGATTTTTTTATTTATACACTAAACCTAGGCGATAATTTAGATATTGGCTAATTAAATAATGGAGTTTATTTCTACCAAGCTATGGCTCATTTCTACCAAGATATGGCTACAAAATGTTTTAGCCTTGAATCCTATGTCAATAACATAACTCTTTCTTTCTTATTTTAGTTAAATCTGCTGTGTAGGACTTCTTCAGTGTCTGAAAGTCTGTGAAGGCTTTTGTAGAATGTTTCCCCCACATAGCATTATTGTATCTAATATTCATTTGACAGTTTAATGAGTTAAACATGAAACCACAAGAAAGAATAGAAAAACATCCTCCACATTTACAAAACACATATCACTTCTCTGAACAAAATCTGTGCCCTAAGGTTCAACACCATCACTAAACCGAAAGAAGAAACTTGTACAGAGACTGCATGCTCACTCCACGCATTTTGAACTGTACATACATTTTGACAATAGTGGGGAAAAGTGAGGAAATATATTTATATAGTACTTTTTATTACTATAAATCTAAATCTATAATATAGTAGATGTGCATGGGTGATGTCACTGTAGATTGAGGGACACCACCATTTGCTTTAAGGTATTGTGCAATACTTGTTACTGGGATATGGATTCTAAAAATGAATATATAGCACTTAGATTACTAGGAATATCCTAGATATATAGATTACAAAGTATGTTAGGAGTTTATTGATGTATATTGAATATAATGCTGATAATGATACAAAGCATTATTTTTATACACATGTTTGTATTCACATTGTACACATTCAGGGAGATTCAATAAAAGTTCTTATCATTTGAAATGGTGCTAATTTTACCCCAACCAATCAGATCTTCTATTTGAAAGCTAACATCTGATTGGTTGGGGCAAAATTAGCACCATTTTAAACGATGAGAAATTTTATTGAATAACATTGAATACCTTTTATTGAATAACTGTTGGCTTATAAGAAAGTATTAACTGTTCACACATTGTAATCTGTATAAATGAAAGGTCACTTTAAAAGCAAGTCACTTTAAATTATGTAAGCCATGACACCACTGTTGTTTTGTTGGTGGGATTTATTGTATTAAATACACTATTTTAACTGTACAAATGTTCAGCTTGATAAAGGGCTTAGATGAGGGTGAAACGTTACTGGTTTGCACATGAATACGGTAAATAAAAAGCACTTTAAAAAGAAGCCTAATGTGCACTGTTATACTGGAAGGTGTCTATAAAAAAAAATCAAAAATAGTAAAACCAGGTAGAGAAAAGATCTAAGAGGCAGAGTGCACACCAACATTGTATAAATATATACAGTTTATCTATAGAAATAAAAGTCAATATATGTATGTATGTATGTTCCAGAAAAACTATCAAAGGGCTGGGACAATTTTGAGACTTGGTATACATCCATTTCAGGAACAGTAAAAAAACTATAGTCCATAGTGCAGCTCAGATCATTGGGGAAAACGGGCAATTCATATGAGATTAGCTCATATGAACTATATGAAAAGTTTGAAAGTTCGAAAGTTCAAAAACGGACCCATTAAATCAATGGAAGTCAAATAGTTTGAAAAGTTTGAATGAAATACAATTAAAATATCAATGGTAACTTAATGTAAATGGCTGTGGGACCTGGGAAATGGTCTGGGGAACATGTTCGAATATCCAGGACTTTAGAAAAAGCGATACTCTCACGCGCGCTACTTTCGAGCTCCTCCGTTCAAACATTTGATAATTATCCCATGAACGACTCGCAGATTCAATAATTCGATATTTACTCGTTTATAGGTTTAATGGTCATTTTACTCGCAGATTCAATAATTCGATATTTACTCGCGTATTGGTATAATAGATATTTTACTCACGGATTCGATAATTCAGTATTTACTCGCGTATAGGTATAATAGACATTTTACTCACGGATTCGATAATTCGATATTTACTCACGTATTGGTATAATAGACATTTTACTCACGGATTCGATAATTCGATATTTACTCACGTATTGGTATAATAGACATTTTACTCGCATATTCGATAATTCGATATTTACTTGCGTATTTGTATAATAGACATTTTACTCACGAATTCGATAATTCGATATTTACTCGCGTATTGGTATAATAGACATTTTACTCACGGATTCGATAATTCGATATTTACTCGCGTATTGGTATAATAGACATTTTACTCACGGATTCGGTAATTCGATATTTACTCGCGTATTGGTATAATAGACATTTTACTCACATATTCGTTAATTCGATATTTACTCGCGTATTGGTATAATAGACATTTTACTCGCATATTCAATAATTCGATATTTACTGGCGTATAGGTATAACAGACATTTTACTTGATATTCGCGCGCCTAGAACGTTCGAACATTTCATAATTATATCGAAAGTCTGAGAAATCCGGGGTCTGGTATATTTTGAGAAGTCGGAGTCCGTACGAACATGAATAGTTCAGCTCTAACTCAGGTTAGAGTTCGAGTTCTAGTCCATCACTCGCACAGGGTTGCAATCAAATAGTTGTGAGGTGCGCATTCATTTTTTATACTAAACTGTAGTTGAAAAGTAGGAATTATTTAATTTGCAAGGGAACAAGTTGTAATGCCATAGCCGAAGCTGGAGTCCTTTGTTTACAATCATACATATATTCAACCTTTGGCCATAAAACACAGATTTCAGGTTAAGAGTTAAAGGTAGTTATTTCAGATTATTTTCAAGCTGTTTATGAAAAAAAAAATCAAATTTCAAAATGTTTCATTGCAATTTCCTCATTTATTTGCCTCTCAGCGATTCAGATGAGATTTGCATAAGAACTGTAGTTAGAGAGCTAATTTTCATGGTAAAGACTGAGGAAAATTACTCGTGATTTGAAAATGATCCTGATTCCCTCTCCACTGTGCCGTGTTTCATGCTTCTTTTATGGCTGCTTGAAGCTTTTTATGTGATTAACCTAAAATATCGCTAAAGTCTAAGTAGTGGTTTGAAAACAGCAATAAGGCTACTTGTCCTTATTTTTACATATTCTCCCCCAAAACACACATCAGAATATAGTTAATATAGCAACATTCATTTTTCAATAAACAGTAAGGATATTGCAAATGAAGTATTTCAGACACTACAACAGTAAACAAAAATATTATTAATAAGCTAAGTCTTCATTTTAAAGGAGCACTTATTTCCAAAAACACCTACCCCCTTTTGCATTTTTAATGCTATGGGAGGTAGGAAATTATTCCTACTAGAGATGGAATCCGGGTCCGACTCAGACCCGGATCTGACTTGGAACCCCTCAGTTCTGAAATCCAAATGTTCTGCCCAAAAGCAGGCGGATCATTCTGATTTCTGGACTTCGGACCGCATTTTCGCTGATTATCTAAAGTACGGGGCTATTTTCGGTAATCCTCGAATATAACCTTGAACATTCGATAATCCTCGAAAATATGATCGGTAATTCGAAAGTAGTTTCTAAATGTATTTTCAATGGTTATCGAACATTCAAGGTTATTTTAGACCATTACCTAAAATAACCTCTTACATTCCATAATCATCGAAAATGCGGTCCCATAATTAGGTTTCGTTTACGAGATCCGTAAATCTGAAAATTGCCATCTCTAGTTCCAACCTCCCAATTTGATTTGATTTAGAAATAATTAGCTTTCAAATTTTTGCTACCTGACTTTTAATTGGCAGAATCAGTAAGATTGCTGAGGTAAGATACTTTTGTGAGCATTTGCAGTATTCAATTGTAGAGATGGACACAAAACCGAACTCGAACCCGAGTTCGAGTCAAACTTTATGATTTCGGATGAACTCAAACTATTTAAACTAGTTTGGGTTGGAACTATTTAGTTTTTCCAGACTCACGGCTGTATTTTCGATAATTATCTATAAATTCGATAATTATCGAATTTATGGACCGCTCGATAACCCTAGAATATATTGTTCACTAACCCTCGAATGTAGCCTTTAATTTTCAGTAACCCTTTGAAGTATCATTCGTTTTCGGTAAACCTCGGAAGTATCATTCATTTTCGGTAATCCTCGAAAGTATCATTCGTTTTCGGTAACCCTCGAATGTATCGTTCGTTATCCCTCAAAAGTATCCTTCTTTTTCAGTAATCCTCGAAAGTATCTTTCATTTTTGGTAACCCTTGAATTTATGGTTCTATTTTCGGTAACCCACGAAAGTATAGTTCGGTAACCCTCAAATGAAGCTTGTGCAAAACCCGACAATTGCCCACTCGTGTTTAAAAAGTGTTTTAACAAGTTTTGGTGATAGTGACATGTTCCCCAGACCAAGTTACCATTGTTAGTTTAACTGTCATCTTTACTTTTCTAACTATCACTCTCCCATTGATTAGCTCTCCATTGAAAAGGGTCCAAACTTTATGAAGGTCGGCCATCTCTATTCGATTGTCACTGGTACTGCATCTCGGACCCGGGCCATGTAAATAGTGTGTTTTTTACACCTCTATTTAAAAGGCGTTTAATTTTACACTAAAAAGCCACATTCTACACAAAAAGTTTTGCATTTGGTGCACTGCTAAGTTTAAAAAAAACTGCTGGAAACCAAGCAGGCCCCCCAAAAATATTAGAAAACCCATATCATATTGGTTATTGCAATGTAGTGTGTTTTCTGGATTTGGGCAATAGCACCCATTTTTACATTACCCTCAAATACTTTTTCATTAATTGCATAATGGAAGGAAGAAATACTTGCTCCTAGTCCTACCTCCCAAAGGAGTCTACATTTAAGCAGTAAAAGTAGTTTTTTTATGTTTAGTGCTCCTCTGTATCACTTGTTTTAAGGCTGTACACCATTGCCATGAAATGTACCTTGAGCTACATGAAAAATCTTTGTTGTAAGGGACTTACTGGCCTTTCTGGTTTGGAAGCATGGATATTTTCTTCCAAGCATAGAGCAGGCAGCCATATTGTTTCTGTAACACCTTCCCTCAAACATATTTAGGACACACATATGCTTGGTAAGCCATTAGAAACAGAAAACCATAATTGGTAAGTATATATTAACATAGTATTGGAAGTTAAATAAAGACATTTATCCAGCTAGTAGAGATGACCGGTTCGCGGACCCGAACCTGGATCCGCCGCGGATTTATCCCGTCCGCGAACGGCAGATTCTTCCGGATTTTCCGCCTTCCGAACTTCCGAACCGCGGATTTTTTTTTTCCGAAAATTTTCGAAAATATGAGTATCTCCGTAATTCCGAGAATCTACGATCTACACGGATTCTCGTAATTACGAGAATTTTCGTAAAAACGAGAAATTCTTGTTAATTCAAATTTGTGGGGATTATTTTCAAGACAGAGCAAGCCACATGACCCAAATTAGCCAATGGCAGCTAACATGATTATTGCCAGCCCCCTGGGTATAAAAGGCTGCTTATAAGGATAAAGTAATAACGCACTGCTACTCCTGCTCAGAATAAAGCTGAATAATATAAAAGGCTGCTTCACAGGCGACATTTTGTGTGTGTTGGAGAGTGTTTAGTGGAGACCTGACAGTGTAGGAGTTGGAGAGAGATTTTTGCGCTTTTTGAGCTTTCTGTGTGTGGATTTCAGTGTGGTGGTTTAGCACTTGTTGTTACCCACCCCTGTATTCACACATCTTGAGACCCAACAGTCCTTTTAAGGACTAACCCCCCCTATAAGTCCTTTGGACAAATTTGTGTTAGACCTTTTAGAGGTCTAGGTGTCCTGTTTTTTTGTTTGTCTTTCTGTATCTGTGTGTCAGTGTCTCTGTGTTTTGTGTAACTGACAGTGCAGCAATCAGCAGCTTTTGCTGTCTGATCTGCTGTTTGCTGTCAGTTGTGTCTGTGTCCTATTTGTGCTTTTAGTGTAAAAAACTCAATGAGTTAGTGTAACTCAATGCTGCTGTTCCTACGAAGCCTTACCCTTTCACCTAGTTTCCCTTGCACGACGCATACCTTGAGGGAGAGTAGCCAATGGGGTGAGGGGTATGTCCAGTGAGGGCTAAGCCTGCCTGGCCCCACACAATGGTGGCAAACTGCAGTGGGCCTGCTGTAACTCAATGGTGCTGTTCCTACAAGCCTTACCCTTTCACCTGTTTTCCCTTGCACAACGCATACCTTGAGGGAGAGTAGCCAATGGGGTGATGGGTATGTCCAGTGGGGCCAAGCCTGCCTGGCCCCACAACAATGGTGGCAAACTACAGTGGGCCTGCTGTAACTCAATGGTGCTGTTCCTACGAAGCCTTACCCTTTCACCTGCTTTCCCTTGCATGAAGCATACTCTGAAGGAGAGTAGCCAATGGGGTGAGGGGTATGTCCAGTGGGGCTAAGCCTGCCTGGCCCCACAAAAATCGTGGCAAACCGCAGTGGACTTATGTAACCCAGTACCCCATCGCCTTCTTTGCCTTGTTGTTGCAAACTACTATATAGGGGAATGTGCCTGTGGTGTGTGTAATGCATTAATGGTAAGGTATATACAATTTAAGTACCAGACATAGCTAGTAATAGATATGTGTATGTAATTTTTCAAATAAAAATTGATTATGAATCAAACATTTTTTTTGTTCCGAACATATTTTTATATATATATTATATATATTATATTTTTTTTTTATTTTTTTTTTTTTTTTAAACTATTTACAAAAAAAAAACCACTGGGGTTACTGGGGTGCCCTCCTCTCCAGTCAGTCAGGCGGCGGTCCAGGCGCCGCACCATGTGGCGCATCTCCCCGCATGCTCTGTAGTTCTGTGGAGGAAGATATTGAGAGAATTGTGTTGAAGTGTTCGAGCACATTTCCTAAATGCAAATTTGCACCTGATAACTACTTACACATACATGGTACTGAATGCTATAATGTTGCGGTATGTCAAAAAAGGAAAGCTCAGTATAAGATATCATTATTTCTAAAATTCTTAGTTTATATTATGCACCTAGTTATGGTAACAGTGATTTCTACTGATTGGCTGTTGGATGGGTTACACATGCTCAGATCTCTACATGACCAACTGAATCAACCCAGGGACTGGGTCAAGGGCTAGACCATAACGGTCTCTATTAGGGGTCCTGCAAACAGGAAGTCATTATTTCCGTTGCATTTATTTATACACAGACACAATCTGATTGCTGAATGGGCAGATTAAGGTAATTGGGATGGATAAATACTGCTCTTTTTTCCTTAAAAGTATATATATTATCACTGAACTTCCACTTAAAGGATATTATTGCATCATGGGGGTCATTGATAAACAGCAGTAGGTAATGCTGGCATAAAACATTACGTTTATTGCTAAATTGTATCAGAACATTCTTGGTTTTGTATCACTAGACTGTGCTCACTACAAATTTTTTGGAAGTGGGGCAGCTCCCATAAAGAATTGTCAAACCCACAGTAGCATCATGTAGCGTGGATTTTACACTGGGAAATACAGATATTAATAGTCTTGTATATAACATTTCATTAACTTGGCATATGATTTACTTACGATTCTCAAGAATGGCCGCCAGAGTGACTGGAGAGCAGGAGGTGCTGGAGGGGCTGGAGATGTGGAGACCGGGAGGGCTGGAGAGGGTGGAGGGGCTGAGAGGGTGGGGCCTGTAGAGGCTGGTCCTGCTTCTAGAAAAAAAAATGTTTTATTTCAACAATCACCGTCCAATCATTAGTAATATATTACATGTATAAGAACATTTCCTAAAAGGCTATGTAGTGAACATTTCTTGGATAATTTTGGACTTTGGACCTAATTTTGTGACTTAAGCTCAAAAACTGAGGGACAAGATACAGCCCAAACAATGGGGAGTCGGGGACAATAATGGGATGAGAATGAGAAGCTCGTCTCTCAGCCAAATTAATAGATTTGTTGCATTTTTTTACGAAAATTTTTATCAGTGAAATAATAAATTCACTAATATCACATGATAATTCACAAATTATTGCTGACAATCAGGTCAATAAAAAGATAAAAAAATTGCTTAGATGCACTTACGTGTCTGGCTGGTGCCAGGTTCCTCCTCTTGGGCAGAGGACTGCCCGGAGGGGGCAATGGAGAGCCCGGGGGGCTAGTTGGTGGTAGTGCTAGAAAAAAAAGGAAATTTATTTTAACTCTCACTGTCATTAAATGTTCAAATACATTTACTAAAACAATTCTCGAGAAGTAGTCAAAAATTATGCAAACATTTGGATAAAGGGCTTGGACACATCAACGTGTTAAAAGCACACAATAGTGTGGCACAATTATGTGATCCTCAATTTTTGCACAATTATGCTATCGTTTCTGCACTCGCACGGCAATACACATGAGCGCACCGGAAACATGCGCTGTATGCTTGTTTCTGGAGCGCTCGTGTGCGCTGTAATATGGCCTTGGACAATGAAAAATTTAGAAAAAAATATTTTTCTCAATAGGCTGCACTTACATTCTTCCTCTGGCGGGGACGGTGGGGCGGGGTGGGGTGTCGGATGAAGATTCCCCTGCAAATTAAATAAAAAAATACATAATGAATGATTATCTAAAGGTGTGTTTACCTGTGTCTATGTGTGGGTATCATTTTGAATTATAGGTGTTATGTTAAATAAAGTCACTTTTCAGTGATTTATTTTTGCTTTACTTACCCTTTAAATAGGGCTGATATTGAATAATATAATAATATAATATAAGTAATAATAACCAGTGAATGAGAAATACAAAGAACTTGTCTCTCTCTCTCTCTCAAGCCAAATTTAAGGATCATTGATGTTTTAAAAAACATATAATATAAATATGGTGTTTGTCAGAAGTGAATTAAAATATTTTACTACGTATTATAATACAGTAATATAATAAAAAGTATACTTGCCTTCTATCATTTGCCGTACGGCAGCCACATTTTGAGGCCTCTGCCTCTTGAGATCAGACCACTGTCTCTGGAGGGTAGAGACAGTGGTCTGGTATCCAAAATGGCGCAGGATCCGGCGCTGGAGTCCCTCCATTATCCTGCGCCTCCGGCGCCGCACATGATGGGTGCCAGGGGGGAAATTATCATACCCCCTGAGCAGGAGGTAATTAAGGGCATACAATTGCTTTGCAGCACTTGCCATTTTGCTAGGCAGGAAGTTCCGGTTCCTCGTTTTTACGAAAATCCTCATTTTTACATGAATCCTCGTTTTTACAGAGGTCCGCGGGTTTACGGAATCCTCGTTTTTACGGAAAGCCTCGTTTTTATGGAGATCCGCGGGTTTACGAAAATCCTCGTTTTTACGGGAATCCTCGTATTTTCGAAAAATACCGTTTTTTAAAATTCACGATAGCGGACTGTAATTTTTAGGTATTGTAGGCATTGATACGTGTTTCTAAGGACATTACCCAGGTCCCTGAGTGATTAAGTATACATTACCAAGGCTATTTAGACCACTTTTAATGCGGATTTTGCGGACCTGCACCATCCACAGCGTTCAGGGAGAAACTCATTGGATTTCTTACACATATCTATCCTTACAACCCAGGTGACTTTTATCAGTGGAGATACCCTTTAACAGGGAAACTGAAAGGTGCAAGCACTTATGTCAAAATTTCTAAGCTATTTACCTTTAAAGGGCATGTCCACTCCAAAAACTCAAATTGAACCCACTACTGGCCCCACTTTGTAGTGTTAAAAAAGCCTTACCTTATCCCTCTGCTCCTTATGGTTTTCCTGCAGTGCCTGTTCAAAGTTGAGAAAAGTGAAGAGTAGGAGGTGTCAGTGAGTCATCCCATCCCTGCTTTCTCTATGTCCTCTGAGAGATTTCTGGCATGCTCAGGGGAGCCCCCCTCCCCTATCCCCCCTGGATTCCTTCTGTCTCTTTGAGCCCCTACCATTAAAAGAGGTTTCATTAGTTAGGGTTAGTTTAGTTCTCAGTTCTATTTAATTAAATTAAATAATAAGCATCAGAAATTTACTTACACCCCTTTGTTCCCCTGGCATTCTCTATTGCTGGCACCTGCACCTGTAATTGGCTGCTTCTCAGTTCCGGCAAGCAGAGGACCTTTACCAGATGCCAAGGGTGCCCCCCAATGACAGTTGGGGGTTGGCTAGGGTTCCCAACACTACAGAATTTTTTGCAGTGTGGAGATACCCTTTAAATTAAAGCTAAATGTGTGGTAGGAATACTTGCTCTTAATGTACTCTTCTTATTTTCCCTATGACAGATATAGTCTCCTTACAGAAAACCACTGTAGAAGCAGAGTTTTACTGGGGGCCCAGTGATTTAGTACTGGTACTTACTGTAGAATATTGAGTTCGGGGGCTGGGGTTATGTACAGAATTTAGTGTCTTAGTGGTTCCTTAACTAAAATAAGTAATATACTCGTTTTATATTGCCTTCCTTTAAAACAATTAACATACATATATGTATACTGTTTTGCAAAAGGTATAGTATCAGGCTCTACAGTAGTTTTATCTAATCACACTCTTAGATCTTAGTTTTTTGCTATCAATCAAAAGAATTAAACTTTAGTGTGAATTTAAGTCTACATCAAGCAATATTATTAAATGGTGGCAGCTGTAATTTTACACAGGCAGTATCTGGATTCATTCATATAATTTCCAAGCAGAGCATCATTTTATAAATTACCAATGAGACCTGGGCATATTTTAATTAACCTGGAAATAGATTTCCAGTTACATTGGTGCCAAAACCTGATTAATTTGAATTAAAGAGAGCAGAGCTAGACAGAAAAGATGAGTTGGTTAATATGTATAACCCCAGAAAATTAAACTCAAATGGGCTAACATCTTTTTTTATGAAACCTGTTCAAAAGTCGACAAAATGTATTAAACGTTTTATGTTCATGTACAAATGAAGGTAACACGTAAAGGAAAGGTTTTTAATTCTCTATATTTTTAAGGAGAAGCTTATTTGCCAAACCCCATAACTTAAATTAATAAAGGGAATCCATATGGGACAACTTACTATTAGGGATGGCATAGAACTCGAACTCGAACTCGAGTTCGAGCCGAACTGTTCGAGTTCGAACGGACCCGGACTTCTCGAACTATCTCGGACGCGGACTTTCGATATTTCCCGGACTTTCGATGATTTATCGAATGTTCGAACGTTCGAATTCGCGAGTAAAATGTACATGGTATCTAGGCGCGAACATCGAATCTGCGAGTAAAGTCTCCATTAAAGCCTATAGGCGAGCATCGAATCTGCGAGTAAAATGTCCATGTTACCTCGAACGTTCGAACGCGAAAGCTCGAAAGTAGCGCGTGTGAGAGTAAAATCGATTTTACTTAAGTCCTGGATATTGGAACATGCTCCCTAGACCATTTCCCAGGTCCCACAGCCATTTACATTAAGTTACCATTAATATTTTAGTTGTATTTGACTCGAACTTTTCGAACTATTTGCCTCCCATAGACTTTAATGGGTCCGTTTTCGAACTTTCGAACTTTCAAACTTTTACAATAGTTCAAAAGTTCGAAAACGGACCGAACTTTCAATAGTTCGACCATCTCTACTTACTATGCAGTGTGCATTACATAAAGTCTGATTACTTAGGGTTAGTTCACACTAGATCAGTTTCTGTCCATTTCCAGACAGAAACGCGCGTTGTGGTCCGTTTTTTTAACGGATCGGATTGACCCGGTCCATTAAAAAAACGCACTGCTGCATGCATTTCAGTCTGGAAACGGACGCGTTTTGATTAAAAATGCATCTGGGACCTGGAGTCCTCCGGTGCTACTTACATAGTAGTAGATGTGTGCAGGTAGGACACCCGTTTTATATGTTATGTATTTATATATAGTTTATAAAGCGCCACTTGGGGACGCAGTGATGTACAGTAACAAAATACAATACAATACAATAGTCATACAAGGGCAACAAATACATAAATAGTTCAGTACATAATTATATAAATTATGTAAATAGAAGTGCTAGAGCTTTGCAACAAGAGGTAAAGAGGTCTGGAATAGAATTCCAGCAGATGGGAGCCATAAGAAAAAAAGGTTTAAGGCGAGAGGAAGCAGTACTAGTGGGGGGTTTGTACAGGAGCTGGTTCTGCGATGAGCGGAGGGTACGGGCAGGAACATAAGGGGAGACTAGAGAGGAAATGTAAGGAGGAGCAGCAGAGCGAAGTATAGACTGAAGGGGAGAAGGGTGGGAAGCAGGAAGACCAGAATGTAGTAGGTTGCAATAGTCCAGGCGCGACTAGCTAAGTATGCATAAGTATAGCAGTGGCCGGGAGAGAAAGGAACCTGCAGATTTTGGCTATATTGCGGCAGGTTTTTGTAACATAGTTAATGTGGTTAGAAAAGGAGAGAGACGAGTCAATAATTACCCCTAAGCAGCGTGCTGCTTATATAGAGAAAATGGGAGTATTGTCAGCAGAGATAGAGAAAGATGGGACAAGACCAGGTTTAGGTGGAAACTGATCAGTTTTATAGAGATTTAATTTGAGGTAGCGTGGAGACTTTCAGGAGGAGATGGCAAGGAGGCAGTCGGAGACACGTGATTGGATGTCAGAAGTTAGTGTAGGTGTGGACAAGTAGATTTGTGTATTGTCTGCATATAAATGATACTTGAAGCCAAAAGAGGTAATAACATCTCCCAAGGAAATAGTGTAGAGGGAGAACAATAAGGGTCCAAGAACAGACCCCTGCTGTACCCCCACACCAAGAGGAAACGGAGAAGAGATATTGCTAGCATAAGATACAGCGTAAGTTCGGTCAGAGAGATAGGTCAGTGTGTTTGTAGAAGAAAACTATATTTTAATGTGGAATTTCTGTAGAGGAAGCCAAAATTCCACATTAAACTATGAAATTTCAACTACAAACTTGGTTTTATCTTGGAAACTGCTGCAGTTTTGTGTAAAAATTTGATCAAGCCTACACACAATATTAAACCAATATTCAATTTGCTGCTGCCTTTTGGTAAAAGTAGAGTTTTGGTTGCACAATGACTAGATAACAGCTGATTTAAAAGATTATACTGCAACAACCAATTTCCCAATTTCTTTGGGCCTGGGAAAAATTCAAAGCCACAAATCATCCCTGTCATGTGACATATTTTCAGCTTGGATAGTGAACCATCTGCATCTTATTTTCATTTTGTCTTCAATTAGCCATTTATAGAAAGTTTGGGTTATTTTGAGGGAGAAAAGCTCTGTCCTCTTTTTTCCATAGCTATTAAAGGATATCTTGTTTGGGGAATGTATTTTTTTTCAAATGCCTCCATGCATTGTAAAAGTATTAGGTAGTTTTTTTATTCACGCATTCGCGTGAACCATGGATCCAGTTTGTGAACAAATGCGCAAGATGGGAATCTGTCAGAAGAACAGAAACCAACATTGTGACAGTGCAACAGGATAGAAAAGTTGCTAGCTAAGAGGAAAAACAGCTTTTTCCTACCTAGCAATCTATGCATTTTCACTGTTAGTTCTGACTTTGGAAATTCTGAAAATGTTCCGGCAATTCCGAATTGAAACCAGGTTAGTTTCAAAACTGGAGCTCATCTCTAAACTCCCTAATTGCCAGTGCATTTTTTCACCCCAAATAACCTTTTCTTGGTATAAATGTTACTGAGCTCAATTCTCTGCCCCATAACATTATGCCCCCCCCCCCCGCTAGCCTCAATCTTATGAGTTAATTGATTTATTCTTTTATTTGCTACATTTAATTCCACATATTATCCAATGGAATATTTACACTATGTCTTTTATTCCCATTGACAATTACTCTCTCTTAGCTTTACCAGTAGTCAGTTATTCAGTTTATTACACCACCAGTAACTCAACTATTTATTTCATCGCTTTCAGACTTTTATGGTTTCTTGTATCATTTTAACTTAGTATTTGTTTCTGTGGTACAAAACTATATAAGGATTGCATTTTTTTCTTTTTTTATTTATAGACCTCCAGAAACACGCATGTTCACTGTTGCCAAACACACGACAAACAAATCATCCGGTTTAGAAAAAAATAAAGGTCTCAACCTTTTTTTCCCCTTCCCAATATTTTATAAAGATTACTTAACAGCCCTTGTACTATAAAAAAGAAATAAATCAGCAACGTGAAGCAGAAATTGAGAAGCAACCACTTTGTACACCAATTTGTCTTGTTTTGACAGCTGTGCCTATTGGCAAAATAGCCCATTATGAAGAATAACTTATGCAATGGGAAGCAAAGAGCATGCAAAGCCCCAAAGAGTTGGTTGTACCTGAAGACTGATGATGTATGTTGTCCTGTTAACAGTGTAAGATATTGTGTTTGTTCTTGTGGTAAAAAAAAATAGCAACAAAAAACACATATGGTACCTGAAAGCTGATGATGTATGTTGTCCTGTTAACAGTGTAAGATATTGTGTTTGTTCTTATGGTAAAAAGAAAATAGCAACAAAAAACACATACCGTATGGTAAAGAACTGCAAGAATGAAGATTGCCCCATATAAGGGCAACTATAGTCATATGAATCTAGAGTGAATGAGGACCCTATAAACCAAAGAGCAATGTAGAAGCTGAAGGCTACACTTCCTGGTATCTCTGGTCCAGGTTCAGCAATTCAAATAAATGGGGGTATGAGTGCACTTACGATTGCACATACTCAGCTGTGAAACAAGATGTCTTTATTTAAACAAAACATGTGTGCATAGTCATATGAATCTATACATGCAAGTAGCCCCGGATGTGTGTGTGTAGCCGCATACATTTAATCTAGTATGTTTTTCCAGCAAGTATCCCTCTCACACTCTTAACCAACTCCTCATTCCAGTTGACATTACTTTTTTGTAAAGTCAAGCATGCTCAGTAATTACTGTTAGAGATGGGCGAAACTTAAACAGTTCTGAAAATTCGATTTGAACTAGGTTTGATTTTTCGAATTGAATTTTCAAGCCAGCACTAGGAGGGGGAATTTTCAACCCTGCAATTCTTACATACCAACTATCACCATTCCATACAGTAGAAGGACTGTGGAACACTCCTAAAGGTGGGTGCACATATTCCAGATCTTTAAAAGGTATGTAATAGTGTTTTTAATTTTAAAAGTGTTTCCTGTCACTATTAAATTGCTAAAATGTAATGTGAATTTAAACACTATATGTATGCTAATACTAATTTGTATTTTTCTGTTTTTTAAACATTTACCTTTTAAATATACACTCTAAAAGGAAATGAAAGCAACATCATATAAATTGTCAACTAGCAACAGAGCGATATATGAGAAAATATAGGACAAAGTTGCAACATTTAATGTGTATAAATTAAAAGGAACTATGCATAAAATGAATTATCACATCACATTTTACTATTTATAAAAAGGAACACCAATAATTTATAGAGTATTTTTTATTGTAGCAATATCATATTGAATAGTTAAGTGACCTAATATGCTAGTACATCTGTGACTAATGACATAAAGTAATTTGTTGACAGCCTAAAACTATTAGTCTTAAATAGAGAACAGTTTGCCTTTAGTTTTGCATACAGAATATAATTAAAATTTTACAGAACAACAGTTAATAGATAAATGTCTTGGTTTGTGTTGAGTAAATTTAGAACTTTAGTGGTGCATTTATATATTACAAAATTAGAGATGAATCCCAGTTCCAAAACTGACCTGTTTTTTTAGGTAAATGTGCCAGTTTAGAAATTTCATGGCTACAGTAGAATTTCGATGGGTGGAACTTTGCTAAATTTGAGTGTCGAAAATTGGTGTTGAAAATTAAAAAGTGAAAAATCGGTGTAAAATTTTGTTGTTAAACTTTTTAAAAATCCCCTTTCAATTGAGTCTGGAATTTAGACACTTTCCACGTAAAAAATGGTGGAAGGAAACTCACTGAATAATATTATTATTTACTTATAATACTTAATTGATATACTTTCTTTTAGGTTGGTTCCTGTCCTGATAATTTGTAATAACACAACATTTTGTGATATCTTGAATATATGATATGGGATTAATCATAGACAATTTTCACTCTAAAGTCAAATGTCCCCCCTAATTCCTTCTACAGGTTCTTAGGCCCCAGAATACCTGTCATGAATATCACAACTCACAAGCACTTTAGTTAAGAGTAGAGATGTCCGAACTTCGCAAATCCGGTCCGCTCGAGGATCCGCGAAATTCGGGAAAATTCGAAAATCCGCGAGCAATCCATTAAAAAAAAAATCCTCGAAATATGAGAAATCCTCGTATTTTCAAATTTTCGAAAACGCGGTTCGGAAAGTCGGAAGGTGGAAAACCAGAAATCCTTTCACCCCCCTCCCTCCCTCCCGATCCCTCTCTGCAAAGAACTAATGTAGTGTTAAATCCTTCATACCTATTGTAGGGCAAACCCTCCAACCCCCGACCGCTAAGTTAAAAGTCTTAAAATCTATTCTGGACACAAGTTACAGCTCCCGGCTGCCAGCGTCTTCTGCATTGCTGGCAGACGCGGCTGTGATTGGCTGCCTCTCAGCCAATCACAGCCGCGGCTGCCATCCAGCCCCCTGCTAAAAGATCCGGCAGGCAGGGGAGCCGGACCAGAGTGACGCTGGAACCAGGAGCTGTAAGTAGTGTATGGGATTGATTTGTAAGTTTTTAACTTAGCGGTTGGGGGTGGGAGGGTATACACTACGATATAAAGGAATGTTGCTATGGGGGGTGGACATGCCCTTTAAGCTGAATGAATCTAATTATACTACATGGCGATAAATCTTGAATCGTTTTCAGAGATAAACCTGGATATGAGATTAATTCCGCAATTCCAAGTAATTCTAATCTGAAACACAGTAACATAATCTCTATGGACTTTATTATATTAAGCCTTTTTAAATGTATGTGGAAGCTTAACAAAATAAAGTTAACAGTTAAAACATTGAAGTATTTTGATCCAGAGATATAAAATGAAGTAAAATTCAAATACAAAAACATAAAACACATTTTATTTACGACTACCTGATAAAAATTATATATACCTGATCTACCTGATATATTATATATATATAAGGTATTTGAGGCATTCCGCTGGAAAAGCAACGGACCCCTACTAGGATTTCTTTAAAGATTTATTATTCACTTCATAAAATGCAAAAGGCTTGATATGTTGCTTTTTATGTAGTGAGTAATAAACCTTTAAACAAATTCTAGGAGTGCTCCGATGCTTTTGAACTTAGTGTATGAAATGTATATCTACACAGAGGCAACCAGGTTATTACTTTTGGTTTTTCCTAATGCACAAAGAGTGCCACCTGTTTGGTGATATGATTTGTTGATGGTGTAGAGGGTTCTATATAGTCAGAATGGAGTACAAAGATACAAGCACTACACTGCTGATATAATAAAACAAAGAGGCTTCTTTATGATTTTAAAGTGGGTTTGCACAAATCTTTACAAAAAAAATGTAAACTATATTCTAATACGATTCTGTTTACAATTAAACCTTTTCAATATAAAACAATAAACCTCATTTTTGCTATTTCTGATATATTAAATAATTATAAATTAAATTCAAAGCCCTTTGTATTAAAGGGTAACTCCAAGCCTTAGAAAACATTGTATGGTCCAAAAAATAACCCCCCAAAACCTCAAATGCATTTTATTCTTACCTTACCTTGAGGCACCTGTCTTTAAATATTTCTGATAAAAGGAGCAATAGGACATTCATGCAAATATCACTGCATGTGCCCTGTCGCTCTTCATTGGAGACGTTGGCAAGCTTGAGAGCTCCCCAAACCCAGGGGCTGCAGCTATAAGGGTTGGCATTGGATCAATATGGTTACACATATAAAAGCCCACAAATGCCCTTTAATGCGAGCACAGAATAAAAGAAATTATGCTTTTTATAAATAAATGCACTTACCCCACTTCAGACACAGCAAATGTTCTTATAAATCCCAAAAATGACAGCAGTCAAGTGCATGAGCAGGAAAGACAGGAAAGTCTATCTGCAGTCCACAGAGTGTCTTAGAGGCAAGATTGGGAGTTACCAGTACTTACAAAATTCAAATTGTCATTTAGAAAGTGTAAAAAACTCAGTGAAATGCACCTTTTGGATTAAATAGAAATGTCGGAATGGGAGCTTTTCAAGTTCTGTTTATACACATGTAAGAATAAAGTCTGCTACAATCAAATCACAGGTACGGACGTCTTTTTACACTGCATTGTGTAACATTAAAAAATACACTCATTATCTTAGTTTACTTTTCAATGTCAAGAGTCTTTTAAATGTAAAATGCAAATGTTTTGACTAAACAATAAATGTGATAAAACTTTGCATTGCTTTCCATTAGGAAAAACCCCAATGCCAATGATCCCCAGGAGACATTTATATTTTACAAAAGTGAAAAACATAAAAAAAATAAGGTGATGCATTTTGGCCATAAAAATCCTTGTGCTGCTTATACTATAAATGGCTCTGTGTTAAAGGGCATGTCCACCCTTAAAGGAAAACACTGATACATTGTCATCTGCCTGCAAACCCAACTGCTATTTTTACCAGTTAATTACATGTATTTCTATACAGATATTTGATGATGTTTCAGGTGAAACAGCAGTCAGTCATTGGTTGTGATGTCAGAAATAATTATCCTTAAATATCTGGTTAGTAATGCAGGTAATAAAGGGCAAAATATATCAGTTTGGTTTGGTGGCAGGTAACTGTAAATTGAACAGTTTTTTGTTTTATGGGTGGACAGGTGGACACGGCCTTTAAGGGAATTTCTGTTGGAAAAGGATCTTGGAGATTTGGTCGATAACAAACTTAAATGTAGCAAGCAGTGCCAGGCAGCAACAGCTAAAGCCAGCAGTATATTGTCTTATATAAAGAGAGGTATTGATTCAAGAGAGAAAAAACATTATTCTCCCTCTTTACAAAGCATTGGTAAGGCCTCATCTAGAATATGCAGTGCAGTTTTGGAATCCTGTGTACAAACTATGGAACCAACTTCCATTAGGTGTGGTGATGGCAGGTTCATTGTATAGTTAAAAGCTGGATGGGTTTCTACAGTAAAAACAAAGAATGTTACATGTTACTGGTATTGGAGTTGAGCCAGTGATATATCCAATATATCCATACTGTTTTGTTTTTTCTTTTCCTCCCGCTGGATCATCTATTAAGCAGGACATGTGGGTATTTCTGTAAAGTACCTTAAAGTTTGTTGAATTCTTTACTTGAAACCAAACTGTAAACAATAGAGTTACAAAGTATAAATACCATGAGAAACAATATTGGCAGTGATAGATGAGTTATACTGTATATCTTTGTTTTCATAATATAAAGGGCATGTTTTCAAAAGCGTGGTTCAATGGCACCCTTAATAAAAGTATGATTGGTATTGTTATATCATGGTCATTTGTTATTTTTCAACTGTTGTCATATTACATTGAGGTCTTAAAACAATACAAGAGATTTTAAAATACAAATGTTGTAGTCATAAAAGAAAAAAAGACAGATTTGTTTTTAAAATACTGCTATGCATTGTTAGTTTACAAAATATCACATTGAATTAGGCATACACATTTTATCTGTATTAAGGTTGGGATGTCGACATCACTATTGCAATAAGCCTCTCATCTATTGCTTAAAATCAAAGGCATAGACTCCCAAATCATGGCTCCCAATATGAGGGTGCTACTAGCATGTGGAAATGCATAGGACCCAGTGGGAGAAGTAGCTGCTACAAAGAAAATTGTCTTGTATAAAGATAGGAACAGGAGAGAAATTATTATTTGCCCCTTCACAAGGCATCAGTAAGGCCTCATTTGGAATATGCAGTGCATTTTTGGAATCCCATATACAAAAGGGACATCTTAGAAATAGAGGGAGTTCGTAGAAGGACAACTAAATTAATAAGGGGGATAGAGGGGCTTGAATATGCAGGCAGAGTAGACCAGGTCTGGCGGCTATTGAGAAAGCTGAAGGAACAATCAGAGAGATTCAATAAAAGTTCTTATTGTTTAAAATGGTGCTAATTTTGCCCCAACCAATCAGATGTTATTTAACATTTGAAAGCTTACATCTGATTGTGGGGCAAAAATAGCTTAGTTTTAGTTTTTATGTTGATAAACATATAACTATAACCATTATATTTTTACTATATGAACTAACACAGGTACAGCACTATAATACTATGTGGACCCAGAAAAGTGCATTTATCACTTATTTTTCTTTCTTTATTTTTCTTTCTTTCTTTGTTTATAGTGTTATTTAATTAGATCAGTTGTACTTCCACAATATGTTATTGTAATTTTCTCTATGGAGTGCTCACACAGCCCCAGCTTAAACAGTGACCTGCACGTACTGAAGTCTAACAGGTATTCTCAGTTCCTCACTATCTCTTCATTGTCTCTATTGATGGTGCCACAAGGCCCAAAATCGGCTTTGCATTTCACCATCCATTTCCTTTGTTTTACTTGTGTTTAACTGCAGAAGGTTTTTTTCTAGTCATCCGACTGGCTTTCTCAATTCAGAATGACTTGTACAAGAATCTGTTGGCAATTAGGTACCCTGAAAAGTCCCTATTAGCATATGACAGCCAAGTGTTAGGGACCTTCTGAATGCAATGTGTGGATGCATTGAGGATGGTGCTATCGAAACTGCCCAGGGTAAGGTGTCAGACTTAAAACTGCTTTGTACATGGCAGACAGTTGATGTCGAAACCCCCCCCCCCAGCCTCTATTCAGGCTTGGTTTCCTCATTTTCACATAAATGGCCTCCTTGACACCTCTTTTGAACCAGTAATGCTCCTTTGCCAAGATGTTGACATTACAATGTTCAAAGGTATGGCCTTTTTCCTTAAGCTGCAGGTACACGGCTGAGTCCTGACCTGAGGAATTGTTTCTTCTGTGCTGGGCCATACGTTGGTGCAGTTGCTGTTTGGTCTCCCCCAATATACAAACATATTTTGCCAGCCATTTGTTTGGGGTGGTTCAGAATTATCTTAAAGCATATTGTATAATAACAAACAAGGATAAAATAGTTTAATTTGATGTATGTATTTCTTTATTCAAGAATGTCTACTGTGTAAATATGTTAATGTGTACAGTGTGCTTTTATATACTATGAAAATAAAACAACCGGTGCATAAACTTAAACTAATACTTACAGTATTAACATAGCAACATAGTAATTTAGGTTGAATAAACACATACATCCCAACTCCAACCTTTTCAACCTCCTTTTTAACCCTACCTAACAGTTGATCTAGAGGAAGGCAAACAAGAGAACACCAAAAAAAAAAAGGGGGGATTCCTTCCTGACTCTAAATGGCAATTGGAAAGTATCCCTGGACCAACCAGAACTGCAGTATATGTATAAGTACCAGTAATTCTCAATATTATATAGTATCCCTGTACCAACCAGAACTACAGTATATGTATTAATACCAGTAATTTTCAATATTATAAGGTATCACTGTATCAACCAGAACTGCGTTATATGTATTAATACCAGTAATTCTCAATATTATATAGTATCCCTGTACCAACCAGAACTACGGTATATGTATTAATACCAGTAATTCTCAATATTATATAGTATCCCAGTACCAACCAGAACTACAGTACATGTATTAATACCAGTAATTCTCAATATTATATAGTATCCCTGTATCAACCAGAACTGCAGTATATGTATTAATACCAGTGATTCTCAATATTATATAGTATCCCTGTACCAACCAGAACTACAGAATATGTATTAACACCAGTAATTCTCAATATGATATATAGTATCCCTGTACCAACCAGAACTACAGTATATGTATTAATATCAGTAATTCTCAATATTATATAGTATCCCTGTACCAACCAGAACTACAGTATATCAGTATATGTATTAATACCAGTAATTCTCAATATTATATAGTATCCCTGTACTAACCAGAACTGCAGTATATGTATTTATACCAGTAATTCTCAATATTTTTTAGTTTTATAAATGTATACAGCCCACTTTTAAAGCTATTCAATGAACTTGCCATTACCACTTCACCTGGAAGACAGTTTCACCATCTCACTGTAAAGAAACCTTTCCTAACCTGAAAATGAAACTTATTTTCTTCCAATCTTAAAGGATGTCCACGTGTCCTCTGATATGACCTATATCAGAGGACAAGAGAGTTCATTGTATGGCCCATTAATATATTTGTATAAAGTGATCATATCCCCAGGCAAATGTTGCTTCTCCAATGTAAATAGCCCGAACTTGTCTAATCTGCCTTCATAGTCAAGCCCTCCATTCCCTTTATTATTAAATGAGGTTTTACCAGTGTCTTGTAAAGATAGAGAATACAATTTTTATTTATTATTTATTTATTTATATAATAATTCATCCCAAATCCAGTTTCAAGACAAAATTACAGCCCTTGAGCTCCTACTACACAAAAGTCACTGAAGAATTTTTTAAATCCCACAGAAAAAATACACAGCTATAGGCCTCCCCTTCATTAAACTTTATCAGGGACATGCAATATCCCGTGCTAATAGAGTAAATAAGTGCAAACCCCACACCACCCAATGTACTCTTGTGTTAGTGCAGGTTTTGTACTTTAGTTTGCATTGCCTGACCCATTTCCAAACATTTTTAGAATAAGCACAGCGCAAGCCATGCAATAAATTAAGCAACGATTTTTCCACTAGTTCTTTGCACGGAAATGAAAGCCTACTGTAACTTACTACTTTTCACACACTGTAATGATTACAAAGGGGTTACTACATCTTGAGAATGAGTGCAAAATTTGATTGCCTCTCCGAACACTTCGGAAATACTGCCCACAAACCATTTAGCAAAAACCCCTTTTGAAAGTAGGGCACTTTATGAAAGATTAATGTAGACCATATGTTTATGTAAGATTTTATATAAGGATAAAATCACAGTTATAAAAGGTCCCTCTGATTATTAATGTAGTATTGGGCAATTTGTGCTTAGCTGATTGCAAACAAACCAGGGAAAAAAACACTTTCTTTGTTGAATCAGAAAGATATCTATAAATGTGGAGCAAGTGTTTGAAAATTATGCTAACATATTCATGTTTCCAAGGAGGTAAAATCTGCTGAGACCAGGAAAAGATTTCAAGTTATATAAACTGCAAATAGCTGATAAATCAAATCATTTATTTAATCACTGTAAGTAAGTTTTGGCTGAAAATCATTTGTTCCTAAAGCTATAGGAATAAACTTAATTAAACAAATCCCGAGAACGTGCGTTATTTCTGTAACTACAGAACATTCAGAAATAATAAGGTCAGTCAGTAACTTTGGTCTTAACGGTACTTGGTGAAAGAGGAAAAAAGTATTTTTTAAACTTGCAAAGGGCAATTATAACAAATAAATGTACTTACTACTAAAGGCATTGTTGCTGGTCACTAGAGATGTTCGAAACTGTTGAGTTTCGTTTAGTTTTTGAATTTTCTAAATTTTCAGAAATTTCAAAAGTTCGAGTTTCGAAAATCGTCTTCCTTCGGTTTCGATAATCATCTACTTTCGATTTCGATAATTATCGAAAACTCTAAAAATTCAGGTTTTGTAAATTCTGGGAGTTCTGAAAGTTTAGTGGGGACTTCAAAACCCTGGGATTCGATTCGAAACTGGGTTCTATTAGAACTCACAGTACATCTCTACTGGTCAAAGCTATGGTCATTCATATGGAAGTATTCTCATTTAAGAATGAAATCTCTTGTCCTTATAAATTACATTTTTTATCACTAAGCGTTGCTAAAGAGGTACATATGTTTGCCAGTGCTGCAGCCAATCAATTGCTAGCTTTCTGTTGGGTTATTGCAGTTAGATACGGTAACTTCTCATTGTTTTTTTGAATATTAATTAATCTAAAGGGATTTTTGTGATTATTTATAACGCCACCAAAATGATGGTCTTAAGCAGATGTAAAAGGAAATCTCATCACATGATTGAAGTGTATGCTGTGACCATGGGATCGAAAATGCAACAAAATTAGTAGAACAGTTAAGTCTGGCACCATTTTAAAAAGTATAATTCCGTCATACATTCAATGATTTTTACTTTGTCAGTATATGAGGATTAGAGATGGTAGAGATGGTGAGTTCTGTTCTGTTCTGTTTTTGTATTTTTGGAATTTCTAAAAAATCTGAAAATCCAAAACCGAACCTATAAGAAGTCAATGGAACAGACAAAAATCTGAAATTTTGGAGTAAAGTAAGGGTATCTAAAGCTAGTTTACAGCAGATGCCATAGGCACCTAGGAAATGATCAAGGGGACAAGTAGAAATCACCAACACATTAATAAAATGAACTTTCTGTACACGCAAGCTATTTTTCAGGTTCCGCTACTTTCAAAGTTTATTGAATATATGATGGTCACTTCCGTAACCCTCCAAAGTAGCATCTGGGAGTTCAGAGCCGAAATTGAGGAAGGTAGTTATGAATTCTAATGTGGGGGTGGGTAGGCTCTTCAAGGTTATTCTCTAAGAAGTCATGATTTTTCAAAGCATATGGACTTCAATTTATCAAATAAGTGTTAAATGCTCTTACATGCATTCCACTACCTAATTGTTCAAATTTGGCTATTTACTGAGAGCCACTATCGCTCTCTATTGCTCCTTAAGGTAATGCACCAATCCGAGCTCTCTGTGCATTGTCAATAGGGTTCAACCATTCCGAATCTTTAACTGAAGCAGTTTGCTGGTGTTAAAGATTCCGTCCAAAAAAGTGTCAGTACATTGGTTGCGGTGGTAGCAAGACCCGGTTTTAGCGCACCGCTGCAAACGCCATTATTTGTGTCTTAAAGATGCGTTAACCCTTGGCAAATCAGTTAATGCATCTTTAAGAAAGAAATACACAAAAATGGTTCACCCTACATCACCCTAGTAATAGTGAGGATGTTACAGTAAATGTGTTTTACAGATTGATATAGATAGAACATCAATCAAGCTCAGTTATAACTGTTGTTTTGAAGGAAGCAGATGTGGATTTTGTTTAACTCTTCACACTCTACAATCAAAGTTAAATTGTTTCAGTGCATTGTACACAGATCACAATGGAAAGCAATCAGATATGATTTACTATTCACACTCTACAGTTAAATAATTGCTTGCATTGTAAGAATGTTAAATCACAATGAAAGTCAATAAGATGGGTTTCCTATTTTATCAATGCAGAGCTGACAATACAGTCTGAAACTCATTTAAATGAGAGAGGACTCTATCTATACAGTAATAACCCTGTTATGCTAATTTCCCCTTCCTCCAATATTCTACATGCTCAGAAATATACAGAGATCACAATAATAATTTGGTTTTTAAGTTAAGAAGACTGGATATAAAATATTCTGTTAAATACATGTAAAACCGTTACATAAAAAATAAATTGGATAAATCATTAATCCTGGAAAGGAATGTATTCACACTTTACAGATAATGAACAGGCGTACACAGTGTGTAGCACAGTGTGTAAAATATGATAACTGGCCAATGATATGTCAGAAATTGAAGAAAAATCTAATTGAAGATCATGCATCTAGGGATACCAGGGGTTTGCTATATGTTAAGAAACATGACAGATGTAACATTGATCAGAAGTGAGATAATTTGTCATCATTAATGGCAACAAAAAAATTAAACTTGTGTTTGCTGACCAATGCAAATCTTAAATCTTTCACAGTTTACCAAGTGAATGAGTCTCGTTTCATATTTCTTTTGAAGCTGATTAGCTGGCATCTCCAAGAAGTGCCCTACCTCTCCAGCAGGTGCCATCCCACGCCTTCTAAAAACACCACATACAGATTCATAGGGCCAAAGTTATAAAGGTGCGGTATCACTTTTAAGCAATACAGTGCCTTTAATGATTGGTTTAACGATAGTTAATTTTCAATCGGTTTAGCGATCGTTAATTTACGATCGTTATTGTACATTACTGATCGTAAATCTCCGATTACGTGATCGTAGATTTTCTATCCCCATAGAATACCATTGCAGTAGCTTATGTGTAAGCAGAGCAGGGTCCATGGTGAGTCTGTGCAGAACTTTGCAGACACTACAAGGAGGCAGTGAGTAAGGGAGGGGGGTCAGTTAGGAGCACTCACTTAACATTAATAATTTAATGACAAAGCAAGCATAGATAAATATGTGAGTACCACCATTTTACTTCTCTCACATTGTAGTTTCAGAAAATGTAAAGTTGTTTGAATGAGTATAGTGACCCTTTAACTGTTATGCATGAAACCTTTACACTTTCCAAATAATGTTACACTATATAAAATGAAATAATGGTATTGTTATACAGTATGCAATTTTAAAGGGAATGTCCATCCCCCAAACTAAAATTAAACCCACAACTGGCCCAATGTGTAGTTTAAAAAAAACCCTACCTTACATCTCTGCTCTGTATGGTTCTCCTGCAGTGTGTGTCCAAACTCCAGGATACTGAAGAGTAGTAGTCGTCTTTCTGTATTACTCCTAGTGTAAAGTTGTTTATGTATAATGTAGGGCATACCTTCCTGCCCCCAACCGCTATATTAGATTGCTTAAAAAAGAATCCAAACTCTACTTAGAGCCCTTTGATCCCGTGGCTGCCAGTCTGGCCTCTGTTTGCAAGTTCGGGCCTGATTAGAGCCTAATTAGAGCGTCGCAGCAGCAAAGGGCTGTAAGTATAGTTCTGCTTCTTTATTTAACACTCTAATATAGCCATTGGGGGTGAGAAGGGATGCCCTACAACATATTAAAAGTGATTATTTAGGACGGAGATGCCCTTTAAATAAAAAAAAAGGATTATAATTGCCAAGGAATTAATGCAAAATATAAAAAATCCCCTACAGTAAAATACAAGTAAAAACATTTTATCATTGTATTATATAACTAAACGTTACATATTTCTATTTAACCTTCACAATTGAAATCTTTCTTTTTTGTCTAAGCTCAATTATTTTTAAAGGACTCTATCCCCTCAAACCAAAAAATGTTTTTTGTAATAGAATTTTGTGTATGTAACATAGGAGTAGACTCTGTATTCTGTTAACTAATTAGTACAGTAGAGACCCTTCAGAAACAAATAAACGAAATAGGATAGATTAGAAATCCTGGAAAGGAAGGTATTCACACTTTACAGATAATGAAATAGCGGAATAGCACACAGTGTATAAAGTACGATGACTGGCCAATGATATGTCACAAAATGAAGAAAAATCTAATTGAAAATCATGCATCTAGGGATACCAGGGGTTCGCTATATGTTAAGGGACATGACAGATGTAACATTGATCAGAAGTGAGATAATTTGTCATCATTAATGGAGACAAAAAAAATTAAACTTTGTGAAAAATAACATACAATATGTAGGCACTGGAATATCATTTATTTCCATTTGTTTTTATTAAAAGACAGAATCGAAGATGTGATAACGATGATTAACAGGGGAAAATGTTGGTCTTAATTGGCAAATATTTAGCATTGCAGGTGCCTACCCCTGTCTGAAATCACAAACTGTAAAATTATCGGCATAACGCTGTGTTCAGAGGCACAAATGAAGAAAAATTGTTTAAGTTTTTAAGTTTATGAGAAAAAATATTTGATACCCACCAATTAAAATAGTGTAACATTTAATAATACTACTGGATAGCCTTTCCGCTTGAAATATTTGCTTGAAAATATAAACCTTTCACAGTCCTATCAGGTGAAAATAGTTTCTACTAAACTAATGCTTCTAAACCTGGTCTTTGGCCCAAGCTAATGTGGATTACCCCCTTTCAATAATGTCTATAAAGTGTCAACATGTCTGAACCAAAGACTATTGACTACATTCTAAAGGGATTGAAGTCTCGAGACGGAAAGATGGGAGGGGAAAGGATCCCTACCTATACACAGGGAAATATAATCCCTGTGGCACTCAGCCACTATAAAACCCATAAAAAAATCTAACGATACTACATGTGGGATATATTACCCCATAACTGCCAGACCAAGGTAAGTATACAGATCCAGTGGTGTTCACATATCCTTTATTATACTTAACACAACATATTATTTACATTTGAAGGATAAGTACGCTGTAAAACAAAGTTACGTTTAGTTGGAAGCTACAGTTTAAAAAAAACATTTCTTTTCTATGCTCCTCCAGAGCCCACCTTTCCTACTTCAAAGTTGGTGACATCTTCATTCTGTATAGTTGGATGTGTAGCTCCGCCCTCCAAGATTCCCTGGTTCCTCCTGCTTCATTAGTCTCAAAAGGCAATGTCCGTTGGTTCCAAGCGCACATGCGCCCTCGCCACATGCACACGCTTGATGTCACCTCACACGCGACTAGATGTCAGTGCGTGCATGGACGCCTGTGTGCGCACTGATGTCATGTACATGCTTAAGCACATTTGCACATGCACTGACGTCACGTTGAGTGCACAGCAATGTCATGTGTAAGCACGTGTGTCTTACAAGGAGATCTTGGTGGTGCGGAGCTACAGATTCCAATATACAGGATGATGAAGCCAGCAACTTTGAAGCAGTAACGGCTCTGGGGGAGGATAGAGAAAAAAATAGCCAAAATTGTTTTTAAAGCTGCAGTTTCCCACTAACATTAACTTTTTTACAGCCTACTTATCCTTTAATTTCCATCCTATTTAACTTATGTTACATTTGTAACCAGATGCCAATACATAAAGTGGAGACTAAAACATTGCAACAATGTTTCCATATAGCTCAACCCAGATCAATTACTGCATTAATTATAATATAGTGCTTGTTCATTAAGTGCAAAGTTAAGGGAATATGATAGGTAAATGCAGAAAGAGGGTACGTTTAATAATGGTTACATACATTACATATCATTTCAGAATACCTCTTAGGATTTTGTGGGGCATATTCAATATTGAAATCCCATCACAGAAACATTAATATTGACTACATATTCCTAGACACCATTTTTTTTTTAAATCACAAAAACTTCACATAGCATAAATCCTCATCTTGACCATCACAGTGAGGGTCGTTTTTAGGCATAGGCCACCTAGGCAAAGAGCTAGGGCACCACCAGGGCACCCAATGTTCTCCCTAGCATCTCCCTGTCAGCTGTAACTTGCTGTGTTAGAACTGCTCTCCCTGTTCTGCTGTAATTTGCAACATTGCATTGAGAGCCTGAACTTAGCTCCGTCTACTTGGATACAATATTACAAATGAACTGAAGGTGAAGGAAGGAGGGGACAGGATGAGCTCAGTTAATAGTACTGAGGAGAACAGTTCTAAAATGCCAGGTAAAAGCTGCTGCAGACTTTATAACAGTGACCCCTGTGACTAGCAGCCATGAGATTCCTATCCCTGCCTCTTTCTTCCTTCCATCTAACTCCCCAATGGAGGAGACATGGAAAGCAGGTACATACTGTATAGCTTGTCAATGCTGGCAGCTGAAAGTATTAGTAATACTCTGAAAGTGTTAATAGCAATACTCTGGGGAAAGTGCTGGCACTGAAGGGTTAATGGCAATATTATGGGAAAGTGCAGGTTCTGATATTATTACTAGGAAAGTCTGTGGGCACTAAAGGGTTAAAGGTAATAAAAGTGGTAATGTCAATAATCTGAGAAAGTGCTGGCACTGAAAGTGTTAATGCCAATACTCTTGGAGGGCTTGGCCCCATTACTGTGCTGTTAAGTGTGATGGGATTGTGATCTGATCACGCTAGGGCACCAAGATGGCTAGAAATGGCCCTGATCACAGTACATCTGATGCAAGGAAAAATGCTCTTATTAAAGGAGATGTTCAATGGAAATACATATACTTTTAAGAAAAAAAGAGCAGTAATTTTCAATCCCAATGATCTTAACCTGCCCATTCAACATTTTGTCTGTGTAAAAAAAAATGCAACAGAAATACTGACTTCCTGTTTGCAGGACCCCTAGTAGAGACCCTTATGGTTTTGCCCTTGACCCAGCGCCTGGGTAATACAGTTACTCAGTAGAGATCTGAGTATGTTTGACCCATCCAACTGCCAATCAGTAGTAATTACTGTTAGGAACATTCCAAGGAAGTGGTGCATCCTGGGAAGAAGAAGGCCATAAAAACCTGAAATGGCAGCTCACTAATGTCAACAGCAGGGAACAACTAAGGGTATGAAATCAACAGATTTTTTCAAAAATACTGATATTTTCCACTGAACTTTCCCTTTAAGGAAAAGCTTATTTCTGGTGATTATTTCATTTTATTTATTTTTTTTTACAGATTTTCAGTCGCAGTTGTTAAAATAGTGTGTAAACATTTAAAAGGCCCAACTATTAATTCTATGGACACATGAATATATTGATACTGAATCCATCTCCTTAGTTCCTTGAAGACAAACTGAGAGAGAATTCTTATAGAAGCCATCGCACTTGACTGAAGTCAAGTTCAGGAACTAGGTACTCCTGATGAATCCCAGTTTCAAATGGAACCTGGTTTAGATTCCGAACTGCTGGTTTTTAAAATCCATAGATCCAGCAGATTTTAAGAAATTTTAAAATCTCTCAACTTTTCATTGAAAAATAAAAAAATTAGAAAATCAAACTCGGAAATGCCAATCAGCACTTTCTATTGAAAAATAGAAACACAAAGAAATCTAAAATTCTTAAAAATACCATTTTCATTCATCTCTACTAGGTATATATTCACCTTTTTTCAGAAATGACCAACTAATTTGTTAATGCTATTGGTAATGCTTTGGTTTTTGAAACATGGCAGCAGACTTTTTAATTTGATTTTAGTTATTTGTTTTATTATTTTTGACCAAAGGAAAAAATAAATACATTTGTTAAAAATCTAAATGTATTGAATTACTACCTGACATTATATTTATTTCATTGGTTATGTTATTTTCTATTTTGACTTAAATGTTATATGGCACATAGGCTTGACCTTGTAGGTATTGTTTATCACCATTAAAAGGCCACTTTAGCATTTAAACTTCTTTATTATTATTATTATTATTATTATGGATTTATATAGTGCCAACATCTTCCATGGTGCTTTACAATAACATCGTCATACATTACATACAGAGTAACACATATTAAACAAACTCATACATATTACATACACAGGTAATACATAATATAAATACACAGAGTGATAATTTACTTACTGCAATACTGTTATACAATAGTAAGGTGGACCCTGCCCAAAGAGCTTACAGTCTAGGAAATGTGGATGATACATAAGGTGATGTGTTAATTGGTAGGCTATGAATAGATTGGCAGTGGAGTGGGAAAGGCAATTTGGATTAGGTTGGGTCAGCTAAAGGGGTAATGTCTAGGCCAGGTTACGTTTGAAGGTATTAAGGGATTGGTGAATAACGGACAGGCGGAAGAATAGAGCTCCAGAACAGAAGGGCAGCACAAGCAAAGTCCTGAATGTTGGCATGGGAAGAGGTGACAAGGGTGGATATCATTTGCAGAGCTGAGGTTGCATCAGGGACTGACAGAGAGGAGAGGCGTTAGAGAAGCGAGAAGAGAAATAAATGAACCATAGAGCAGAGTTTAGGATGGATTGAAGTGGTGCCAGGTGGTTGTTTGGTAAACTACACAAGAATGTGTTGCAGTAGTCTAGCTGGGATATGATTAGGGTATGGACTAGGATTTTTGTAGCATTTGAGAGGAAGGGAGGAATGTGGGAGATGTTTTTGAGTTGGAGCCTTAGATGTTTTTGAACTGGTCTTGTGTCAAGATCCACGTTTGAAGAGGCATTAAATATTTGTTTGCCTCTAGGTAACAAAAAACACATTTTACTGCAACACCATTATTCCACGAACAATAGCTGCCTTGGTGGTTCCCTCTGTGCTCTGCCTCAAAGCACCCAAATCTTGTAGCAAAAATAAAGATGAGGTACCAGACAAGGACTTCACTCAACTCAATTTTAAATTGCTATCTTATTTATTACACGATATGTTTCGGACATTCGTGGTCCTTTATCAAGTCATAAGGGACCATGAAAGTCTGAAAAATGTTGTGTAATAAATAAGATAGCAATTTCAAATTGTGTTGCATAAAGTCCTTGTCTGGTACCTCATCTTTATTTTTGCTATAACAAAAACTTGTAGGCCACATCATATTTTAAATGTATTTACACTGATTGATCTTTGTACAGTAAAAAAAACCCTAAAAAACCAAGCACTATTAGAGGTGTTTTTTACGATGGAAAAGGGCTTTTTACGATCGGAATTAAGATTTGTTATTAGACCAGTAACGAGTCTTTATAAGTGCTTGGGGGTCATTCGGAGTTGGTAAAATCGTGTGTACGAAGCTCAAGAAAAGTAAGTGAATTATCATCACCCTTTGCTAGGCCACAAATAAGGAATTTTTTTAACTGGCAGTAAGCCTCCATGCTTACTCAATTTCGTGCAGTTGTAAAAAGTCACCCACCAATATAAGTGCAGGCTACTGTACCTTTGTTTAATTGCGTAAGTAGGATTTTGGATGAGAAATATTTCACAGGCTATTGCCAGTAATAAAATAAATGCTGAAGAAGATTGCCCTGGTTGCTTCTGGACACTCTCATCCAATTCACACTGCATGTGTAGCAGCTTATTTAAGAGCATGAAATCTTGCGTACAGATATGAACCGTGAATGGATTTATATTTAATTGTTTTCGTCTCGCATTCAGAGCAAAATGAACGGCTTTATATCAAATATGTTGTAATAAAAAGTCCAGGATTGTAATGAGGTTGAATATTTTATTAGCGTCGACTGCAAATCTATAATCAGACTGAAGTCTTTATCGCCCTATTTCTTTTTTTCCAAAGGGAAAGAAAACAGGTTTTGTTCCACTGACTTCAGCACTTATATGACAGTTCTATTAACAGCTGTCTCCTTAATGAAAGGAAACAGATATATTTTCAAAATATCACGCTGTTTCTTGCGGCGATACTTTTCATGCTTTTGGCAGACTTTGAGTTGTACATTTTTCCTTCTGTTAGATGTAACCTTTTCTTTAATGTTTTCGTTTTATTGTTCAACTAAGAAGTTTCTGCTTAAGTTATCACAATGTCATCAGCTTTGCATTGTCCTCAATTCATTTAACTCCATGGCTTCTAAGAGCTAATGGAACATGATGTTAACTGGATCTGCCTGTCTGAAAAAGTGAGAACTGCTAGTCAATCACAGCAAAAATATTATTACTGCCCAATGTTTACAGTTATACAATGATCAATGTGAAAAGGCTTTTCATACCATATGGCTTATTTACTCTCTTTTCTTAAGTAGTGATGGACCTGAACTCAAACCCGAACCCGAGTTCGGGATGAACTTTATGAACTCACCCTAGAATGTACCATTCACTAACCCTAGAAAGTATTGTTCGCTAACCCTCGAATGTAGCCTTCGACTCTTGGTAACCCTCAAATGTATCATTCGATTTCGATAATCCTCGAATAAATAGTTCTATTTTTGGTACTCCTTAGTCTTTTTCGTTAACCCTCGAATTGGCCGTAACCCTCGAAGGTAGCTTGTGCAAACCTGACAAAGAAGTGTTCAAACAGGTTTTGGTGATAGTGATAGATGTTCCCCAGACCCTTTCCCAGGTGCCACAGCCATTTACAGTAAGTTACCATTGTTAGTTTATCTGTAAATCATCCGAACGTTTTAAACTATCACTCCCCATTGGCTTTAATGGGTTTGTTTCTGAACTTCCGAAACTGACAAACTTTTACTGAAGTTCAGGAGTTAAGAAATGTACTAAACTTCAGTAAGTTCGGCCATCTCTATTCTTATTGAGACTATAAATGGTCCTGGCAGACTCAGAGGGACTGTCCCAGATATCTGCTCTGGGTTCATGCTGGTTCCATCTAATATGTCCTCATTTTAATATATAATAATAAGGTTTTGATTTTATTAACATCTGACCTTGCAGTATTCTCTACACTGGGTTTGAGCTCTCATGTCTTTTCTCCTCAGGTGATGTCTATTGATCAGGGTTGTAGGTCTTGCTACTGTAAAGTAACTGGAAATTCAGTCCCAGATTTATGTATGTTCAACTGAATAATTTAGTTTGTGCTAAACAGTAGTGAGGTTTACTCTGGAAACCATTCAGAATATACCAGCTGTTTAATGATGATTTATATACCCTCAAACAGGTACAGGTACCATCTAATTGCCAATTAGGAAGAGTGAAGAACCTTTACATAACAGTGACTGCACGGTGTGGCTGCCTTCTGGCCTGTTTAAGGCATCCTCAGTGTTTTTGTAGACCGAGGAGAAAGACAACACCTCTGTATGAAGGGGAGGGCAGTTCTGTTTCCTCCTGTTTTCATTTCTTTACTGATATTTTTTAGATCATTCTTGGTAAAGATGTAATGATTATTTTTTTAAATAATGCACTTTCCACAAGTGCTCACAGATGCAGCTGGGTTTATTTGGCCAGGACAATGGAGACACAGTATCTGTGAGGCTTATTTAAAACTTTTTAAAAAAATTAAATACAGTACCAAGACCTTTTGTCCTAAAGCTTATAGTTGCATTTCTCTGGATTTTCACGCTTGGAATCATAAATGCTAAGGAATCTAAATGAATGCAAAGGAAAAAGAAGAATCACCTAAAATATAAAAAGAAAATCTCACTGAACATCTAAGCATTGTATATTTCTATGCAACATTTTTCGAATGTATAAACTTTCTTTGCATTACTAACTATACCCTCCCCTACAGTAGTACCCAGGGTGAGGACCTAAAATGCTGGGTTTGCTTTAGTTTTTCTATATCAAGCCATGAAAGCTTGGCTTGCATTTCTGCCCCTTCTCAGAGTCCAGGACTACTCCTGGTCTGTCCAATGGGAAGGCATGCTGTTTGCATTTTGGGTCTTTTTGGGACCAGGATGGTTAAGTATGGGTATACTAAGGAAAACCAAGGGTTAAGGACTACTGTAGTGGTTTAAGACCTCACCCTTGGGACTAGGGGCCATATTTATAACAATTAATGGTTTAACAATTAACATTTATTTTCCGATCGGTTTAACGATCATTCATTACGATATTTAACGTTTGTAAATTTGTTTACTACCACATGGTATTCTACAACTGAACCCTCATTAATTAACAAACGTTCGGCATAAATTTATGACCACAGCCATACATTTACGCCCGCTGTCGTATATTACCGATAATGCGGATTATCGCAATACAGCGTGTGCATTAATATGGCCCCAGGAGAGGGAGTTGGTTTGGAAGGGTTGAAACTAGTATAGGTCCCTTAAACCTTGTTACTAATAAGGCTGATTCTAAACAAGCCATTGTTTCCCAAAACAACCTAGACTGAATGGATACTTCTAGAAAGCCATGGAAAAAAAAGTTCAGTTTCATAATGAAATATAAAGGCCTCATGTCTGGAAACAATTCTTTAAAGGTTTAAATGAATAAAATCATTCTTCCCATGGAAAAATCCTTTTCAAACAATTTATTTTCTTTATTAAAGAACCAAAATAACCTTTCGTTTTACTTTGTGCCTCAAGTATGTTAAAATCAATAAATATTTTATAATTTATTTATCTATCTATTGACAGGAATATGAGATTGATTCTGTAAACAGTAAAAGGGGCACATTGTATATCTTGGACCATTACAGCAGAGACTGAAATAACAATCTCTCTGTGACAATATCAGTCAGACTATAAATATATTTATTATTGTTTTACTACACAGCAAAAACAGATTATATATGTACAGTATATATAACCTATATTAAAGTTTTGATTACTACTACATTTTCCTTAGATTTACCATTAATGCATAGCATGCTTGCTATAAAAATACATTTCTTTAATTTCTGTGAAAAGAAGGAATGCCTAGTAGAAGATGGAAAGTTCTGCACCAGTTATCTTAGGAAATGCAAGTGTGGAAAAATGCAAATCAAACTCTCCAGAGCCAATGGTTCACGACTCACTCTAAGTTACCGAATGAACTTCCTGAAAATGGAAGATAACAGAAATCACAAAATGCCATATATGCAGAAAATTTGCTGTTGATCTTAATGAGACCTGTGGAAAGGAGGGAATGATAAAAACTTGTGATAAGTGATGGATAAAATGCCTGAAGTGATGCTAATAAAATTCAATTGGCAGAATTGAAAAATACACGAGTTGAATGATAAAAAGGTTAAAACAACTAAGCTAATATTGTTTTTTATTATTACAGTGATCTGTGGTCATCAATGCTAAATGTTGCTACATCAACTAGAAAATACATTTGTAGGTGACTTGACATGTGATGGCTAAACCTTGTTTAGTGGCGTGCTTCTCCAGATACATCTCTAGCAGTAGGGGCAACCTATGGGTATCCTTAAAGGGTATCTTTAAAAATTTTAAAAATTGACCTTTACATACAGCAGAATCCCACTGCTCCAAAACTTTCTTCAGATTTCAAATCTCCGCTGTAGATTCTAAGGAAATCTGTATTTGATATCTCAACATTTACAGGGAAAGACCTGTCACTCCAGAAGCAGAAATCATAATATGTCCCATCCCTGACCTCTTAGCTACAACAGAGCAGTGTCCATGGTGAGGCTGTGCATAACTTGTGTCCAAGACAGTACAAAAAGGCAACAAGTAAGGGAGGGGGGCATTTAGAAGCACTTACAAAATATTAATAACTTAATGACAAAGCAAGCACAGATAAATATGTGCCACCATTTAACTTCTCTCAAATTGTAGTTTCAGAAAATGTTAAGTTGTTTGAGTGAGTATAGTGACCCTTTAAGGTTTTACAGCACAAACTGGGCAACAATGACTTGATGGGGATGTTCTGGGTATATTAAGGATGTCACAAAAGGAATAATTGGTGCTTTTCTTTAAGGGTATATCCACCCCCACCCACCGCCAACTATAATTTGCCCCTCTGTATAGTATAAAAATATCCTTACCTTTCTCTTCTGCTCCTTATGGTTGTCCTGCAGGGCCTGATAAAAGTCCAAGAAACATGAAGAGTAGGAGCCTCTCTGTGTAATCCATGCCTGACACTCCCTGCTCTTATTCCCTTATATGGTAAGGTCAGATGCTAACTGCCATGGAGGAGACATTCTGGGTCCTCTACACCAAATTTAAATAGTAGGAATTGACTTGAATTAAACGTATATAAGAGCTTAAGGTGAATGAAATAAAGAGAAGGGTGAAAGGAATGATTAAGGGAAATCATACAGCTCATGCAATACAGTGGAGGGGGATCTGAATTGAATGGAATGAAAGAGGAAGCAGAAACTGAATAGAATTAAGTGAAAAAGAATCAGTAAATGAAATGGAGGAGAGGAGGTAGATGAATTAAATAGAAAGGAAGCTATATATGAGAAGGGAATAAAGGGAAGTGAAATGGAATAAGGAGGGTTAGGATTATAAATGAAAATGATTAAAATACAGATGGAATAAGTGAACTCTAAAGCCAAGACACTTTACTAAACCCTATTGTACAGATTTATTTATTTTATTATTATTATTATAATTAGATGAGTGGTCTAATGAACGAAATGTCACTGAATGAACAGAAGCACTTTGGAGACCACAGTGTAAACATCATTAAGCTTTGCTAATTATTGCAGACCAAGATTTAGAATCAAGGTGTTTGTAAATAAGTTGTAAATCAAATGTAGTGAAGCCTAGGCAATAAAGAGAAGTTACCCACTTCTGTATATTGTGGTAAGATAAGGGACCGTATACCAGCCTCCTTGTCCTCATTAGGGAAACTGCAGGGGCCAAGGTCCCTGAGATGCATATTAATAAAGATAAACACAATAAGGTTATAAAAGTATCCACCAAAATACTTGGGCATATCTTTATTAAATTATTATTTAAAAACAGCTGGTCACAGTTTCTGTATCGTTGGCAGGCCATCTGTGTTCCTGCACCCAACTCCCACTCTTCTGAGGCTATTGCTGCGGGGTCTATAGCTACTTTAAAATTAACTTTCCTTTCCTTTAATGTATTGATGTATTGGAGACTGGAAGGTTAAGGAGCTATGTCTTACCTTCTGTTCTTTAATCAATTAACCAGGAGCCACGGATAAAGATATTTACCTTACATGCGATCTTCCATAGCAGTACATACTATATATATATATATATATAGTAACAACAACGAAGGTCCTGCACTCACGCTATCATCACTCTTGGCCCTGTTGCTCCATAGAGAAAGTAATAGGTAACAGGAGATAGAACACTCGCGGGTCTTGTCTTCAAAAAATCTTTTATTTGTGCAACATCAGTGCATTTCGGCCAATGCTCTAGCTGTCCTCAGGGATGTTCATCCCACCATGGCTAGAGCATTAGCCAAAATACATTGATGTTGCACAAATAAAATATTTTTATGAAAATCTTGAAGACAAGACCCGCGAGTGCTGTTACTCCTGTCATATATATATGTATATATTGTATATTCATTTCCGCTGTGTTACAATCTATTCTTTATGTTAATATTATAATATTATAATATTGTGTTAATGTTAAATGTAATTACTTGGGTGAAAGGGCACATATTTGGGTTAGAAATGTTCATATGCTCAATTTTTTTTTTACTGTATTGCTAATATGAGTCTGAAAATGGCAAAAAAATGTCAAGGAAAAAGTCAAAAGCTTCTTCTTTCAAAACATTTATTGGTGATTAAAAGGGAATTTGTAAGCGTAAGCGACTTTATTCTTTTACTGCCACATTTAATAGCGTTGATTGACATTCTTTATAAGCAACAAAAGGCTAATTAAACTTTTTGCTGTGAGGAGAGGTGGCAATAGACTACTTTTTGCATCATTAATCAAGGTCAACTTTTGAATCGGTTAGGCTCATAACAAAAGCCATTATACTGCAATTCCCATAAGTTTAACACTTTCAAGTCTGCAAGCTGAATGGCTTAAGCTTACAGACATACGGTTTTGTCCACGAACCGCTACCCCTGTAACGAAAGGCCGTGATTATCGTCCGAAACGGTCGTTCGCCACAGGTACCGGTTGTGGTTGTTGGGCGCGGGTCATGGCCAAAATCGTATGTCTGTACAAAGCTTTAAAGCTTTAACCAATAAAACACATCCACAATGTGTATTGTTTTATTCTCTATTATTTACAGAACACCCCAAAGACTCATATGTGCTTAGTTCTCCAGGGGTGCTGCGCTGTTTTCCGGAGTTAAATTTGCACGAATTGATTTAATATCGTTTAGCACAACTTCAACTCTTTCGGGGTTTACTCACCCATGCAAACCCGATATTTACTTTGGGTTTGGAGATTGACCTGGAGCAATTGCAGCACTGGATAATTCTTCCTGATAGTTTCCTCCTGCACACAGACAGCTTCATCCACCAGTGGGCTTTTTTATGGAGTTACGCTAACCGATTCAATATCGGAAAAGACACCTGCACAGCCAGAGCAAGAAATCCAATGATTTTTGCACAACAAGTCGTACAGTGGGTAATTCCCTTCCAGAATCCGCAAACCACATATTGAATCCCGGAAGCAAGGTTTACCCAAAGCGATAGTGGCTTGTTTATTTTCTTTGATCTGACATAATAATGGTTCTTCTACTACATATGTGCCAGGATGGTTTAACAGTTGGGATTAGGTGAGGAACAAGGGTGTACGTCTATTTGTAACTCAGCAGATAAATGCTTGTTTTCTTTATTCATGCCTTATTACTGTATATTGTTAGAATGTCCACTTAAATAATCCTTAGTGATATACATGTTTACAAATAAAGTATGTTGATAAAGTGATAACATTTGTTTTTAACTTTTTTTATTTAATGTGGATAAAATGTGACCTTTTACTCTTAAAATTATTCAAAGGACATTTCAACTAGTTTAAAAATCTTTAAAAAAAATTGTAGACTGCCAGCCAGCTGAGAAAGCCACATGTAAAGTGCTGTTAAGTGAAATGGGTTCTTGCCAACCTCCATCAATGAGGTCATTAGACTGTGCTTTGCTTATTGTGAACTGATCATGTTTGTACTGTGTTTTATTAAAGCTCTCACACTATGTTTTACCACCTGGCTAAGTAATGTAATTTATTATTATTATGACTGTGCAGACTTACTATAAATTGTGTAATAAGATGGCACGAGTGCTTGTAATACACATAGCACTGATAGCCGATAGCTGTCCATCTGTCTCTGTTTTTACTGTTTTAATAAAGGGGTTTCTTACAGAAATTTAAGTTTTGTCACATGGGCATTTTGTTCTCATTACTAGAGATGGCGAACTTCATAAAGTTCTGTCCATTTTTAAACTTTCGAACTTCAGTGTGATAGTTCGAAAAGTCGGGGTAATTTACAGCTAAACTAACAATGGTAGCTTACTGTAAATGGCTGTGGCACCTGGTAAATGGTCTGGGGAACATGTTACTGTCACCAAAACTTGTTGTAACACTTCTTAAACATGAGCGGGCAATTGTCGGGTTTTGCGCAAGTTACATTCAAGGGTTACGGCCATTTAACGGTTATGGAATGATACTTTTGAGGGTTAAGGAAAATAGAACCATAAATTTGAGGGTCATCGAAATCTAACAATACTTTCGAGGATTACCGAAAATTAACAATACTTATGAGGGCTAGCGAACGATACATTCTAGGGTTAGCGAAAACGATCCAAACATTCGAGGGTTACTGAAAACGAACAATACATTCGAGAGTTGCCAAAAATCGAAGGCTACAATCGAGGGTTAGCGAAAATGAACAATAGTTTTGAGGGTTAGCGAACAATACATTCTAGGGTTAGCAAACTGCCCGTAAATTCGATAATTATCAAATTTACGATAATTATCAAAAATACAGCCGCAAGCTTGAACCCAAACTAGTTTGAATAGTTCGAGTTTGTCCAAACTCATAAAGTTTGGGTTTCAGTCCGGTTTTGTGTCCATCTCTACTCATTACCCATGGATTGTGCCTGTCTGTGCACCTCTCCCCGTAGTGGGCGTATTACTGTACATAGAGTCAAGTCCTTGCTTAACTATCTGCACCCTTTAAACAGCCCATTAAGAACACCCAAGCAATTTAACTTCATAATACATTTCAACTCCTGTAAGGAATTCCACTTAAATCAAGAATGTGGACATATATAATGAGTGGCAATGACATACTTTTCAATATAATTTCATTTGCCACTTGTTAAATAATAGTTTATTAGTCAAAAGAAAAACATGTTCAACTTAGAGATCTACTGTAGCTTTCTTTTCCTTTATATTCGAATTGTAAACTTCTTGTTTCTGCAATAAATAAAAAATATCACTCAGGACAACTGACACCAGAAATCAATGGTAAATGATATTGTTACAATAGGGTTATTTGTTTAAATGCTGGGAATCTGAAAAAAAATCAACATGCACAATCTTGACCTTTCTTTTCATTTTTGTTTGTTCACTAAATATTCTTCTGAACATTCTTCACTGCAGCATATGGCATTTGTAGGCAGTGATAAGTTATTTCTTAACCAAGCTACTGCGCCGTCCATATTTTAACTCTTGTTTCCTTAGGAAGGGAATCCTACAGGGTAAAGGGAAAGATATTATTACATTTTGTCACTGAATTACCAGCTAAATGACTTGTCACAGTTCATTTATGAATTTAAATATCTAGAAGATTGACAGTTGCTATGGGAATGTAATAAGACAATGTATTAGCTCATTTCCTCAGTGAAAATATGGAAAATGCAATGTTTTCAGGTCAGATAAGATTCCTGTGATATTCCCATTGTTACCGCACAGCAACTTTAAACCTGCCTGAAATCGAGTGTTGCCAGTAAAATGAAATTTGATTTGAAGATTGAATAAACAGATATTAAAAAATAATTCTGGTCATAATTTTCAGAGTTAGCTTCCACAAGCTAAAAGATATAGCTAATAATAACTTGTTTTTGTTCTTTATTTAATATTAATGGTAATCTACAAATAATATCTGACCCATGGCTTACAGACCTCAGCTGGTCATACACATGGCTGATATGAGCCAAATACCGTCAGAGTGGGTTTTGATAATTAGTAGCAAGGTTTGGGGTACGAAATGACCATTCACAATGCCAATGAACTACCGCCTGCATCACGGTTGGTTGAGACTTGCAGAATATTTCCATTGGTTAGTATTGGCTACCTTTACTTTAGTAGAGGGGGCCAATACAATCGGCACATGTATGGGCACATGGGATCTTATACAAGAAAGGGAGTATATCATTTATTGCATAAGATCCCATGCTTGCAAGCCCATAAACCAAACTGCAGTTTTTCCGCTCAACCCCAAAGGCCTTGTGTAGAAATAGGATTCTATGGGTATCCTTGGCCTAAAGGCCTGTAAGATACCGACAAACTTGCTACACACTTCTGCTCCCAGCTGCCACAAGAAAGCTTTAAAGGACAACTCCACCCTCATAATGACTCTTTTAGAAAGAATGGCCTCTTTAAAATATGTTGATATATCCTACTTAGTCCTCTGAATTCATTACTGTATGCCTGCTATGCTTCTGGATGCCTCATGGAAACTGAACAATTTAGAAACCTGTACTGAACCTGTACTGAGCCTGGGCATGCTCAGAAGAGGCAGACAGGGGATGAATATTCAGTCATTGGCTGTGATGTCAACTCTCAAATCCATAACTGACAGTTGCTAACAGGAAGAACCAGGAAGCAGAAACAGAGGCAACAGGTCATTGTGCAGGATTTCAGGTTAGACTTTTTCATTTCAAACTATTACCGTTTAGGGTTTTGGGGAGTGATTTACCCGTATTTAAGTTTTCATTTGAGGGCTGGACTTGCCTTTTGAGAACTTGGATTGGAATACGTCTCAGGCAACTCTGCCACAATATGTGAAACACAAATTAAAAACATAAGTTAAGTGCTTGTGTTACAGTATGTGTAACTGTGAGTTGAGACAAATTAGTCCTTGGCTTTTCAGACAGGGAAAAAAATCCGTCAGGAAAGTCTGAAACGGGCAAAATCATATGTCATTGCACAAAAGTTCATTAGGAACTACACAGGCTTTTAAAAGTTCCTTGGTTATGGCCTCAACCAAGTGCATTGTCTAGATTTATTTCCGTGGGTGCCCATCAAAGGGGCAAGGGCTCTCCTTCCTCTCCACACACTAAGAACAATTAGTACACTTAATATTAGCCAAAGTATAGCGAATGCTTGCCTTACTTTCATTGAATGTTTTCAATTTGTTTAAAGGGTATCTCCACTGCTTAAACACATTTTTTGTATTCAGTTTTATTGAAGAAAGGAAGATAAAGGAGCTGTGTCTTACCCCCCATTCTTCAATAAAACCTGCAGGAGCCAGGAGAGAAGGTAAGCTACTTACCCGATTGCTCGCTCCTCTGCCATGTATTCTGACAGGTCACGGCAGACTCTGTCTTCTATGTGCATGTGCGAGTGTGATGCGCATAGAATATAGAATCGTTGGGACCTGCAGGTTTTATTAAAGAATGGGAGGTACAGTAAGACACAGCTCCTTTATCTCCCGTTCTTCAATAAAACTGAATACAAAATATTTGTTTAAAGGGCATGTCCACCCCCAAAACTATAATCCCCCCAACTACTGGCCCCACCATGTAGTGTAGTTTAATCCTTACCTCACATCCCACTGATAGATAGATAGATAGATAGATAGATAGATAGATGATAGATAGATAATAGATAGATAGATGATAAATAGATGAATAGATGGATGGATGGATGGATGAATGGATGGATAGATGATAGATAATAAATAGATAGATAGATAGATAGATAGATAGATAGATAGATAGATAGATAGATAGATAGATAGATAGATAGATGATAGATAGATAGATAGATAGATGGATAGATAAGATAGATAGATAGATAGATAGATAGATAGATAGATAGATAGATAGATAGATAGATAGATAGATAGATGGATAGATAGATAGATAGATAGATTGATAGATGTAAGATAGATATATGAAATAGATACTGTAGCTTGAGGAAGTATTGTTGAAACTTAGCTATATATGATGTATTTATATATAAAAGTCTACCTTACTTGCAACTTTGTCAGTATAATATGAGGAAGGATTGGGGACAGGATGAGCTCAGTTAATAGTACTGAGGGAACCGTTCTAAAATGCCAGGTAAAGCTGCGGCAGACTTTATAACAGTGACCCCTGTGACTCAGAGCCATGAGATTCCTATCCCTGCCTCTTTCTTCTTCCTCTTAACTCCCAATGGAGGAGAATGGAAAGCAGGTACATACTGTATAGCTTGTCCATGCTGGCAGCTGAAAGTATAGTAATACTCTGAAAGGTTAATAGCAATACTCTGGGTAAAGTTGTGGCACTGAAGGGTTAATGGCAATATTATGGGAAAGTGCAGGTTCTGATTTATTACTAGGAAAGTCTGTGGGCACTAAAGGAGCTTAAGGTAATAAAAGTGGTAATGTCAATAATCTGAGAAGTGCTGGCACATGAAAGTGTAATGCAAATACTCTGGAGGGCTTGGCCCCATTACTGTGCTGTTAGTGTGATGGGATTGTGATCTGATCACGTAGGGCACCAAGAGGCTGAAAGGCCCTGATCACAGTACATTGATGCAAGGAAAAATGCTCTTATTAAAGGAGATGTTCAATGGAATAATATACTTTTAAGAAAAAAGAGCAGTAATTTTCAATCCCAATGATCTTAACCTGCCCATTCAACATTTTGTCTGTGTAAAAAAAAAAGCACAGAAATACTGACTTCCTGTTTAGGACCCCTAGTAGAGAACCTTATGGTTCCCTTGACCCAGCGCTGGGTAATACAGTTACTCAGTAGAGATCTGAGTATGTTTGACCCATCCAACTGCCAATCAGTAGTAATTACTGTTAGGAACATTCCAAGGAAGTGGTGGCATCCTGGGAAGAAGAAGGCATAAAAACCTGAAATGCAGCTCCTAATGTCAACAGCAGGGAAACAACTAGGGTATGAAATCAACAGATTTTTCAAAAATACTGATATTTTCCACTGAACTTTCCCTTTAAGGAAAAGCTTATTCTGGTGATTATTTCTATTTATTTTTTTTACAGATTTTCAGTCGCAGTTGTTTAAATAGTGTGTAACATTTAAAAGGCCCAACTATTAATTCTTATGGACACCGATGATTATGTACTGAATTCATCTCCTTAGTTCCTGAAGACAACTGAGAGAGAATTTCTTATAGAAGCCATCGCACTTGACTGAAGTCAAGTTCAGGAACTAGGTACTCCTGATGAATCCCAGCTTTCAATGGAACCTGGTTTAGATTCCGAACTGCTGGTTTTTAAAAAATCCATAGATCCAGCAGATTTAAGAAATTTTAAAATCTCTCAACTTTTCATTGAAAATAAAAAAATTAGAAAAAAACTCGGAAATGCAACGCATCAGCACTTTCTATTGAAAATAGAAACACAAAGAAATCTAAATTCTTAAAAATACCATTTTCATTCATCTCTACTAGTATATATTCACCTTTTTTCAGAAATGACCAACTAATTGTTAATGCTATTGGTAATGCTTTGGTTTTGAAACATGGCAGCAGACTTTTAATTTGATTTTAGTTATTTGTTTTATTATTTTTGACAAGGAAAAAATAATAATTTGTTAAAAATCTAAATGTATTAATTACTACTGACATATATTATTTCATTGGTTATGTATTTCTATTTTGACTTAAATGTTTAAGGCACATAGGCTTGACCTGTAGGTATGTTTATCACATTAAAAGGCCACTTAGCATTTAAATTCTTTATTATATTATTATTATTATTATTATGGATATTATATGTGCCAACATCTTCCATCGGTGTTTTACAATAACATCGTCATACATCATACCGAGTAACACATATTAAACAAACTAATACATATTACATACACAGGTTAATAACATAAATAAATACACAGAGTGATAATTACTTACTGCAATACTGTTATACAATAGTAAGGTGGACCCTGCCCAAAGCTTACAGTCCTAGAATGTGGATGATACATAAGGTGATGGTGGTTTATTGGTAGGCTATGAATAGATTGGCAGTGGTGGGAAAGGCAATTGGATAGGTGGGTCAGCTAAAGGGAATGTCTAGGCCAGTTACGTTTGAAGGATTAAGGGATTGGTGAATAACGGACAGGCGGAAGATAGAGCTCCAGACACAGAAGGGCAGCACAAGCAAAGTCCTGAATGTTGGCATGGGAAGAGGTGACAAGGGTGGATATCATTTGCAGAGCTGAAGGTTGCATCAGGGGACGACAGAGAGGAGAGGCGTTAGAGAAGCGAGAAGAGAAATAAATGAACCATAGAGCCAGAGTTTAGGATGGATTGAAGTGGTGCCAGGGTGTTGGTTTTGTAAACTACACAAGAATGTGTTGCAGTAGTCTTAGCTGGGATATGATTAGGGTATGGACTAGGATTTTTGTAGCATTTGAGAGGAAGGGAGGAATGTGGGAGATGTTTTGAGGTTGGAGCCTAGATGTTTTTGAACTGGTCTTGTGTCAGATCCACGTTTGAAGAGGCATTAAACATATTTGTTTGCCTCTAGGTAAACAAAAAAACACATTTACCTGCAACACCATATTCCACGACAAAAGTGCCTTGGTGGTTCCCTCTGTGCTCTGCCTCAAAGCACCCAAATCTTGTAGCAAAAATAAAGATGAGTACCAGACAAGGACTTCACTCAACTCAATTTTAAATTGCTATATTATATTTATTAAACGTAGTTTCGGACATTCGTGGTCCTTTATCAAGTCATAAGGGACCATGAAGTCTGAAAATGTTGTGTAATAAATAAGATAGCAATTTCAAATTGTGTTGCATAAAGTCTTGTCTGGTACCTCATCTTTATTTTGCTATAACAAAAACTTGTAGGCACCATCATATTTTAAATGTATTTACACTGATTGATCTTTGTACAGTAAAAAAAACCCTAAAAAACCAAGCACTATTAGAGGTGTGTTTTTACGATGAAAGGGCTTTTACGATCGGAATAAGATTTTATTAGACCAGTAACGAGTCTTTATAAGTGCTTGGGGGTCATTGGAGTTGGTAAAATCGTGTGTACGAAGCTCAAGAAAAGTAAGTGAATTATCATCACCCTTTTGCTAGGCCAAAATAAGGAATTTTTTTAACTGGCAGTAAGCCTCATGCTTACTCAATTTCGTGCAGTTGTAAAAAGTCACCCACCAATATAAGTGCAGGCTACTGTACTTTGTTTAATTGCGTAAGTAGGATTTTGGATGAGAAATATTTCACGGCTATTGCCAGAATAAAATAAATACTGAAGAAGATTGCCCTGGTTGCTTCTGGACACTCTCACAATTCACACTGCAGTGTAGCAGTTATTTAAGAGCATGAAATCTTCTGCGTACAGATATGCACGTGAAGGATTTTAATTTAATTGTTTTCGTCTCGCATTCAAAGCAAAATGAACGGCTTATATCAAATATGTTGTATAAAAAAGTCCAGGATTGTAATGAGGTTGAATATTTTATTAGCGTCGACTGCAAATCTATAATCAGACTGAAGTCTTTATCGCCCTATTTCTTTTTTCCAAAGGAAAGAAACAGTTTGTTCCACTGACTTCAGCACTTATAGACAGTTCTATTAACAGCTGCTCTCCTTAATGAAGGAAACAAGATATATTTTCAAAATATCACGCTGTTTCTTGCGGCGATACTTTTCATGCTTTGGCAGACTTTGAGTGTACATTTTTCCTTCTGTTAGATGTGTAATTTTCTTTAATGTTTTCGTTTTATTGTTCAACTAAGAAGTTTCTGCTTAAGTTATCACAATGTCATCAGCTTTGCATTGTCCTCAATTCATTAACTCTCATGGCTTTTAAGAGCTAAGGAACAGATGTGTTAACTGGATCTGCCTGTCTGAAAAAGTGAGAACTGCTAGTCAATCACAGCAAAAATATTATTACTGCCAATGTTTACAGTATACAATGATCAATGTTGAAAAGGCTTTTCATACCATATGGTTATTTTCTTAAGTAGTGATGGACCTGAACTCAAACCCGAACCCGATTCGGATGAACTTATGAACTCACCCTAGAATGTACCATTCACTAACCCTAGAAAGTATTGTTCATAACCCTCGAATGTAGCCTTCGACTTTGGAACCCTCAAGTTCATTCTTCGATAATCTCGAATAAATAGTTCTATTTTTGGTACTCTAGTCTTTTTCGTTAACCCTCGAATTGGCCGTAACCCTCGAAGGTAGCTTGTGCAAACCTGACAAAGAAGTGTTCAAACAGGTTTTGGTGATAGTGATAGATGTTCCCCAGACCCTTTCCAGGTGCCACAGCCCATTTACAGTAAGTTACCATTGTTTAGTTATCTGTAAATCATCCGAACGTTTTAAACTATCACTCCCATTGGCTTTAATGGGTTTGTTTCTGAACTTCCGAAACTGAAACTTTTACTGAAGTTCAGGAGTTAAGAAATGTACTAAACTTCAGAAGTTCGGCCATCTCTATTCTTTGAGACTATAAATGGTCCTGGCAGACTCAGAAGGGACTGTCCCAGATATCTGCTCTGGGTTCATGCTGGTTCCTCTAATATGTCCTCATTTTAAAATATAATATAAGGTTTTGATTTTATTAACATCTGACTTGCAGTATCTCTCACACTGGGTTTGAGCTCTCATGTCTTTTCTCCTCAGGTGATGTCTATTGATCAGGGTTGTAGGTCTTGCTACTGGTAAAGTAACTGGAATTCAGTCCAGATTTATGTATGTTCAACTGAATAATTTAGTTTGTGCTAAACAGTAGTGAGGTTTACTCTGGAAACCATTCAAATATACCAGCTGTTTAATGATGATTTATATACCCTCAAACAGGTACAGGTACACCTCTAATTGCCATTAGGAAGAGTGAAGAACCTTTACATAACAGTGACTGCACGGTGTGGCTGCCTTCTGGCCTGTTAAGGCATCCTCAGTGTTTTTGTAGACCGAGGAGAAAGACACACCTCTGTATGAAGGGGAGGGCAGTTCTGTTTCTCCTGTTTTCATTTCTTTACTGATATTTTTTAGATCATTCTTGGAAAGAGTATATGATTATTTTTTTAAATAATGCACTTCCACAAGTGCTCACAGATGCAGCGGTTTATTTGGCCAGGACAATGGAGACACAGTATCTGTGAGGCTTATTTAAACTTTTTAAAAAATTAAATACAGTACCAAGACTTTTGTCCTAAAGCTTATAGTTGCATTTCTCTGGATTTTCACGCTTGGAATTAAATGCTAAGGAATCTAAATGATGCAAAGGAAAAAGAAGAATCACCTAAAATAAAAAAGAAAATCTCACTGAACATCTAAGCATTGTATATTTCTATGCAACATTTTTCGAATGTATAAACTTTCTTGTATTACTAACTATACCTCCCCTACAGTAGTACCAGGGTGAGGACCTAAAATGCTGGGTTTGCTTTAGTTTTTCTATATCAAGCCATGAAGCTTGGCTTGCATTTCTGCCCTTCTCAGAGTCCAGGACTACTCCTGGTCTGTCCAAGGGAAGGCATGCTGTTTGCATTTTGGGTCTTTTTGGGACCAGGATGGTTAAGTATGGGTGTATAATAAGGAAAACCAAGGGTTAAGGACTACTGTAGTGGTTTAAGACCTCACCCTTGGGACTAGGGGCCATATTTATAACAATTATGGTTTAACAATTAACATTTATTTTCCGATCGGTTAAGATCATTCATTACGATATTTAACGTTTGTAAATTTGTTTACTACCACATGGTATTCTACAACTGAACCCTCATTAATTAACAACGTTCGGCATAAATTTATGACCACAAGCCATACATTTACGCCCGCTGTTCGTATATTACCGATAATGCGGATTATCGCAATACAGCGTGTGCAATTAATATGGCCCAGGAGAGGGAGTTGGTTTGGAAGGTTGAAACTAGTATAGGTCCCTTAAACCTTGTTACTAATAAGGCTGATTCAAAACAAGCCATTGTTTCCCAAAACAACCTAGACTGAATGGATACTTCTAGAAAGCCATGGAAAAAAAGTTCAGTTTCATAATGAAATATAAAGGCCTCATGTCTGGAACAATTCTTTAAAGGTTAAATGAATAAAAATCATTCTTCCCATGGAAAAATCCTTTCAAACAATTTATTTTCTTATTAAAGAACCAAAATAACCTTTCGTTTACTTTGGTCCTCAAGTATGTTAAAATCAATAAATATTTTATAATATTTATCTATCTATTGACAGGAATATGAGATTGATTCTGTAAACAGTAAAAGGGGCAGGCAAATTGTATCATCTGGACCATTACAGCAGAGACTGAAATACAATCTCTCTGTGACAAATCAGTCAGACTATAAATATATTTATTATTGTTTTACTACACAGCAAAAACAGATTATATATGTACAGTAATATAACCTTATTAAAGTTTTGATTACTACTACATTTTCCTTAGATTTACCATTAATGCATAGCATGCTTGCTATAAAAATACATTTCTTTAATTTCGTGAAAAGAAGGAATGCCTAGTAGAAGATGGAAGTTCTGCACCAGTTATCTAGGAAATGCAAGTGTGGAAAAATGCAATCAAACTCTCAGAGCCAATGGTTCACGACTCACTCTAAGTTACGAATGAACTTCCTGAAAATGGAAGATAACAGAAATCACAAAATGCCATATATGCAGAAAATTTGCTGTTGATCTTAATGAGATGTGGAAAAGGAGGGGAATGATAAAAACTTGTGATAAGTGATGGATAAAATGCCTGAAGTGATGCTAATAAAATTCATTGGCAGAATTGAAAAATACACGAGTTGAATGATAAAAGGTTAAAACAAAAGCTAAATTGTTTTTTTATTACAGTGATCTGTGGTCATCAATGCTAAATGTTGCTACATCAACTAGAAAATACATTGTAGGTGACTGACAGTGATGGCTAAACCTTGTTTTAGTGGCGTGCTTCTCCAGATACATCTCTAGCAGTAGGGCAACCTATGGGTATCCTTAAAGGGTATCTTTAAAAATTTTAAAAATTGACCTTTCATACAGCAGAATCCCACTGCTCCAAAACCTTTCTTCAGATTTCCAATCTCCGCTGTAGATTCTAAGAAATCTGATGGATATCTCAACATTTACAGGAAAGACCTGTCACTCCAGAAGCAGAAATCATAATATGTCCCATCCCTGACCTCTTATCTACAAAGAAGCAGTGTCCATGGTGGGCTGTGCATAACTTGTGTCCAAGACAGTACAAAAGGCAACAAGTAAGGAGGGGGCATTTAGAAGCACTTACAAAATATTAATAACTTAATGACAAAGCAAGCACAGATAAATATGTGCCACATTTAACTTCTCTCCCAAATTGTAGTTTCAGAAATGTTAAGTTGTTTGAGTGAGTATAGTGACCCTTTAGGTTTTACAGCACAAACTGGGCAACAATGACTTGATGGGATGTTCGGGTATATTAAGGATGTCACAAAAGGAATAATTGGTGCTTTTCTTTAAGGGTATATCCACCCCCACCCACCGCCAACTATAATTTGCCCCTCTGTATAGTTAAAAATATCCTTACCTTTCTCTTCTGCTCCTTATGGTTGTCCTGCAGGGCCTGAAAAAGTCCAAGAAACATGAAGGTAGGAGCCTCTGTGTAATCCATGCCTGCACATCCCTGCTTTATTCCCTATATGGTAGGTCAGATGCTAACTGCCATGGAGGAGCTTCTCGGGTCTCTTACACAAAATTTAAATAGTAGGAATTGACTTGAATTAAACGTATATAAGAGCTTAAGGTGAATGAAATAAAGAGAAGGGTGAAAGGAATGATTAAGGGAAATCTAGCTCTCATGCAATACAGTGGAGGGGGTCTGATTGAATGGAATGAAAGGGAAGCGAAAGAAACTGAATAGAATTAAGTGAAAAAGAATCAGTAAATGAAATGGGGAGAGGAGGTGATGAATAAATAGAAAGGAGCTATATATGAGAAGGGAATAAGGGAGTGAAGGAATAAGGAGGGTTAGGATTATAAATGAAAATGATAAAATACAGATGGAATAAGTAACTCTAAAGCCAAGACCACTTTACTAACCCTATTGTAACAGATTTATTATTTTATTATTATTATTATAATTAGATGAGTGTCTAATGAACGAATGTCACTGAATGAACAGAAGAACTTTGGAGACCACAGTGTAAACATCATTAAGCTTTGCTAATTATTGCAGACCAAGATTTAGAATCAAGGTGTTTGTAAATTGTGTAAGTTGTAAATCAATGTAGTGAAGCTAGGCAATAAAGAGAAGTTACCCACTTCTGTATATTGTGGTAAGATAAGGGACCGTATACCAGCCTCTTGTCCCTCCATTAGGGAAACTGCAGGGGCCAAGGTCCCTGAGATGCAATTAATAAGATAAACACAATAAGGATAAAAGTATCCACCAAAATACTTGGGCATATCTTTATTAAATTATTATTTAAAAACAGCTGGTCACAGTTTCTGTATCGTTGGCAGGCCATCTGTGTTCCTGCACCCAACTCCCACTCTCTGAGGCTATTGCTGCGGGGTCTATAGCTACTTTAAAATAACTTTCCTTTCCTTAATGTATTGATGTATTGGAGACTGAGGTTAAGGGCTATGTCTTACCTTCTGTTTTTAATCAATTAACCAGGAGCCACGGATAAAGATATTTACCTTACATGCGATCTTCCATAGCAGTACATACATATATATATTATATATTAGTAACAACAACGAAGGTCCTGCACTCACGCTATCATCACTCTTGGCCCTGTTGCTCCATGAGAAGTAATAGGTAACAGAGATAAGAACACTCGCGGGTCTGTTCTTCAAAAAATCTTTTATTTGTGCAACATCAGTGCATTTCGGCCATGCTCTAGCTGTCCTCAGGGATGTTCATCCCACCATGGCTAGAGCAGTAGCCAAAATACATTGATGTTGCACAAATAAAAATTTTTATGAAAATCTTGAAGACAAGACCCGCGAGTGCTGTTACTCCTGTCATAATATATGTATATATTGTATATTCATTTCCGCTGTGTTACAATCTATTATTTATGTTAATATTATATATATAATATTGTGTTAATGTTAAATGTAATTACTTGGGTGAAAGGGCACATATTTGGGTTTAGAAATGTTCATATGCTCAATTTTTTTTTTACTGTATTGCTAATATGAGTCTGAAAATGGCAAAAAATGTCAAGGAAAAAGTCAAAAGCTTCTTTTTCAAAACATTATTGGTGATTAAAAGGGAATTGTAAGCGTAAGCGACTTATTCTTTTACTGCCACATTTAATAGCGTTGATTGACATTCTTTATAAGCAACAAAAGTGCTAATTAAACTTTTTGCTGTGAGGAGAGGTGGCAAAGACTACTTTTGCATCATTAATCAAGGTCAACTTTTGAATCGGTTAGTCATAACAAAAGCCATTATACTGCAATTCCCATAAGTTTAACACTTTCAAGTCTGCAAGCTGAATGGCTTAAGCTTACAGACATACGGTTTTGTCCACGAACCGCTACCCTGTAACGAAAGGCCGTGATTATCGGCCGAAACGGTCGTTCGCCACAGGTACCGGTTGTGGTTGTTGGCGGGGTCATGGCCCAAAATCGTATGTCTGTACAAAGCTTTAAAGCTTTAACCAATAAACACATCCACAAGTGTATTGTTTTATTCTCTATTATTTACGAACAACCCCAAAGACTCATATGTGCTTAGTTCTCCAGGGGTGCTGCGCTGTTCTTCCGGAGTAAATTTGCACGAATTGATTTATATCGTTTAGCACAACTTCAACTCTTCGGGGTTTACTCACCCATGCAAACCCGATATTTACTTTGGGTTTGGAGATTGACCTGGAGCAATTGCAAGCACTGGATAATTCTTCCTGATAGTTTCCTCCTGCCACGACAGCGTCATCACACCAGTGGGCTTTTTTATGGAGAGTTCGCTAACCGATTCAATCGGAAAAGACACCTGCACAGACCAGAGCAGAAATCCAATGATTTTTGCACAAACAAGTCGTACAGTGGGTAATTCCCTTCCAGAATCCGCAAACCACATATTGAATCCCGGAAGCAAGGTTACCCAAAGCGATAGGGCTTGTTTATTTCTTGATCTGACAATAATGGTTCTTCTACTACATATGTGCCAGGATGGTTTTAACAGTTGGGATTAGGTGAGGAACAAGGGTGTACGTCTATTTGTAACTCAGCAGATAAATGCTTGTTTTTCTTTATTCATGCCTTATTACTGTATATTGTTAGAATGTCCACTAATAATCCTTGTGATATACATGTTTACAAATAAAGTATGTTGATAAAGTGATAACATTTTTTTTTTAACTTTTTTTATTAATGTGGATAAAATGTGACCTTTACTCTTAAAATTATTCAAAGGACATTTCAACTGTTAAAAATCTTTAAAAAAATTGTAGACTGCCAGAGCTGAGAAAGCCACATGTAAAGTGCTGTAAGTGAAATGGGTTCTTGCCAACCTATCAATGAGGTCATTAGACTGTGCTTTGCTTATTGTGAACTGATCATGTTTGTTGTAGGTTTTATTAAGCTCTCACACTATGTTTTACCACCTGGCTAAGTAATGTAATTTATTATTAGACTGTGCAGACTTACTATAAATTGTGTAATAAGATGGCACGAGTGCCTTGTAACACATAGCACTGATAGCCGATAGCGTGTCCATCTGTCTCTGTTTTTACTGTTTTAATAAAGGGGTTCTTACAGAAATTTAAGTTTGTCACATGGGCATTTGTTTCATTACTAAGAGATGGCGAACTTCATAAAGTTTGTCCATTTTTAACTTTCGAACTTCAGTGTGATAGTTCGAAAAGTCGGGTAATTTACAGCTAAACTAACAATGGTAGCTTACTGTAATGGCTGTGGCACCTGTAAATGGTCTGGGGAACATGTTACTGTCACCAAAACTTGTTGTAACACTTTTAAACATGAGCGGGCAATTGTGGGTTTTGCGCAAGTTACATTCAAGGGTTACGGCCATTTAAACGGTTATGGAATGATACTTTTGAGGGTTAAGGAAATAGAACCATAAATTTGAGGGTCATCGAAATCTAACAATCTTTCGAGGATTACCGAAAATTAACAATACTTATGAGGGCTAAGAGAACGATACATTCTAGGGTTACGCGAAACGATCCAACATTCGAGGTTACTGAAAACGAACAATACATTCGAGAGTTGCAAAAATCGAAGGCTACAATCGAGGGTTAGCGAAATGAACAATAGTTTTGAGGGTTAGCGAACGATACATTCTAGGGTTAGCAAACTGCCCGTAAATTGCTAATTATCAAATTTACGATAATTATCAAAAAACAGCCGCAAGCTTGAACCCAAACTAGTTTGAATAGTTCGAGTTTGTCCAAACTCATAAAGTTTGGTTTCAGTCCGGTTTTGTGTCCATCTCTATCATTACCCATGGATTGTGCCTGTCTGTGCACCTCTCCCCGTAGTGGGCGTATTACTGTACTAGAGTCAAGTCCTTGCTTAACTATCGCACCCTTTAACAGCCCATTAAGAACACCCAAGCAATTTAACTTCATAATACATTTCAACTCCTGTAAGGAATTCCACTTAAATCAAGATGTGGACATATATAATGAGTGGCATGACATACTTTTCAATATAATTTTCATTTGCCACTTGTTAAATAATGTTTATTCGTCAAAAGAAAAACATGTTCAACTTGAGTCTACTGTAGCTTTCTTTTCCTTTATATTCGAATTGTAAACTTCTTGTTTCTGCAATAAATAAAAAATCACTCAGGACAACTGACACCAGAAATCAATGGAAATGATATTGTTACAATAGGGTTATTTGTTTAAATGCTGGGAATCTGAAAAAAAATCAACATGCACAATCTTGACCTTTCTTTCATTTTTGTTTGTTCATAAATATTCTTCTGAACATTCTTCACTGCAGCTATGGCATTTGTAGGCAGTGTAAGTTAGTTATTTCTTAACCACAGCTACTGCGCCGTCCATATTTTAACTCTGTTCCTTAGGAAGGGAATCCTACAGGGTAAGGGAAAGATATTATTACATTTTGTCACTGAATTACCAGCTAAATGACTTGTCACAGTTCATTTATGAATTTAAATATCTAGAAGATTGACAGTTGCTATGGGAATGTAATAAGACAATGTATTAGCTCATTTCCTCAGTGAAATATGGAAAATGCAATGTTTTCAGGTCAGATAAGATTCCTGTGATATTCCATTGTTACCGCACAGCAACTTTAAACCTGCCTCGAAACGAGTGTTGCAGTAAAATGAAATTGATTTGAAGAATTGAATAAACAGATATTAAAAAATAATGCTGGTCATAATTTCAGAGTTAGCTTCCACAAGCTAAAAGATATAGCTAATAATAACTTGTTTTTGTTCTTTATTAATATTAATGGTAATCTAAAATAATATCTGACCCCTGCTTACAGACCTCAGCTGGTCATACACTGGCTGATATGAGCCAAATACCGTCAGAGTGGGTTTTGATAATTAGTAGCAAGTTTGGGGTACGAAGACCATTCACAATGCCAATGAACTACCGCCCTGCATCACGGTTGGTTGAGACTGCAGAATATTTCCATTGGTTTAGTGTTGGCTACCTTTACTTTAGTGAGGGGGGCCAATACAATCGGCAACATGTATGGGCACATGGGATCTTATACAAGAAAGGGAGTATATCTTATTGCATAAGATCCCATGCTTGCAAGCCCATAACCCAAACTGAGTTTTTTCCGCTCAACCCCAAAGGCCTTGTGTAGAAATAGGATTCTATGGGTACCTTGGCCTAAGGCCTGTAAGATCCGACAAACTTGCTACCAACTTTGCTCCCAGCTGCACACAGAAGCTTATAGGAACAACTCCACCCTCATAATGACTCTTTTAGAAAGAATGGCCTCTTTAAAATATGTTTGTATATCCTACTTAGTCCTCTGAATTCAATACTGTATATGCCTGCTATGCTTCTGGATGCCTCATGGAAACTGAACAATTTAAAAACCTGTACTGAACTGTACTGAGCGGGCATGCTCAGAAGAGGCAGACAGGGGATGATATTCAGTCATTGGCTGTGATGTCAACTCCTCAAATCCATAAACTGACAGTTGCTAACAGGAAGAACAGGAAGCAGAAACAGAGGCAAAGGTCATTGTGCAGGATTTCAGGTTAGACTTTTTCATTTCAAACTATTACCGTTTAGGGTTTTGGGGAGTGATTTACCCCGTATTTAAGTTTTCATTGAGGGCTGGACTTGCCTTTTGGAAACTTGGATTGGAATACGTCTCAGGACACTCTGCCACCAATATGTGAAACACCAAATTAAAAACATAAGTTAAGTGCTTGTGTTACAGTATGTGTAACTGTGGTTGAGACAAATTAGTCCTTGGCTTTTCAGACAGGGAAAAAAAATCCGTCAGGAAAGTCTGAAACGGGCAAAATCATATGTCATTGCACAAAGTTCATTAGGAACTACACAGGCTTTTAAAAGTTTCCTTGGTTATGGCCTCAACCAAGTGCATTGTCTAGATTATTTCCGGGGTGCCATCCAAGGGGCAAGGGCTCTCCTTCCTCTCCACACACTAAGACAATTAGTACACTTAAATTAGCCAAAGTATAGGAAGCTTGCTTACTTTCATTGAATGTTTTCAATTTGTTTAAAGGGTATCTCCACTGCTTAAACACATTTTTTGTATTCAGTTTTATTGAAGAAAGGAAGATAAAGGAGCTGTGTCTTACCCCCCATTCTTCAATAAAACCTGCAGAGCCAGGAGAGAAGGTAAGTACTTACCCGATTGCTCGCTCCTCTGCCATGTATTCTGACAGGTCCCGGCAGACTCTGTCTTCTATGTGCATGTGCGAGTGTGATGCGCATAGAATATAGAATCGTTGGGACCTGCAGGTTTTATTAAAGAATGGGAGGTACAGTAGACACAGCTCCTTTATCTCCGTTCTCAATAAAACTGAATACAAAATATTTGTTTAAAGGGCATGTCCACCCCAAAACTATAATCCCCCCAACTAACTGGCCCCATGTAGTGTAGTTTAATCCTTACCTCACATCCCAACTCCATCTGGTTCTCCTGTAGTCCCCCCCAAAGTTCCAAAAACTGCACCAGGAGGATAGCCAGGTCCATATAGGACATGCTGCTCACTGGCCTCCCGAAGATTCCTGCATGCGTGTGCAGCCTTCTCCCCTCCTCCCCTCACCGCTCCCTCCTCCCTCTCTCCCTCCCGTTCTTACTATCCCTCCCCCCTAGCATAAACCCCCTTATATTATGCTCCCCATGTCCCCCAGCCCCAACCGCATGTTTGTTTTTTTTAAAAGCTCCCCAAACTCTTACTTACCTCTCGTTTTCCTCCGTGCACTGAATGACCGGCAGACGTCCGTGATTGGCTGCCGCGTCAGCCAATCACAGACGCGACTGCCGGTCCCGCCCCTCTGCTCTGCATTCTGCAAGCAGAGGGCCGGCAGTGCGGCGGAGGATCGAGGGGAGGTAAGTAAGAGTTTGGGGGCTTTTTAAAAAAACAAAACATGCGGTTGGGCTGGGGGACATGGGGGAGCATGATATTAAATTTTTATTTTAGGGGTGGACATAGCCTTTAAGCAGTGGAGAGACCATTTAAAGGCTTATTTCTGTTCTGTCTTGTTTATTGTATTTGCTAGTTCATGTTAAGCTGTTACTATGTAAAAATATTTTGATGATATTTCTAAAAAAAAAAAAGTTAAAGGGCATGTCCACCCTTATACAACACTTTTGACATCTAATAGTATACCTTCCCCCAGCCCCAACCGCTATAAAATAATTTTTAGAAAGTGCCCAGATCTTTACTTACCTTCCCTCTCTCCTGTGACGCCCGACCTTCTGCTTGCAAGACACAGCAAGCAGGGGGCGGGACCGGCAGTCGCGTCCGTGATTGGCTGAAAGTCAGCCAATCACGGACGCGGCTGCCGGCTTCTCAGAATGCTGGGGAGGGGTGGAGGAAGTAGAGTTGGGAGACTTTCTTAAAATTATTTTTTAGCGGTTGGGGCTGGGGGAAGAAATACCATTATATGGACAAGGGGATTTATGGTAGGGGGAGGGATTGCAAAACGGAAGGGAGAGGGAGAAGGGCTGTAGTACGCATGCCAAACTTCTCCTGGAGGCGAGACAGGAGGCAGAGTCCTATATGGACTCTGCTATCCTCCTGGTGGGCAGTTTTTGGGACTTTGGGGGGGGACTACAGGAGAACCATATGGAGCTGGGATGTGAGGTAAGGATTTTATTACACTACATGGTGGGGCCATTTATAGCGGTTGGGGCTGCCTTCCCCCAGCCCCAACCGCTATAAAATATTTTTTAGAAAGTGCCCAGATGTTTACTTACCTTCCCTCTCTCCTCTGACGCCCGACCTTCTGCTTGCAAGACACAGCAAGCAGGGGGCGGGACCGGCAGTCGCGTCCGTGATTGGCTGAAAGTCAGCCAATCACGGACGCGGCTACCGGCTTCTCAGAATGCTGGGGGAGAGAGGGAAGGTAAGTAGAGTTTGGGGGACTTTCTTAAAATTATTTTTTAGCGGTTGGGGCTGGGGGAAGAAATACCATATATGGACAAGGGGATTTATGGTAGGGGGAGGATCGCAAAACGGAGGGAGAGGGAGGGGGGAAGGGCTGTAGTACCCATGCCAAACTTCTCCTGGAGGCGAGACAGGAGGCAGAGTCCTATATGGACTCTGCTATCCTCCTGGGTGGGCAGTTTTTGGGATTTGGGGGGGACTACAGAGGAACCATATGGAGCTGGGATGTGAGGTAAGGATTTTATTACACACATGGTGGGGCCATAGTGGGGGGATTATAGTTTTGGGGGTGGACCCTTTAGCCTGAAAAGCCTGACAAAGAAGCATGATTGAAACTTTATCAAACATGTTCTTGCACTGAAGTTTATTTCAACTTAATGAAATTATTGTGTTTGTTTAAGATTCTAAGAATAGAAACAACCCAATTTTACACTCATAAAATGCATGGAGTGCTTCTGCTGCTAATTATAATTGTTCTTGTGGATAATGATGTGCAAATCAAGGGGAATTTTCTTGTTGTCTTATTGTATTTTCGGTTTTTAGTGATTTTCCTGTAGCCAGTTCAGTGCTAACTTTTATTATGTAAGATAGAATATGGAATAAAATAGATAGATAGATAGATAGATAGAAGATAAATGATAGATAGATATAGATAGATAGCTAGATAGATAGACTATAATAGATAGATATATGGATAAGACTGATTTATAGATGATAGATAGCTAGATAGAGTAGATAGATCAGATAGATAGATGGATAGATAGACTAGACGATATGATAGATAGATAAGATAGATTGATAGAGTAAGATTTAGAATATTGAATAGATACTGTAGCTTGAGGAAGTATTGTTGAAACTTAGCTATATATGATGTATTTATATATAAAAGTCTACCTTACTTGCAACTTTGTCAGTATAATGGACTAATTTTCCATTAAGGGCATTTAGAAGCATTCCTCATTGTTAAGTGTTAAAGGGCATGTCCACCCCCCAAAACCAACTTTGAGGGTAAGATAGGTAACCTCTACCCACCCTCAACCGCCACAATATTTCAGTAAAAAAGTCCCTCAATTTCTACTTACAATCTACTTAAGATTCTAAGAATAGAAACAACCCAATTTTACACTCATAAAATGCATGGAGTGCTTCTGCTGCTAATTATAATTGTTCTTGTGGATAATGATGTGCAAATCAAGGGGAATTTTCTTTGTTGTCTTATTGTATATTTCAGTTTTAGTGATTTTCCTGTAGCCAGTTCAGTGCTAACTTTTTATTATGTAAGATAGAAATATGGAATAAATAGATAGATTGATAGATAGATAGATAGATAGATAGATGATAGATAGATAGATAGATAGATAGATAGATAGATTGATAGATAGATAGATAGATAGATAGATAGATAGGCAGATAGATAGATAGATAATAGATAGATAGATAGATAGATAGATGATAGATTGATAAATAGATAGAGAGATGATAGATTTATAGATGGTAGATGTAAGAGATAGATAGATGATAGATAGATTTATAGATATATAGATAGATAGATAGATAGATAGATAGATAGATAGATAGACGATAGATGATTGATAGATAGATAGATAGATAGATAGATAGATAGATAGATAGGCAGATAGATAGATAGATAGATAGATAGATAGAAAGATGATAGATTGATAGATAAATAGATGATAGATAGATTTATAGATGATAGATAGATACATAGATAGATAGATAGATAGATAGATAGATAGATAGATAGATAGAAGATAGATATATGAAATAGATACTGTAGATTGAGGAAGTATTGTTGAAACTTAGCTATATATGATGTATTTATATATAAAGTCTACCTTAACTTGCAACTTTGTCAGTATAATAGACAATTTTCATTAAGGGCATTTAGAAGCATTCCTCATTGTTAAGTGTTAAAGGGCATGTCCACCCCCCAAAACCAACTTTGAGGGTAAGATAGGTAACCTCTACCCACCCTCAACCGCCACAATATTTCAGTAAAAAGGTCCCTCAATTTCTACTTACAGTGCATTCTCTCCCGTGATGATCTATTCTGGCCTCCTGCTTGCAAGCAGGAGGCGGGCAAGTGTTACCTACCTTACCCCCAAAGGATTACACGCTAGGTGCAACGATGGCTGAGGATGGATCCGGATGGTGGGAGGGGGGGTGTTTCTGCGCATGCCCCAAAACTTGATGAGGATGTGAATTCAGCACAGATCAGAAGCCTCACAGACAGCTTGGACTCTTCAGTTTTCTGGACTATGAAAAGGCCTATATTGGAAACCAGAGATGTAAGTTAAGATTATTTTTTAAAATACAAAGTGGGGCCAGTAGTGGGTTTAATTATAGTTTTGGGGGTGGAAATGCCCTTTAAACAAAAACAAAGTTGCTGTATGTATATTAAAGTTATGTCCACTCCCCAAAACATTTTTAATATGTGTCAGGAAATATGCACAAACCTCTACCTTGCGAGGTTTATGTATCTGAAAGCTCTCCCCAAATTACTTACCAGCCTTTGTTCCCTCGTTGCCTTCTGACTGCCTTCCGTCCCTTTTTCGTGCACAGAAGACAAGCAGAAGAGTCTCGACCAGCATCCACTCCTGTGATTGGCTAAGGCGCGATGTCTTAGCCAATAACAGGAGCGGATACCGGTAGAGCCTATTCTGCTTGCTTCCATGCACGGAAGCAAACACAGAGAAAAGCAGAAGGCAGCGAGGGAACGAGACTAGTAAGTACATTTGGAGACAGCTTTCAGATATATAAACCTCCCGAGGTTGAGGTTTGTGCCCATTTCCTGCCATATATTAAAAGAATTTTGGGGGTGGACATACTGTTTAAAGGTATTATTTACAGAATACAGACTATATAGACTGGAATATTTCCAGCAAGGCCACTTTTCCTGGCAAGAAAGACTGACTGATCGAGAACCTTTTTTACTCAGCACTAGTTAATGAAATCTACATTTTGATTTTCCGTCTTCGCCCTCCTATCCACTCTGATAAACATGCTTTTTTCTAATCCAATCACTATCAATTAAAGAGGAAATTTATCAAGCATATTCTTACACTGAAATTGACTTTACATCACATTAATATTGTGTTAATTGAGGATCATCTAATAATAGCAACATTCCCATATTACACTCATAAAATGCGCAGAGTGTTTATACTGCTAATTATAATTGTTGTTTTGGATAATGATGTGCAAATCAGGGGGAATTAGAAGTGTTTGTTTTTGCTGCCAAGTAATAAAGGGATCGATATGAAGATCCTGTTCTTAGAAATTAACCTCAAAAAATAAAAGCACTTTGGATTGAATATTTATTCCTTACTATCGTAATTGTAATTTTGTAATATTATAGTATTGGATATTAATTCCTCCCAGGATTGTAATCAAAACAATAAGAGTCCAATCTCATGAGTGTGACACCTATAATGCTTACTTAATCATTACGGTGGTCCGGGTGTATAAAACCCCAGACCCTTCGCTCCTCCAAATAGCAAAATAGAACACTTCAAACTTCAAAATTCAGCAATATATATTCGGGGCTTACCCGTGCCTCTTGGTGACCCAGGTGCAAAATGCCCCAGGTCCGTTGCTTCAGACCAAATTCCACGGATACAACAAAAGAAAAAATGACACTGCATCAACCGGGAAAAGTACAAGGGAATCCGGACACAAGATAAATGAATCACAGCTTTAGGCTTATTTAGATAAAGCTGTGATTTCATTTATCTATGTGTCCGGATCCTCTTGTACTTTTCCCGGTTGATGCAGTGTCGTTTTCTCCCAGGATGTAATTGTAATATTATTGATTGGTATAATTCCTCCCAGGATTGCAATTGTAATATTGTAATATTATAGAATTGGATGTTTATTCCTCTCAGTATTGTAATTGTAATATTGTAATAATATAGTATTGGATATTAATTCCTCTATTAATTCCTCCCAGTATTGTTTTGTAATACTGTAATTTTATTGTATTGGATATTAATTCCTCCCAGTATTGTAATTGTAATATTGTAATATTATAGAATTGGATGTTTATTCCTCTCAGTATTGTAATTGTAATATTGTAATAATATAGTATTGGATATTAATTCCTCCCAGTATTGTTTTGTAATACTGTAATTTTATTGTATTGGATATTAATTCCTCCCAGTATTGTAATTGTAATATTGTAATATTATAGTTTTGGATATTTATTCATTCCAGTTTTTATGGATAGTAACATAATAACATACATTGTGTTGTATGGATATTGATGTATTTGTATAACATAATTATTTTATACAACTAGATTGTAAGCTCTACTGGGCAGGGATCTCCTTTCCTCTAGTAGCAAGGCTCTAGTACTTATATAGTTATATTTATATAATTTATATATTTATGTACTGAACTATTTTTGTATGACTTTTTTGTATTTTGTTATTGTAAAATGCTGTGTCCCCAAATGGCAGTTTAAAAATAAACTACACATATACACATACATACATATATCCGTGCTTAAATACTAATCTTACCCAGTGTGAAAACCCCAAATGTATCTAATCTGTCTTCATAGTCAGGCTTCGCCTTTACTTTTATTGGATTTTAAACCCCAAATGCCTTACTTTTCTGCCACTCATCTGCCACTTTGACCCTTTGTCTAGATTTTGTGTCATCTGCAAAAAAATAGACCTTGTTTTCAATACTCACTTCTAAATCAATGAAAAACAATATCAAAGTGGCCTAAATACATAATCAAATGGCACATTCCTTAATGTATTCATTAGCTACTTATGGAATGCAGTATCAAAAGCCTTAAAAAATCTGTTAGGGAGAAGCAATATCCTGTGCTAACGGGAAAATAAGTAGAAACCCATGCTTGTGAAGGTTCTCATTCATCCAGGTCATGGTATATCTGTTGTATTCAATTAGATCAACTGGACTTGAAATGTAGTTCTTGAAAGAACTACAAGAACTACATTTCAAGTCCAGTTGATCTAATTGAATACAACAGATAGAAACCCATGCTAACTGATAGAGACTCGGACTTGGATCCGTATCTGACAGTGAACCCCTCGTTTACGAAATCTGAACATTCCAATCCGAAACTGGGTGGATCATTCATACTTCAGAACGTATTTTCAAGGGTTACTGAATGTACAAGCTTATTTTTGGTAACCCTGGAAAATAAGCCAGAACGTTCGATAACCCACAAAAAATAACACCAGAAATGAGAAAGTAGTTTCCAATTGTATTTTCGAGCATTATCTAACATTGTACCCTTCGAAAGTAAGTTCCATTTTCAAATTTTAGGATCTTTTGGGGTTCTATAAATCTGAAAATGGACCGAAACTTCAGAGTTTCGCCCATCTTTATTAACTAATGTACTATCAGGTACTAACTAATGTACTATCCAGTACTAACTAATGTATTATCGGGTGAGCAGGTTATTTTTTTAATTTTGTGATTGGTTTTAGTGAGAAAATTTGTCTGGTTGACTTTCGATCACCACACAACTATTGTAGTAAAGAGTAGATATGACAACGGTTTCATTCTTACAACGGTTCCATGCAACTTATTAAGAACTTATTAATTTTCAGAAAACCCCTTTTCACACCCAATTGAAACTGTATTTTTCTAAATTTTGATTGAACTTTTTTAAAATTTTTGATAGGAAATTTAGATTTTTTTAATGGAATTTTTAATTTTTTGTGAAAACTTCTAACTTCTTAAGAAAACTTCTTTCTAAAAAGTTTTCTAGTCTCCCTCTCACCCTTTCCACAATTGTAACATCAAAATTGGGTAACCTGCAAATAACATCTCTTTAAACAAAGCTGATCAGTCAAACTAATTACTGTTCAAAGGGTAAGTAGGCTGCAAAACTCATTCAAAGCCAAAACATCTGTAGAATTACACAATCATTTTTCACAGTGTTGCTCATTTCACAGGGGAGAGTTAAAGCTATATTTTAGTTATCTGTTATATTCAGTTAAATTAACTGGACTTTAAGTTTAAAATAAATTAAACATCTCAAAGGAGCCCTTAAAACTTGCGGATATCCGGACTGGGCCTTTTTCAAAAGAAGAAAAAGGGAAGAAAAGAACACGAATACCAACATTGAAGAGGGAAAGCAAGACAGTTGAAAGCATATGGTCATCCCATATGTAGCAGGGGTCTCCAAGAAATTAAGAAGAATTTTCAAAAAATCCCAGTCTGCTTCAAACCAAACAACACACTGAGGCAGCAATTGGTACATCCAAATGATCCAGCACCGAAACACAAGAAAAATGACATCATATACGCAGTATATCTGTTGTATTCAATTAGATCAACTGGACTTGAAATGTAGTTCTTGAAGACGTTCTACATTTCAAGTCCAGTTGATCTAATTGAATACAACAGATATACCATGACCTGGATGAATGAGAACCTTCACAAGCATATACGCAGTGCAATGCAGTGCAGAGTGCTCTAATTTGTATGTGGGGGAGACCAAATAGCAACTGCACCAACGTATGGCCCAGCACAGAAGAGCCAATTCCTCAGGTCAGGACTCATGGTCATGTCAGGACTCATGGTCATGTGTACCTGCATCTTAAGGAAAAAGGACATACCTTTGAAGATTGTAATGTCAACATCTAGGAAAATGACTTGTTCAAGAGAGGTGTCAAGGAGGCCATTTATGTTAAAATGAAGAAACCAAGCCTGAATAGATATGGGGTGGGGGGTTCTACACCAACTGTCTGCCATGTACAGTGATGTTTTGACACCTTACCCTGGGAAGTTTTGATAAGATCTCAATGCATCCACACCTAAAAGGTCCCTAACACCTGGCAGTCATATGCTGAATACAACAGATATACCATGACCTGGATGAATGAGAACCTATATTTTAGTTAGGTGTTAAAGAAAATTAAAGATCTATGGGCCATATTTATAAATCAGGTTTATTCTTAAACAATTCTGTAGTGTTATTTAAGGAGAGGCATTCTTATTTAGGTAAAGGTATTCTTATTTTAAGATGAACTAAAGTCTTCAGAAAACATTGTTCCAGTAGACATAGCACATTTATAAATGTACAACAAGCTGTGTCTCACCATTCCCTTTGCTGTGGCTGCTGGGTATTTTATGTAATTAACCTGTGGGTAGTAGAGGGCAGTTCTCGCAATTAAACTTAGCTCAGATGTATGCAGCACAGACACATGCTCTGAAGTGTTCAACAGATCTAAACAAGGAGGTTGCAGCCTTGCTTCCTAGAAGCTGACAGCCAATCACATAACAGCACAGGGATCCTCCCTCTCCCTGACACTGAACAAGGATTTTTTTTTAAGCGCCTATCCTACAAAATAAGAAAAGTCATCTTTGCAGTGTATTTCTTAGCTACAATGGATGTAAGATAGATGTATTAACATTTTAGTAAAAATTTAAAGAAAGCCTGGGGAATTGAACCTCTGAGCCTCATTGTTAAAAGAAGAGCTTTTACCCTTATCCTAACAGAGATTTCACATAGACCCCTAGTACATGTAGAAACTTTGGGGGAGATTCAATATGCCCCTTTTCCATCTAAAACCCATGTTAACCCGAAAAAAAATTTGGGTTAGCGTGGGTTTTAGACGGAATTTAGAGCACAGCGCCATTTCCGAATGTTTTTGGAAATAGCTGTGCTAACAATCCAAAACCCCTGCCGTTAAGTTTTGCGCCACCTCGTAGCGTGAAACTTAATGGTAAAGGCTGTGGAGCATTAAGTCCGCGCTCCTTACCTTAGCCCGATCCCGCGATGCAATAACTGACGTAATCCCGTTTACGTCAGTTATTGTATTGCGGGATTGGGCTTTGGTAAAGTAACGCGATCGGAAGTATTGAATCTCCCTCTTTATCTTTTGTAGAACATAATGAAATAAAACAAAAACAAAAAAATTCTGGGGAATTGAACCTGTGGCCGTTTGGACTGTTTGTTTCTAAAAGATCCACTCTATCAGATGAGCCACAACTGCAGCTATGTGGAACAAAATAATAATTAAAAAAAAAATCTGTAAAATGAGCTGATTATTTTGTATGGTCTCATGAAGGCTGTCAGTAATTCACACTGGCTGGGCTGGTAAATAAACTGCAGAGTAACAAACAGCTTTTAAAGTCTTATCAGGAACTTCCATATTAGTGTGTGGATACCTATATAGAAAAAAACTCAGTGTATAGAGACAGGGAATACTGGGGTCAGGGGGTGTGGCACTTTGATCACTACCTGGGTTGTGGGTTGTACTGATCACAACATGGAAGTCTTAATTACAGAATCTATTTTTCATACATGTACTAAATGCAACTGATATGTTAGGTCACCTTTAAGAATGGATATTCTTATTTAAAGGGTAATTCTCATCTTCATACAAGTGCCCTTTATTAAAAAGTGCACATTTATATCTTTAAAATTATTCCAGGATTTTGCTTCTAGCTGCAGTCTATCCAAAATGACAGCAATATTAAGGGTTGTTTTCCACATGACCAGCAGCATTGCTCCACCCCCACTGCCACAGGCACTAAGCATGCCCAGTTGTATCCTACTGCTGTCACAGAGCATCATCTGATGCATTTTAAGTCCCGCCCCCAAACTTCTTAATCATTTTTAAAGCTAGCCACAAGCCTGAAAAGAAAACTAGGTAGAGGGATAGTTGCAGGTGGTAGAGAATGGTTGCAGGTCTTTAAATAGCTTCAGAAAAGATTGTCTGAATGTAACTTTAAAAGTCTATTACTTAAGATCCCTGGAAACTAGAGACATCATCATAGGCTTGTTTGAAAGGTATGAGAGAGCTCTTTTAAATTGAGGACACTTGTATAAAGTTAACCTTTAAGGCCCGGTATCCTTAATTATGGAAGTGTTTTCGTATTTAAAGACCAGTATTTAGGTATCGTTATTTAGTATTTGAGAAGTGTTATTTAATGCTTTTTATTTATGTATAATCCTGCTGTACAAATGTACCCCTATTTCTCTTAATGCTTTCTGCATTTGTTTTCTGAATGAAATAGTGAATTTGAAGATTAGATAGATGGGAGGATTAAATGCATGCAGGGTACAAAATTAAGAAGTAGTAACTAGAGGTGGCCAAACTTCATAAAGTTCGGTCCAATTTTGAACTTTCGAACTTCAGTAAAAGTTCGAATTTGGACTCATTGGGGTCATCAAGTCAATGGGGGAGTGATAGTTCGAAAAGTTTGGATGATTTACAGCTAAACTAACAATAGTAACTTTTTAGTTAACTGTAAATGGCTGTGGCACCTGGGAAATGGTCTGGGGAACATGTCACTATCACCAAAACTTTTTTAAACACTTCTTAAACATGAGCAGGCAATTGTCGGGTTTTGCGCAAGCTACATTCAAGGATTTTGGCCAATTCGAGGGTTACCAAACAATATTTTCAAGGATTACCGAAAATGAACAATACTTTAGAGAGTTAGCGAACGATACATTCTAGGGTTAGCAAAACCGATCGATACATTCGAGGGTTACCAAAAACTAATGCTACTTTCAAGGGTTACTGAAAATTTGTTTATGTCTGTTGTTCCAGGTTCTTGGCCCCCGGGCATTTGTGGTTACCAAGGTGGAGTGTGCTGTGAGTGGTGGAACCAGATTTCAAGCTGAAAGGATGTGTACTAGAAGATGGGGTAGAGGGGAAATTATCTGTTTGACCCACCTCCTTTTTTGCAATCAACCACTCAATATCTGGTGTTTCCTGGTATCAAATGGTAGATTGAAAAACAAGAAAATGTCCATGGATTTTTCAACCAATTTGAACAAATTGGTAGAATCATTTGAAAATTCAATCGTGTATATATGCATTAAGCTAGGTACACACTATGCAATCTTTCCTCCTGGCTGACTGTTCAAGGCTTTCGACCGGTCGGCCAGGAGGAAGGATAAAATCAGCCATGTCCGACAGTTAGGCGTGACCGATCCTGTGTTCTATAGAGGACCGCATGGTTGGTTTTGATTTTCCAACCTGTCCGATCATTCGCTCGTCCGATTTACATGAACGAACGGTCGGCAATCGGTCGCAGACGCAAAAAGCCGCCATATAATAATCTGGTCCAACCGACCAAAACACTGAAATGACGGTCGGCTGGGCCAAATTATTGCATTGTGTGTACCTAGCAAAATATAACATCAAATTGATTGCTGCAGAATAACAGCTTGGGTATTTTTTTTGCAACTTTATTAAATAAGTCCCTTTATGTTTAAAACTTCACCAAAGACTACAGTACATTATAACTGCACATGCATTCAGTACAGTACACTATAACTGCACATGCATTCAGTACAGTACACTATAACTGCACATGCATTCAGTACAGTACACTATAACTGCCATGCATTCAGTACAGTACAACTATAACTGCACATGCATTCAGTACAGTACACTATAACTGCCCATGCATTCAGTACAGTACACTATAAACTGCACATGCATTCATACAGTACCTATAACTGCACATGCATTCAGTACAGTACACTATAACTGCACATGCATTCATACAGTACACTATACTGCACACCATTCATACAGTACCTATAACTCACATGCATTCAGTACAGTACACTATACACTGCCCATGCATTCAGTACAGTACACTATAACTGCCCATGGCATTCAGTACAGTACACTATAACTGACTGCCCTGCTTCAGTCAGTACCTACGATGCTCATACAGTACACTATAACTGCCCATGCATTCAGTACAGTACACTATAACTGCACATGCATTCAGTACAGTACACATAACTGCACATGCATTCAGTACAGTAACACTATAACTGCACATGCATTCAGTACAGTACACTATAACTGCACATGCATTCAGTACAGTACACTATAACTGCACATGCATTCAGTACAGTACACTATAACTGCACATGCATTCAGTACAGTACACTATACTGCACATGCATTCAGTACAGTACACTATAACTGCACATGCATTCAGTACAGTACACTATAACTGCAACATGCATTCAGTACAGTACACTATAACTGCACATGCATTCAGTACAGTACACTATAACTGCACATGCATCAGTAACAGTACACTATAACTGCACATGCATTCAGTACAGTACACTATAACTGCATGTGCTTCAGTACAGTACACTATACTGCACTGCACTCAGTCACGTACACTATAACTGCACGTGCATTCAGTACAGTACACTATAACTGCAATATGCATTCAGTACAGTACACTATAACTGCACATGCATTCAGTACAGTACACTATAACTGCACATGCATTCAGTACAGTACACTATAACTGCACATGCATTCAGCATCCAAACAGTTAAAGGTTATTTCACTACTAAGATTGCTATAGGGAATAGAATTCAGAAATGCATTTACACACAAGAGGGTCATGTCTTGGTCATCTACAACACAATGTTGTCTTCTGTACATTGATATTTCTAACTTTTAATTGTTGCAGTGCTTTGTTCAAAACAGATCATGTACATAAATAGAGAAACAATTTGCAAAATAGAGTCCTGAATTAAAAGTAGCGATGAAACCTGGTTTAGATTTGTAACCGCCAATTTAAAAAAATCTGGCAATCCAATGGATTTTTCATAATTTTCTCATGTACTAGATATTTGTGATTGAAAATTTGAGAAATGCAGATTTAATTGGGTTCGAATTGGATTTTTGAAACTTTAAGAGGTTCCATGGAACAGCTGTCTCTAATTGCAAGATACAACTCCAATGAGAAGATTGTACAGGAAATTGCTGTATCATAATATTGGGCAATATTCCAATATTATATTATAATAACAAGCCTCATTTTGGTAAAAAGCCCTAATAACCATTCTTTTGATTGAGATTTGATTTACAACATGTATAGCAAATGAATTAGAAACTAACAGGCTGATGTAGAAACAAAAACCTTACGTTTTCAAAATAGTACATCAAGTAGCATGGGTTTTGCACTAACTCAGTCCCCAAATGGCAAATATAGCATCACCCTGTCATTTTTTAGAGTTTTTGCAGATCTGAAGGACTGTTAGTAATATTGAAGAATGGAACTTTGCACTGTTTTTTGAAAATCCAACACTGAAAATGAAAGAATTACGCACCCAATGACGTCACTTAAAAATCTATTTTATTGGTAATATAAAGCATTAAAAATTGATGCATCAACACTTATTTGGATTTTCTGGCAAAACCATTTTCAGGGTGTTAATGATCCTTTAAATAAGGAAAAAATCCATAGATTTAGATTAAGAAATGTAAACTTGAAAATTAAAGTGCACACTGATCCATTTTATCTACTCAAGTCCAATTAAAGTTTTCACTTACTTAAGAATTCAATTACAGAGTTTCAGGTCTAATAAATTTATTGCTTCCGTAATCTTACCGCCATGGGATCAGTGTCAATATTACCAAAGTAATGCATATTGGTTTTGGCATGAAATTATGTTATCACAGGTTTGCATTTATATTCTGCAACGTCTGGATTTGTCTATTATTTTATTTATTTTATATAGGGGGAGGAGTTCTTTATTTAGGTTTTGTTTTTGGAATGTTATGTTGATCACCGTTGTTTAGCAATTTAAAATGCTTGCTCTTACTGTATATATTTATTTGTAAAAAAAAAAAATATATATATATATGTATTGCTTACAAACTTGACATAGGGAGTTATACTCTGAAACGTTTCCTGATTTTTGTACGCAAGTCAATAAAATAATTATATATATATATATATATATATATATATATATATAGGGATTTGCAACAGCACACCCGCTAGAACTGTCCAGGTAGGAATCTCCACAGGGAACCGGACATCCCTTACCACATAGAAGATATCAATTGAACTGCGCACTGTAATAAAGATAACTGTAATATGATTATTGCATGCTTAAAAAAAAATCTTGTTTTTCTGCAAGCATGCAATAATCACATATATATATATGAGAGAGAGAGAGAGAGAGAGAGAGAGTCTGTAAATATTTCCTTTATTCACCCTCACAGTTTAAACGCTATTTAGATACACAGCAGTGGCGTAACTACCGGCGTGGGGATCTAGGGACAAAGAGGGCAATCAGCTGTTTTTAAACAGAGCACCAATCATTTACTACTTACACTATTACACTAACTATTGGGAAGATGCAATATCTTGTACTAATGGAGCAAAACCCATGCTACCAGATGTGCTATGAGGTTAATGTGGATTTAACATATTCTTTCAAATAACACCTGATGCGATAGGTAAAAAGTTTTGTTACTGGGTCACGGGATAGAAGGAAAGTAAGTAGCCCACAAAAAATTATTGGATATCCCAGTATATATTTAGGGTATTTTGCTTTTTAAAAATGTTGTTATTATTTGCATTTGTGAAACCATTGATTTTGTTGTCCATCTATATAAAATAATTGCCTATTAAGACTATTTGCCTATATAGTATTTTCAAGCACTCGTCTTTTTGACCATAAAATACTTTCTGCCTAAAAAACTAAATCCTGAAGACAGAGTCTTGGCTCAAAAACCTCTGTACAATTACCAGATAATGAATTCACTCCAGTTCATTAAAAAGGAAAATCACCACGGAGACCTTTAAAGACTAATCATGCATGCCTGCTATACTGATGAGGGTTTCGCTTGTAAGTACAGACTAACTTGGGCAGACAGATAAGAGACAGTCTCTAAAGTAATCCACTATTGTTCAGACAAATGATTAAATAAAAAATAGATGGGTAATTGAATCATTTAAAGGATGAAGAGGAAATTAATGAACATAATGGAAAAGGGGGTGGACACTGATTTGGGAAAAAAGAAGTTGAGTTGAGTGACAAAACTGCCTATGGTCTTTAAAATAAGAAAAAGCATATTCATTCCTTGCATATTTTTGCTACAAAGTTAGAAGTAAATATTTCCTTTTAGAAGGGATATTTAGATTGCCAGGTAATTGCAAGGTAAACATGTTACAGTAGGACCACCGTACAGTACAGTTGGCTGCACTCTTGACAACAGCAACAACTGTTTGTTACATCTACTTGAAATTGAACACAGAGGGCAGATACATGCATGGGCAATGTAAGAGCAAACACATTTGCACCAATGGTTTAAAACTGATTTGGAGCACTTCTGCGGTTCCTGAGCTGATGTGGCCTCTGTATTTTTACTTCTTGCACATCTCTACTTCTTGCAGGCAAAACAAGCTCTTTTGTAGTTTAAGGAGCTTTATTGTAACTTGCCAATACCAACCAAAACATTACCCGAATGAGAAAGCAATGCTTCTGTTATCAGTAGAGATGGCCGAATGAACTGAAATCTGTTCCGCTTGCAGATTTTCAGATTTTAGTCAAAGCTGCAGACCAATGGAAGTCACTGGGAGCTAAAAATTACAAAAAATTCCACCTAAAATGATGGTATAAATAGCAGTGGTAACTTACTGTAAATGGTTTAGAGCTTTGGGAAATGGTCTGGGGAACCTGTAAAAAGACCTGGAAAGTCCTGGTCTGCATTCTCCTAGTTGGTCCTTGATTATTTATATATGTTGAGAAAGTGGCAGAGGAGGTGCCTGGTTGATCTAATATTTTGCTGTTAATTGAAGTCTAGGTACCACTCTCTCCCTTAATATAGAATTACATTTTTAAAACCCCTAGTGCTCTGTCACAATTTGCTACAACTCTCCTGCTTAGTCTAAAGATCTTACCTGATCTATTTTTAGAACTTTTGATCTCTAAAGATTTTATTTGATTATTATCACAACTTCTGGAACTGGAAGTAAAAGTCTATCCCTGCCCCCACCTACAATCTGGGTAATGACCAATAAAAAAAAAAAACTTAAGGTCTTCCCATTGAATGAGTCCTGGACTATGGGAGAATGCGGAGCCACGGCAAACCAAGGGGTGAGGAGCCCTTCTTAATTTTAGGGGAGAAGGAGTTTTGGGAGGGTTTAGAGGAAACCATAATTGCCCTTCCAAGAGTTTAAATTTGCCATTTGCAGTTAAAAAAAGAGTTTCTAAATTCAACCTGTACATGTATGTTACATGTATGTTCTATGACTTCAAATCAACAGTAAACTATAATCAATCCATCAAGGTATCAATGAAATGTAAAGACCAAGAGTACATTTCCAATGCCAGTTTGCGGTTCATAGCAGCTTAGATGCAAATGTGAGTTGATTCCCTTTTCATTTAGTGATGATTTACAGGCGATTTAACATAACAGCAGGAGTTCAGCATTGAGAATGATTCACATGTTACTGGATTTCTATTTGACTATTTGCAGACAGCTGGAGGGCTACATGTTGACTGGGGCAGTTTGATATAGAAGTCGTATTTGTTTATTTTTCTTTCAATTGAGGAGTTTTCCAATTTTTTTTAAAACTAATTCGAAATACCATAATACCATGCAATGCCACTATTTATAGCTTTTAATTCCTGGCTGTTCACATTATTTATTATATACCCAGAAGGATTTTGTTTGCTCTGCCCATTCAATGGAACTGAGCTCTATTATTTTACTGAAGGTGATGAATATTACTCTGGAGCATCTGCAGTTTTGCGACTAATGTAACTGATAGACCATATTCTAGTGGTCTGCTGGGTCCTAAAGGGTCCCTGTTTGTGTCATCTTCTCAGATTAAGTTCAAGATAACAATACAAAGTTTCAAAGGGTCATTTATTTTAGTTTTAATTGTGTTGTCCATCTATACTGGTTGCAGCTATGTATTATGTTCCAAGGTACAAATACATCTACTGACTATTCCCATTTCTTTAAATGTATGTGGATTGTCCAAGTGTTTTTTTTTCAACTATGATGCAAATCTGTGGATTTTTTTTGCCCCATTGACTTCTATGGTTCCATTTTTAGACTGGCACATTTTTTAAAAAAAAATTTAATTTCAAAAATGGAATGGAACGTTCATTTGAAGTTGAGAAGTTAGCAGGCTGGTGCACTCGATAATAATTGAAATAGTGGTCTATACCTCAAGAAAAGCAAATTTATTACCAAACAGTGACTCTTTAAATACATATAAAGCGTGTGAATAATATCATTTATTAGTTAGCTGACCGGTTTAAAAACTATAGTTATATAGCTAAATATACATGCTATACAGTTATGTAGCTTAATATACATACTATACAGTTATATAGCTAAATATATATACTATACAGTTATATAGCTAAATATACATACTATACAGTTATATAGCTAAATATATATACTATACAGTTATATAGCTAAATATATATACTATACAGTTATACAGCTAAATATACATACTACACAGTTATATAGCTAAATATACATACTATACAGTTATATAGCTAAATATATACACTACACAGTTATATAGCTAAATATACATACTATACAGTTATATAGCTAAATATATATACTATACAGTTATATAGCTAAATATACATACTACACAGTTATATAGCTAAATATACATACTATACAGTTATATAGCTAAATATATATACTATACAGTTATATAGCTAAATATACATGCTACACAGTTATATAGCTAAATATATATATTATATAGTTATATACTGTAGCTAAATATACATACTATACAGTTATATAGCTAAATATACACACTATACAGTTATATAGCTAAATATACATACTGCACAGTTATATAGCTAAATATATATATATACTATACAGTTATATAGCTAAATATACATACTACACCGTTATATAGCTAAATATACATACTACACAGTTATATAGCTAAATATAAATACTATACAGTTCTTAGCTAATATACCTACACTACAAACAGTTATTAGCTAAATACATATACTACCAGTTATTACTCTAACAATACTATAAAACAGTTTATATGCTAATATATATACTCACAGTTATATGCTAAATATACATACTATAACAGTTTATATATCTAAATATACATACTATACGTTATAAAAGCTAATATACAATACACACAGTTATATAGCTAAATATACACTACAGTTAATATAGCTAAATATACATACTATACAGTTATAAGCTAATATATACTACACAGTTATTAGCTAAATTCATACTACCTATATACTAACTATACTACTATACATATAAAGCTAAATATACATACTACACAGTTATATACTCAATATATAAACTACACAGTTATATAGCTAATATACACACTACACAGTTATATGCTAATATATACTACACATTAATATAGCTAAATATACATACTATACAGTTATAAAGCTAAATATACATACTACAACAGTTTAAAGCTACTAACATCTACTACACAGTTAATAGCAAATATACTACACAACAGTTATATAGCTAAATATACATACTTACAGTATATATCTAAATTATACTAATATACAGTTATAGCTAAATATACATACTATACAGTTTATAAGCTAATATACATATAACACAGTTATATAGCTAAATATACATACTAATACAGTTATATAGCTAAATATACATACCTATACAGTTATATAGCTAAATATACTACTATAACAGTTGTATATAGCTAATATACATACTATACAGTTATAAAGCTAAATATACACACTACACAGTTTATATGCTAATAATACAACTACACATACAATAATATGCTATAAATAACATACTATACAGTTATAAAGCTAAATATACAACTACACAGTTATATAGCTAAATATACACACTACACATATACTAATCTATATACGTTATATAGCTAAATATACATACTATACAGTTATAAGCAAATATACATACTATACAGTTATAAACCTAAATATACATACTACACAGTTATAAAGCTAATACATACTCACAGTTATATAGCTAAATTCATACTATACACAGTTATATAGCTAAATATACTAATCAGTTATATAGCTAATATACATACTAACAGTTATATAGCTAAATATACATACTATCAGTTTATAAGCTAAATATACATACTACCCAGTTATATAGCTAAATATACATACTAACAGTTATAAAAGCTAAATATACATACTACACAGTTATAAAGCTAAATAAACATACTATACAGTTATATAGCTAAATATACACACTACACAGTTATATAGCTAAATATACATACTATACAGTTATAAAGCTAAATATACATACTACACAGTTATAAAGCTAAATAAACATACTATACAGTTATATAGCTAAATATACATACTATACAGTTATATAGCTAAATATACATACTATACAGTTATAAAGCTAAATATACATACTACACAGTTTTAAAGCTAAATATACATACCGGTACTACACAGTTATATATAGCTAAATATACATACTACACAGTTATATAGCTAAATATACATACTATACAGTTATAAAGCTAAATATACATACTACCAGTTATATAGCTAAATATACATACTTAAAAAAAAGTTATAATAGCTAAATATCATCTATACATTTATAATAGCTAAATATACATACTATACAGTTATAAAGCTAATATACATACAACATTTAACTAATTACTACTAAGTTATATAGCTAATATCATATATACAGTTATATAGCTAAATATACTACTATACAGTTATATAGCTAAATATACATACTATACAGTTATAAAGCTAAATATACACACTACACAGTTATATAGCTAAATATACACACTACACAGTAATATAGCTAAAAAAAAAACAAAAGAACAGCTAGGGATGAACAGCTAGGGATGAACAGCTAGGGATGAACAGCTAGGGATGAACATCTAGGGATGAACAGCTGGGGATGAACATCTAGGGATGAACAGCTAGGGATGAACAGCTAGGGATGAACAGCTAGGGATGAACAGCTAGGGATGAACAGCTAGGGATGAACAATTCATCCATCGCTGTTCATCCCTAGTTTCATCCTAGATGTTTATCCCTGATTTCTTCATCCCTAGCTGTTCATTCCTAGATGTTATCCCTAAACTGTTCATCCCCCAGTCGGATTCTCCCTAGATCTTCATCCCTAGCATCGTTCATGCCCCTAGATGTTCATCCTAGTATGTTCAGCCTAGCTGTTCATCCCTAGTGTTCCTCCCTTAGCTGTTCATCCCTAGCGTTCATCCCTAGCTGTTCACCCTAGGCCAGATGTCATCCCTAGCTGTTATCCCTAGATGTTTCATCCCTTAGACTGTTTCATCCCTAGGCATGTCTCTAATCTCCTGAGCTGTTCATCCCTAGCTGTTCATCCCTAGCTGTTCAGCCCTAGACTGTTTCATTCCCTAGATGTGCATCCCTAGTTATAGAGTTCATCATACCCTCGCTGTTCCGTCATCTAATGTGTTCATCCCTAGCTGGTCATCCCTAGCTGTTCATCCCAGCTGTTCATCCCTAGCTGCTCAGGTTCATCCCTAGCTGTTCATCCCTAGCATGTTCATCCCAGCTGTTCATCCCTAAGCTGTTTCATCCCTAGCTGTTCATCCTAGCTGTCATCCCTAGGCAATAGGAATTATTCTGTACCTTGACTTTAGGACATGATTCCAATATAGATAGAAGATTAAATAATATTGTACCAAAATTGAATGTTTTATTTTTCTACTACAGGAGTAGTCATTCTTAGGCACTAAACATCATATGGTGAGTATAGAGTGAGAAATACGCTGATATCTAAATATTATAGAATGGATTATTTTTGATGTCAATATTATAAATCTTGGAATTACAAAAATCAAGTGCATGGTTGTGTTTCATGTTGTCTCAGAAGAGAGCAACCAGATTATGTGAGTTACCTATACTAGGTAGTTACCCAATCACATTAAAGAACATGGAGTTTATAAATACGCAACACCCATATGTTCCTTATATCTAAATACTATAAGACGTGGGAGGAAAAAAAATGTTCAGATCAATTTAAGACATAAATAACATAGTAGGTAGTTGTAATGGTCTAGGGGCCAGATTCAAGGGTTACCGATTTTATTATGAATGTATGAACGACTGAAAACGACTTCCACTATCGAGGGGTTACAAAAAGAAAAACCCTAAACAAAGCAAATTTGAGGGACGTACTGAAACTGAGTAGAAAGTATGCATGAACATCTAGGGATAAACATCTAGGGATGAACATCTAGGGATGAACTTGGTTTTGACACAGACCTGGTTTTGAATCAAAATTACCGGTTCTGCCATCAAACTTTTATTGGAATTTCCATGCAGAATTTTTACATTTTTGACTGATATAAGTAATTGTTGTGATTTCAATGATGATTTTGTGTTTTAAACCTTGAATGTTAACACCCCCCCCCCTGTGAATTTGTGCATCTTTCATAACAGCTTCTCTTTTCTTGAAAAGATTAATTATACATTGATATCATTGGTTATCAGCCTAGAGTGGCTCTAATGCTATTTCCTGCCTACAGTATATATTGACTTGTGAGTGCCCTGACATGGAATATTATAAATGAATGTATCAATAAAGTAAAGAAATAAAAATAAAAAAAATAGTGCATAATTAGAACAGTAAGACTGTCCTAAAGCTGTCCACCCTATACACCTTTTCATTCCCACACCCGCAATCACCGTCTAATCCAACATTTCTCCACTATTTGCTTTTGGTTTTTCCCCCCTATTTTTTTTATTTATCTCTTAGTATTTGATACTTAAAAAATAAGGGCACATTTCTTGAGAAACTGATTATCTTTTATTACACAGTTAACATCATTTGCTGAGCTAAGAGTTGTTGCAATACTTGCTTTTTACTAGCTCCCTCTTGATTTTAATCTATGGATTTTGGTTCAGATGCCACTGTAGATCTAATGCCACTGCACAGGTCTGTTTTCAGTTCAACCTCTTCAAGTCCCTACATACTGATTGTGTTCTTAGATAGAAGCACAGTTCCTGTAAATATTTTGAGACTCAAGGGAGTAAAATGCTATCAAAAAAATTGTCTTAACTGTTAGCACCGTTGCCCAAGGTTGACATTGATTTTGGATATAAAAAAAATGCATATTTGATTTTATATATACAAACATAGAAAATATAATCAATGCACATTCCTAGGTCCCATACAATATCATATTATCTGCACACTGGCATACTTTATAAACAAAGGGGTTTTAGTATACATTACTGTGATCACATGAATGAAAAGCCTTCCAACCACATCAAGGTAACCCCAGTCTGGAAGGTCCAAAGTTGTTTGAGAAGACCTGTGAGTGCTGCTGCTTCTTATCTATATATATATAGATATATATATATCTATATCTATCTATCTATCTTCTATCTATCTATCTATCTATCTATCTATCTATCTATATATATATATATATATAGGGCAATGTGAAAAGGTTTGGTAAAATTAAAAAAAGGAAGGTAAGAAATTAATTAAAAACATTAAAGTGTATCTCCACTCAAGTATGAGACACCTGTACCTGCAAAATGAAGCAATTCTGTGCAGTCTTGTGGAAGTAATGGCTGCTCCTCTGTTCCGATCACTCTGCAAGTTAAAATCCGCCCCCATTCTTATGCCTGCCTGGGGGTACACTGTCCGACGCGTGTTCACCCTTCATGCATTCGCAGATACAGTATGCGCAGGATCCGTCAGGAAGCTCTGACCCCGCCTGTAGCAGTTCCTTTAACTATGGCTACTGATGTGCCTGTGCTCACCTGCTCTCTTGCACATGAACCTTATTGTAGAGTTTGGCCACCTCTACCAACACACACAAACCCCCGGGGTCAAGTAGGCATGCCAGCACTCATGATGATGCACATTGACTGACTGCCTGCCCAGTACAGGAGAGGACAAGACTAGGCACTAACACAACTTCCCCAGGCTGCTGCAAAGGAACTAATGAGATTAAGATGCACTTTCAGATTAAAAAAAATGTTTTTCCATCAATGGAGATGCTCTTTAAGATAATATTAATATATAAGCTTAATAGTATTGAGAGGTTACATGGGTCTGTAGTGATCAGAAAGCATACATTAAGGGTCACACTCGAAATATAGATGTGTTTTATTAATGACCACACATCAGAACACCGCATTTTGGGGGATAAAGTGTCCCCTTCATCAGCCTGAAAAGGCAACTTATGCCCTGAAACATTGTGTTCTGATGTGTGGTCACTAATAAAATACATCTATGTTTGAAGTGAGACCCTTCTAATGTATATATTCCTTTGGAGTCTGCACCCAGGGTTAGTAAAAGTGCATTGAACTATATAAATTTTGGTCTGTAGTGATTACTATAGTATTAGGGACATAAATAATTCCAAGACCACTATGACGAGGATGGTTGTACGTATTGTTCAATTCTTTGTTACATAGGAGTTGATTGATACTTTTAAACAAATAATGAATCCAATTATACAAACAGCCCATGCAAGTAAAGTTGAAGGTACCTAGCAATGGTAAATAGTTAAAGAATAGGCTGAAGCTGATATAGTTTTATATAAGTGATCTTAGTTGTTTTTTTTTAGTATTTCAGTACAATTAATTGACATGCACATACATTTGTGTTTAGTCCATTCCTTAGGTGGTGAAAATACATTCAATGTCAGCATTGCTATTATTGATGGAACTTATGTATTTTTGTTGCTTTCAGGGGGTTTAATGTTTCAACTGCTCATGTGTAAGCAAATTTATATTGTAATGCAAGCGTGTTTTTAATAATTACTTCACATTGGACCAGTTCAAGGAACAGCGAAAATGCTGAGCAGTTAGTTTACGTTGACAGCTTTTAATATACTACTAATGACTGGATATAAATCACAGAACAGAAATTCATGTCCCATGTTTGCCTTTTATCCTTTTGCTGCACTTTCTTGAAGTTAATTGCACATTCCCAATTAACTGGGTTTTTTTAAGCTAAGTTTTCTAATACCCTATTAGACAGTGCCTTTAAAAAAGCAACATGGCTGCTGTAAAAGGGGTGTGACATAAATGAGCAGTCAGGAGTTATGCAATGCAGAGCACTAGAATTAAAAGGTATATAGGGAGTGGGATCAAAATGGAATAAAATGTTTACCTATGTTAACTACAACTATATATTATATAGCGATTTCCAAAAATCAACAATGATCAATAACAATGCTTTTTCTACATGTTCTGTTCAATTGGGCAGAGAGGTTTTATCTTTTATGACTTGTCTTTATTTAATGTTTTAGGGCATATAAATAGACAGGAAACATCCCTTAAATAGTGCAGATGTTTCATCAAGTTCAGATTAACAAAGGATCTGTCTGTGAAGTCACTTCAGCCCCATTAGTAGACCAATACTAGTCACCTGGAAAAAAAAAAGGTATGAAAGAAGATGATGTAAATCTTGGGAGCAAATATCAGAATCTTGAGGTAAGTCTCTAAAGATCAACTAGTAGTAATTTGTTTGGCCAATTTTGTTTTTTACATTCATTCGAATACTGTATCACAGATATTTTCCCCTTAAATGGCACAGTATTCATGCCACTACTAGAATCCAGTGCATTTATAATATGTGTATTTTTCTGTTCTAAGGTATGGCCATGTAGCCCTCCACATGTCCTGAAATGCTTTAAAAGCAGGACACATTAAAAGCTGGACAGATAGTGCAGATATTTCCATTCCTCAATTATGGGCATGGGGGTACAGACACTACATTTAATGTTTTCTTACATATTTTTCTCAATTTGAATAAAACAAAAAGTAGTTTTTTTCCATCCATATACACTATATACAGTACGATGTGGGGATAAACATTTGTACATGGACCCACTTTTATGATTTGGAAACCATTTGCTTCGAAATATATGGAATAAAAAGGGCATTATAGAGATTTTTATTCTTATTCACTATAATGATACCAATAATTTTTGAAATGCAAGACACAAGTTTTTTGTGCATTGTTTAATGTTTAATTAATGCTAGCACTTTATTAGAATTTGTTAACGTTCCAAGTTATGTTCTGTTATTGTCCCAATAAACCTATTCACCATCCTCCTAGGACACTGTTGTTTTTTTTGCTTTAAGAGAAGATGATGGCCCCTTACTCTGGCAGTCACTGCCTATTGCTGTAGATCCAGCAACTTGAATTACCTAATGCATGGAAATTAATATAAGAATGACAGCTGTAAGGAAGGATACATTTTGCCTTGCATTTCTCTGGTGGCCATCACCTACAGCCGTATATCCAAAAATCCAACTATAGACTGTTGGAGAATCCAGATGAAATCTGCAGAGCAGGATTATTTCCACAGACATAAGGCACCTGAGATAACCCTGCTTAAAAAAAACAAAAAAACAAACTGTAAACAAAATAAACAGACAAAACCTGATTTTCTTTAGATTTCTAGTACAGAAGTGTCAGTGAGACTCATTCTGCAGTATAAATAGAGAAAAAAGGGACAGTAAAGGCCATATCAGAGGTGCTCATCCTACAACCCTCTAGATGTTTGAAAATTGCAATCCCCAACATTCCCTTGTTGCACTCTCTTTGCAAACATATGGAGAGCTGTTAACTGGACCTCTGTGGCCCATGTGAATAAATAAACCGATGATGATGGGATCATGTATCAGATTTCATTAATTGTAATAAATATAATAACCACCATAGACATATGTGCATAAGTGATGTTGTGGTCTATTAATAGCAATATGCTTATGAAGGTTCTCATTCATCTAGGTCATGGTATTTCTGTTGTATTCAGTTAGATGAACTGGACAGTTAGTTCTTAAAGATGTTTCGCTAGTCATCCGACTGGCTTTCTCAATTCAGAATAATTTGTACAAGAATCTGTTGGCAATTATGTACCCCAGAAAGTCCCAATTAGCATATGAGAGCCAGGTGTTAAGGACCTTCTGAATGCAAGGTGTGATTGCATTGTGGCTAAGAGGTGTTATAGGAACGCCCAGGGTAAGGTGTTAAAAGGCATTGTACATGGCAGACAGCTGGTTTCGAACCCTCCCCCTCTGTCGACACCCCCCCTCTATCGAATCACCTCTATTCAGGCTTGGTTTCTTTATTTTCACATAAATGTCCTCCTTGACACCTCTCCTGAACCAGTCATGTTCCTTTGCCAATATGTTAACATTACAATCTTCAAGGATATGTCCTTATATATCCTTAAGTTGCAGGTACACGGCTGAGTCCTGACCCGAGGAATTGGCTCTTCTGTGCTGGGCCATACGTTGATGCAGTTGCTGTTTGGTCTCCCCCACATACAAATCAGAGCATTCTTCACTGCACTGCACTGCATATATGATGTCGCTTTTCTTGTGTTTCGTTATTGGGTCTTTCAGATGTACCAATTGCTGCCTCAGTGTGTTGTTTGGTTTAAAGCAGATAGGGATACGGTGTTAATAGCAGTGATGTAAAATGGCAAGAAAAACCAGCAAAACTCCATATCCCACATTAAGCTGTATAGAAAAATTGATTGATTCCCGGATACCAACAGAATTTCCTACTGAAAACAGCTATTTAAGCATTAGTGAAATCGCTACTCTAAATGTACATATTTGATATAGTTGTAAATGTATTTTTACTTAAGACAGAGATGTCTTCCAATTTGACTTCTGATGTTTAATGCATTGCTCACAACACACAATGAGTCAGTTCCATGATTAGAAGTTTGTTGTGAGTAATTCATTTAAAATGTTTATACACATATTTATATGCAAATGTCTATGTATCAGTTCAGAGACAAATAAATCATTCATATAAACCGAAATAGACAGTGGGATTCACAAAAAAAAATGAGTATGTTAATGGAGAAATATCCATGTACATTAATATTTTCTCTCAAGAAACCCCTGGAATCATCCTGACAGCTTGACAAGACTTCCTGATCAGCGTGTGAGTTGCATACTGAATAAATCTGCATAAAAATGATGATCCACAATTACAGAGATGATTGGAGTAATAGCATTTTATGAATCAAAGGTAAGATAAAACAATGTAAACATGTCACTGTTTTATACTGCACTGCTGCTTTTAAGGATTTGTAATTCTACCTCACTGTCTGGAGAATTGCCCCAACGAGCCCGGCTTTAGAACCAAACTTAGTTTTGAGGTGGAACGGCGGGTTTTAAAAAATTACTGATCTGGCGGAACATTTGAGGGGTGGAATGTGGCGTCATTTGGATGAAAATTCAAAATGAGGGATGAAAATTCAATTCTTGGTGTCAAACATGTTAAATTCAGTTTTGAAATTTAATGTAGATTCTACAATTCTGTTCCCATTGACTTCAGTTGGGTTTGTTTAGAATTTTTGAGGGTATAATCCCTATTTTGATTTTTTTAATTCAATGATATTTTATCCTTACCAAATATTGAAAAACAATAAAAAAACTTTAAAAAAATGTAGTTTTTTTACCAGACACTTGGTATAATTATTAAACACCAATTATTTTGTGTGTTTTTAAAAGGAATTTGAACCCACTCTTTGCAGATCTTAATTTATAAACATTGGTGGTTTTTTCATGCATGAACTGCACAAGGCTGAAGAAAGGAGGATGGGGTAATCCACAGACCGACCATTTTTTTTTCTTTTTTATAAAGAAGCCGAAATGTTTTTGTTTTGTAATACTCGTTCTTTATTTGCTACACTGTTTTTGTTTTCTCTAAATTTTTTAAATGGTATTTATAAAGTGGCACATTTCTGAGACATGCTAATGGATGCCACACAAGGGGACTTTTTGTCAAACACTAAGGACACAGAAAAGTTATAAACAACCGGGATAAGTGCACTGTAAAACGAAGTTATGCTCAATTGGAAGCTGCAGCTTTAAAAATGCTTTCGGCAGGTTTACTTACTCCAAGTAGGTTTACCTACTCAAAGTTGGTTTACTTACTCCAAGTAGGTTTACTTACTACAAGTAGGTTTACTTACTCCAAGTTGGTTTACTTACTCCAAGTAGGTTTACTATCTCAAGCAGGTTTACTTACTTCAAGTAGGTTTACTTACTCCAAGTAGGTTTACTTACTCTTTCTAAAAAAAAAGTTTTTTGTTTTTTTTTTAAATGTCTTATTTGGCTTTGTGCTAGAAACAGGAAGGAACGTTCATTCTGACAAAACAAAGTTATCACTGAAAAATATCAACACTTGTTTTCATTTCCCAAGTAGGTTTACTTACTCCAAGTAGGTTTACTCACTCCAAATAGGTTTACTAACTCAAGTAGGTTTACTTACTCCAAGTAGGTTTACTTACTCCAAGTAGGTTTACTAACTCCAAGTAGGTTTACTTACTCCAAGTAGGTTTACTTACTCCAAGTAGGTTTACTTACTTCAAGTAGGTTTACTTACTTCAAGTAGGTTTACTTACTCCAAGTAGGTTTAGTAACTCCAAGTAGGTTTACTTCAAGTAGGTTTACTAACTCCAAGTTGGTTTACTTACTCCAAGTAGGTTTACTTACTCCAAGTAGGTTTACCTACTCAAAGTTGGTTTACTTACTCCAAGTAGGTTTACTTACTACAAGTAGGTTTACTTACTCCAAGTTGGTTTACTTACTCCAAGTAGGTTTACTATCTCAAGCAGGTTTACTTACTTCAAGTAGGTTTACTTACTCCAAGTAGGTTTACTTACTCTTTCTAAAAAAAAAGTTTTTTGTTTTTTTTTTAAATGTCTTATTTGGCTTTGTGCTAGAAACAGGAAGGAACGTTCATTCTGACAAAACAAAGTTATCACTGAAAAATATCAACACTTGTTTTCATTTCCCAAGTAGGTTTACTTACTCCAAGTAGGTTTACTCACTCCAAATAGGTTTACTAACTCAAGTAGGTTTACTTACTCCAAGTAGGTTTACTTACTCCAAGTAGGTTTACTAGGCATAGCATTGCTCTGCTGCTATCCTTGCCTCCGGTAGATATTTTGCCATGCGCACTGCAGCCCTTCTCCTCCCCCTCCCTCTCCCTCCCTCCCCTCCCGTTCTACTATAACCTCCCCCTAGCATTATTCCCCTTATATTCTGCTCCCCCAATGTCCCCCGCCCCCAACCGCATGTTTTTTTTTAAAAAGCTCCCAAACCTTACGTTACCCTCCGCTTTCCTCCGCTGCACTGAATGACGCGCAGCCGCGTCCGTGATTGGCTGCCGCTCACCAATCACAGACGCGACTGCCGGTCCCGCCCTTCTGCTTGCATTCTCGCAACAGAGGGCCGGCAGTGCGGCGGAGATCGAGGGAGGTAAGTAAGAGTTTGGGGAGCTTTTGAAAAAAAAAAAAACATGCGGTTGGGGCTGGGGGACATGGGGGAGCAGAATATTAAAAATCGAATTTCGGGGTGGACATCCCAAGGGACGGGAGCAGAGCAGACTGACTTCAAGGCATTCGAGTTTTGCACTCCTGTGTAAAAGTTTAAAAAGTCGATAACAGTCACACTCAGCCAGCACACACGGGGAGAGAGGATGGAGGGGGGACTTAAATACATTCCGTCTGGGATCAAGACCATGACCATGTGTTTTAATCTATTGGTGCCTTCAGGCTTCAGCTAGGCGAGCTGCGGCGGAAAAATACTGACACAGTAAGTCTAAAGTCTGGGGGTCAGGGCCCAAGGGAAGTTTTTGATCAGGGCTGGGAACAGTGGGAGGCTGGGAGCAGCCATAGAGTAGACCAGTCAGAACAGTATCTTAACCCCCTTTCTTTTAACGCAGCTTATATGTTTTCCAACTGTTCCTGCTTTTGCTCCACAGCTAGGGTTTCTGTCAGTCCTCCTGCAGCCACCAGGCATGGTTACTGACAGTCCCCCGCAGCCCCAGCCAGGGTCACTGTATAGTCCTCCAGCAGCCACGAACCAGGGTTACTGTCAGTCCTACTGCAGCCACCAGCCAGGTTACTGACAGCCCTCGCACAGCCCCACCAGGGTTACTGTCATCCTCCAGCAGCCACCAGCCAGGGTTACTGTCAGTCCTCCTGCAGCCACCAGGCATGGTTACTGACAGCCCTTTAGCAGCTACCAGCCAGGGTCACTGTCAGTCCCTCCAGAAGCCACCAGCCGGGTTTCTGACAGCCTCTCGCAGCCAGTTTACGACAGCCCAGCCGTTACGACCCCTAGCATCCAGGGTTACTGACAGCCCTCCAGCAGCCAGGGTTACTGACAGCCCTCAGCAGCCAGGGTTACTGACAGCCCTCCAGCAGCCAGGGTTACTGACAGCCCTCCACAGCCAGGGTCAGTCAGCCCTCCAGCAGCCAGGGGTTTACAGTCAGTCCCCAGCAGCCAGGGTTCTCTCAGCCCTCCAGCAGCCATGGTAATGACAGCCCTCCACAGCCCATGGTTACTGTCAGCCCTCCACAGCCAGTATTACTGTCAGGCATCCAGCAGCTAGTATACACTCAATCCTCCACCTCCAGCCAGTGTTTATCAGTCCTCCAGTTTACAAATCGTGTGTCAGTCAGCCCTCCAATTCACAGACCGTGTTAGCAGCTCTTCAGCTCACAAATCAGTAACAGCCCTCAACTTCCAACAAGCTTTGCATTCAGCCCTCCAGTTCCCAAACCAGTTTTCGATTCAGCCCTCCTGTTCACAAACCAGCTTTACATTCAGACCTCCATTCACAAACCAGCATTACAGTCACACTCCAGTTCACAACACCAGATTTACATTCAGCCCTCCAGTTCACAAACAGCTTTGCATTCTGCCCTCCAGTTCACAAACCAGCGTTAGTCAGCCCTTCAGCTCACAAATCAGTAAGTCAGCCCTCCACTTCACAAACAAGCTTTGCATTCAACCCTCCATTTCCCAACCAGTTTTACATTCAGCCCTCCTGTTCACAAACCAGCTTTACATTCAGACCTCCAGTTCACAAACCAGCATTATATTTACCCCTCCAGTCACACAAACCAGCATTACATTCAGCCCTCCAGTTCACAACCCGCATTATCAGCACTCCATTTCACAAACCAAAATTACATTCACCCACCAGTAACACAACCAGCATTATATTCACCCTCCACACACACAACCACCGTTCCAAACCAGATTACATCAATCAGTTCACAACCATTACATCAGACCAGTAACCAAGTTAATCACCTCCAGTTCAAACCAGTTACAGTAACCCTCCAGTCTAACATTACAGTATATACCAATGGTAGTTGGGGTCACATAGAAAAAGTTAATTCCAGCAGCAAGCAAGTCAAGAATCAAAACCAAATCAGTAACAGAATCACAAGCTAAATAAGCAACCACCAGCAGACAGCCTAAGCAAAATCTACAATAGGCAAAAACTGATTCTAAAATAGTCAGCACAACACTAACATGATTGGCCAATCACCAAATTCAGGCAAACTGCAGTGTAAGAGTACACGAGATCAATACATCTGGAAAGCCACACCCATTAGCACAAAACCAAAACAAAATGCAGCGGTTCACTGCCGAGTAGAGCCAGGGACCAGAGTTATAGGAGGAAGCTTTACAGGGAAGCAAACCCTGACAATATCCAGGATAATCCAGATACAACGTTGAGCCCTTATAGGTAGAGTTCAATGGGTCACATGATGACTAAGTGATCAATGAATTTTGTAAGAAATCTCCCACTATATGAACGTACACCATTATTTTTAACAATGGAAACTGCTTCCAATTAGGATAGATTAAAATAATGGGAGATTTCATTTTTCCAGACTGGAGCAGTGGGAAATGCAAATCAGAAAAAGTAAATAATTTGTAAATATGGTGAATGACAACTTTTTTTGTCCCAATTGGTACACAAGAAAAAACACACACAAAAAAACGATTTGCTCTTTTAATGACTGATAATTTTGAATTAATTGATAATATTGGTGTGGGTACACATTTGGGGAATCGCGATCATTGGAGAATTTTTGTTCTGAAAAGTGTTTGGTGAGGGGATATAATCACCTTTTATTAATATGTTGGAGAGAAAAGATCCCGTGCTCATGGCTGTAATCTGTAGGAATCTTACTTATATTTCCAATCACTCCTTCTTCTTCATCATGGCGGTGCCCAGGATACCGCTTGCCGCCATGCAGGCGCAAGATTGAAAGGGCCCAAAACCTACCTCTGATGCCCGTTAATAGCATTGCTGTCTTCAGTAGCTTGTGCTGGTTCCCTGCTCCAGTTTGGTTTCTCAATTGTTCTTGAACTCCTGCTGGCCTTGTTCCTGCTAGTCTAGTTTGCCCTTGTTATGAACTTTGTGCCTGATCTTACTTAGTATGGCTGCGACTGTTTATTGAGCTGCTCATTTGCTGTTCCTGTACCTGCTATCTTCTGAACCTGTGGTGACGTTTCCTCACTGGTCCCGTCTGTGGCAGCCCAGGAGCAGCCAATGAGAGAGTGTCTTCCCATTGCTGCCTCGCGACCTGTCACTCAAAGTGCCAGTGGGGAAGATTGGATCGCAGCAAGTAGTGCAGGACTTTTGTAAGTACCCAGAGGTGAGGACTTAGCGTTTTTAGGTCCTCACCCTGGGTGCTTTGCAGGAATGGGGGAAAGGAACGAGGGGAAGTGAGTATAATTGTGAAGGGGAGTATATTGTCCTTTAAGTCTACAGAAGGCTCTGCCTGAAAACGTGTTGGCTAAGTGTCTAAACACATTTAAAAGGAGGCTTAGATGTCTTTTAGACAGGCAGAATATCCAAGGCTGCAGCTGGTAAATGAATCATGGCCAATAGAAACCATAATAGCTTTCAACTGTTATAAAAAAGCCAAAGTAAGAAAATACATTTAGGGAGATTTACTTATGGCCGCAGTTGCTGACTCAATACTGGCTTTGCTTCTCTGGGTAAATCTGCTCAATGTTAAAACCAACTTTTAGCTAGCCTTAACAAACAAGCAAGAAAAGCTGCAAAGCCGGTATTGAACAGCTTGCATTGGCTGTGCGGGTGTCTTTTCGATACCTTGCAACATCCACGAGCAAGGGGTTGAAGTTGTGATAACCGGTAAATAATTGTTTAGCGTACCTTTTGCACCACTGCAAACTCTGTTTTTTTACAAGCAGAAGCAACCGTTATTATATTGTTTCAGATATATGGTTTCTGTTAAAATATATCCTTGCTATTCCATTATTTATAATTAGTCAAATGATTAAATCTTATGCATTAAGGAAATATTTGTACCTCTGGACTTAAGATAAGTACGGGGCACACCAGTCCTAGTAAATCAAATTATTATTTATTAGTAACGTTTCGAACCAGTGCGGTTCCTTCCCTCAGACCAAATAATACTGAATTAAAAAGTGCATGGTGCTATATAGAACATAGTCTCAAACAATCAAGATGGCCACCTAGTGGTCAAGGTTTATAATCCATCAAAAAGTGCTTTTTATATGTATTATAAACCTTGACCACTAGTGGCCATCTTGATTGTTTGAGACTCTAGTCTATATATAGCACCATTTACTTTGTTATTTCAGTATTATTTTGGTCTGAGGAGAAACCGCATGGGTTCTGAAACATTACTAATAAATAATATTTGATTCACTAGGACTGGTGTGCCCAGCTTACTTCATCTATATATTTGTCTACTGTTGCTTGGTGCTTGGAGCACCCAGCATTTTGGAACTGTATTCACACCTGTGGTTTAGGTGTGCAGGGTCCTATCCATTCTATTTGTCTGGTCTTAAAGGGCATTTATAGTGGGAAATGACTTTTCCCCCTTTCTTTGCATGAGTTCTATAATTCCCCCAACCCCCAGCAAGTCTTTACTTTCTTCCATTTCCCTCTCTGTCCTGAAATACACAAATTAGAAGACATGATTGTATTCCTCTACTCCTACTGTTACTGCCAATCTAATTCTGTGACGTGACCCTCTTTACCTGCTTAAGTCCCTCCCCTCCTCTCTCCTCTGTTACAAACAAAACATTAGAGGGGGAAAGTTAGCTTTGACTGCAGAAATAGGCTGCACTTGACCCCCTTCTTGATAGCTTCCCCTGATTGATGATGGGTCACAAGAGAGAAGGTTGTATTGCAGCAGTAAATACTGTACCATTCTAGCTTCTCTTCTCGTGTCTCCAGGACAGCTTGCTTTCTATGGCACTGTCATGGGTGTGTTTTTCAAGATTTTGAACTTTTAACTCCTGCTGCACGTGATAACTTGTCGGGAAAGTTAAGACACGGAGGAGGTAACAGAGGGAGGAGGAAGGGTGAGTGCTGCAGAGACTGCCACCATGGAAAAACTGAGTCACTGACAGAGGTAGGAGAAGGCAGCACAGAGTACATTAATTAACTTTGCAAAGGGTCAATTTGTGTTTTTCACTATAGATGCTCTTTAAAATATATAGAAAATTAGCTTTGTGTTTTGTGGCCTGTATTAATGCAGTCAACCTGTTTTCATAATGGCTTCTAATATGCCTATTTTTTAGGTAACTACCATTTATCCAGCATTATATTAAATCCGTACGGATATTTTTTCCTAAATAAATGCTATCATTTGCAAAGTGTTCCTGAATTTGTACCACCCTTTAAAGTTATTAAAACTGTATTTCTTTGTGCATGTAGAAAGTCACTTACGATTTAAATCTGACCCTTTGTCCTCGTCTGTAAAGGCCCAACTCTCTGGGTAATGAACAGAACTTGGAAGACTGTTTCTTTCATGCAGAGAGGTCAACAGTGTCCCTTGAGCATGATTCAACCAGAAAGTTATATTCCTATTAATATAAACTAGCAATAAAATCTGTTCATGCATTTCAAAAAAACTCCTACTTATTTCTTGATAGCTATTTTACTCTAATCATTACTAAGAGACAGCTTCTTCTAAATGGTTTCACAAAATCTATATTTATAAACTTATCTAGAAATCAAATCATATTATTGTATGAATTTCACTAAACGTTTCCAAGGTCATTCTACTCTTCATCAATAACCTTAGCGATTCTGAGTGTAAATGTATTATACGGTGTATTCTTCCAAATCCCTCTATTAAATTATCAGTAAGAACTAATTTGGATTAAACATTTCAACAAAATTCATTTATCATTTATATTGACTAGCTTTACCAACAATGCCGTTTTTTTATTTCGAAAAATATTTAACAAGAATGAAACAGAAACTGTGTGACCTTCAATGCAATACATAAAAAAAAAAAAAAAATGAATGTATAAAATATGATATGACCAATTCAGGTAGTAATAAAAATTTAAAGCGCCATGGCTCCTGAAAGGGTTGGTGCACTTTATTGCTAAACCAAGAAGTATGCTTGTGAAGGTTCTCATTTATCCAGTCATGGTATATCTGTTGTATTCAATTAGATCAACTGGACTTGAGTTTAGTTCTTGGAGAACGTTTCGCTAGTCATCCGACTGGCTTTCTCAATTCAGAATGACTTGTACAAAATCTGCGGCAATTATGTACCCTGGAAAACCCAATTAGCATATCACATCAGTGTTAAGGGCGTGATTAGATAGTGGCTAAGAGTGTTATAGGAACGCCCAGAGTAAGGTAGCAATTGGTACATCCGAAAGACCTAACCGAAAAACAAGAAAAGCGACATCATATACGCAGTGCAGTGCAGTGAAGATGCTCTGATTTGTATGTGGGGGAACCAAACAACAACTGCATCAACGTATGGCCCAGCACAGAAGAGCCAATTCCTCGGTCAGGACTCAGCCGTGTACCTGCATCTTAAGATAAAGGACAACCTTTGAAGATTGTAATGTAACATACTGGCGAAGGAACGTGACTTTTCAAGAGAGGTGTTAAGGAGGCCATTTATGTGAAAATAAGAAACCAAGCCTAAATAGAGTGGGGGGTTCGACACCACTGTCTGCCATGTACAATCTGTTTTAAACACCTTACTCCTGGGCGTTCCTATAACACCTCTTAGCCACTACCAATCACACCCTTAACACCTGGCTGTGATATGCTAATTGGGATTTTCCAGGGTACATATTGCCACAGATTCTTGTACAATCATTCTGAATTGAGAAAGCCAGTCGATGACTAGCGAAACGTCTTCAAGATAAACTTCAAGTCCAGTTGATCTAATTGAATACAACGGATAAACCAAAGAAGCTTTGTTTTTTCTTCTTCATGCTCAAATCAACATATTCCAATTGCTTAAATTTTAGCAATGAGAACGAGATGGTCTACTTTTACACTGTTAAAAATGTATTTAATGTTATAGTCATAACATGTAAATAAAACCCCAATGTTTTTATTAAGTAATCTGCAAAACACAGATACAATACTATTATGATCCCTCGAACATAGAGAGAGGGGCCAGTTTTTTCTGCCATAATAGATTATTTCCCTTAAATATTTTGTTAGTAATGCAGGTAAAAAGTATAAATATATAAATTGGGGTAAAGGGGTGGTAAATGACAATGACCATTTATTTGTTTTAAAGGGATGTTCACCCCTCTTTCCAAAAACTGATATGTAGATACCCCCAAAACCTTAACTTCGTTTTAGTCAAATTTAGAAATCAGCTCCCACACAAGATATTATACTCACAAGCTCCTCGTTCCACCCTGCTTCCGGTTTCTTCTCCGTCTCCACTGGGCTGCTCTGTTCTTTGTGTTCTTGGCAGCCGCAGGGGAGACTGCTCCGGAATGGCAGTCATGAGGCCGTGACGCCAGTCACGGCCGACACTGACTGCCTTACCCGGAGTGCAGAGCCGCGGCGGTGGAGCGAGGAGGAGCATGTAAGTATAGTACTCTGTGTGGGAGCTGATTTGTAAATTGTGACTAAAGCAAAGTTAAGGTTTTGGGGGTTATCTACATTATATCAGTTTTGGGAAAGAGGGTGGACAGTCCATAAAAATTCTGTATTGTTTTGAGGCTTTAGTCGCCCTTTAAATGGACTTTTGCTTGGTTGCTGGAGTTAGTTTCTAAACATCTGTAGTGACAAATAACACAAATCACACCTACCCCCCTTGGCACCAATAGCTCACAAAAAATGCACACACCCCATTGGCACCACCAGCATTAACACCCCACCCCCTTGGCACCACCAGCAATAACACACACACCCTTGGCACCACCAGCTATAAACACCACCCCCCTTGGCACAACCAGGCTAAACACCCACTCCCTCGGCACAACGAGCAATAACACAAATAACACCCCCATGACAGTGTTAGAAACACTTATTGCCACCCCCATGGCACTTCTCGGCTTAGTGGAAGCTGGCCAGTGCTGACACTGAACCCTAGCACACACGGTGACCTCATAGTTGCAGTACCGCACACAACAGTGTCATTTTAAAAATGTAAAACCTCGACTTATACTCGGTATTTACGGTATGTGTTTTTTTTCTATTCTTTCCGCACAGTTTCTGAAACTTTTTTGGATTTAGGAGATAGGTCATATGACTAGACAGAGTGACCTCAGTTCCCCTTCCTAGTGAAAAATGTTTACAACTGCTATACATAGATAACACTTATTGTTTTGGCAACAATGAATTATCTTTTCTATCTTTTTCTTCCAGTTCTACAGCTGCTTTCCTACTACTACTGCTGCCACAACTGGTATTCCTGCAGAGCAGATATAAATACCCAACGGTTCGACAGCTCCAAAGGTTTTTGCCACACCTACCCCCCTCAGCAGGGATGTCTCATATTTAGAGCCCTCAGGACATCCATCCATTCTACAGTCGACCAAGGAAAGTATGATTTGGGTAGGGCCTGGCATTTAGGAAGGGCACCTTGATGTCCAAAACAGACATTGAGTCTCCTTTCACTTATTGCCTGTTCATTGGGAATTTTATTTCAATATATATTATTATTATTTTCACCTATCAACTCCCTATTTTGGTTTTTCCTCCTCTTTCTCGGTACAAATTGCACACCTTATCTGACAGTGCTGTGGGGCTTGAAGAGGGACCCTAAAACAGCTGCAGTAATCATAGGCCACCTGAACTTTGCCTGTCGGGTAAAACTTCTGCTGTTACTTTTCCATAGTGACATAGATTTCAGCACCTCATAACATTGTTTACTTGTCTAAAAGCGTATTTACTTGGGCATTTGGCAAGTTTTCCTGGCAAGCTACAATGGTCAATCCTGTTGGCAAAGGATGTATGTATTAGCACTTAGGTCTTTCACCTATGGAGCTGCAGTGTTTGCATGGGGCATGTTTCAGGGCAGGTGGTTCACCCAGTTTCCCAGTCATGGACTGAATCTTCTCTGATCCACAACCTCACTTTATTGTTTCTGATGCTGGTTTTGGTATGGGCCCCTTTTTGACAGGTTTATCTTTTCCTTGTGATAACATTAGTGTGTTCATGCCATAAATCACCAAACCATATCTCCCCCCCCCCCCCCCCCCCCCCCCCCCAGTTAAGCGAATCATGAGATTCCTTAGTCCTGGAATGTTTACAGGACAGTGGCAAGTTGTCACAAGTTGTCTTTCTCACACACAAATGTCAAAAGGCCAATTCCCTCTGATGCTGGAATGCCTCTGGAATGTCCTCCCCACAGTTTGTGTAAACAGCTACAAGTCCCTACTCTTCAATCTACCTTCTCTTTAGCATTCTTTGAGGCCTTAAGGGTGGGAACTAGTCTCCCTGTCGTAGTTAAGCCTAAATTGGTAGAGGGGCAGGATGCTGGAACCATTTGTACGCAAGTGTTCCTAGTTTTAGCAGGCTCTCCCTTCTTCCACTTCAGAAGTAACTTTATTTCTGGATAATTCTGGATATTTTTACCCCAGACCATTTCCAAGGTCCCGAGTCATATTTAAGTTACCATTGCTATTTTAACCTTATTTTAACTGAAAGTATTGTCCCCATTGAATTAATGAGTCCATTTTCAAACCTTCCCTTCGTAAATTCGAAAACTACAGAACTTTAGGAAATTCGGCATCTCTAATAAGGAGATGAGGAGAAAGTAAAACATTTTTTAACACTACAACACAGTGGGGCTAGCACTGGGGCAAATTTTAGTTTTGAGGGTGAAATGTCCTTTAAAGTCACAATTATACACGTAATTAGAAAATTAAAACTTCTTTTTGCATGATAAGGTGATAAATGTATTTATATTCAAATACAAGAAAAATAAAAAGAAGAACTAAATGACCAATACATCGTCCTCAACCTCCCTTTTAGTTGCTGTGTTCCCAGGGTGGGGGTCTAAACATTGGAGTTGTTAACACTTCCTTTTTCTTTTAAGGACCTCTTTTTTTACATTTTTTTTTTCCCCCATCATTTTATAAAACCTATATGAACAAGAATAATAGACTAAGCATTGATTCGTCCATGCTGATTTCAAATTAAAGGGTATTACGGCAAAATACAATGTTTGGTTTTGTTTGCATTTTTGGGGGGGGTTTGTGAGCATTTTGTTCTTACATGTTTGTGGAGAGAAAATAGGTTAAATTTGAGGGTATAATGTGAGAAACCTTATATGTAATCTTTATCCATTAACTTCCCCTTAACAATGGGGTACCAACAGCTCACATTCATTAATTTTTTAGGTAACAAAATTTTGATATTTTGCAATATCCCTTTAAAATGGTTGTTGCACAACAATAACCCTACATTTAAAAGTACTGTATCGATCAACTTAAATTATTGGTACACAATTTCCCCCAGAAAACACAATTCAGATGCCACACTCACATAAAATTCATGCTTGCAAGTGGTAAAGAAAAACACTTTATTTGAAGAGTGCAAGAAGTGCACAGGATAATTTTAAAAGACTAATCACATATATAGTCACAACAAGATAGCCTTTAAAAAGGTAAGCTTTTTTAAAGGAATCTCCACTGGTTAAAAAATATTTTGGTATTCAGTTTTAAAATTTTGGTATTCAGTTTTATTGAAGAACGAGAGGTAAGGAATTGTGTCTTACCTCCCTTGTTCAATAAAACATTCTGGAGCTGGGTTTGAAGGTAAGGAACTTATCCGATCGCTCGCTCCTCCTCCACGTCCTCTGACAGGTCCTAATGGACTCTGTATTGCATAGGCATAGAGTACTAAAATTATTTGAAATAATTGTAACAATTATTTTCGCTTGTCCCAAGGTATATCAGCAAATATCAGGCACAGTCATGGGCACAAATATAGGCCCATCATTCACAAACTTGTTAATGGAGGCGTTCGAAGAAAAACATATTTATCCTAGGTTCTGAGAGAATCTTATACTATATAGGAGTTTTAATAGACGACCTGTTCATTGTAGGGCTGGTCTAGGGGAAATGTTTGGACTTCCAGAGGACCTTAATTTTGGGACCCCCATCCAGACTCCCTATGACATGTAAAATCAACACCATTGATTTTTTGATCTCGACCAGATGGAGAAGGAAAAGTTCATTACGACCCTTTATAACCAAGCCCACTGATCGAAACACCATCCTCCATGAAACCAGCTATCATCCTAAGCCCCTTAAGTGGGAGTGTTGTTTTCACAATTCCTTAGGGCCTATTGTAATAATTCTGATATGAGTCCCTGACTTACAAGCCCAAACCATGGCCCAAAATTAGACAAAGGGGATATGCTCTATGGATATATCTCCTGAAAGACATTCTAAAGATACATTATATACAGTCTAGCCTTCAACTCCAGGTAGTGAAATAATTAAGGCCAGTGGAAAAACAATATGCAATATCCTGGCAAATGATGAGTACCTGCCCTTTAAGAACGCCAGACCTTTTTTTTGCACATTATAGAGGAACCCCTATGGGTGCTATAAGCTGCATAGGATGGCAAACATGTAATGCATCTTGACAGTACCAACTTCCCCATCCTCATAAGGGGTTCTGTATTAAGATTAAGCAACGGAAGTAACGGAGAACATTGGTGGCAAAACATTTTATAGCATCCCACCAGCCTAAGCCAATCTAAGGTGGAGGGCTGTTGATCATGGTAAACCCACGTGAGGGTAGGGACAAGATAGAACCCTCTTACAATGTGAGGCCCATGGGATAGGCACCTGATCTTACCACCTAGGGGGCTTAAAAATACTGTTCCCAGTCCTGTTTATATAATGACTTTTTTTTATTTAGTTTCTACATTATTGTAGTGAAAAAGCTCCATTAAAACGTAATGATGACCCTAGGCATAATGTCTGCTGCTGTGGGCACTGGCACCAGATCTCATTGGTGCCGTACCTCCACGTGCACCACTAGGTGCACTGCCTCTGCCCCGGCCCCTGCCCCCAGTCCTGCCTCTGGGTTCAGGATCGTGCTCATGCTCTGAGGGACATCCTCAGAGACACTATCTCCTCCTCCTCTCTCACAGAGGGCACCCATGGACGATCGGTGACCTCATCGTCCACTTCCACCTCCTCAATCTGGAGGCTGCGTCACTAACAGCAGCAGCATCTGGAACCTCACCCCTGCATTAGTTCCCTGGCTGCTCACAGACTGCTGTGTGACATCGTCAGCCTCCTGTCCCCTGTGCACTTTCCTCCGCCTCGGGCGACAGGAAAATTGTGCATCAGTGCACAGCTCCTCCTTAAGCACACTAGCCCCACACATAGTGTGTGAAAACATATCCTGAGACTCCTCCTCCGGATCCCCGAAGGTACGGGCCATGTGGGCAACGACTCCTGATAGAGCGGATCAGGTTCCATGCCCACAGTAGGAGCCTCAGGTGAGGAAGGAGCAGGCACAATATCTACAGTAGCAGCTCGGCTGCTCTGTGCCTGTGAGGAGGTGGATGAGGAAGGCTGGGTTAATCCACTCTACTACCGCCTCCTTGATCAGAAGGGATATCCCTAGCCCGGCTACCCCTAAAAATCTCGGGCACGGTAACCCGCTGCCCTGCGAAGGGCCAGGTAGCTCCTGGCCAGAGCCTTCAGTAGGCTCTCCCCTGCCTCTCCCTCTCCTCTCCCTCCACGTGCAGAGCACCCCGCTCCTGGCTTCCCTCTTGCCCTGCCAGGCATTTCCCTCTCCAAATTATCCCCCAAAAATTAATATATATATATAATATATACACACACACACACCACACACACCACCAAAAGACAAAGCAACAAAACAACACAGAAGCAAACAAATAAACACAAAGCTTTTTTTTTTTTTTTACACTAAAAGCACAAATATGACACAGACACAACTGACAGCAAAAGCTGCTGATAGCTGCTAAAGGCAGCACTGTCAGTTACAACAAAACACACAGACACTGACAACAGATACAGAAAGAACAAACAAAAAAACAGGACACCTAGACCTCTAAAAGGTCTAACAACAAATGTGTCCAAAGGACTTACAGGGGGGTTAGTCCTTAAAAGGACTGTTGGGTCTCACAAAGTTAGTCCTTAAAAGGACTGTTGGGTCTCAAGATGTGTGAATACAGGGGGTGGGTAACAAACAAGAGCTAAACCACCACACTAAATCCACACACAGAAAGCTCAAAAACTCAAAAAGCGCAAAAATCTCTCTCCCAACTCCTACACGTCAGGCTCCACTAAACACACTCCCAACACACTGACAAAATGTCGCCTGTGAAGCAGCCTTTTATACCAGGGGGCTGGCAATAATCATGTTAGCTGCCATTGGCTATTTGGGTCATGTAGCTTGCTCCGTCTTGAAAATAAGCCCCAAAAATTCGAATTTACAAGAATGTCTCGTTTTCCGAAAATTCTCGTAATTACGAGAATCCTCGTAATTACGAGGATCTTCGCGGTTTCCGGGCCCCGGAAGATCGCGGATTCTCGTAATTACGGAGATACTGATTTTCGAAAATTTTCGTAAAAAAAAAAAAATCCGCGGTTCGGAAGTTCGGAAGCGGAAAAATCCGGAAAATCCGGAATAATCCGCCGTTCGCGGACGTGATAAATCCGCGGCGGATCCAGGTTCGGGTCCGCGAACCGGCCATCTCTACTAGGAACTAGTATATTCCCATTGAAATGGCTAGATTCCACATTCTGTATAGAGAATCTCCTTTATCCCACTAGAACTAGTATATTCCCATTGGAATGGCTAGATTCCACACTCTGTATGGAGAATCTCCTTTATCCCACTAGAACTAGTATATTCCCATTGGAATGGCTAGATTCCACACTCTGTATGGAGAATCTCCTTTATCCCACTAGAACTAGTTATATTCCCATTGAATGGCTAGATTCCACACTCTGCATGGAGAACCTCCTTTATCCCACTAGAACTAGTATATTCCCATTGGAATGGCTGATTCCACACTCTGTATGGAGAATCTCCTTTATCCCACTAGAATATATTCCCATTGGAATGGCTAGATTCCTCACTCTGTATGGAGAATCTCCTTTATCCCACTAGAACTAGTATATTTCCCATTGGAATGCTAGATTCCACACTCTGGAGAATCTCCTTTATCCCACTAGAACTAGTATATTCCCATTGGAATGGCTAGATTCCTCACTCTGTATGGAGAATCTCCTTTATCCCACTAGGAACTAGTATATTCCCATTGGAATGGCTAGATTCCACACACTCTGTATGGAGAATCTCCTTTATCCCACTAGAACTAGTATATTCCCATTGGAATGGCTAGATTCCTCCACTCTGATGGAGAATCTCCTTTATCCACTAGAACTAGTATATTCCCTTGGAATGGCTAGATCCACACCTGGTAGGAGATCTCTCCTTTATCCCACTAGAACTAGTATATTCCCATTGGATGGCTAGATTCCCCACTCTGTATGGAGAATCTCCTTATCCCACTAGAACTAGTATATTCCCATTGGAATGGCTAGATTCCACACTCTGTAGGGAGAATCTCCTTTATCCACTAAACTTATTAGATTCCACACTCTGCATGGAGAATCTCCTTTATCCCACTAGAACTAGTATATTCCCATTGGAATGGCTAGATTCCACACTCTGTATGGAGAATCTCCTTTATCCCACTAGGAACTAGTATATTCCCATTGGAATGGCTAGATTCCTTACCTACTCAAAGTTGGTTTACTTACTCCAAGTAGGTTTACTTACTCCAAGTAGGTTTACTTACTCCAAGTTGGTTTACTTACTCCAAGTAGGTTTACTATCTCAAGCAGGTTTACTTACTCCAAGTAGGTTTACTTACTCCAAGTAGGTTTACTTACTCTTTCTAAAAAAAAAGTTTTTTTTTTTTAAATGTATTATTTGGCTTTGTGCTAGAAACAGGAAGGAACATTCATTCTGACAAAACAAAGTCATCTTTTTTTTTTTAATGAGGTTTTCTGCATGTTTGAACATTTTCAATTACGTTTTAGGGACGTGTTGAGACTAATATTCATGCTATTCATTGTAATACCCACAGTTTTAAACAGATGGTAGAGAAAATGTTAAATTTCAATTCTGAATTTTTTAAGACCTTCTAGTTTTTTTTTTTATGTTACAACAGTGTGCTTTAAATATAATGGTTCAATCAGTCTCACACCTGATTCGCCTTTGAGCACTGCACAATGGGAATAGGTTATTGGAGTAAGACAAGTAGAGGGTTTTGGGAAATGGTAGGTTTAAAGGGTATTTCCTTTAATATAATACTAACCTTTAATATTAGAGATAAACGAAATAAGGTTTCCAAGAATTCTATTCAAACTTTGAAGTGAATTTTTTTAAATTTTTCAACCTCAATTTTCAACTTTGATTTTTGACTTTTCAACCACATTTCAACTTTTTGTCTGCAGTTTTCAGAACTTACCTCTAGTTAATATATGTGTTGCAAATATCTGAATAATTTAGATAAAAAAGATAAAAAATATCAATGTATGAAAAGATAAGACAAAATATACATCTCATTTATTGTAATAAACTTATTAAGTTAAACATTAAAGGGCTATGAATCCATTCTGGATCCATTCTGAACTTGCTCTTCCTTTCCACTCTCAGCAAGTATCCAGGGGGTGGCTCAAATGGGATAAGTCTGAAAGTCTCCAGGCAATCCCACCACATAATATGATCAAACACACACATACTCTCCCATTTCTATTTGACCTGCCAGCTTTTCACATGTTTAAAAACTACAACTCCCAGCATTCACTGGCGGCACAGAATGCTGGAAAATTTATTTTCATTTATCCTGGAATAAAGCCTTTTTACTGACTTACAGATATTAAAAGCCCATGCTTTAGCGATTCCTACCCAAGGATTTGAATATGCACATGTTTGAAAACTACATCTCCCAGCATTCTCTGTTAGCAGCACATTTCTACTTTATGTCCACTTCCTGTCTAGCAAACAGAAACTGGATTCTCTCATTACTTTTTTATGGAGAGGGGAAGGGGGGAGTGAATGTAAGTCTGAAGAATTTTCTAATTGGCTAAGACATGTCACATGTTTTACAAACAGCTCATAACTAGGTGTAATACAGGAACTTCCTTACACTTCCTTTCTTGCCATGTACAGTGCCTAAGAGAATATTTTGATTTGCTAACAGTGGAAGAATTCCACTTCCTTTTCATGTCCCAATTCCACTTCCTTTTAGAGACCCTGTAGAATTCCTAGAGGTGTGGTTTAACCTACCATTTTGAGTTTTCCATTCAAACCTAGGGATGTCAAGAAAGGAAGTATACTTTATTAATTGTATATCATTTGTTTTGTAATTCAGTAGTAGGTAGTAGTACTATACTTTGTATAGTGTTATTTCTTATGGTGATTTTGATTAAGTAGTGATAATTACACACATACATATAGGGGCATATATACATTTTCGCGGAGCTAATAACGTGACACATCGCAGCGAAAATAACGGCTTTTTGTTAAACTTCTCACAGCATTTATAAAAAAGCAAAAACGAAGGGCGAATGGCGCGATAAAGAGCGAAAAGTATTGCGGTGAAAACTTAACGCGACTAGAGATTAGATAAGATTAGAGCATTGCGAAAGCCATTTCAAAAGGCGGAAATGGCAGTATAACACAATAACCACAGAAATGTCTATCTCACATTCAAAAATGCGAAACCAACATATTACAAATTAGATACGTTTCATTTCAATATTTTTCCCATGACTTTCATTGTCCCCAAAAAATAGGAATCTCTGTAGCAATACAAGGTAATGTTAACATCTACAACGAAAACATTGTTGTTAAGGGCATAGCCACACTGTGCCGCAAAGCGATGCGCAAGCGTAATTGCGCGCAATAGTGCTTGCAATTTGCGTGCGTTGCAGCAACCAATTTCCCTTATGAAAGCCCATGCGATTCCACTTAAAAGTGGTGATTGCATGTGTTTCCAAAATAGAATTGGAATTGCAAATGCAGTGCATTGGAAATCGCAGGAACCTTTGTGTAACCTTGGATTTACATTAACTCAATGTGCGTTTGTGCATGTGCTCGTGCTTGGAGTTGTGTGTGATTAGCGTGTTTGCGCACGCAATTTTAATGTGCTTTTACTTTTTTAATGCATTTACCATACTAATGTGCGGTTGCCTTTCTAATGCATACCGTCCTAATGCGCATTCGCTTTTCTAATGCATATTCACCTTTCTAACGCACGGTCGCCTTCTTAATGTGCAATCGCTTTTCTAATGCAATCAACTTCCTAGTGCGTGTTCGCCTTTCTGATGCGAGACCGCTTTTCTAATGCACCTTCCTAATGTGCGGTCGCCTTTTCTATGCACATTCGCCTTCCAATACGCGTTCGTATTAAGAATGAGCTTTCATCAGCTCATTAGGCAAAAGAGTTTTATTAAGAATTGTTTGTTTCTCTTAATTCTCAATCCAATGTTCCAAATATAGTAACAAATACATTGAACAGCTGACTAGCCAGTAACAATGATTGTGTGTTATCTTTTGTATTCTATTAGATCAACTGGACTTGAAGTTTAGTTCTTGAAGACGTTTCGCTAGTCATCCAACTGGCTTTCTCAATTCAGAATGACTTGTACAAGAATCTGTGGCAATTATGTACCCTGGAAAATCCCAATTAGCATATTACAGCCAGGTGTTAAGGGCGTGATTGCATAGTGGCTAAGAGGTGTTATAGGAACGCCCAGGGTAAGGTGTCAAAACAGCATTGTACATGGCAGACAGTTGATGTCAAACCCCCCCACCTCTATTCAGACTTGGTTTCTTTACTTTCACATAAATGGCCTCCTTGATACCTCTCTTGAACCAGTCATGTTCCTTTGCCAATATGCTAACATTACGATCATCAAAGGTATGTCCTTTATCCTTAAGATGCAGGTACACGGCCTGACCCGAGGACCCGAGGAATTGGCTCTTCTGTGCTGAGCCATACGTTGATGCAGTTGCTGTTTGGACTCCCCCACATACAAATCAGAGCATTCTTCACTGCACTGCACTGCATATATGATGCCGCTTTTCTTGTGTTTTGGTATTGGGTCTTTCAGATGTACCAATTGCTGCCTCAGTGTGTTGTTTGGTTTAAAGCAGACAGGGATACGGTGTATTTTGAAAATTCTTCCTAATTTCTCAGAGACCCCTGCTACATATGGGATGACCATGTTCTTCCTCCTATCTTGCTTTTCCCCTTCACTGTTGTAATATATTGCCACAGATTCTTGTACAAGTCATTCTGTATTCAGAAAGCCAGTCGGATGACTAGCGAAACGTCTTCAAGAACTAAACTTCAAGTCCAGTTGATCTAATTGAATACAACAGATATACCATGACCTGGATGAATTAGAACCTTCACAAGCAATGATTGTGTGTGTTTTTTCACTTTTTGTGCTACAAATTTGACATAATTGAAAAGCATCAACAATTAAATTTAATTGAATAGAAACCCTATTTAAATCAGCTTCTCATTGTGAGTAGAACATGTCTGAGGAGAAGGTGTTATTTTGGGTGCACTTTCAAAATCTTGCAGCAGCTGCAGTGCTGCATGTGGAGACTGCCGAGAGGCCACATGGAGGACAGGACAGGGAACATGTGTCAGTCAGGATCAGTCAGCCTCGTTTTCTTTAAAGGAGATTTAGTCATCTGGACGAGCTGTCTGATGACGAGGTTGTGCATCACTAAAGGTGGCCATACATATGAAGATATTTTTCACCGACCTATCGTAGTGCCGAAGAACGACCGTAGTCACCACTATGGTCGGTCGGGAATGACGGGAAAATTTCCGCCAGTCGTTATTGGCTCCCTTTACTTTAGCAAAGGGAGCTGATACGATCGTTTACGTGTATGGCTGCACAACCGACTGATCTTCTTACCGAGGCTGTCTGATCCTAACTGACCTGTCCTGTCCTCCATGCTCTCTGTCATGTGGCCTTTACACATGCAGCATTGCTGCTGCTGCAAGGTTTTGTCAATGCCACCAGCAAACCACTTGCTCCTCCAACATTTTCTCTACACACAATGATTAGCTTAACCTGCTTAAATAGTGTTTGCTTTCAATCAATTATAAAAGCGACCAGGCGTTATAAATACGACCGCGCATTAGGAAGGCGAATGCACATTACAAAGGCGACGCGCATTAGGAAGGTGAATGTACATAAGAAAAGCGAACGCGTTAAAAAAGGCGAACGCACATTAGGAAGTTGAATGCATTAGAAAAGTGTATCGGTCGATCAGAACGAAATAATCGCATGAGTTTTCACCAGTGTCCCACCGACTGTTCATCCAAATCGGACAAAAGGATGATCGGAGACAGTGGAAAACTACGTCCAATCATGTGGTCCTCTATGGACCACATGTTCGGTCATGGTAAACTGTCGGCCGACAGCCACTATTGCCATGACCAACAGTCCTTCCTCCTGGCCAACCAGTTGGAAGAGCCAAATGACCAGGAGGAAGAGTTGCTGGTGTGTACCATGCTTAAGAGAATAGAAGTGTTTTCTGTTAAGATACACTTCCATTCTCTCTTTAGGTGGTGCGAGGGCGATTTACATTTTAAGAAAAATTGCATGGGCAATTGCGTAACAGCACAACAAACAAAGGTTAACAAACATGTCAAACAAAGTTTACATGAAATAAGGTATTTGTGGAAATTATCCTCAAATATTGACAAATGTGCAATAATATTCCTTCAGAAATATGTCATTAAAAAAAGGTAAAAATAGTAGTCATGTGTATCTGTTGTATTCAATTAGATCAACTGGACTTGAAATGTAGTTCTTGAAGACGTTTCACTAGTCATCCGACTGGCTTTCTCAATTCAGAATGACTTGTACACGGTGGTAGCTTCTCAGCTCGCTTTTTACAAAACACATCAGAAAAAATCATGATAACACTCAGGGAGGTTTTTCTCAGATTTATTTTCAAGCTAAATATACATACTACACAGTTATATAGCTAAATATACATACTATACAGTTATGTATGTATAATTTTATTTATGAAGCGCCACTTGGGTACGCATCGCTTTACATTTTAAAATACACTGTATGCAAACAAAGGGAAAAGTGCAAGCAATTATACAGATAAATACAAATTAAATACAATTTCACACATAGGTTAAGAACACATACTGTATAAATTATGGGAAAATTGATGCAGCATGCCTTGACACATTAGGAATGAGATCCCTGCCCTGAAGAGCTTAAAATCTAAATGGGTGGGACAACACACAGATACAAGTGGGGTGGGTGGGTACAAAGTGCTTGAGGTGGCTAACAATCATTTGTTGTGCTAGTGCTCAGAAAGGTAGGATGACAGTCTAGGTTTAAAAGTATTAAAGGATGTCACCTGGCGAGAGAGTGGAGAGAGTTCCAATGGTAGGGAGCAGCAAGAGAGAATGGTTTAAGGTGTGAGAAGGCAGTGTTTGTTGGTGGTTTGTGGAGCAAATTTCCTTGTGAGGAACAGAGGGCACGGGCAGGAACATACATAACCAAGAGAGAAGATAAGTAGGGAGGTGCAGTAGAGCGAATGGATTTAAAGGTTAAAAGAAGGGTATTGAATATGATTCTTTGTTTGATGGGAAGCCACCCTATGGACTGAAGTATCGGGGTTGAGGGTTCTATTTTGGAGGAGGGTGAGATTGGGCAGGGGTGCAACAGCTGCAGAGGATGGATCCAAATGGTGGGAGGGGGGGGAACATCTCCCCTGTGCATGTTATGGCTTTACTGACGTTAAGGAAGCAGCAGGACCGGATGACTCACTGACAGCTCCCACTCTTCACTTTCCTGGACTTTGACAGGCGCTGCAGGAGAATCATAAGGAGCAGAGATGTAAGGTAAGGATTTTTTTTAAACTACACAGTGGAGCCAGTAGTGGATTAAATTTTAGTTTTGGGGGTGGACATGGCCATTAGATGCATATAATATTTTGAAAAAAACCCCCAAAAAACAAACTGAATACAGCACAATAAAGTGCATCTAAAATAATTGCAAAAGTCCAGGTAGGCCACTCCTATAATAATCCAGTATCCCCCCCCCAAAAGCACTTAAAAGTGAAAATTTATGTTCATGTAGATAGAATCTCCTATCCACACTCCTTTCCATAAATCCCATCAGGCAACAGACTTCTTTTTGGCAGAAAAAAAAAAAGTTAAATCAAGCATACACCTCATGTATCCCAGTTTGACCAGGATAGACCCAATCTGAAGTGTAACTACAGCCCCACCCCCTATCTGCCACCTTCCCGCCACCGTCAAACAGATCTTTTAAACACATATGTGCAAGAACAGACATGTACTATCAGCTGTTTGCAGCTGATCTGCAGTTTTGGGTCCCTGAAGTCACTTCTGCAGTAACAGGGGGTCACAGCTGGCTGCTTAGGATAACAATTTAGAGTTCCATCTGCAATTGATATTTATGGGTTTTGCAAATATTTGCTAAATAAAAAGCAGGAGAAATGAACCAGACTATGTCTGTGTGTGACCTGACTACTTTTGTGAGTAGTTTTACTGTAGCTGGAATGGTGCCAGAGTTTTGACAGTTGGAATGCTGTATGCTGTGTGCAGGCTTGACAGTTGGTTTGTGGGGAAAAAGTCAGGTCGGATGGAAGTGGGAGTGGTTAAAAGAGGGAGGGGGGATGCTGCTCCTAAACAAAATGTGTGCTGGATTAAAGGCATGCAGCAACACACATAAATCAGAGTAAAGTGCTATTTACATGTATTCAATTATAGATTAATATGAGGCAAAGTAATTTTTTCAGTATAGTGTCCCTTTAAGATTCCGATTTTCTTTACTTACCAATAAAATCAAATGAGGGCGAAGGAACATATTATATTAATATATAAAGGGGCATTATTTTCGCTGTTTTTTTCCGCTAGACATCACAATTTTTTAAACTTTTCTTTTTGTCATAGTTATTAAAAAGGCGAAAAGTTCAGCCCATATGATGGTAAATAGGTAATACTCCCTGGTGGATTTTCAAAGTAGTATTAAATTGGTTAATAAACACTGAACACCAATCTTTGTTATTTAAAAATAACCTATATTTGTTATTTAAAAAAACACATTTTTCAGTAAAACATATAATAAATATTGTAAAACTCACCCAGGCGAATTTTCTCTCTTTTAATAATAGGAATCATTTTTTAGTATTACTTATTTTCAGAAAACTGCAGCTAATTACCAAACCAGTTACATTAATATGGAACATCCCATAGTGCTGTGTAAGGAACAGTCATGTTAATGGAACATTCCAGTAAGTAAAAGAACCTGTTTCTGGCCCATTCCCCATAGATGCATTTACGCCACCACAGACAAAAATCCACATTTTGGCACTTTATAAATAACGCTTTGATTTTCGTTTAATACTATGAAAAAGGCCATAACGATGTTTGGTGAAAATTCTGGTCAAACTGCAAATAATGCAACAAAAGGCAGAAAAGGTGGCAAGAAGGCGAAATTTCACCTATTTATAAAAAAAAAATTGTCAAAAATAGCTTGGAAATTCCACCTTTTCTGCTTTATAAATATGCCTGTAAATCCAACATATACATTGTTTTTTTTTGCTTGCAGCCCTGGTCTGGTAATGGCCGATGCTAAAAAGTAATTTCTCTTTCCACCTCAATATCAGACTTGATGCAATAAATAAGGCGACACAACCAACACACATCACCGCGGTGATACCCTTTCACTATGAAAACAATCGGTTTTATAAATAAGGCGAAAATAACACTTTTTGTCACTGCGATGCCCTGCGACAACGAAATGGCGAAAAATCTTTATAAATATGCCCCTAAGTCTAAGATTTCTTTTTAATAAAACTCTAATTTATGTTCATAGCAAACCTCTCGACTTTCCCACAATGCTGTAAACATCCTGTATTTTAATAAAACGCATAGCACGGCATAGATAATTTCTCTCATAGAACTACTGCTTCCATTTTTCTAATAATAAATAACTTTGCCGCAGCAGAAAGTAAATTATTCCTATCTTATAAAAAGCTTTCATTGCTTGCGTACAACAGATGTTGCCTTCACAAATTAGTTCATAATATCTTTCCTAACTCAGTCAGAACAACCCTTCAATTTATTGTCAGGAAATGGATTTAGCGCTGCATATAATGTTTGTAATTATGTAACAAAACTGCACTTTGCTAGATGAAAAGATTCCCCATCAATCACTTCTCTTACTGTATGGGTAACTTCATCTTCTGTCGTGCCAGCTGTGCATGGTTTAGCATTATACACAAAGGGTTTGAATCTTTCCCTTTCTCTGAAAAGAAAATAATTATTGGGATGCCTAATAAATGCACAAAAATAAGATAACCACCAAACTTTGTAATCACCATAATACTTTCTGTAACTTGGCAGAGGTTCATAGGAAAGTGATTTATACTAGAGATAAAAAAGGGGGTAGAGATTACTATAAATATTGTCATCATTAACTCTGTTGGTAAAAATTTAAAAGGGAAGTTCAGTGCATATACATATACTTTTGAGAAAAAAGAGCAGTATTTTTCCATCCCAATGACCTTAACCTGCCCATCCAGCATTTTATCTGTGTATAAATAAATGCTTCCAGAATACTGACTTCCTGTTTGCAGGACCCCTAATAGAGAACATTATGGTCTTGCCCTTGACCCAGCGCCTGGGTGATTTAGTTGCTCAGTAGAGATCTGAGCATGTTTGACCCATCCAACAGCCAAAACCTGAAATGCCAGCTCACTAAATGTCAACAGCAGGGAATTGCAAGGGGATTTCAGTAACTCTCGAAAATAGAACCTGGAAGCTTGAAAACAGCCCAATCGTGAGGAAAGATAGTTTTAAAATAAGTTTTGGTTATATTTACAGGTTCCCCAGACCATTCCCCAAGTCTCTGTGTCATTAACAGTAAATTGCTATTACTATGTGTTCTTCAAAATGGACAAAACCTTTTTTTTCTCTCATAGACTTCTATGGGTTCATTTTCGAATTTTCAAATTTCAAAAATTTCGAAAATTCGATTACAGAACAAAATTCAACAGTTTCCAACATCTCTAGTAACCAGTCGAACTTTTGAACTATATGGAAAGTTCGAAGGTTGAAAATTCGAAAATGAACCCATAGAAGTCTATGGGAGTCAAATAGTTTGAAAAGTTCTAATGAAATACAAATAAAATATCAATGGTAACTTAATGTAAATGGCTGTGGGACCTGGGAAATGGTCTGGGGAACATGTTCGAATATCCAGGACATTCGAAAAATCAGTTTTACTCTCACTGGCGATATTTTTGAGCTCGAGTTTGAACATTCGATGTTCGCGCCTAGGCATCATGTACATTTTACTCGCGGATTCGATACTCGCGTATAGGTTTTAATGGACACTTTACTCGCGGATTCGATGCTCGCATATAGGTATAATAGGCATTTTACTCGCATATTCGAATGGTTGAACATTCGATATTTATCGAAAGTCCGAAAATATCGAAAATCCGGGTCCGGGATAGTTCGAGAAGTCCGAATTTGTTCGAATTCGAATAGTTCGGCTCAATCTCGGGTTCGAGTTCGAGTTCTAGTCCATCTCTAGTAACCAGATATGCATAATATAAACTAAAAAATTTTAAAATAATATTTTCTACTGAAGTTACCCTTTAATACTATACCATACTAAAAGGTCAAACCAGATTTTTGTGTGGTTTGTGTGGTTATAACAAACCCTCAATCTCTGGGTTATTGAAAAGAACCTGTACTTCTCACCTTCTGTAATTACAATGAAAAATTTGTCTAAATACTATAGACAAGTATTAGAAATCTAGGTGGTGATCGGTGTTCCAAGCTGTGCGTGCCTGAGCACACCCAGAACTCAGCAGGCCTGCACACATAGGTTAAAGTGGTGCGCACACAAAAATCTGCTGGAATATACTGTAAGCACTTTGGTATGTAGCGCACACAATTTCATTTTGTGTGAGCACAAAAAGTAAATATCTGATCACACAGACAATTTCAATTTAAAGGGTACATTGGTACTGATGCAATAAAAGTTGCAAGACTCAGTCCATGCCAGTAAAAGGTGAAGACGTTTGTCCCTGCACCCAGTGAAAAGCTAACATCTGATTGCTGCAAATAAATTAGCATGGACAAACTTCATTGACTACATATTGCCATGCTTTAGAGAATGCCTTGATGGCTTTTGGTCCCTATTTTAGCCTGGGTCTTTGATTTCCCCTTCTTTGCTTTCTTTCTAGAGATGGACTAGAACTCGAAATCGAACCTGAGTTCGAGCCGAACTTATCGAGTTCAAATGAACTCAGACTTCTCGAACTATCCCGGACCCAGATTTCTCGGACTTTCAATAATAATTGAATTAAAAAATCGAACAATCTTCGAATTGTTTATGAGATAGTTATTGAATGTTCGATGATTTATGGCATAATTACGCAGGAGCTCGAAAGTACCACGAGTGAGTATAAAATCGATTTATTGAAAGTTCTGGATATTCAAACGTTTTCCCCAGACCATTTCCCAGGTCCCAGAGCCATTTACATTAAGTTACCACTGATATTTTAATTGTATTTTATTAGAACTTTTTGAACTATTTGACTCCCATTGACTTTAATGGGTCCGTTTTCGAACTTTCAACTTTCGAACTTTCCATATAGTTCGAACGTTCGCAAAACGGACAGAACTTTCGGAAGTTCGGCCATCTCTATTCCTTTCTTCTCTGTACCCACTTTTTCCTTTCCTCTACTTTTTCCACTTTATTTAAATCTATTTTTTGTTTTCAGGCTCTGCACCCACATGGATGTTTTACTGCTGATGGCGGGTATTGCCCGTTATGCATTTTTCTAGATATAATCTATATAATCTGCTGAAATCTGCTGGAATCGATTAGACAGTGACAGATAAAGTTATGTGTCTTTTTCTTCTGCTTTTATGATAGATAATAAATGTTTATTTCAGAAAGTGATTTTTCCTTAGTTATTGTCTTGTTTTGTATTGTGTAATTTTAGAAGCTTTGTATTACACCTGCCATTGTGTATTCTGTGGTTTGACTTGCTGGCTTTAGATAATCAACGGGAGGAATGCTCTAGAAACGTGCTTGTAATTCTCCCTCCATTACATATTATGAAAATTCTATCTAGCATTTATAAGGGTTGCAGCTGGAAACGGAGGAAATGCGGAATTTTACTGAAGAAAGCTGTGTTTGTATTCACTGACCTGGGTTCATACAGCAGCCAAAAGTGACATTTGTTTATTCTTATTTGTGACCTAGGTCTATTTTTTTCATAACAGTGTGAACAGCACAGAGCTGAATCATTTTGTTTTAACTCTCCATTCCCCATTGGTTCCTCTGTCTTATTTAAACCTTGTCCAGTCAATTAGCCCTTGCCTGTTATAGTTTTGGTATAGCCAAGCTAGTGGTTCCTGCTTTTGGTTCTAGTAGCCTTATCTAGTCCTGATAGCCAAGTCTTGTTCTTGTTTTATTATCATTGTTCTTCTCATTGCTCATTGTTATCCTTGCATTTGTCATTTTCTTTGTCTTCCAGTTACTGTTCAGCTCCATTGGTGTTCCAGAGTATACTCGGCCTCAGCGTCTATACCTTGCGCTCTAATACCTGGGGGTAACCGTGTACAGTGAGACGCAACAAGCCTCCTGATGATCGGGGGCTTGTATATAGGTGAAGACAGCGGCTGTAGATTGGGGTATAGGCACTGAAGGTATACTTGGGGACTCCGGGCATCACAGATGAAGTAGGGTTGAATAGAACCTGTTTGTCTAATTGGATCTGAAGGTTTCGATATTCCGACTAAACTTTCAAAACTCAAATTTTGGCAACCCTTGTATATGTCGATCAGTTTCGGTAACCCTCAAATTCAGCGTTTTCTATTTTGGAAAATTCAACCATTATCGAAAATTCCAAAATCGAAAACTTTGGATTTCGTTAACCCTCGAATGCGAAAATCGGTTTCAGTAACCCTCAAATTCAGAGTTTTCTATTTTGGAAAATTCAACCATTATTGAAAATTCCAAAATTGAAAAACTTTGAATTTCGGTAACCCTTGAATACGTCGATCAGTTTCAGTAACCCTCAAATTTGCTTGGTTTAGGGTTTTCTATTTTGGTAACCCTCGAATATGGAAGTCGGTTTCAGTAGTCATCGATTCATAATATCGGTAACCCTTGAATCTGGCCCCTGAGCCATTAACACTAACATACTAGTGTTATTTATGTCTTAAATTTGATCTGAACATTTTTTTCTCCCACTCTTATAGTAGTTTAGATATGAAGGAAATATGGTGTGCGTATTTATAAATCCATGTTCTTTAATGTGATTGGTAAATACCTAGTATGGTAACCACATAATCTGGTTGCTTTCTCTGACAACATGAAACAACCATGCACTTGATTGTTAGTAAATTCCACAGATTTATAAATATGACATCAAAAATAATCCATTCTATAAATAGTTTAGATACAGTATTTCTCACTATATTACTCACCATATTGATAGTTAGTGCCTGAATGACTACTCTGTAGTAGAAAAATAAAACATTCAATTTTGGTAGCAATATTATTCTATGCTATATTGGAATCATGTCTAAAGGCAAGGGTACTAGAATAATTCCTATAGTAGCTAGGGATGAACAGCTAGGGATGAACAGCTAGGGATGAACAGCTAGGGATGAACATTTTATCTGAAGGTTTCGATATTCGACTAATGTACTTTCAAAACTCAAATTTTGCCCAAACCCCTTGTATAGTTTCGATCAGTTTCGGTAACCCTCAAATTCAGGTGTTTTCTATTTGGAAATTCAACCATTATCGAAAATTCCAAAATCGAAAACTTTGGATTTCGTTAACCCTCGAATGCGAAAATCGGTTTCAGTAAACCCTCAATTCGAGTTTTCTAGTTTTGGAAAATTCAACCATTATTGAAAATTCACCAAATTGAAAAACTTTGAATTTCGGTAACCCTTGAATACGTCGATTCATTTTCAGTAACCCTCAAATTTGCTTGGTTTGAGGGTTTTTCTATTTTTGTAACCCCCGAATATGGAAGTCGGTTTCAGTAGTCATCGATTCATAATATCGGTAAACCCTTGAATCTGGCCCCTGAGCCATTAACAACTACACATACCTAGTGTTTATTTATGTCTTAATTGATCTGAACATTTTTTTTCTCCCACTCTATAGTAGTTTAATATGAAGGACATATGGTGTGGCGTATTTATAATCCATGTTCTTTAATGTGAGTGGTAAATCCTAGCTAGGTAACCACATATAATCTGGTTGCTTTCTCTGACAACATGAAACAAACCATTGCACTTGATTTTAGTAAATTCCACAGATTTATAAATACTGACATCAAAAATAATCCATCTATAAATAGTTTAGATATCCAGTATTTCTCACTTATTACTCACCAGTATTGATCTTTAGTGCCTGAATGACTATCTGTAGTAGAAAAATAAAACATTCAATTTTGGTAGCAATATTTTTATCTCTTCTATATTGGAATCATGTCTAAAGGCAAGGGTACTAGAATAACTTTCCTAGTAGTAGCAGCTGGTTAGGGATTGAACAGCTGGGATGAACATCTAGGGATGAACAGCTAGGGATGAACAGCTAGGGATGAACACTCTAGGGATGAAACAGCTGGGGATGAACTTAGGGATGACACTAGGATGAACACTCGGATGAACAGTCTAGGGATGAACAGCTAGGGATGAACAGCTAGGATGAACATCTAGGGTGAACAGCTAGGGATGAACATCTAGGGATGAATTAGTAACAGCTAGGATGAACTCTAGCGATAACATCTAGGGTAACTTAGGGATGACATCAGGTATGAACTCTATGGGATGAACAGCTAGGGATGAACAGCTAGGGATGAACAGCTAGGGATGAACAGCTAGGGATGAACAGCCGGGATGAACACTAGGATGAACATCTAGGGATGAACTAGGGATGAAGCTAGGGATGAAAGCTAGGGATGAACACTAGGATGAACATCTAGGGATGAACAGCTAGGGATGAACCGGGATGACAACTAGGGATAAACATCTAGGGATGAAAGCTAGGGAATGAACAGCTAGGGATGAAGAGCCTAGGGATGAAGATGCTAGGGATGAACAGCTAGGGATGAACAGCTAGGGATGAACAGCTAGGGATGAACAGCTAGGTGATTAACAACTAGGAAACATCTAGGGATGAAGAGCTAGGGATGAACATCTAGGGATGATCGCTAGGGGGGGATGAACATTTAGGGGATGAACATCTAGGATGACAGCTAGGGATGAAGATCTAGGGATGAAACATCTAGGATGAAACAGCTAGGGATGAACATCTAGGGATGAACATCTAGGATAAACTAGGATTGAACATCTAGGGATTAACTCTACCCTAGATGTTTATCCCTAGATGTTCATCCCTAGATGTTCATCCCTAGCTGTTCATTCCTAGATGTTCATCCCTAGCTCTTCATCCCTAGCTGTTCATCCCTAGATGTTCATCCCTAAATGTTCATCCCTAGCTGATCATCCCTAGATGTTCATCCCTAGCTCTTCATCCCTAGATGTTTATCCCTAGTTGTTCATCCCTAGCTGTTCATCCCTAGCTGTTCATCCCTAGCTGTTCGCTTAGGATACACAGGGATGAACACTAGGGATGAACAGCTAGGGATGACACTAGTATAACATCTAGGATGAACATCTAGGGATGAACATCTAGGGATAACAGCTAGGAGATACACTAGGATGAACACTAGGAGAACATCTAGGATGAACTCTAGGATGAACCTAGGGATGAACAGCTAGGGATGAACAGCAGGGATGAACAGCTAGGGATGAACAGCTAGGGATGAACAGCTGGGATGAACAGCTAGGGATGAACATCTAGGGATGAACTCTAGGGAATGAACATCTAGGGATGAAGAGCTAGGGATAACGGATCTAGGGATGAACAGCTAGGGATGAACAGCTAGGGATGAACAGCTAGGGATGAAACAGCTAGGGATGAACAATCATAGGGATGAAGGCTAGGGATGAACAGCTAGGGATAAGAGCTAGGGATGAAGAGCTAGGGAGGAACAGCTAGGGATGAACTAGGGAGAGACTAACACAGCTAGGGATGAACAGCTAGGGATGAACAACTAGGGATAAACATTCCTAGGATGAAGAGCTAGGGAAACATCTAGGATGATCAGCTAGGGATGAACATTTAGGGATGAACATCTAGGGATGAACAGCTAGGGATGAAGAGCTAGGGATGAACATCTAGGAATGAACCGCTAGGGATGAACATCTAGGGATGAACATAGGATAACATCAGGATGACATCTAGGGATACACTAGGGATAAACATCTAGGGATGAACATCTAGGTAACCCTCTAGGGATGAACATCTAGGGATGAACTTGGTTTTGACACAGACCTTTTTTGAATCAAAATTACCGTTCTGCCATCAAACTTTTATTGGAATTTCCATGCAGAATTTTTACATTTTTGACTGATATAAGTAATTGTTGTGATTTCAATGATGATTTTGTGTTTTAAAAACCTTGAATGTTAACACCCCCCCCCCCTGTGAATTTGTGCATCTTTCATAACAGCTTCTCTTTTCTTGAAAGATTAATTATACATTGATATCATTGGTTATCAGCCTAGATGCTCTAATGCTATTTCCTGCCTACAGTATATATTGACTTGTGAGTGCCCTGACTGGAATATTATAAATGAATGTATCAATAAAGTAAAGAAATAAAAAAAAAAATAGTGCATGATTAGAACAGTAAGACTGTCCTAAAGCTGTCCACCCTATACACCTTTTCATTCCCACCACCCCGCAATCCCGTCTAATCCAACCTTTCTCCACTATTTGCTTTGGTTTTTCCCCCCTATTTTTTTTATTTATCTCTTAGTATTTGATACTTAAAAAATAAGGGCACATTTCTTGAGAAACTGATTATCTTTTATTACACAGTTAACATCATTTGCTGAGCTAAAGTTGTTGCAATACTTGCTTTTTACTAGCTCCCTCTTGATTTTAATCTATGGATTTTGGTTCAGATGCCACTGTAGATCTAATGCCACTGCACAGTCTGTTTTCAGTTCAACCTCTTCAAGTCCCTACATACTGATTGTGTTCTTAGATAGAAGCACATTTCCTGTAATATTTTGAGACTCAAGGGAGTAAAATGCTATCAAAAAAATTGTCTTAACTGTTAGCACCGTTGCCCAAGGTTGACATTGATTTTGGATATAAAAAAATGCTATTTGATTTTATATATACAAACATAGAAAATATAATCAATGCACATTCCTAGGTCCCATACAATATCATATTATCTGCACACACTGGCATACTTTATAAACAAAGGGGTTTTTAGTATACATTACTGTGATCACATGAATGAAAAGCCTTCCAACCACATCAAGGTAACCAACCCCAGTCTGGAAGGTCCAAAGTTGTTTGAAGAGACCTGTGAGTGCTGCTGCTTCTTATCTAATAAATATAGATATTATATATATCTATATCTAATCTATCTATCCTATCATCTACTATCTATATCTATCTATCTATATATATATATATATATAGGGCAATGTGAAAAGGTTTGGTAAAATTAAAAAAAGGAATAAGAAATTAATTAAAAACATTAAAGTGTATCTCCACTCAAGTAATGAGACACCTTCCGTACCTGCAAAATGAAGCAATTTCTGTGCAGTCTTGTGGAAGTAATGGCTGCTCCTCTGTGTTCCGATCACTCGCAAGTTAAAACCGCCCCCATTCTTAGCCTGCCTGGGGTACACTGTCCGACGCGTGTTCACCCTTCATGCATTCGCAGATACAGTATGCGCAGGATCCGTCAGGAAGCTCTGACCCCGCCTGTAGCAGTTCCTTTAACATGGCTACTGATGTGCCTGTGCTCACTGCTCCTGCTCTCTGCCATGTAACCTTATTGTAGAAGTTTGGCACTCTACCAACACACACAAACCCCGGGGTCAAGTAGGCATGCCAGCACTCATATGATGCACATTGACTAGATTGACTGACTGCGCTGCCCAGCACAGAGAGGACAAGACTAGGACACTAACACAACTTCCCCAGGCTGCGCAAAGGAACTAATGAGATTAAGATGCACTTTCAGATTAAAAAAATGTTTTTTCATCAATTGAGATGCTCTTTAAGATAATATTAAATATAAGCTTAATAGTCTTGAGAGTTACATGGGTCTGTAGTGATCAGAAAGCATACATTAAGGTCACACTCAAATTAATGTGTTTTATTAATGACCACACATCAGAACACCGCATTTTGGGGGATAAAGTGTCCCCTTCATCAGCCTGAAAAGGCAACTTATGTCCTGAAACATTGTGTTTCTGATGTGGGTCACTATAAAATACATCTATTTTTGAAGTGAGACCCTTCTAATGTATATATTCCTTTGGTAGTCTGCACCCAGGGTTAGTAAAAGTGCATTGAACTATATAAATTTTGGTCTGTAGTGATTACTATAGTATTAGGGACATAAATAATTCCAAGACCACTATGACGAGGATGGTTGTACGTATTGTTCATTCTTTGTTACATAGAGTTGATTGATACTTTTAAAACAAATAATGAATCCAATTATACAAACAGCCCATGCAAGTAAAGTTGAAGGTACCTAGCAATGGTAAATAGTTAAATAGAATAGGCTGAAGCTGATAAGTTTTATATAATGATCTTAGTTGTTTTTTTTAGTATTTCATGACAATTAATTGACATGCACATACATTTGTGTTTAGTCCATTCCTTAGGTGGTGAAAATACATTCAATGTCAGCATTGCTATTATTGATGGAATTTATGTATTTTTGTTGCTTTCAGGGGGTTAATGTTTCAATACTGCTCATGTGTAAGCAAATTTATATTGTAATGCAAGCGTGTTTTTAATAATTACTTCACATTGGACCAGTCAAGGAACAGCGAAAATGCTGAGCAGTTAGTTTAACGTTGCAGCTTTAATATACACAATGACTGGATTAATCACAGAACAGAAATTCTGTCCCATGTTTGCCTTTTATCCTTTTGCTGCCTTTTCTTGAAGTTAATTGCACCTCCCAATTAACTGGGTTTTTTTAAACTAAGTTTTCTAATACCCTTAGACAGTGCCTTTAAAAAGCAACAATGGCTGCTGTAAAAGGGGTGTGAATAAAATGAGCAGTCAGGAGTTATGCAATGCGAGCCACTAGAATAAAAGGTTATAGGGAGTGGGATCAAAATGAATAAAATGTTTACCTATGTTAACTACAACTATATATTTATATAGCATTTCCAAAATCAACAATGATCAATAACAATGCTTTTTTCACATGTTCTGTTCAATTGGGCAGAGAGGTTTTATCTTTTATTACTTGTCTTTATTAATGTTTTAGGCATATAAATAGACAGGAAACCTCCCTTAAATAGTGCAGATGTTTCATCACAAGTTCAGATTACCAAAGGAGCTGTCTGTGAATGTCACTTCAGCCCCATTAGTAGACCAATACAGTCACCTGGAAAAAAAAGGTATGAAAGAAAGATGTAAATCTTGGGAGCAAATATCGAATCTTGAGGTAAGTCCTAAGATCAACTAGTAGTAATTGTTTGGGCCAATTTTGTTTTTTACATCATTCGAATACTTGTATCACAGATATTTTCCCCTTAAATGGCACAGTATTCAGCGCACTACTAGAATCCAGTGCATTTAATATGTGTATTTTTCTGTTCTAAGGTATGGGCCAGTAGCCCCCACCATGTCCTGAAATGCTTTAAAAGCAGGACACATTAAAAGCTGGACAGATAGTGCAGATATTTCCATTCCTCAATTATGGGCATGGGGTACAGACACTACATTTAATGTTTTCTTCTAATATTTTTTCTCAATTTGGAATAAACAAAAAGTAGTTTTTTTCCATCCATATACACTATATACAGTACGATGTGGGGATAAACATTTGTACATGGACCCACTTTTATGATTTGGAAACCATTTGCTTTCGAAATATATGGAATAAAAGGGCATTATAAGAATTTTTATCTTATTCACTATAATGATACCAATAATTTTTGAAATGCAAGACACAAGTTTTTTGTGCATTGTTTAATGTTTAATTAATGCTAGCACTTTATTAGAATTGTTAACGTTCCAAAGTTATGTTCGTTATTGTCCCAATAAACCTATTCACCATCCTCCTAGGACACTGTTGTTTTTTTTTGCTTTAAGAGAGAAGATGATGGCCCCTTACTCTGGCAGTCACTGCCTATTGCTGTAGATCCAGCAACTTGAATTACCTAATGCATGGAAATTAATATAAGAATGACAGCTGTAAGGAAGGATACATTTTGCCTTGCATTTCTCTGGTGGCCATCACCTACAGCCGTATAATCCAAAAATCCAACTATAGACTGTTGGAGAATCCAGATGAAATCTGCAGAGAAGGATTATTTCCACAGACATAAGGCACCTGAGATAACCCTCTTAAAAAAACAAAAAACAAACTGTAAACAAATAAACAGACAAAACCTATTTTCTTTAGATTTCATTACAGAAGTTGTCAGTGAGACTCTTCTGCAGTATAAATAAGAGAAAGGGACAGTAAAGGCCATATCAGAGGTGCTCATCCTACAACCCTCTAGATGTTTGAAAATTGCAATCCCCAACATTCCCTTGTTGCACTCTCTTGCAACATATGGAGAGCTGTTAACTGGACCTCTGTGGCCCATGGGAATAAATAACGATGATGATGGGATCATGTATCAGATTTCATAATTAATAAATATAATAACCACCATAGACATATTGTGCATAAGTATGTTGTGGTCTATTAATAGCAATATGCTTATGAAGGTTCTCATTCATCTAGGTCATGGTATTTCTGTTGTATTCAGTTAGATGAACTGACAGTTAGTTCTAAAGATGTTTCGCTAGTCATCCGACTGGCTTTCTCATCCAGAATAATTTGTACAAGAATCTGTTGGCAATTATGTACCCAGAAAGTCCCAATTAGCTATGAGAGCCAGGTGTTAAGACCTTCTGAATGCAAGTGTGATTGCGTGGCTAAGAGTGTTATAGGAACCGCCCAGGGTAAGGTGTTAAAAGGCATTGTACATGGCAGACAGCTGTTTCGAACCCTCCCCCTCTGACCTCGCACAACCCCCCTCTATCGAATCACCTCTATTCAGGCTTGGTTTCTTTATTTTCACATAAATGTCCTCCTTGACACCTCTCCTGAACCAGTCATGTTCCTTTGCCAATATGTTAACATTACAATCTTCAAGGTATTGTCCTTATATATCCTTAGTTGCAGGTACACGGCTGAGTCTGACCCGAGGAATTGGCTCTCTGTGCTGGGCCATACATTGATGCAGTTGCTGTTTGGTCTCCCCCACATACAAATCAAGCATTCTACTGCACTGCCACTGCATAATGATGTCGCTTTTCTTGTGTTTCGTTATTGGGTCTTTCAGATGTACCAATTCTGCCTCATGTGTTGTTTGGTTTTAAAGCAGATAGGGTACGGTTTTAATAGCAGTGATGTAAAATGGCAAGAAAAACCAGCAAAACTCCATATCCCACATTAAGCTGTATAGAAAAATTTGATTGATTCCGATACCAACAGAATTTCCACTGCAAACAGCTATTTAGCATAGTGAAATCGCTACTCTAAATGTACATATTTGATATAGTTGTAATGTATTTTTACTTAAGACAGAGATGTCTTCCAATTTGACTTCTGATGTTAATGCATTGCTCACAACACACAATGAGTCAGTTCCATGATTAGAAGTTTGTTGTGAGTAATTTCTTTAAAATGTTTATACACATATTTATATGCAAATGTCTATGTATCAAGTTCAGAACAAATAAATCATTCATATAAACCGAAATAGACAGTGGGATTCACAAAAAAATGAGTATGTTAATGGAGAAGTATCCATGTAATTAATATTTTCTCAAGAAACCCCTGGAACATCCTGACAGCTTGGACAAGACTTCCTGATAGCTGTGTGAGTTTGCATACTGAATAAATCTGCATAAAAATGATGATCCACAATTACAGAGATGATTGGAGTAATAGCATTTTATGAATCAAGGTAAGATAAAACAATGTAAACATGTCACTGTTTTATACTGCACTGCTGCTTTTAAGGATTTGTAATTCTACCTCAACTGTCTGGAGAATTGCCCCAACGAGCCCGGTTTAGAACACAAACTTAGTTTTGAGGTGGAACGGCGGGTTTTTAAAAAATTACTGATCTGCGGAACATTTTGAGGGTGGAATGTCGTCATTTGGATGAAAATTCAAAATGAGGATGAAAATTCAATTCTTGGTGTCAACATGTTAAATTCAGTTTTGAAATTTAATGTAGATTCTACAATTCTGTTCCCATTGACTTCAGTTGGGTTTGGTTAGAATTTTTTGAGGTAAATCCCTATTTTGATTTTTTTTATTCAATGATATTTTATCCTACCAAAATTGAAAAACAATAAAAAAACTTAAAAAATGTAGTGTTTTTTACAGACACTTGGGTATAAATTATTAAACACCATTATTTTGTGTGTTTTTAAAAGGAATTTGAACCCACTCTTTGCAGATCTTAATTTTAAACTTGGTGTTTTTATGCATGCATGAACTGCACAAGGCTGAAAAAGGAGGATGGGTAATCCACAGACCCGACCATTTTTTTTTCTTTTTTATAAAGACCGAAATGTTTTTGTTTTGTAATACCGTTCTTTATTTGCTACACTGTTTTTGGTTTTCTCTAAATTTTTTAATGGTATTTATAAAGTGGCACATCTGAACATGCGTATGATGCCACACAGGGGACTTTTTTGTCACACACTAAGGACACAGAAAGTTATAAAACAAAAACCGGGATAATGCACTGTAAAACAAGTTATGCTCAATTGGAAGCTGCAGCCTTTAAAATGCTTTCGGCATTTTTTTTTCTTCCCTAAGCCCCCTAGAGCCTAGCTTTTTAGATTTGCTGACATAAGTTTGTCCCTAGGTGCATGTTTAGGTCCCTCCCCACCGAGATGATCATCTACCTCCTGATTGGTAAGCCTCAATATGTACGGCTTGTCCACTCCGTGCGTGTGACGGACATGTGCGCATGTGACAGATTGATGTTGCATGATGTGCGTGACATCATGCACTGCAAGGTGGGCGCGCACACGCCATTGGAGCTCATGGAGCAGAGCTAGCCTACCTATTGAGGCTTACCAATCAGGAGGTAGATTGATCATCTCGGTGGGGAGGACCTAAACATGCACCTAGGGACAAACATTATGTCAGCCATTCTAAAAAGCTAGGCTCTAGGGGGGGCTTAGGGAAGAAAAAATATGCCGAAAGCATTTTTAAAGCTGCAGCTTCCAATTGAGCATAACTTCATTTACAGTGCACTTATCCTTTAATGATAAGTACTAAGTACTAGTACCAGTACTAAAGTCATATTTCCGATTACACAAAACAAGACTTGCTTTTTTGATGCTTTAAAATTCATATAAATAACTGGAAAAATGGACACTTAAATATGACATTCTGTAGTCGCTTAATACTATTACATGTACATCGGAATTACAGCTAATTTGCATGAAATATCCTCATTTTTGTTGCATTGTTCGACTACAAACTTTGAGAATTTGATGGACATATAGAAGAAAACAAGAGTATTATTTCAATCTTCCATTTGAAAACATACAGTAATGAAAAACCTACTGTGTACCAGATAGGGTTTTATTTACAATTCAGATCTGAAATACAAAGATGATATCATGTGGAAAATATTTGACATTTCATTTTAAAACAGTTCTCACTGAAAATATCAACACGTTGTTTTCATTTCCCAGTAGTTTTACTCACTCCAATAGGTTTACTAACTCCAAGTAGGTTTACCACTCCAAGTAGGTTTACTTACTCCAGTAGGTTTACTCACTCCAAGGGGTTTACCACTCCAAGTAGTTTTACTTATCCAAGTAGGTTACTCACTCCAAGTAGGTTTACTAACTCAAGTAGGTTTACTCACTCCAAGTAGGTTAACTTACCAGTAGTTACCACCAAGTAGGTTTCTTCAATAGTCTCCACTCCAAAGTTAGGTACTTACTCAAGTATGTTTACTCACTCCAAGTAGTTCCAAGTGTTACTCACTCCAGTTAGGTTTACTAACTCCAGAAGTTTACGTTCCAAGTGTTACTTCACTCCAGTAGTTTTACTTACTCCAAGTAGGTTTACTCTCATGACTCATCAATGTTTAACTCACTCCAATTAGGTTTCTAACTTAACTTACCACTACCGTAGTTTACTCACTCCAAGGGTTTATAAGAACAGCTAGGGATGAACAGCTAGGGATGAACAGCTAGGGATGAACATCTAGGGATGAACAGCTAGGGATGAACATCTAGGGATGAACATCTAGGGATGAACAGCTAGGGATGAACATCTAGCGATGAACAGCTAGGGATGAACATCTAGGGATGAACATCTAGGGATGAACAGCTAGGGATGAAGAGCTAGGGATGAACAGCTAGGGATGAACAGCTAGGGATGAACAGCTAGGGATGAACAACTAGGGATAAACATCTAGGGATGAAGAGCTAGGGATGAACAGCTAGGGATGAAGAGCTAGGGATGAAGAGCTAGGGATGAACAGCTAGGGATGAACACCTCGGTGACATCTAGGTAACACTAGGGAAAACATCTAGGGAATGAACATCTAGGGATGAACATCTAGGGATAAACATCTAGGGATGAACATCTAGGGATAAACATCTAGGGATGAACATCTAGGGATGAACTTGGTTTTGACACAGACCTGGTTTTGAATCAAAATTACCGGTCTGCCATCAAACTTTTATGATTCTTTTTCCATGCAGATTTTTTACATTTTGTGATATAAGTATTGTTGTGATTTCAATGATGATTTTTGTGTTTAAACCTTAAATGTTAACAACCCCCCCCCCTGTGAATTTGTGCATCTTTCATAACAGCTTCTCTTTTCTTGAAAGATTAATTATACATTGATATCATTGGTTATCAGCCTAGATGGCTCTAATGCTATTTCCTGCCTACAGTATATATTGACTTGTGAGTGCCCTGACATGGAATTTATAAATGAATGATCAATAAAGTAAGAAGAAATAAAAATAAAAAAAATAGTGCATAATTAGAACAGTAAACTGTCCTAAAGCGGTCCCCCTATACCCTTTTCTTCCCACACCCGCAAACCGCTAATCCAACATTTCTCCACATATTGCTTTTGGTTTTTCCCCCCTATTTTTTTTATTTATCTCTTAGTATTTGATACTTAAAATAGGGCACATTTCTTGAGAAACTGATTATCTTTTTTACACAGTTAAACATCATTTGCTGAGTAAGATTTGTTGCAATACTTGCTTTTACTAGCTCCCTTTGATTTAATCTATGGATTTTGGTTCAGATGCCACTGTAGATCTATATGCCACTGCACAGGTCTGTTTTCAGTTCCAACCTCTTCACGTCCCTACATACTGATGTGTTCTTAGATAGAAGCACAGTTCCTGTAAATATTTGAGACTCAAGGGAGTAAATGCTATCAAAAAAATTTGTCTTAACTGTTAGCACCGTTGCCCAAGGTTGACATTGATTTTGGATATAAAAAAAATGCATATTTGATTTTATATATACAAACATAGAAAAGATAATCATGCACATTCCTAGGTCCCATACAATATCATATTATCTGTCACACTGGCATACTTTATAAACAAAGGGGTTTTTATTATACATTACTGTGATCAATGAATGAAAAGCCTTCCAACCCATGTCAAGGAACCCCAGTCTGGAAGGTCCTAACTTCTAACCTTTTACATTTCTTTTATTCATTACATAAGAAACTTTGCATTTCTCATTCTAACACACTGGATCCATATAACAGGCTCTCTCACTTCCCCCCAGCTCTTTGGCTTTTTAAAATGAGGGAAGAGGCCATCCTGTGCTTTGTATAAAAGGCATAGGTCCTCCCTTAAAAGGGGCGTGTTGGGGTGCTATTACCACATGGAAGCTTGACCAAGCCTCCCAATAAATACATACAATACAAGGATTGTGGAAGGTCCTATGCCTTTAATATAAAGCATTGGATGGCCTCTTCCCTCATTTTAAAAAGCCAAAGGGCTGGGGGGAAGTGAGAGAGCCTTTGTGTTATGGATCCATGTGTAAGAAGGAGAAATGCAAAGTTTGCTAATGGTAATTGAAGTAAAAAGGTTAGAAGTTAGGACCTTCCAGACTGGGGTTACCATGACATGGTTGGAAGGCTTTTCATTCATGTGATCACAGTAATGTATACTAAAACCCCTGTGTTTATAAAGTATGCCAGTGTGCAGATAATATGATATTGTATGGGGCCTAGGAATGTGCATTGATTGTCTTTTCTATGTTAGTATAAATGTTTGACCAGATCAGTAGCACTTCCGCTAAATGTAGTTGTAATTAGCCTAATTGGAGTGCTTCCACAATCCTTGTATTGTATTATATATATATATATAATATATATAGAAGCAGAGAGAGAGAGAGAAGAGAGAGAGAGAGAGAGAGAGAGAGAGAGTGTCGTGGAGTCATCGGGCACTCCAATATATTCACAAGCCTGGGTGCACAATCCAAGGATATATAAGAGAAGATAAGAAGCGGCGGCACTCACAGGTCTTCTCAAACAAGCATAAATGTTTATTAACACATGTGTTAATAAACTTATTCTTGTTTGAGAAGACACTGTGAGTGCTGCTGCTCTTATTATATATATATAGAATATTATATATATACTATATCTATTCTATCTATCTATTATATATATAATAATAATATATATCTATGTATATATATTATATCTATATTATTATATATTATATAGCTATATATATATATCTATAATAGATATATATATATATAATTATATATCTATATATCATATACTATCATCTATATCTTCTATTATTATATTATATGGGCATGTGAAAAGGTTTGGTAAAATTAAAAAAGGAAGGTAAGAAATTAATTAAAACATTAAAGTGTATCTCCACCTAAAAAAACAACAGTTGTATGGATTCCCACAATAGAACCCATGTACCTGCAAATGAAGCAATTCTGTGCAGTCTTGTGGAAGTAATGGCTGCTCCTCTGTTCCGATCACTCTGCAAGTTAAAATCCGCCCCATTCTTATGCCTGCCTGGGGGTACACTGTCCGACGTGTGTTCACCCTTCATGCATTCGCAGATACAGTATGCGCAGGATCCGTCAGGAAGCTCTGACCCCGCCTGTAGCAGTTCCTATAACTATGGCTACTGATGTGCCTGTGCTCCCTACTGCTCTCTTGCACATGAACCTATTGTAGAGTTTGGCCACCTCTACCACACACACAAACCCCCGGGGTCAAGTAGGCATGCCAGCACTCATGATGATGCACATTGACTGACTGCCTGCCCAGCACAGGAGAGGACAAGAACTAGGCACTAACACAACTTCCCCAGGCTGCTGCAAAGGAACTAATGAGATTAAGATGCACTTTCAGATTAAAAAAATGTTTTTTCATCAATGGAGATGCTCTTTAAGATAATATTAATATATAAGCTTAATAGTATTGAGAGGTTACATGGGTCTGTAGTGATCAGAAAGCATACATTAAGGGTCACCTCGAAATATAGATGTGTTTTATTAATGACCACACATCAGAAACACCGCATTTTGGGGGATAAAGTGTCCCCTTCATCAGCCTGAAAAGGCAACTTAGTCCTGAAACATTGTGTTCTGATGTGTGGTCATAATAAAATACATCTATGTTTGAAGTGAGACCCTTCTAATGTATATATTCCTTTGGATCTGCACCCAGGGTTAGTAAAAGTGCATTGAACTATATAAATTTTGGTCTGTAGTGATTACTATAGTATTAGGGACATAAATAATTCCAAGACCACTATGACGAGGATGGTTGTACGTATTGTTCAATTTTGTTACTAGGAGTTGATGATACTTTAAACAAATAATGATCCAATATACAAACAGCCCATGCAAGTAAAGTTGAAGGTACCTAGCAATGGTAAATATTAAAGAATAGTGCTGAAGCTGATATAGTTTTATATAAGTGATCTTAGTTGTTTTTTTTAGTATTTCAGTACAATTATTGACATGCACATACATTTGTGTTTAGTCCATTCCTAGGTGGTGAAAATACATCAATGTCAGCATTGCTATTATTGATGGAATTATGTATTTTTGTTGCTTTCAGGGGGTTTAATGTTTCAACTGCTCATGTGTAAGCAACATTTATATTGTAATGCAAGCGTGTTTTTAATAATTACTTCACATTGGACCAGTTCAAGGAACAGCGAAAATCTGAGCAGTTAGTTTACGTTGACAGCTTTTAATATACTACTAATGACTGGTATAAATCACAGAACAGAAATTCATGTCCCATGTTTGCCTTTTATCCTTTGGCTGCACTTTCTTGAAGTTAATTGCACTTCCCATTAACTGGGTTTTTTTAAGCTAAGTTTTCTAATACCCTATTAGACAGGGCCTTTAAAAAAGCAACATGGCTGCTGTAAAGGGTGTGACATAATGAGCAGTCAGAGTTATGCAATGCAGAGCACTAGATTAAAAGGTATATAGGAGTGGGATCAAATGGATAAATGTTTACCTATGTTAACTACAACTATATATTATAGCGATTTCCAAAAATCAACAATGATCAATACAATGCTTTTTCTACATGTTCTTTTCAATTGGGCAGAGAGGTTTTATCTTTTATGACTTGTCTTTATTTAATGTTTTAGGGCATATACAAGACAGACATCCCTTAATAGTGCAGATGTTTCATCAAGTTCAGATTAACAAAGGATCTGTCTGTGAAGTCACTTCAGCCCCATTAGTAGACCAATACTAGTCACCTGGAAAAAAAAAGGTAGGAAAGAAGATGATGTAAATCTTGGGAGCAAAATCAGAATCTTGAGGTAAGTCTCTAAAATCAACTAGTAGTAATTTGTTTGGCCAATTTTGTTTTTTCATCATTCGAATACTGTATCACAGATATTTTCCCTTAAATGCACGTATTCATGCCACTACTAGAATCCAGTGCTTAAATATGTGTATTTTTCTGTTCTAAGTATGGCCATTGTAGCCCTCCCATGTCCTGAAATGCTTTAAAAGCAGGACACATTAAAGCTGGACAGATAGTGCAGATATTTCCATTCCTCAATTATGGGCATGGGGGTACAGACACTACATTTATGTTTTCTTACATATTTTTCTCAATTTGAATAAAACAAAAAGTAGTTTTTTTCCATCCATATACACTATATACAGTACGATGTGGGGATAACCATTTGTACATGGACCCACTTTTATGATTTGGAAACCATTTGCTTCGAAATATATGGAATAAAAGGGCATTATAGAGATTTTATTCTTATTCACTATAATGATACCAATAATTTTTGAAATGCAAGACACAAGTTTTTTGTGCATTGTTTAATGTTTAATTAATGCTACACTTTATTAGAATTTGTTAACGTTCCAAGTTATGTTCTGTTATTGTCCCAATAAACCTATTCACCATCCTCCTAGGACACTGTTGTTTTTTTTTGCTTAAGAGAAGATGAGGCCCCTTACTCTGGCAGTCACTGCCTATTGCTGTAGATCCAGCAACTTGAATTACCTAATGCATGGAAATTAATATAAGAATGACAGCTGTAGGAAGGATACATTTTGCCTTGCATTTCTCTGGTGGCCATCACCTACAGCCGTATATCCAAAATCCAACTATAGACTGTTGGAGAATCCAGATGAAATCTGCAGAGCAGGATTATTTCCACAGACATAAGGCACCTGAGATAACCCTGCTAAAAAAAAAAAACAAAAAAACAAACTGTAAACAAATAAACAGACAAAACCTGATTTTCTTTAGATTTCGTACAGAAGTGTCAGTGAGACTCATTCTGCAGTATAAATAGAGAAAAAAGGACAGTAAGGCCATATCAGAGGTCTCATCCTACAACCCTCTAGATGTTTGAAAATTGCAATCCCCAACATTCCCTTGTTGCACTCTCTTTGCAAACATATGGAGAGCTGTTAACTGGACCTCTGTGGCCCATGTGAATAAATAACCGATGATGATGGGATCATGTATCAGATTTCATTAATTTAATAAAATAAATAACCACCATAGACATATGTGCATAAGTGATGTTGTGTCTATTAATAGCAATATGCTTATGAAGGTTCTCATTCATCTAGGTCATGGTATTTCTGTTGTATTCAGTTAATGAACTGGACAGTTAGTTCTTAAAGATGTGTTCGCTAGTCATCCGACTGGCTTTCTCAATTCAGAATAATTTGTACAAGAATCTGTTGGCAATTATGTACCCCAGAAAGTCCCAATTAGCATATGAGAGCCAGGTGTTAAGGACCTCTGAATGCAATGTGTGATTGCATTGTGGCTAAGAGGTGTTATAGGAACGCCCAGGGTAAGGTGTTAAAAGGCATTGTACATGGCAGACAGCTGGTTTCGAACCCTCCCCCTCGTCGACACCCCCCCTCTATCGAATCACCTCTATTCAGGCTTGGTTTCTTTATTTTCACATAAATGTCCTCCTTGACACCTCTCCTGACCCAGTCATTTCTTTGCCAATATGTTAACATTACAATCTTCAAAGGTATGTCCTTAAATATCCTTAAGTTGCAGGTACACGGCTGAGTCTGACCCGAGGAATTGGCTCTTCTGTGCTGGGCCATACTTGATGCAGTTGCTGTTTGGTCTCCCCCACATACAAATCAGAGCATTCTTCACTGCACTGCACTGCATATATGATGTCGCTTTCTTGTGTTTCGTTATTGGGTCTTTCAGATGTACCAATTGCTGCCTCAGTTGTGTTGTTTGGTTTAAAGCAGATAGGGTACGGTGTTAATAGCAGTGATGTAAAATGGCAAGAAAACCCACAAAACTCCATATCCACATTAAGCTGTTAGAAAAATTGATTGATTCCCGGATACCAACAGAATTTCCTACTGAAAACAGCTATTTAAGCATTAGTGAAATCGCTACTCTAAATGTACATATTTGATATAGTTGTAAATGTATTTTTACTTAAGACAGAGATGTCTTCCAATTGACTTCTGATGTTTAATGCATTGCTCACAACACACAATGAGTCAGTTCCATGATTAGAAGTTTGTTGTGAGTAATTCATTTAAAATGTTTATACCATATTTATATCAAATGTCTATGTATCAGTTCAGAGACAAATAAATCATTCATATAAACCGAAATAGACAGTGGGATTCACAAAAAAAAATGAGTATGTAATGGAAATATCCATGTACATTAATATTTTCTCTCAGAAACCCCTGGATCATCCTGACAGCTTGACAAGACTTCCTGATCAGCGTGTGAGTTGCATACTGAATAAATCTGCAAAAATGATGATCCACAATTACAGAGATGATTGGAGTAATAGCATTTTATGAATCAAAGGTAAGATAAAACAATGTAAACATGTCACTGTTTTATACTGCACTGCTGCTTTAGGATTTGTAATTCTACCTCACTGTCTGGAGAATTGCCCCAACGAGCCCGGTTTAGAACCAACTTAGTTTTGAGGTGGACGGCGGGTTTTAAAAAAATTACTGATCTGGCGGAACATTTGAGGGGTGGAATGGGCGTCATTTGGATGAAAATTCAAAATGGAGGATGAAAATTCAATTCTTGGTGTGCAAACATGTTAAATTCAGTTTTGAAATTTAATGTAGATTCTACAATTCTGTTCCCATTGACTTCAGTTGGGTTTGTTTAGAATTTTGAGGGTACAATTCCCTATTTTGATTTTTTTAATTCAATGATATTTTATCCTACCAAATATTGAAAAACAATAAAAAAACTTTAAAAAAATGTGTTTTTTACCAGACACTTGGTATAATTATTAAACACCAATTATTTTGTGTGTTTTTAAAGGAATTTGAACCCACCTCTTTGCAGATCTTAATTATAAATTGTGTTTTTTCATGCATGAACTGCACAAGGCTGAAGAAAGGAGGATGGGTAATCCACAGACCGACCATTTTTTTTTCTTTTTATAAAGAGCCGAAATGTTTTTGTTTTGTAATACTCGTTCTTTATTTGCTACAACTGTTTTTGTTTTCTCTAAATTTTTTAAATGGTATTTATAAAGTGGCACATTTCTGAGACATGCTAATGGATGCCACACAAGGGGACTTTTTGTCAACACCTAAGGACACAGAAAAGTTATAAACAACCGGGATAAGTGCACTGTAAAACGAAGTTTGCCTCAATTGGAAGCTCAGCTCTTAAAATGCTTCGGCATATTTTTTTCTTCCCCTAGCCCCCTAGAGCCTAGCTTTTTAGAATGTTGCTGACATAATGTTTGTCCCTAGGTGCATGTTTAGGTCCTCCCCACCGAGATGATCATCTACCTCCTGATTGGTAAGCCTCAATAGGTACGGCTTGTCCACTCCGTGCGTGTGACGGACATGTGCGCATGTGACAGATTGATGTTGCATGTGTCGTGACATCATGCATCTGCAAGGTGGGCGCGCACACGCGCATGGAGCTCATGGAGCAGACGAGCCGTACCTATTGAGGCTTACCAATCAGGAGGTAGATGATCATCTCGGTGGGGAGGACCTAAACATGCACCTAGGGACAAACATTATGTCAGCAAACATTCTAAAAAGCTAGGCTCTAGGGGGGCTTAGGGGAAGAAAAAAATATGCCGAAAGCATTTTTAAAGCTGCAGCTTCCAATTGAGCATAACTTCATTTACAGTGCACTTATCCTTTAATGATAAGTACTAAGTACTAGTACCAGTACTAAAGTCATATTTTCAGATTACACCAAGACATTGCTTTTTTGATGCTTTAAAATTCATATAAATAACTGGAAAAATGGACACTATAAATATGACATTCTGTAGTCGCTTAATACTATTTACATGTACATCGGAATTACAGCTAATTTGCATGAAATATCCTTTCATTTTTGTTGCATTGTCGACTACAAACAATTTGAGAATTTGATGGACATTAAAGAGAAAACAAGAGATTATTTCAATCTTCCATTTGAAACATACAGTAATGAGCAAACCTACTGTGTACCAGATAGGGTTTTATTTAACAATTCAGACTGAAATACAAAGATGATATCATGTGGAAAATATTTGACATTTCATTTTAAACAGTTCTCACTGAAAAATATCAACACTTGTTTTCATTTCCCAAGTAGGTTTACTCACTCCAAGTAGGTTTACTAACTCCAAGTAGGTTTACTCACTCCAAGTAGGTTTACTTACTCCAACTAGGTTTACTCACTCCAAGTAGGTTTACTCACTCCAAGTAGGTTTACTTACTCCAAGTAGGTTTACTCACTCCAAGTAGGTTTACTAACTCAAGTAGGTTTACTCACTCCAAGTAGGTTTACTTACTCCAAGTAGGTTTACTCACTCCAAGTAGGTTTACTAACTCCAAGTAGGTTTACTCACTCCAAGTAGGTTTACTTACTCCAAGTAGTTACTAACTCCAAGTAGGTTTACTTACTCAAGGTACTAACTCCAGTAGTTTACTACTCAAGTTTTACTACTCCAGTAGGTTTACTACTCCAAGTAGGTTTACTCACTCCAAGTAGGTTTACTCACTCCAATAGGTTTACTCACTCCAAGTAGGTTTACTAACTCCAATAGGTTTACTTACCACTGTAGGTTACTTACCGCAAGTAGGTTTACTAACTCCAAGTAGGTTTACTTACTCAAGTGGTTTACTTACTCCAAGTAGGTTTACTTACTCCAAGTAGGTTTACTCACTACCAAGTAGTTTACTAACTCCAAGTAGGTTTACTACTCCAAGTGGTTTACTACTCCAAGTAGGTTTACTAACTCCAAGTAGGTTTTACTCTACAGTAGTTACTTCTTCAAGTAGGTTTCTACTCCAAGTAGGTTTAGTAACTCCAAGTAGTTTACTTCAAGTAGGTTTACTAACTCCAAGTTGGTTACTTACTCCAAGTAGGTTTACTTACTCAAGTAGGTTACCTACTCAAGTTGGTTTACTTACTCCAAGTAGGTTTACTTACTCCATAGGTTTACTTACTCAAGTGGTTACTAACTCCAAGTAGGTTTACTTAATATAAAATTTCATTTTAAACAGTTCTCACTGAAAAATATCAACACCTGTTTTCATTTCCCAAGTAGGTTTACTCACTCCAAGTAGGTTTACTAACTCCAAGTAGGTTTACTCACTCCAAGTAGGTTTACTTACTCCAAGTAGGTTTACTCACTCCAAGTAGGTTTACTCACTCCAAGTAGGTTTACTTACTCCAAGTAGGTTTACTTACTCCAAGTAGGTTTACTCACTCCAAGTAGGTTACTTACTCCAAATAGGTTTACTCACCTCACAAGTAGGTTACTTACTCCAAGTAGGTTTACTTACTCCAAGTAGGTTTACTTACTCCAAGTAGGTTTACTAACTCCAAGTAGGTTTACTTAATATAAAATTTCATTTTAAACAGTTCTCACTGAAAAATATCAACACTTGTTTTCATTTCCCAATAGTTTACCACTCCAAGAGGTTTACTACTCCAAGTACGTTACTCACTCCAAGTAGGTTTACTTACTCCAAGTAGGTTTACTCACTCCAAGTAGGTTCTCACTCCAAGTAGGTTTACTACTCAAACCAAGTAGGTTTCTACTCCAAGTAGGTTTACTCACTCCAAGTAGGTTTCTTACTCCAAGTAGGTTTACTCACTCCAAGTAGGTTTACTAACTCCAAGTAGTTTACTCCTCCAATAGGTTTACTTACTCCAAGTAGGTTTCACTACTCCAAGTAGGTTTACTCACTCCAAGAGGTTACTAACTCCAAGTAGGTTTACTCACTCCATGCTCACAGTGTAAGTAGTTTACTCACTCCAAGTAGGTTTACTTACACTCCAAGTAGGTTACTTACTCCAAGTAGGTTTACTTACTCCAAGTAGGTTTACTACCCAATAGGTTACTTACTCCAAGTAGGTTTACTTACTCCAAGTAGGTTTTCTTCACTCCAAGTAGGTTTTACTAAAACTCCAAGTAGGTTTACTTACTCCAAGTAGTTCTTACTCCAGTAGGTTTACTACCAAGTGTTTAAGGGTTTACTTACTACAAGTGGTTCTTACTTCAAGTAGGTTTACTTACTCCAAGTAGGTTTAGTAACTCCAAGTAGGTTTACTTCAAGTAGGTTTACTAACTCCAAGTTGGTTTACTTACTCCAAGTAGGTTTACTTACTCCAAGTAGGTTTACCTACTCAAATTTGGTTTACTTACTCCAGAGGTTTACTTACTCCAAGTAGGTTTACTTACTCAAGTAGGTTTACTACTCCAAGTAGGTTTACTACTCAAGTAGGTTACTTACTTCGAGTACTTACTTCAAGTAGGTTTACTTACTCCAAGTAGGTTTAGTAACTCCAAGTAGGTTTACTTCAGTAGTTTACTAACTCCAAGTAGGTTACTTACTCCAAGTTGGTTTACTTACTCCAAGTAGGTTTACTTACTCCAAGTAGGTTTACCTACTCAAAGTTGGTTTACTACTCCAAGTAGGTTACTTACTACAAGTAGGTTTACTTACTCCAAGTTGGTTTACTTACTCCAAGTAGGTTTACTATCTCAAGCAGGTTTACTTACTTCAGTAGGTTTACTTACTCCAAGTAGTTTACTTACTCTTTCTAAAAAAAAGTTTTTTGTTTTTTTTTAAATGTTCTTATTTGGCTTTGTGCTAGAAACAGGAAGGAACGTTCATTCTGACAAAACAAAGTTATCACTGAAAAATATCAACACTTGTTTTCATTTCCCAAGTAGGTTTACTTACTCCAGTAGGTTTACTCACTCCAAATAGGTTTACTAACTCAAGTAGGTTTACTTACTCTCCAAGTAGGTTTACTTACCAAGTAGTTACAACTCCAAGTAGGTTTACTTACTCCAAGTAGGTTTACTTACTCCAAGTAGGTTTACTTAAAGTAGGTTTACTTACTTCAAGTAGGTTACTTACTCCAAGTAGGTTTAGAACTCCAAGTAGGTTTACTTCAAGTAGGTTTACTAACTCCAAGTAGGTTTACTTACTCAAGTAGGTTTACTTACTCCATTGGTTTCTTACTCCAAGTAGGTTTACCTACTCAAGTTGTTTACTTACTCCAAGTAGGTTTACTTACTCAAGTAGGTTTACTTACTCCAAGTTGTTACTACTCAGTGGTTTACTATCTCAAGCAGGTTTTACTACTCCAAGTAGGTTTACTTACTCAAGTAGGTTTACTTACTCTTTCTAAAAAAAAGTTTTTTTTTTTTAAATGTATTATTTGGCTTTGTGCTAGAAACAGGAAGGAACATTCATTCTGACAAAACAAAGTCATCTTTTTTTTTTAATGAGGTTTTCTGCATGTTTGAACATTTTCAATTACGTTTTAGGGACGTGTTGAGACTAATATTCATGCTATTCATGTAAACCCACAGTTTTAAACAGATGGTAGAGAAAATGTTAAATTTCAATTCGAATTTTTTAAGACCTTCTAGTTTTTTTTTTATGTTACAACAGTGTGTCTTAAATATAATGGTTCAATCAGTCTCACACCTGATTCGCCTTTGAGCACTGCACAATGGGAATAGGTTATTGGAGTAAGACAAGTAGAGGGTTTTGGGAAATGGTAGGTTTAAAAGGTATTTCCTTTAATATAATACTACCTTTAATATTAGAGATAACGAAATAAGGTTTCCAAGAATTCTATTCAAACTTTGAAGTGAATTTTTTTAAATTTTTCAACCTCAATTTTCAACTTTGATTTTTGACTTTTCAACCAATTTCAACTTTTTGTCTGCAGTTTTCAGAACTTACCTCTAGTTAATATATGTGTTGCAAATATCTGAATAATTTAGATAAAAAAAGATAAAAAATCTCAATGTATGAAAGATAAGACAAAATATACATCTCATTTATTGTAATAAACTTATTAAGTTAAACTTAAAGGGCTATGAATCCATTCTGGATCCATTCTGAACTTGCTCTTCCTTTCCACTCTCAGCAAGTATCCAGGGGGTGGCTCAAATGGGATAAGTCTGAAAGTCTCCAGGCAATCCCACCACTAATATGATCAAACACACACATACTCTCCCATTTCTATTTGACCTGCCAGCTTTTCACATGTTTAAAAACTACAATCCCAGCATTCACTGGCGGCACAGAATGCTGGAAAATTTATTTTCATTTATCCTGGAATAAAGCCTTTTTACTGACTTACAGATATTAAAAGCCCATCTTTAGCGATCTCTACCCAAGGATTTGAATATGCACATGTTTGAAAACTACATCTCCCAGCATTCTTGTTAGCAGCACATTTCTACTTATGTCCACTTCCTGTCTAGCAAACAGAAACTGGATTCTCTCATTACTTTTTTATGGAGAGGGGAAGGGGGGAGTGAATGTAAGTCTGAAGAATTTTCTAATTGGCTAAGACATGTCACATGTTTTACAAACAGCTCATAACTAGGTGTAATACAGGAACTTCCTTACACTTCCTTTCTTGCCATGTACAGTGCCTAAGAGAATATTTTGATTTGCTAACAGTGGAAGAATTCCACTTCCTTTTCATGTCCCAATTCCACTTCCTTTTAGAGACCCTGTAGAATTCCTAGAGGTGTGGTTTAACCTACCATTTTGAGTTTTCCATTCAACCTAGGGATGTCAAGAAAGGAAGTATACTTTATTAATTGTATATCATTTGTTTTGTAATTCAGTAGTAGGTAGTTTACTATACTTTGTATAGTGTTATTTCTTATGGTGATTTTGATTAAGTAGTGATAATTACACACTACTATAGGGGCATATATACATTTTCGCGGAGCTAATAACGTGACACATCGCAGCGAAAATAACGGCTTTTTGTTAAACTTCTCACAGCATTTATAAAAAAGCAAAAACGAAGGGCGAATGGCGCGATAAAGAGCGAAAAGTATTGCGGTAAACTTAACGCGACTAGAGATTAGATAAGATTAGAGCATTGCGAAAGCCATTTCAAAAGGCGGAAATGGCAGTATAACACAATAACCACAGAAATGTCTATCTCACATTCAAAAATGCGAAACCAACATATACAAATTAGATCGTTTCATTTCAATATTTTTCCCATGACTTTCATTGTCCCCAAAAAATAGGAATCTCTGTAGCAATACAAAATGTTAACATCTACAACGAAAACATTGTTGTTAAGGGCATAGCCACACTGTGCCGCAAAGCGATGCGCAAGCGTAATTGCGCGCAATGTGCTTGCAATTTGCGTGCGTTGCAGCAACCAATTTCCCTTATGAAAGCCCATGCGATTCCACTTAAAAGTGGTGATTGCATGTGTTCAAAAATAGAATTGGAATTGCAAATGCAGTGCATTGGAAATCGCAGGAACCTTTGTGTAACCTGGATTTACATTAACTCAATGTGCGTTTGTGCTGTGCTGGAGTTGTGTGTGATTAGCGTGTTTGCGCACGCAATTTTAATGTGCTTTTACTTTTTTATGCATTACCATACTAATGTGCGGTGCCTTTCTAATGCATACCTCCTAATGCGCATTCGCTTTTCTAATGCATATTCACCTTTCTAACGCACGGTCGCCTTCTTAGTGCAATCGCTTTCTAATCATATTCTTCTAATGACGTCAATGCAATCATTCCTAGTGCGTGTTCGCCTTTCTATGCGAGACCGCTTTTCTAATGCACCTTCCTAATGTGCGGTCGCCTTTTCTATGCACATTCGCCTTCCAATACGCGTTCGTATTAGAATGAGCTTTCATCAGCTCATTAGGCAAAAGAGTTTTATTAAGAATTGTTGTTTCTCTTAATCTCAATCCAATGTTCCAAATAGTAAACAATACATTGAACAGCTGACTAGCCAGTAACAATGATTGTGTGTTATCTTTGTATTCTATTAGATCAACTGACTTGAAGTTTAGTTCTTGAAGACGTTTCGCTAGTCATCCAACTGGCTTTCTCAATTCAGAATGACTTGTACAAGAATCTGTGGCAATTATGTACCCTGGAAAATCCCAATTAGCATATACACAGCCAGGTGTTAGGGCGTGATTGCATAGTGGCTAAGAGGTGTATAGGAACCCCGGGTAAGGTGTCAAAACAGCATTGTACATGCAGACAGTTGATGTCAAACCCCCCCACCTCTATTCAGACTTGGTTTCTTTACTTTCACATAAATGGCCTCCTTGATACCTCTCTTGAACCAGTCAGTTCCTTTGCCAATATGCTAACATTACGATCATCAAAGGTATTGCCTTTATCCTAAGATGCAGGTACACGGCCTGACCCGAGGACCCGAGGAATTGGCTCTTCTGTGCTGAGCCATACGTTGATGCAGTTGCTGTTTGGACTCCCCCACTACAAATCAGAGCATTCTTCACTGCACTGCGAATATATGATGCGCTTTTCTTGTGTTTGTTTGGGTCTTTCAGATGTACCAATTGCTGCCTCAGTGTGTTGTTTGGTTTAAAGCAGACAGGGATACGGTGTATTTTGAAAATTCTTCCTAATTTCTCAAGACCCCTGCTACATATGGGATGACCATGTTCTTCCTCCTATCTTGCTTTTCCCCTTCACTGTTGTAATATTTGCACACAGATTCTTGTACAAGTCATTCTGTATTCAGAAAGCCAGTCGAGATGACTACGAATCTTCAAGAACTAAACTTCAAGTCCAGTTGATCTAATTGAATACAACAGATATACCATGACCTGGATGAATTAGAACCTTCACAAGCAATGATTGTGTGTGTTTTTCACTTTTGTGCTACAAATTTGACATAATTGAAAAGCATCAACAATTAAATTTAATTGAATAGAAACCCTATTTAAATCAGCTTCTCATTGTGAGTAGAACATGTCTGAGGAGAAGGTGTTATTTTGGGTGCACTTTCAAAATCTTGCAGCAGCTGCAGTGCTGCATGTGGAGACGCCGAGAGGCCACATGGAGGACGGACAGGGAACTGTGTCAGTCAGGATCAGTCAGCCTCGTTTTCTTAAAGGAGATTTAGTCATCTGGACGAGCTGTCTGATGACGAGGTTGTGCATCACTAAAGGTGGCCATACATATGAAGATATTTTTCACCGACCTATCTAGTGCCGAAGAACGACCGTAGTCACCACTATGGTCGGTCGGGAATGACGAGAAAATTTCCGCCAGGTCGTTATTGGCTCCCTTTACTTTAGCAAAGGGAGCTGAACGATCGTTTACGTGTATGGCGCACAACCGACTGATCTTCTTACCGAGGCTGTCTGATCCTAACTGACCTGTCCTGTCCTCCATGCTCTCTGTCATGTGGCCTTTACACATCAGCATTGCTGCTGCTGCAAGGTTTTTCAATGCCACCAGCAACCACTTGCTCCTCCAACATTTTCTCTACACACAATGATTAGCTTAACCTGCTTAATAGTGTTTGCTTTCAATCAATTATAAAAGCGACCAGGCGTTATAAATACGACCGCGCATTAGGAAGGCGAAGCACATTACAAAGGCGACGCGCATTAGGAAGGTGAATGTAAATAGAAAAGCGAACGCGTTAAAAAGGCGAACGCACATTAGTTGAATGCATTAGAAAAGTGTATCGGTCGATCAGAACGAAATAATCGCATAGTTTTCACCAGTGTCCACCGACGTTCCTCAAATCGGACAAAAGGATGATCGGAGACAGTGGAAAACTACGTCCAATCGTGGTCCTCTATGGACCACATGTTCGGTCATGGTAAACTGTCGGCCGACAGCCACTATTCATGACCAACAGTCCTTCCTCCTGGCCAACCAGTTGGAAGAGCCAAATGACCAGGAGGAAGAGTTGCTGGTGGTACCATGCTTAAGAGAATAGAAGTGTTTTTCTGTTAAGATACACTTCCATTCTCTCTTTAGGTGGTGCGAGGGCGATTTCATTTTAAGAAAAATTGCATGGGCAATTGCGTAACGCACAACAAACAAAGGTTAACAAACATGTCAAACAAAGTTTACATGAAATAAGGTATTTGTGGAAATTATCCTCAAATATTGACAAATGTGCAATAATATTCCTTCAGAAATATGTCATTAAAAAAGGTAAAAATAGTAGTCATGTGTATCTGTTGTTCAATTAGATCAACTGGACTTGAAATGTAGTTCTTGAAGACGTTTCATAGTCATCCGACTGGCTTTCTCAATTCAGAATGACTTGTACAAGAATGTGGCAATTTGTGCCTGGAAAATCCCAATTAGCATATCACAGCCAGGTGTTAAGGGTGTGATTGGATAGTGGCTTAACACCTGGCTGTGATATGCTAATTGGGATTTTCCAGGGTACATAATTGCCACAGATTCTTGTACAAGTCATTCTGAATTGAGAAAGCCAGTCGGATGACTAGCGAAACGTCTTCAAGAACTAAACTTCAAGTCCAGTTGATCTAATTGAATACAACAGATATACCATGACCTGGATGAATGAGAACCTTCACAAGCATAGTAGTCATGTGCTTTTCGTGTATTGATTGACGGTTATTTGTGCAGTAAAATTAATGAAAGAATCCAATGTACAAACTTACATTGGAAAAAGAGGACTTTTCGCCATCTTCAAGTTCGCGAACAGGCTCCATTTAATGCGCTAAAACACTTTCCGCTTTGTTATAAATCGTGATACGCCTTTTAGTTCACTTTTCGCACAAATTACCGCTGCAATGTATAGTTAAAAGCGGTTTAGCGATATGTCGCGAAAACTGTTTTGCGACCCATTAACACAACTTTTATAAATTGCGTTAACAGTATTTTTTACAAAAAACATTGCGGTAAGGGAAGTGAAAAGTTGACGTGGCTTTTCGCTGGTTTCCTATGTGTAATAGTGTTATATACCCCCACCTAATTGGTTGCTCCTTAAAACTCAATGCAATCTCCATAAAAATATAAATTTATTTATATAATATAAGGGATATATATATGTACTATGTATACTGTATGTACACCAGTATTATGTAGGACAAGATGTCCTGTTCCCGGTGTGCTATTGTCCAGAAAGGTACTTCATTTTATAATTCACTCACACATCAATCCTTTGACTTGCCAGGTTATTATATGTGTAATTTGTCACATGTTGTTATTTTTATTATTATCATTGCAAATTTCCGTAGCGCTTTACAATTATATGTATACATTCACATCAGGCCTTCCCCGAAGAGCTTACATTCGAAGCACATTTATTTGACACATACAACCTATCAGTATGTCTTTATGATTGTGGGGAAACTGGTGTGACCGGAGAAAACCAATGCAAGCACAGGAAGAACATACGAACTCCTTGCAGATATGTCCAAGGGTGGAATCAAACTCAAGTTTTAATTGCTGCATGGCACCATATATTATTTGCCCACATAACTTGCTTTATGTAAGTTTCCCAGATCAGATCAAAATATTAGGACGGGCAATACTAAACTGCCAGCCAATAAACACTTTATAGAGAGGGGACACTGTAAGTCACAACTGAGGTTCAAGGCTATTGATAACTTTGCCAACATTGCCATAGGTGATGATTGTTGATTCAGAAGAAAGAGGTAAAATGGATACATAATTTGAGGTCCCTCTCTCCTTTGGGTATGATTCAAGGTTACAAACTTTATTTATTCATATAGCTGTATGATTTTTCTTTGATTTTCTATTACATCTTAGTAGAGTATTGTGGTTTATTTCTGGCCATGGGTTCCATTAAACTTTACATGATGTCATATCCTGTTAATTGCTTATAAATGTATTACCTTAGTAAGAACATATACTTTTCTTGGGCGGTATACCCTAGTCTGAAGGGAGGGATTGTTTAAGTGCCTAAAATATTGCAGACTGTTTTTGTGTTGTCAACTACATTGGCTTAAATTTTTTTTTGTCTTCTTGGTTTTTTTTCTTCCGTATATACTTTTATGTAAAATCTGGGAGTATTTACTATCAAGAGAATTTTTTTTTAATGAAAAGAACTTTACTATGTAATGTATGTTTAAATTCATTACAGATATAATGAGGTGTTAACAGGATTCATACATTAAATTCACGTCCAAGCAATATTTATGTATAGACTTGCCAATAAATCCTCAAGGAAGAATGAAAATATGAGCAAAAAGACATTTGATCAATCTGCAATTTAGAACTGAGAGCATTAAACGTGTGACAATATTATAAACTTGTGTATTAAAGGATCAAAGTTGATATCCAGTTAAATTAAATTAGCCCTAATCATTTTAAAATATTTTAAGGGGTTGACCAAGCCCATGTTTACCTTTATGTTAATGTTTGCGTTTCCCCCTATTTTATTTTGATTAATTTCTAGCAGGCACCAAAATACATTCTATACTTCTGCTAGCAAGCTGAATTAATTCTCCTTTGCCCAACATAATTAGAACCATAGGTCAGTTTAGTTTTATAAAGCACATGAGGATAATTATAATTTTATATACGTTTTGCATTTTACTGGATACGTTCTATGCATTTGAGAGTCAAAAAAATTATATGAGTAGGCATGGGTCCAACATACAGGACTATAGTGAGAATTCGTGTCCATACAATAGCATATAGAATGTGAGGGATCCACACAGAACATTGGTTTAGGATTTATCTGCTATTAACATTACACAAACATTATGTGCCTTTTGTACCATGTTGTATGCAATAAAAGGCATTACTGCTAGTAACTTCTGCATATGCTGTACAATATTGTGCGAATGTTTTAGGCGGGTGTGAAAAAATGCTGTAAATAAAGAATGCTTTCACATAAAGTGGGAGATGCAATGCAATACTTACCTCCGCACTCGTCTTCACTTAGCGTGAATTACTGCATTGCGGGGACGAGGCAGGTATGGAGCAGCATTAAAACCAAGTTCGTTTTTGCGCTACAAAGTCAACTCACGGTAACCCCCAAAAGCACAATATTACATCTCCCCCATAAAGACTTGTACATGTATTAACAATGCAAAGTGTAGGCGAATTCACTTGGGGTCCAATAATGACCTAATACAGATACCACAAAAGACTCCAAATTAGATAGTCGTATATATTTTACTGAAGATGAGTGGAGACAATCAATGTAATACAAGATACATACACAAAGGAAATGGTTAACAGCTTAAAGCATAGCTCATTATATGGTTCACACCAAGTTACAACCCAGTCCCAACACCATTCACCCTCCAGAGTCCTCTCATGTGCCCATCACTCTGGGGGTCTTCAGTCCAATAACAATTGTGCTGTGCCTTTTTAATCCTGGTGAATTCTGGACAAGTTACAGTACATCAGCTCACACCTGCAGAAGGATTATGGGTTTGCCGTCTTTATTATATTGACACGGAGAAATGTTTAATTAACATCTAATCATGTTTTATAAATGCTAAAGAATAGAAAATATGAACTATCCGATACCTCCAAGAGTATGAGGTTATTTTAAATCCATCATGGTTTAGAAGTTAAATATAATCAGGTCTTCCCTAGTGTATTCCCTTTTATTTACTGTGATTAAATTACAGGTTAAATTAATACCCAAGTAATTAATATTTAAATATAGGTGTAGATCTCTCCCAGTCCGAGTTGATTTTCTACCAATTAGAGCTGTTATGGTTGTGTTTGTGTATAGTGTATATACAGCTTCAATTCCCCAGATTCTGTTTAGAATTAGTCCGTTACCGTGTTTTGTTTTTTTCTTAATCTTTTCTTTACGCCCGTACCATGTTTTGATTAAGTTTAAGCTGTTAGTTCATTGTTTCCAGGTATGTTTTAATGTAGTTGGTTTTGGTAGAATTTGGCAGTAGATAGTTTATAATGGAATGGTGGCAGACTTTACATTAATTTATTTTGTGGATTATAATCTTCCTTATGTTTTGTTGTTTGGTGAGATATTGTGAGTTCTTTTCATGTTGTTTAAGGGAATGTTCATGTTATATATGTGTATAAGTTTGCTACTCTTTTCTTTCTCTCCGTTTCTTTTGTTTTCTTTCCTGTATTCATACTTTTCCCTGAGAATGTTATTATTTCAGTTTGTTTTTGTTTCCGTCCTCCTGATTTCTTTTGTTTTTTTTTGCCATTCATCATTCTCGACTGACATCTCACGTCTTCACAACGTTGTTCCATACTTAATCCCTCTACACTTCTGCCAATTCCTGAGGGGTACCACCGATTATGGAACTTATCACCATGGAGAACAGGATATAGGACCATGGTGCAGCAAGAACAGCACACCTTCCCACAGTCAGTTCGTCTCCACTGGACAACCCGAAACCATCCACTCTATTTGTGGATGGGTCACGCTTCGCATGAGGCATACAGGAATTGCCAGAAGATGTGAGAGGAAAATTTAACCTGTCAGCTAAGAATTGGGACTGCGCTTTAAGGAGTGACCCTCCTCCGCCTATCATCCTCAAAGTAGTGGGAAGGTTGAAAGATGAATGGTACTCTAAAGACAAACGCTATTAAAAATGGCTCATGATTCTGGGATGGGATGGCCTGATAGCCTGCTATAGCTCTGTTGCAGTGTCAGATCCCCACCCCCCAGGGGGAGCACAAGTTATCCTCTCTTGAGTATCCTATTTGGATCAGCCCCTAGGTTGGGTGTTTATTTCCCCCAGCAATTACAATTAATGTCGATGAATTCAACTGTTTTGTTTGCCAACTAACACGTGAATTAACTAAGTGCATGGTCAGTGTTCCTTCTCTTCCATCCCTGAGTCTGTAACCTTGCTCATTCACTTCCTCCCAGCGATTGGGTGCTGGTAAAGAATTTTGTAAGAAAGCACTCCCCTTGACCTAGTTTGACGCCCATTCCAGGTCTCTCCTTACCACTCCCACTTCGTGGAAGCTGGAAGGAATACCATCTTGGATCCACGCTTCCATTGCAGAAAACAACCCCTCCTGTCGATTGGTCTATAATATCCTTTGTCATTATCTCCTCAGGAGAGAGCTTTACAGTTGCCGTAACTCAGAATGAAGAATCTAACAACATTCTGGGTTTAATTCTTCAAAAACACCGATAACTGCTGTGTTTATGTTTGATTTCTGTATGATTGCTAGGTGCCCCAGTCTCTGTGAGCAATGTAACCTTTATAATGCAAACCGCCATTGCTCACTATACACTCTGTGTAACTGACGATATTGGGGAAACCAACGTGCTTATTGGGGGGCTGTAGGGTGGAATACCGGGTCAGATTGGGGATATCAGCCCTAATCTGCTCGCCTTGAAATAGATAAGAATGGTGTTTCCTTGCTAAAAAGAATGGCCCTCCTAAAAACAGCCTTTGTCTAAGAAAGAGCGATAGACCTGGTTCAAATATGAACAACCCTTACCCTTGTGAATCCCACCCTCCACAGATGCAGGTACATATATTAGCGCATGGGCTTTGGTAAGACTGCTTTCTGTATAAAATGTACATTCTTCCTAAAAATATGTATAATTCAGCCGAAACTAAGGATCTGAACAAAGGAACAAAACCTCGAATCTTATTGTACAAACATATGAGGGCTATAGCAAATCCTACTTTTGAAGAGACAATATCTTCATCGAAACTGGATTTAGTGATGCCAATGTTTGGCGGAATGGATGAAATATAGTGCCGTCCAACATATAATCCAGCTGGTTTCGTTTGTGGGGAGCACGCCCCCACTAGTTGCACTGTGTGCCACTGAATCTGCCCACCCCCAACCAATTGAGCAATGTTTCCTTAGCCTGTTTCATAATGTTTCCACAAACAGACAATTTGTGAGACGTGGAAACACTTCCCAATTCTTAAACAAACTCCTCGCCAAACTGAGGTATAACCATATATCCCGGAAATTATACCTGTTATATAACTACCGTCAATCGGGCAAAGCCAGGGCAATTTCACTACAGGATATTGTGAAACGTCATAAATAGGCTCCTAAAGCCCCTGCAGAATCAAGTACAATCACTTGTGACATTTACTGGATTGTGGAGACATGAAAATCAGGTCCCATCTCCCCACTCTTCCTGGAATGGGAATGTGCCTTAAGTAAGGTGATTATGCCCCTTCATATCATCCCTCACATCCATCAAGTGTCACCCTTTGAACCCCCTCATCGCGCAAAAGAGACTTGACTCCTGGTGGAAGTCTTATCCACACGTATATATGATGCCATTGGGTTCCTAGGGGGGTACCCGATGAATTTAAGACCCGTGATCAGGTTAAAGCGGGTTTGAGTCTTTAATTCCAATAACCCGTGAATAAAGTGTTGATTGGATTAATTGCATTTACTATAATCACAGCTTTGTTAACTATTACTAAAAGATGCACTCCAGGTTTTGGCTGATCAGTTTAGGGCCAACTGCACAAATGAGTTTCCAAAACGGATCGCCTTAGATAGATGCTTGCTGAAAAGGAGGAGTTTGTAAAATGTTACCAGACTCCAGCCCACTTGTTGCACTTATATCCTGATACACCGGTCCCAAATGTAAAGTCACGCTTGCTATTAAGAAACTTGAGATTTGTCAATCGAATTAAAAAGACTCTGGATAAATAGCCCATGGGACCAATATTTTAGATGGATGACTGGGTGGCAGAAAACCTTGGCCCAGATAGGAGTGACTGTGATAGTTTAATATTGGTCTCGTTGTCTTAGTTGTGTTGTTTTTATTTCCATATTAAGAAGCTAGCAAACAAGCTGCAAATGTATCCGTCCCACATGTTTGTAATGCATGAATACAACCTGATTTTTTCCTGAGTCCTCCTTACACTCCCATGCAACCTACAGAGCTTTCCGCTTACATTCTCTACAGGATGTTAGGGTATTGGAGTTGGAAGGTTGGTCCCCTGGCATTGCGCAGGGTCTCCCATGCCAAGCTGAACAGCCACACCCACCTCTAGGTGGACTCCCTCTGGGGCACACTCTGATAACCTGTTGTAGGTTAGGAAGCAATAAAAACATTTTAGGGGGACTGTTAGGAGACCATATATCCCTACTCTATCGCTTTAAGCTTTAGTTTTTAATTACATAGAAATGTTATTTTACTGTCTCATTACTATATTTTAGTTGTTTTTCTTCTAACCTTGATGATTCATATTATATGATATGCTCAGCTCTTGTTTTCCTACTCAACTGATCATAGATATCATACGCTTAGCTCTGCTAGATGAATGTACAAGAGATTCTCCCCCACAAGACAATATTTGTGATGTATGATGCTTCACAGACGACTCCTGGAGAAGAAGCTACATAGCCTAAATCAGCAATATAATGACCCTTGCCAGACTAATTGTGCCAATCAACCCCCACCACCTTATAGCCCTTGTAACTAACAATAAAATCAAAGGACATTTTTTAACCTACTGAACAGCTCGTGTCAGTGTGTTCTTTATAGTTTCTTCCCAGTCTAGACTTTTATAATCAATTGATAACCAATTTGGAAGGAACAGATAATTCCTGGACTTAGTTTAGTCCATAACAATATTTCAAGCAAGCTACAATAGATTATAATCAATTAGATGTAATATTACACATATTCAAGCTCTTTAAATAACAAGCTCATGGCAAACAAAATAACTATGCATCTGTATAAATTTAAAGAAAAGCAAAGCCTAAAACAAAACATTCCTGTAAATGGACAAATATCTTGAAATTTGATCATAATAAAATTGAGAGTCTATATAAGTCCTGTCATAAGTCAGTGAGAAGAATAGAAAAATAAATAAAATCAATATTTAGTGTGACCACCCTTTGCTTTCATAACAGAATTGATTCTAGGTAAACTTGCACAGCATTTTTAAAGAAACACTGCTTGGTTATTCCCCAAAAATGGAGGAACTAACCCCAGATCTTCTGTGGATGTAGGTTGCCTTAAATCCTTCTTTCCCCATATGTAATCAATGCCACACTCAATAATGTTGAGATCAGGGTTCTGTGAGGGTCCTACCATTACCTGCCATTACCAGGACTCTTTGTTCCTCCTTAAGCTGAAGAGAGTTCTTAATGGCATTAGCTGTACTGTATGTTTGGGGGCATTGTCCTACAGCTGCTTATATGTTAGATTTTTTTCTTTGTTACTGTAGCTTACTAAATTTTGCAATTTTATCAGAATAAATAATTAGTATTTATAAAACCATTTACTTTACTGCCTAAAACTTTTTGCACAGTACTGTATATAAATTGCATTTTATGTTTAAAATTACTTTCAGCGTGTAAAACAAAATAAAAAGATACAAATGGAGTATCTTTATGTTTATTCTATGATTATTCCATTATAGTATATGTGTCCTAATAAAAAGTGTGTAATTGCAAAGTCCATCGCACATCAGATTTTAATCACAAAACTGCTTTATTACATCAACGTTTCGGGGTCAGAGTGGCCCCTTTATCAAGACAAAACAGATAAAGGGGTCACTCTAACTCCGAAATGTTGATGTAATAAAGCACTTTTGTGATTTAAATCTGATGTGCGGTGGACTTTGCAATTATACAGTTGATCATATTGCCTATTCAGTGGCAATTAAAAAGTGTGTATGGTTTATTAATAGTTTGTCTGTTTAAATGGAAAAATAAAGTCCTAAGCACATCCAAGGCAATAGGGTGCAGATTCTTCAAACCCCTACCCACAAGGGGTTAATAATATCCAATATAGCAAAAAGAAAGATGAAGGATCGCACACGTTACATGTGAACAAACTTGTTTATTGAACCATAAACAAAAACACGCACAACGTTGCGGGGGGCTCCTCCCCCTTTATCAGGGGCTGCTCCCTGGTGGTTCAATAAACAAGTTTGTTCACATGTAAGGTGTGCGATCCTTCATCTTTCTTTTTGCTATATTTGTCTGTTTAAACCTTGTTGACTGGACTGCGAAGGTACCTTTCATCACTGAGCCACCCATTTTCTGTGAAATGTTCCCAAACACATATGTTTTGGGAATCACGAAGGCTTAACTGTTGGTAGTACATATCACACCAGGAGGATATAAAAGAAAATTGTAACTGTCTGCTTACTGTATAATTTCATTGTTTATGATAATGACTAGAGAATTCACTGAAATCCATTCCACTTGAAATTCCTGGATTTCTAAATAATCCGAAAGTGAAAATGTGCAAGCAGACCAATTGTAGTCAAAGGCAGTTAAAAAAGTTCCACCTAAAATGAAGGTATAAATACCAATGGTAACTTACTGTAAATGTCTCAGGCACCTGGGAAATGACTATAAAAATCCCCATCCAGTACCGGAAACGTCATGCACTTCCTGTTTTGGAATTCCACATAGTTTTTTCAAGATTTCTATATATTAAGAACATTTTTGATCATTTCAATAAATTCGAAATAATTCGAAATATCGAAATTTTTAAGTTTGAAAATTCTTGATTTTTAAATTATCGAAACATTTTTTAATCCACAAAGTTTGAGTTCTGGATCACCTGTTAAATTCACTTTGGGGTGAATTTTTGGTTTGGGTCCATCTCTAGTGATGACCATTCTGCCCACTTTCAATGAGGGTGAGCAGTAAAGCACCCACACCAGACTTCTAACTTTAAAGGATGGGGAGGACCTCTACATGTAATACAATTATACATTACTGTTTTCCTACTGTAACTTACCATTGACGTAAAAAAAATAAAACTCTCAAGATCCCAATCTTTTTGGGAATGTTGCCCATGTATTTAATATTGTAATGAAGCCTGTTTGAGCAGATGTTAGAGAAAGATCTTTAACATACAGATTGATGAATAGTAAAATACCATCTATAATAATTTGAAATGATTACTCTAGGAAGGATATGTTAAAATCACTAAATCAAAAGACTTTGTGTAACAAACCTCTAATGAACAACACTGGCTGAGTACCATTTGCTAGTAATTGATTATATTTACTTGTATTGTTTGTAGACAATAAGCAAATTCAATTATTATGGAAAATGGGATTTTATAAAAAGACACAAGATGTGAATTGGTAGAGAGAGAACACATTTAGTTTTTGATTTTTTTTCCATTATAAATTAAATCAACATCAAATTGCAAATTGAAATAGGTAATACAAATGTACATGAACTTCAACTGAACCATTACCAGCACAGTAAAGGGAATCAGGATTTAATATTAACACAATGAACATGATGGCTAATAGGGCTGCTGACAAATAGAAATAGCCAGGAGTTTTTAAAGGGTATGTCCACACTTTTAAAGTTTGCTTTGTTCAGTTTAAGTGAAAAACAGGAAGTAAATGAGCTATTTCTTACCTTTGTTCGTGAGTAAAACTTGCAGGAGAGAAGGCAGAACTGAACAAAGCAAACTTAAAAAATGAATGGACATCCCCTTTAATGAGCAGAATATTCTCCATGAATCAATGAATTCAAATATAAGAAACGTTGTTCCACAGAATATCAGAAGTATTTAATAAGTTAAATTTATCTTTATTGATAAATGTCAAAATAAAATAGCTAGGCCATGTGGCTGGTGGTCATTACAGAACAAGCCTCCTCTGCTGTAGTACACACTCGTAACTAACAAGCTTTTTTCTTAGGCGGGTGGACCTTCCCTTTAGAAGACTTGGCTGCAGTTTGGTTTGGGTTGAACTGCACCAAACTGTTTTTTATGTGGGTAGGGGGGGCATCTAAAATCTTGCAATGGGGCACTGTGGTTTCTAGCTACACCCCTTGACATAAGGGACATACAGGGATTTTCAATATCTAGATAAATAGTGACTCATAGGTCACCTGCTTGTAGATTGGGTAATGGTATACACCAATTATGGTGGGTGCTAAGGGAAGGAAACAATAATTAGATACAAAAAAAAAAAAAAGAAGAAAAAGCCTTCACTATAACATGGAACACATGGTTCCATGGCACTCAGCTACCGATAACCCATAAAACAATCTTAATTCATGTGGGAGAGGGAACCATATTCCATAATACCCCACTGAAAAACGTGCATTCACACTACTCGTCCAAGGGTATACACTTCTTTATTAGTCAAAAACACACAGCATAATATACTATACATATAAAGTGGACACTATAATATAATGCCTATAGCACACGCAATTAACATTAAAAAAATTAAAAGGTGGGTGAGGCTCGGAGTAAAGAGTGTCAGGTAGCCTGGTACATATAGATAATAAGGTCCCAAATGTCCATGGGGACATGGACCAGAGCCAAATGGACAGGCGCTGGTACGTAATTAACAAGTAGGCGTAATCATGGGGATCACAAACAATATATATATATATATATATATATATATATATATATATATATATATATATCAAGGGTGCGTCCACCCCTCTGAAAACAATGTAACCCAGTACATGTATGTAGATAAATATATAAAAGAACGATCTCACCCATTTACTTCAGCGCTTACACTCCATAGGGTACTAGGACGATAGGTAAGTATATGGTTGTAAATCCCGCTGACATCTATTATCTCCACTGCAGTCCTAGGGCTCCATGGATTAAAGTTCCTCAGTAGGTCTGTGCACAATCCGCACCATGGAAATCCGACCACCAGATAGATATTACGGACAGCGCAAGTGCATGCGGGATAAGTTAAAGAAGACACACGGCTACACTCCGAGACCTCGGCACTACCACAACGACGTTGTACGTTTCGGGATCCAACTCCCTTCTTCCGGGTCACATGACCTGTAGTCCCATACACCTAAATACCTTAGTGGTGTAGCATCAAAATAGTTTGTGCTGCAACATAGTATCCACTCCTAAAGTTCTGATACTTTCTATAACATAATTGCTGTACATGTGAATTTCCCATCTTGATCATACAGATATGCTTTAATATTAAAGGAATGCAGACAGACTTCTGGCCCAAACAATTAATGTCAAGAACAAAACAATATAAATAAATGAAAAGAAGTTAATAAAAATTAACCAAGGCACAGTTGATTAACGCATGGATTAACTAATGCATGCTTAGACAAAACATGCATAGTTGGTATAGGGACCATAGTTATAAATACATGTTGAAGAGGAGTTCCTCATTCAATCCCAGAGGGGTAAGGGTTTTTAGAGTAAAGATCCACCAAGCCTCCCTATGTAGGATCTTTTTGTCCCAGTCCCCACCTCTTGCTGGGGATGGGATTTTTTCTATACCCCAAACCTTCATGTCGGACCATTTTGACTCATGGTGGTCTCGAAAGTGGCGGGCCACACTGCTTATTTCATCGTTATTTTTAATACTCCTAACAAGCTCCAGTATTCGTATTTTAAGTTGCCTCTTGGTTTTTCCAATATATAATTTTTGACATGGGCATTGGATGGCATAAACAACCCCCTTGGTCCCACAGTTTATAAAGTGCTTTAATGTATATGTTCTCTCTTTATTCATGAAAACCTTTATTTTTTGCATTATGGGACAGATTTTACATGTTCCACATTGAAAGTTGCCTTTAAGAGGTTTTGTGGTTAACCAGTTATCAAGTGTTTGAGGTTTAGGTTCGAAATAGCTATGGGTTAGGGCTTGTCCAATTGTTGGGGCTTTTTTAGGAACCATATTAGGTTTTTTTTAAACAAATTTGCTTAGTGTTTCATCTGTATGTAACACTGGCCAATATTTGGTCAATGTTTGTTTGATCCAGTGCCAATCACTGTTATAGTTGGTAATAAATTTTGTATGGCTAATCCTATTTTTATTGGACCCAAATATAAGCTCATTTCTCTCAGAATATTTTGCCTGTTTGTAAGCTCTTTTAAGCCAATTTTTGGGATACTCCCTCTGGATAAACCTAAATTTTAGGTCATGGGCTGCCCTTTCAAAATCCTCCATACATGAGCAGTTGCGTCTTAGTCTTAAATATTGCCCCATTGGTATCCCTTTTAACAGGGTTATGGGGTGCATGCTTTGGGCACGAAGTAGACTATTGCCTGCTGTAGGCTTCCTGTATACTTTGGTTTGAATTATATTGCCTGTTTTTTTGATCCACAGATCCAAAAATGGGATTTTTTGAGGGTTCATTTCACTTGTAAATTTGAGGTTCCAATTGTTAACTTGGATTTCTTTAATAAATCGCTGGAACCCCTCAGTTGACCCTTCCCATAGTATAAGCACGCCGTCAATATAACGACCCCAGAAACTGATCTGGTTAACTGCCCATGTAAATTTTTCATCAGAGAAAATCTCCTGTTCCCATGCCCCGAGGTACAGCCCGGCATATGTAGGAGCACATGCCGTTCCCATTGCTGTACCTCGGCTCTGGTGAAAGTATTTCCCCTCAAAGATAAAGAAATTATTAGTTAGGATGATAGATAATACTTCCAGGATTAACTCAGATTGTTAATATTAAAGCATATCTGTATGATCAAGATGGGAAATTCACATGTACAGCAATTATGTTATAGAAAGTATCACAACTTTAGGAGTGGATACTATGTTGCAACACGAACTATTTTGATGCTACACCACTAAGGTATTTAGGTGTACGGGACTACAGGTCATGTGACCCGGAAGAAGGGAGTTGGATCTCGAAATGTATGTCGGTCGTTTTGGTAGTGCCGAGGTCTCGGAGTGTAGCCGTATGTCTTCTTTAACTTATCCCGCATGCACTTGCGCTGTCCGTAATATCTATCTGGTGGTCGGATTTCCATTGTGCGGATTGTGCACAGACCTACTGAGGAACTTTTATCCACGGAGCCCTAGGACTGCAGTGGTGATAATAGATGTCAGCAGGATTTACAACCATATACTTACCTATCATCCTAGTACCCTATGGAGTGTAAGCGCTGAAGTAAATGGGTGAGATCATTCTTTTATATATTTATCTACATACATGTACTGGGTTACATTGTTTTTAGAGGGGTGGACGCACCCTTGATATATATATATATATATATATATATATATATATATATATATATATATTGTTTGTGATCCCCATGATTACGCCTACTTGTTAATTACATACCAGCGCCTGTCCATTTGGCTCTGGTCCATGTCCCCATGGACATTTGGGACCTTATTCATCTATATGTACCAGGCTACCTAAGCACTCTTTTACTTCAAGCCTCACCCACCTTTTTAATGTTTTTTAATGTTATATTGCGTGGGCTATAGGCATTATATTTATAGTGTCCACTTTATATGTATAGTATATTATGCTGTGTGTTTTTGACTAATAAAGAAGTGTATACCCTTGGACGAGTAGTGTGACTACACGTTTTTCAGTGGGGTATTATGGAATATGGTTCCCTCTCCCATGGGTTATCGGTAGCTGAGTGCCATGGAACCATGTGTTCCATGTTATAGTGAAGTCTTTTTCTTTTTCTTTTTGTTTTTGTAGGGATTTTCAATATCCCTAAAATAAGGGTAAAACCCACAGTAACTTTTCATATAAGTTAGATATTGCAAAATGTTGTGAATTTTATACATTTTATAAAATCAATTGGTCCACTTGCCATACATAGGCCCAATGACCTTGATAGTAAAGAAGTCCACAGGAGGAAACGGGCAAGTTACATTCTGCCAGTGGTTCCACAGAAATTCAAAAAAATCTGTTTAGAAACCAATTCAAACATAATTTTTTTACCACAATTTTACATTTTCCAACGTTATTTTTTTAACCATGATTTTTGACCAAATTTTTGAATGTTAAGCTCCACCCATCTGAGATTTCCTCTGCTTTCTCCTGCATGAGCCTCAAACGATAATGCCTGTGAGTTCCGTGCACATGCACGTGCATGGAACTCACAGGTATTACTGGTTGAGGCTCAAGTAGGAGAGTGCACGGAACTCACAGGCATTACTGTTTGAGGCTCAAGCAGGAGAGTGCATAGAACTCACAGGCATTACTGTTTGAGGCTCAAGCAGGAGAGTGCACGGAACTCACAGGCATTACTGTTTGAGGCTCAAGCAGGAGAGTGCACGGAACTCACAGACATTACTGTTTGAGGCTCAAGCAGGAGAAAGCAGAGGAAATCTCAGAGGGGCGGAGCTTAACATTCAGCAAACCAGTAACAAGATGTCAGCAACTTTCAAGGCACAAAGCTAGGCTCTGGAGGGGCATAGGGAAAAAATATGGCAACAGTATTTTTAAAGCTGCAGCTTCCAAATGAAGATAACTTGATTTTACAGTGCAGTTATGCTTTAAATGCCTACATTTCTAAACATATACTGAATATATGTCAGTACAAACAGCAAAACACAGCGCTACGGAGGTGTAGTTGAATATACTGAATATATGATTATTAAATATAAAATATATTCATATTGTTAATCTTAAAAAAACGTCCATTTATATTATCTTGTCTTAGACACAAATCAAGAGGTCTCTGTCATGACCAATAGAAATCGTAAAGTAAGAAAGGCCCTGACAAGGTAAATGTATTAGTAAATAGTGCAGAATAAGCATGCCTAGATTATGTCCTTGAGATTAATTAGAGAGTAGCACTGCTATGTTTAGTTTACTGTTGTTGTTATGTTGATGTCCAATATTAATGTGTTACTTTTATTGAGACCTCATCAATAAATTAAACAGGATAGGAGGAGAATAAGGCTTTGAAGTTTGTCTGTTCCTTATTTACTTTTATTGACACATTTTCTCTTTGAGGGATTTTGCCTTTAGTGTTTTCTGCTTTCTAGTGTTTACCGTTATCTCTGCAGAAAGGATTAAAAAGTGAGAAACAAACACTCCTCCCTATCATTCAAGTCTAAGCTAGGTACACACTTTCCAATTCTTCCTCAAGACCGACCATTTGGTCAGTAGGAAGGACTGTCAGTCATGGCAAAAGTTTGCCCCAACTGAGCGTGTGGTTCATAGAGGACCACACATTCCATCATGCTTTTCCAATTCAGACAAATGAACGGGTGGACGAAGGTCACGTCCGGCCACAAAAAACATCCAATAATTCGGCCCAACCGAAACACTGAAATGTCGGCCGGCCCGAATTATTGGATGGATAACATTCTGGAAAACTCAATGTCCCCACAACACATAATCTAAAACCATTAATATAATGTTGATTTTCAATATCAGCTCCATTTATTTGGACATTTGATGAATGATGCCCCCCCTTACATTTAAAATGTTCATATCCCTGTTACTATTTTAAAATATTTTACCTATTTCCCTTTCAATTGACAGATCTAAATTAGTCAGGAACGTATTTAGTGTTAATAGGTGATACATTAGACCCTAAATTACAATTCATTACTATGTAAGACTTTTCTGAACAGTTTTAATTAGATTTTAAATTAATTTGTTAGAATTTGAAGAATTGTAAATGCAACAGGCTCTGTCCATAAACCTGAATATTACAGCAGGTTACTACATAAAAAGAACCACAGATCCTCCTACATTCACCTCCAATGTCTCTGTTAAATGAGGAAGTGTCCATTCATTTTTCAATAACGTGATTTTCCCATTTAAAGAGAAAATACATCAGGCTGCGTACTGTACATTCATTTAGTCTGGGTTGGATTTCTTTTTAATGGAGAGCAAAGGGCAGGTAACAATTTACTGTTTGTGAAGCTTTTCATTCATCCAGGATATGGTATATGCATGTGATACATAGGGATTAGAAATGGTTTATTACGTTTTTTTTAACCTTTTGCAGAAACCCTTGAAACAATTGTAATGTCTACATTAAAATATACCAGGAAGATTATTATTATTATTGTGGATTTATATAGCGCCAACATCTTCCGTAGCACTTTACAATTGCATTATGTATACCCTCAAAGAGCTTACAATCTAAGCACATTGATTTGACACATGTAACCTATCAGTATGTTTTTTGATTGTAGGTGAAACCGGAGTGCCTGGATGAAACCCATACAAACACAGGGAGAACATACAAATTCCTTGCAGATGTGTCCAAGGGTCGATTCAAACGCAGAACTTCAGTGCTGCCCCAATTCAAATCTATAACTTTAACCCATAGCGATAGTGGCTGGGCCAGCAGTGAATATCCCCATTTGCTTTTATTTCTTTGTGTTTATTTCTTTTATTCTTCATCATGATCGGATCATTAAAATGTATACAAAGATGAGACCTTTTTTATGTTTTACTTTTCATATCTAACACCTGATCTTAGATTCATTTTGCAGCAAAAACACGTTTCATCTTGCATAGTTTTACAGCAAAAAAATAGTGTTTAATCTCTAACTTTTTGCTAGAGAAAGTTTAATGGTTTATAAACGATTAAAATCAAGATAAGGATTTCTTTGCAGATTTAAAAAAAACGAATTATTCTACATAAAGTGAGTTGGTTTTATTTGGCTCTAGAGATGTAATGTGGGTTCGAATCGAATCTGAGGGTTTCGAAGTCCCAACGAAACTTTCGGAACTCCTGAATTTCACAGAACCCGGATATTTAGAATTTTCGATTTTTCTCCAAAATCAAAAATCGAAAGTAGACAATTATCGAAAATCGAAAGTAGATGATTTTCGAAAATTGAAAATAGAAAGTAGACGATTTTCGAAAATCAAAAATTGAAAGTAGCCAATTTTCGAACTTTCCGAAAATTTGAAAACGAAAAATTTTAAAACATCTCTATTTGGCTACGGGGGGCGCTCAACTCTCATAGCACTGTCTGTTCATACATAAAGAGGAAGAGATAGAAAGACTGTAAAAAGTGGGGCAAAACACAGATTAATACTAGAAGCACCTAGCCTAATCATGTCATAGTCTGTGTCCATACATGTACTGCAGCAATCTTACCATGTGATTTTCATTATTATATAATAATGAATTTCTAAAAAAAAAATTGTATTGCATTAAGTCCGATGTGGCTAAAATGCACAAGTGTCCATATTTCCCTCAGGTCCCTGGAATGTGGCAGGTTTCCCAATACAAATAAGGGGGTGGTCGGAGGGGTTAGACTGTTTTCAAGCATCTACTGTTTTTCATGTTTTACCGCTTTTAGAACTTCGAAATGTTTGATTTTTGAGTTACAGATTTTCTCTGTATTTCACTATAGTACATGGGTGTATTATCTTCTATAGTTCCCCCTACAATATTGCCAAATTCTCACTTGGAGCCCTGGACTGGACTTAGTAGATGTTATGGTGCTATTTCCCTTTTCACTTCGATACTAGACTAAACGTATTAAATACAACGATATTACTGCTGAACATTGCTGGTAATACCCCCACATGGCAGCGGCAATGATCTTTGCAGAGAAAAAGATTCAATTTCATAATACAGGGATATTAACGATATTTGCCATTGCTATGTCCTGGGTTACCTTAAAGGATAATACTGCATCAGAACATTTTGGTTTAGTTCTCCTTGAATGGCGAAAAATATGGTCCTTATTTGTTGTTACAATACGCAATCCAATTACTGTAGTTCACTACATGTATGGCAACCTAAGGAAAACCTTTAGAAGAGACCGTGATAGTGGGATGCCAAATAGTGCTATTCTGTTTTTCTGTACTACAAAGCAAGCAATATGGTGGCACAGAGCTTTTCCTAATATTTTTCTATGTAAATATAATTTACTGGAGTGGTATCTTATGCTCTATATTAACATTATAATGGAGGATTGAATTATTGAAGCTAACCAGAAGAACCAAAAAGCAGAGCCAGGGCTTATAGAAAATTTAAGCAGCATTTCAGGTTAGTCTGACATCTTGCCGCACTGCACTATTGCAGTTTTGGGGTCTGTGTGTGATCTACCAATACAATATATTATTTGAGAGGTGAACTTGCCCTTAAAAACACACACAGAAGATCTTAATGCCAATTGCATTTGGCTCAATTAAACTTTAATTCCTCTGTGCTCATTTTTTGTGGAATTTTTCCTTTATCTTTATGATTGTGAATTACTGTTTGTAAAACAGCTACAATTGTGCATTTATTGTATTTTGACAATATTTTATTATTGCATTATTGTTAATATTATTGTAAACTAAATGTAAACATCACCTTTAATAGAACTTTTCCCAAATTAAGATATTTAAGTGCCATCTATTTAAAAAAGCAACACCCCTACTGTACCTTTAAATATTCAGTTTCTACTAGCAACTAATGCCTATAACTTTGGAATCACCGCAGCTAAAGGCATCACCCTAGGCTTGATTGAAAGATACCGTATCCGAAAGATCTTTTCAATGGTCCCACTATTGAGGGCACTTGTATGGAGACCACAGTTCCTATGTAACGCTCCCTAAATGAGCGCTGCTGCAAAGCAGCTAAGAAAGTACAAAGAGACCGAAGTGCAGCAGAGGTCAAGGTAACCTGTTTATTATACACACCTAAACACACAGTGAAATGAGAGGAATACTAACATAACTATATACAAAAGAGAATGAAGGGAAAGATAATAGGGAACTAGAACAGGCACGGAAACAGGACTGGAGCAGGACTGGAACAAAAGCTAGGCAAGGACTAGGAACAAGAACAAGGTCTGGAACAGGAGCAAGGATGATGGATGGTGAGAGCGGCCACAAAAACGACGATCTGGCCATGAACTGAAGGGGTGGAGTCCTTAAATAACTGGAGACGGCAATCAGGTGAACATGATGAGTAATAATTGTCCACAGGTGAAATGGCCTGCTGCTGGTGGGAAGTGGAATAACAAAACAGTGACAACTAGAGGTGATATCCGGAACACAAAACAGCGACACTTAGTGGACTAAATAGGAACAAGGAATAGTGACATCTAGGGGTAACAAGGTAAATCAGGAGATCCTTACATCCTATTAATCATTTGTTGCTACAGATAGTTCCTGGCCTATACAATACCTCAAAGTAATATTATTCATAAACGACATTTTAAATAGAATGAAACCAACCAATAGATTAATATTGTCCTATCATTTTTTGCACTTTTTCAAAATTGAAATGTTTTGTTAATATGCTTACTGTAATATCCACAGATAGGAAGGTAATATTTCCTAAACAATCACATAGCCAAGCATTGTTAATAACAGCGAAAACATTCTGTTATAAAATTGCTAGATAATATTTTCATACAAATCGTTTGTCATATTGTCAGCTAGGACCAATTCTTGCTAAACACTGGCACTGTAAATTATTGTAAGTCGCCTTTTAGAAAAAAGGACTCATTACTGAAAACATGTAGCTACATAAAATGCAAAGTTGGCCCAGGGAAAATAAATCCCCCCACCCTGGTTGTATAATGATGTGAGCAAAGTTCAAGCTATTCAATTGCCATAAAAATGCACATATTTGTCTGAAAGTGCATGTATGTAATTCTCGCTGTGCAGTTATAAATGCTCAAATTTGCATTTATATAACTATTAAAATGATCTGCGGGGCAGAAGATTTAAATTTCTATAACATACCATGTTAAATACAATTATCCATCATTCAATATGGACTAGATTTTATTGAAAGCATTGTATTTAATGCTGTATATCCACATACTGTAGGTTTCATTGATAATTTAATAAGTAACCTTTAATTGTAATTGTTTTTTCATAATAAAGATACATTATTGGTAGGCTGTCTTTTCTTTACTGAACCTTCTTCAGTAGAGTTGTCAGCTCTAGTCTCCATGTTGAAGCTACGTGCAGGGAAATGAGAGAGGTTACAGTCCTACTGATGGCTCTCTGGTTCTGCTGACTGCTCATGTGCTCTAAAAGTACAACCATTGGCAAGTAGGGATGGCCGCCGCGGATTTATCCCGTTCACGAACGGCGGATTTTTCCGGATTTTCCGCCTTACGAACTTCTGAACCGTGGATTTCTCATATATTTGTATATATATTCGTATATGTATTCTCGTATATGTATTTTCAAAAATTTTCAAAATTACGAGGATTTCTCGTATTTTCGAGGATATTTTCCATTTTAATGGGTCCGCTCGCGGATTTTCTAATTTTCTAATTTGTTCAAAAATTTGCGGATCCTCGAGCGGACCGGATTTTGCGAAGTTTGGACATCTCTATTGGCAAGATATGGCATTTACTAAAGGTCTGCCATGGAAATATGGAAGTCTCCTCTCACATGAGGTCGATTTGTATAATTAACATAGGATATTTGCTAGTTATATACAGGATGGTCTGTTTAAAATATTTCATGTTCCTTATGATTTTAAATGTGTACATTTTACTGAATGCATTGGTGTATGCAGTTCACATTATTATTTATTAGCAATTGTGTCCCATAGCACTTGGAAAATCCTATAACTAAAGGGAGTGAACCAAATACCTATAAATATAAGGTGGTGCCTGCAGATAATTTAAATCCCTAATTATTAAGACTTCACGGAGTATTATAAGTTTGTTCACACATGAATACTTCACCCGTTCCTCACTGTGGGTTTCCCTCTGCATCAGGCCTCCGCAATCACTTCTGATCCTGGTCATGTATTTAGCATAAATCCACACCTTCTGCATTAGCACTCGCTTTCTGACCGAAACTCGCACTCACAAATAGTCTGCCTCATAGTTTGGGACAATATCCACACTCGGTTCTCCAGCAATTAAGGCCATCCTGAGATTTCCCTCCCAGTTACACACACACCAACGTGCATTTAGTGCTCTAACTGCGCACTTCCTCAGGGCGTCACATTATTATTTAACTTTGCTTTATACTCTATATACAAAAAAAATCTATAATAGCTCTTTGTAGATGGCTTGTCAATATGTTTTCAAATGACAGCGTTCATAATTTGGCTACTGCATTGAAAATGAACATATGGTAATAATAGCAGAGTCATTATGAAGAGAAGTTGTGTGAAACTTAAATGACAGTAAATTATGAGCAGTCAGAAACATTGCAATTTAATAGATCCTTTTCTTAACTTGTGTTTCAAGTGCATAACATTACAAAGCATATTTGGACTTATACCAAAACACTCAGGGACTAATAGACTCATCTAAGGTTACCGTGATTTAGCATAGATCATTTAGCCCTGTGTGCAAACTCTTTATCTCTTTCTGGTATTACACGAAACACAATTTTATTACTTTATAAACCTTTATAAATGTATTCAATTAGCAAGTATTTAAGTCATCTTAAACATATGCGACAATAACATTAGGGATAGGTTTTGTGTTAGTTTTGAATTTTCAACATCCAACATAGTGTATTCTACATAGAACATCGAAATATTCAATATTAACTTTGAATATTTGAGTTCATGTTCCCATGTTTTGACTGGAACGGTTTTATCTGATATGAATAAAGATTGAAACTTTTACTAAATGCGCTCCTGGTGACCTGCTTTGTGATCTGTTCCATTTCTTGTCATATTAACCACGTGGGAGAATGTGGCTTGACAAAGGCCTCACACACCGGGCCAAAACATTGCCTAAAGGCGGCCAGGCACAAGATGGAAAGTTTTGGAAACAAATCCCAGGACTGCTCTGTAACCTTGCATCGTTTATCTTATTGCATTTTATTATATTATTGCGTCGTATATGAATATTTGATACCAAATGCAGAAAACTATTGGAACTTTGGCTATTGGGTTTGTTTTTCTGAGTTTTCGAAAAAAAACTAAAATCCGATTTCGAAATGAAACTCAATGGTTTCAAACACCTTTAATCATCATATGAAATAAAAATGAAAATTGGTTTATAATAGAAATTTAATACATTATTAGCATTTAGTACATTTATTAGCATTAATTGCTATATATCTGTTAAAGGTTATCCAGGGGTCAGGTTAATAGATTTTTTTACTTTCAGAAACCCATTTTTTCTATCTCTTAGAGCAATATGTTGATAAGGTATGGATTAAACGCTTATGAGAGAAATAGCCTTATAGATTGACTTCTGCTAAGCTGTCTGTATCTCATGACCTTGAGGGATAAATAATTACAAGGGATACTTCTTTTTTTTTAATTTGTTTTGTTACTTGTTTTTTCTTGTTTTCTTTCAGATCATAGTTTAATTAACCATTGTCGTGGTAGTTGAGAGCCAAGAAAGGGTCATTGCAATCTTTACAGACCACACTAGGGTTAATACTTTTAATATCATTTGAAAAATAAACTAGTATCATTCGTACTTCTCACATGGGCATTGAAGGGCATTTCCGAAATGTACATTGAGATGTAATACTTGCGGCTCTCCATTCTGCCAAAGAATTCTGGGAGTTGTAGTTTTCAAACATCTGGATGGCTATAAGTTTAAAGGGGAACTGTGGTCTCCATATAACATGATTTTAAATTAAAGGTTTCCTACCTTTAAATCGAGCCATCAACCAACTGTCTACGTGCTCCACAGCCCATGATATAAAGAAGTTACTGATCAGAAAGTTAATGGGTGGGAGGCTGACATGTGACATTCCTAAGGCTGCTCCTCCACCTCGCCACTGGTGAGCACAGCCTCAGACATTAGTGACAGAACAGGAAGTCCTTCCCCCTCCCTGATGTGTAAAGATCCCTACAGAGAAGTTAAGGGAATGTACAGCCCTAATCTCCCTCTATGTGAAAACAGCCTTTTCAGGCAGAGTTCTCACTACCACATAAAGCTTCCAATCTTTGGTATGCAATAAATAGATAACATTTGATATCTATAATTTTATAAAATATAATATTTATAACCTTCGTTCCATTTGTGCAATACATTTTAAAGTGTGCATTTCTATTAAAATAAACAGTTCAGTTGCCAAATACACAACTAACAGAACAATATCAAAACCCCTTAATAATTCACTTGCTGAATAGTAAAAATCGGGTTTTACAGCACAGCGGTTGCATATAATGAAAGTTTCTTACAATGTCTTACTAGACCAAGCAATAAATATCTTGTAAACATGATTTATTTCAACAAAATCCATTAACATGAATGGGAATATTAACAGGGAAATAACGTTATTTAACTATATAACGTTTTTTCTGCAAATTCCAAATGTATTATAAGGCGTATAAATAACAAGACCAGCTAGTACTTGTTTCAATAGGATTTCTAAAATAATAATTGTATAGAAATAATGACAAGAATTTGCTTATTGAGGGAAAATTTGCAATTTGTTTTTATAAATTACCTTAAAAACCTGAGAAATAATAAATCAATGGGTACAGATTTAAAAAAGAATCAATGAGTAAAAAACTACAGTGTCAGGTAAATAGGAAATATTTAAATGGAATTTCTATATTTCTATTAGATTAATAACAATAAACAAATTGTAGAATTACTATATATTTATTTTGACTTAAATAACTCATTGAAATAAAACAGCTGAATGAATCACACGGAGACACAGGAATTTTAATTTGCCTAAAGTCATGCTTGCCTATTTGCCAGCAGTTAGCGTGTCATTAATGCCCCGAGTGTCTCACTAAATGCTTGTGCTAATTCCCGCCTTACAATATAGTAAGTTAACATATTAGACATGACATTTTACATTTAAACATTTACTAACCTGTAATAAATAGTGAAATTTCTAAATGGACATTTTAAGTCAATCAGTTCTTCACCATCTAACCCAATCACCTCCTACAAGTCAAATAATGAGTTTTAAAATTGTTTATTTTTGTTTTAGTGCAAAAGGGCAATAGGGCACATACAACTAGCTGTGGATTTTCCATTTGCTGCTATTAGGTCGGCAACAAATTCATTTTCAGCTTCCAAAGCTTTCTTTTTATTTGTTTCAACAGACAAGAGCATTTACAGTTATATTCCAAGTTTCACAAAAAGAAGTAAAAAACAGTAATGACAAGTCCACCCCTATTACAAAATGTACACTTCCTTTCCCCACCCCTGAAAACAATGACCTCCAAAACCTTACTTATATCCCTGGCATTGGATTGAAATACTCACTCTGTAAAATGCCATCATCTTCCTGGGCCACCCGTACACATGTAGAGGAGATGGCCCAGCCAGCAGCATTTATTCATTGGCTGTGACTGACTGCTGTGTTGAGGTGAAGCAAATAAAGTGTGCAGGGTGTGTACCTCAATCCACAAAAGCTGGGGAGGTAATTAAAGTTGGCAAAATTAAATTTTTGAATGGTTGGGGAAGGTAAAGTAAGCATAAACTTTGTCCAAATGTTTTGAACTATTTTCGAACTGGGGAGGTAATTAAAGTTAGCAAAGTTACATTTTTGAATGGTCAGGGAAGATACAGTAAGCATAAACTTTGTCCAAACTTTTTGAACTATTTTCTCCCATTGACTTTTACTGAAGTTTGGCAATCTCTAATTTGAAGCTATACTTAAAATTGCTTACATTCTATAACTCTACTTATCACTAGAGATGTCCGAACTTCGCAAAATCCGGTCCGCTCGAGGATCAGCAAATTTTCGAAAAAATGAGAAAATTCGAAGATCCGCGAGCGGACCCATTAAAATGAAAAATATCCTCGAAATTACGAGATTTCTCGTATTTTCGAAAATTTTAGAAAATACGTATTTTCGAAAATTTTAGAAAATACGTATTTTCGAAAATTTTAGAAAATGCGAGAAATCCGCGGTTCGGAATTTCGGAAGGCGGAAAATCCGGAAAAATCCGCTGTTCATGAACGGGATAAATCCACGGCGGATCTGGGTTCGGATCTGCGAACCAGCCATCCCTACTTATCACTGCAAAACTGCCTTTATAGATGAATGAAAGCGATTTGTTTAAAATATGGCCCTTTAATAATAGGTTTAGACACAATATCCCAGGCTTTGGTGTCCTATCACTATTTTTATGAGGTTAAATACATCAATTTATGCCATGTTTCCTAAAGGCTAACTTCATCTCTTTAAACTGTTAAATAAAATTTATGGTGATATCTCCTTCTCTGTTGTATAGTTGTGTATAGTTGTATATACTGTGTGATACTAAACCACATGTTATATGTTAAATGCCAATTGAGGTCATGAAATGACTTGTTTAGCAAGAAAATAATCCAATCAATATGCCTTATTTTCCCATTAACTGCAACCCACACTGAATGTTTGTTGGGGAATTTAGTGAGAGACCTGCCTTACCGGTAGCAGCAAAAACAACAGCAAGTCTCAAATATCAAGATTTTAACATTCAGGAATGGTGCTGCATCCTTCTAATAGACTTCGAGCAACAGTTAATTTAATTTCACTGCAGCAGAACCTTCTTAACACAGAAAGTACTTTGCAAGCTCACATTACAATTACATTGCCCCCCCCCCCAAAAAAAGGAATAAATTCTCATCCCTGTGTAAACCAATCATTTATGTCCCTTTAGCAAAGGCATGTGTCCAGGACTTTGGCATAAAAATCCAGTCAATATGGATAGAGCCATTGATGCTGCTTGCGACATGAGATGTAAGAGGTGCAACGTATGAATTAAGGGCATTTATGAGATTTGTTTGTTTTGATAGGATGCAAATGGTAAAAACAAAATAAACCACCAAGTCATTAAACAAAACGAAAAAAACAGACCTGTAATTACCAAGGTTGCATGAACCTGACGTGTTTTGTTCCACCTTGCGAGTACACAGAACAATGTTTCAATTTCTACAGCTGAGAAAGAAAATCAGCATCCCGACTGCTAAATTTCAAAATCAAAATTTGGTTTAGACAGCATCTATTTCTTACAGTTTGCATTTTCATTCATTGAAATTCCATCAGCAAAACCAGTAGTTTTTTTAGGTTTATCCCTTGTAATCACCAGAGCTTCACTTTCACAAACAAGGTATCACCCATTGTCTCCTCATTATTTTATAGAAAACAAACTAGCAGTTAGTGATTCATTTGTGGGTTTGTGTCATTCAAGCAATAACAGGCTTATTTAAAGGGGGTATCCACTTCCCAAACTAAAATCTGCCTCACTGCTGGCTCGTGTGTATTGTAAAAAAAATCCTTACCTTACTCCTCTGGTCCTTGTGGTTGTCCTGCAATGTCTTATCAAAGTCCAGGAAACTGAAGTGTAGGAGCCTTCCTGTGTGTCATTTGGTATCTGCCCCTTCCCTGTTCTACTGGAGGACTCTGGCATGCGCAGGGGAGCCCTTTCCCTCCCTACCTCCTTCCCTCCAACCCTCCAGATCTCACTGTGCTGTCACTTCTTTTACCCCCCAAAATGCCTCATACACTGTAGGGGATTTGCCTCCAACCATAAAAACCAGCGTTATTTTCTAAAATAATTTGCAGAAATATCCTTACCAGACCTTGTCCCCTCGGCTCTTTTACTGACCGGCAGCTGCATCTATGATTGGCTGACTCAGCCAACCACAGACGTGGCTGTCAGTCCCGCCCACTCTACTTTTCTGTTCCCGGAAGTTGCAAAGCAGCTAGAGGCATGGGGAACTAAGCTAGTTAGGTCGATTATTGTACATATTTTTTGAAAATCATGCTGGCGTTTAGGGTTGCCTGGGGATTCCCTATATTATATCAAAAAGTGGATTTCAGGGTGGAGATACCCTTTAATAGATGCAAAATTTTACCAAAGTTATTTTGCCCCAACCAGTCAGATGTAACCTTTTTACTACAGTTAGAAAACATTTGCTTACATCCAGGGGAGCACATGCCATAAAGTAAACTTAAAGGTTTGCTCACAGCGAGTACCTGTGGTCCACATGAAAGGTGGCATTAATTTTGGGTTTTAAAAACAAATTAAGTTTAAATGGAAGCTGTGTCCCTAACTAATCTTTTTTTTTTATATCCCTTCAGAGCCTACCCAGTAAAGTGCTGGCCGTCTTGGATAATGTCTGCAGTCAGGTAAGCTCCAACCCCCCGAGACTTGCTGGACCTCGTTACTGGAGATGTCCGAACTTCGAAAAATCTGGTCCGCTCGAGGATCCACAAATTTTCGAAAAAATTCAAAAATTACGAGGATTCTTAGAAAATACGAGGATTCTTCGAAAATACGAGGATTCTTCGAAAATACGGAACCATAAAATGTGGCTTGCTCCGTCCAAAAATGTGACAAATCTGCAAAATTTTGAATTTACGAGGATTTCTCGTATTTTCCCGTATTTTCGAAAACGCGGTTCGGAAAGGTTCGGAAGGCAGAAAACTGGAAAATTCGCAATATCCGCCGTTCGCGAATGAGGTAAATCCGCCGCGGATCCGGGTTCGGATCCGTGAACTGGGCCATCACTACTCGTTACAAACTTGTGTCCAAAAATCCAGTGGCAGTTCCCTCCGTGCATGCGGCAGGGGTGATGATGGAAAAAAGCCAGTGGCAGTTCCCTCCAATGTCAAGTGTGCACAGAGGGACACAATTGGACACAATTCTGCAACGAGGTCCAGCAAGTCTCGGGGGACGGAGCTTATCTGACTGCAGACATTATCCAAGATGGCCAGCAATTTGCTGGGGTACAGGTAGGCTCTGAAGGGACATAAAAAAAAGGGGGGTAAAAGGTTAGTTAGGGATACAGCTTCCATTTAAACTTAATTTGTTTTTTGAGTGTACTTATCCTTTAACTGATATAGTTAAATTGTTCTTAAACAGACTCTATCGGGGCAATTCACCTAGGAGCACTGCAGCTCATTAGTAGAGATGTCCGAACTTCGCAAAATCCGGTCTGTTAGAGGATCCGAAAATTCGAAAATCCGCGAGCGGACCCATTAAAAGGAAAAATACCCTCGAAATTACGAGATTTTTCGTATTTTCGTAAATTTTCGAAATTACGAGTATCCCGTATTTTCGAAAATTTTCGAAAATATGAGAAAACTCGTAATTTCGAAAATGTGTATTTTCGAAAATACAAGTAATCCTCGTAATTTCGAAAAATTTGAAAATACGTATTTATGGAAATAAGAGAAATCCTCGTATTTTCGCAAATTTTCGATATTACGAGTTTTCTCGTATTTTTGAAAATACGAGAAACTCGTAATTTCGAACATTTTTGAAAATACGAGAAATCCGCAGTTCGGAAGTTCGGAAGGCGGAAAATCCAGAAAAATCCGCTGTTCATGAACGGGATATATCCGCGGCGGATCCGGGTTCGGATCCGTGAACCGGCCATCCCTACTCCTTAGTCCCCTTAACGTTGCGCTAACGGATTTACGATCGGTTAGCGCAACATTAAGTCTCACTTTGTGGCGGCTGCGCGAGTCCCGGAAGAGGCACTACTTATTACTTACGTTAAATACTTATGTGGTAAGACCCGTGCAGCCTCTGGTAAATCGCTTTGCGCCGGCTAGTGGGTCTTACCAAGTAAGTATTTAACGCCAGCTATATCTGATATTCACCCAGAGCCTCGCAGCCTCCGGTAAATCCCGCTCGCGAGATTTGCCTAGAGCATTTGCGGCTCTGGGTGAATCTTCCTATATGTATTTTAGGCCCATCACCGTCATAGACCAAACCACAGAAATCAGTTTACCCTGCATCTTCATTTATTATAATACGAGTCTTTTAGCCTAGTTAGGCTGCATTATTTTTATTTTCAGATGAGTAGAGGTAATAAACAGTTAATTTGCAGTGGGGTTTTAAAATAAAGCCAACCACCTATTAAAACAAATATTGACTAAATTCCTTTTTACAGTCAGCTCTAATGGAAAACAATTAAATGCAGCTTTTTATTGGGGAGCATTATGTTGTTCATTTTTATTAGGTTTTTCCCTATAAATAGCTGTTAAATGAAATGTCTTATACAGTATGTTTCCACTACTATTAAAGTAAAACATCCACAATCAATATTTGTGAGTATATACTGGAAATCAATAGGATGTCAACATTAAGTTGTCAAGTTAATAAAGTACAGTTATTAAAGGGGAAGCAGGTGCTATACAGGAGTCAGTTTTAAATAGTTATATGCCTTATCTAGTATTAAATTACAAGTACATCTCCCATCCACACATCACCTGATTCAAACCACAAGGTTGTCACCCCTGGATTCCCTATACCGGATTGTCAAAGTCTGTTTTCCGTCCTTCACAACAGTTCTGGGATTTGTCCAATGGGAAGATGCAGTCTGTAAGGACACAAGACTGACTTATCAGCAAAAAACACACACTTCAATCTGTATGCAATCGACTGGCTCAAATCCCACTCAACTCTGTCCTCAGTGGTAAAGAAAAGTTTTTATTATGTGCAACTTGTTTTGGAGCAACAAGCTCCTTTATCAAGCATGAGGATTGTGTTTTATCAAGCATGATCCTTTATCAAGATGCTTGATCCAAAACATGTTGCACGTAACAAAATGTCTTTTTGCAGCATAATACTGCATTATGCTCTCCCACTATTTTCTTCACACTTACTTACACTTACAGTATTAGAGATGAAAAAAAATGGCAGGTTTCATTTCAAAAATCCAATTCAAATACAATTGAATTGAAATTTTTTAAATTTGCAATCACAATTTTTAAGTATTTTATAGCATTTTAGAATTGTCAAATGGAATTTTAGATTTTCTAAATTTCAGACTTTCAAAAATTTCAAAAAATCCAGTGGATATGCAGATTTTTGAGAGTGGCAGTTCCGATACTAGGGTTGTTTCAAAATCATGGTTCATCACTAATCAGTACTGTATACAGTATATGGATCTTAGAGAGGGAACCTAGTGGTGGGAACCTGATTTAACGTGGAGACCCATAGCCAGGTGAGGGTGGTGGATGTCTGGTCTTATAGTATCATTGTCCTTTAACATTCTTTCCCATGTATTTCCTTGAAGATTATAGAATGAAAGTGTAAATTTATGAATTGAAACATCTGTTCTTAACCTATACTTTAGTTTACACCTATGTGTGGGAGTTGATGTATAAGACAAGTGAGTGAATAGAAGTATGCAAATGTAAACAAAAAAAAGGGAAAAGTGTCAGTAAGTGGGAAGATCTAAGGACTTGATATTATCAGCTGTGAATTAAAGCAGAAGGCGAAGCATAAACATCAATGGAACATTTATAGTTTAAATAAATGGAAGTAAAATTACTGATTGGTCTATTGGCAAAACAGTCGCTTTGATGATGAAAGTAATTTAATTTAAATTATTGTGTGACTGGGACAACCTAATCAAAATGAATTGACGTAATAAAGTACAGAGGTCTTTTAATAGTTAACATATTTTGTGGTTTGCTGTTCAAGTAAATGGCACAGACTGCCATGCTATTGCTTTCAATACTAAACAAGTGCACAACAAGTACACCTACAGATTTACGAGTGATAAAAAAGTACAATTACCAGGAAAATAAGAAACAATACTCCAACCTCCCATTTTACTGTCTAAGGCCTGCAGTGACCTGTCAAAAGCCTGTTGGTGCTATGGCAGACAGTTCCACCACTTGTCCCCCTGCTGGCCCTCCATCTCTCTCTAATACAGTGTGCATGTATTACTATGTAAGAGATGGAGGGATAGTCAGAAGGGGAGGTAGGGGTAGTTATGGTGAAGTCATTCCAGGCTAGAGTAATGATTTAGTGTAGACTAAATCATTACTAAATTAAGAACAAAGAGCAAAATATGAACTGTTTGGAAGGATTCTGATTTTAATGACTATTAGGCCTCTATATCCTACACTTCATTTGTTTATTATTTGCTTATTAAATTAATAAGGGGATTGGGGAAGCTTGAATATGAAGAGAGACTAAATAAGTAACAATTATGTATGCTGGAAAAAAGGCGCTTGTGTGGGGATATGATTACTGTGTATAAATACATTAACGGGCCATACAATTAACTGGGGCATTGTTCACCAATAGAACATGTCAGAGGACACGTGGACATCCCTCAATACTTGAAAAAAAGAAGTGTAGGCTTCAATTTCGGAAAGAGTTTTTCAATGTGAGAACGTTATGATGGCAGGTTCAGTAGGCAGTTAAAAAAAAGCTGGATGAGTTTCTGTAAGCAAACAATGTTGCAAGTTACTGGTATTGATACATAAAGTAAAGTTGATCCAGGGAAATTTCCGATTGCCACTTGGAGTCAGGAAGGATTGTTCTTCCCCTTCATAAATTTGGTCATTTTTTTTTCCTTCCTCTGGATCAGGAAATTAGGGTATTGCTAGATGGGTTGGACTGAACCCTTAATTCAACTGTAATACTATACTATACTATTTGAATAATATGGATAAGTTTAAATTGTAACTTGATACTGAAGGTTTTTTTGAAACTTAAAAAAAGCAAAAGAATATCTTTACCTTTATTACAGTATGTACCATAGACATCAACTTAAAGTATAACCAATCCCATTTTAAACTTAACCATGGAGTTTCTGATTAAAACAGATCTACAAATACCTAATTTGTAGATGATATATGAACAATAGACTGGTAATTAACAACTGCATGCTAGGATACTTAAGCCCACCTTGGGGTAAAGGTGTCCTGAGTAGACCCTAGCAGTATTCTCTACAATCAGGAGGTGAGAGGCACATTTGCAATCCCCTGCTACTTACATCCCACGCCCCACCAGAGGAGGCACATTTCCCAACATCAAAGCCACTAGTTTGAACTTCAAGGGCCTTTAGGGAATTGGGTTCAGTGATGGTTGGGGATGATTTTGTTGAGCACTCTAAAGTCCAGCCTTGTAAATAGGATTAGAAATAAAAAAAAAATATTTCAGTTATTGAGAAAGGGATGATTGTTGAAGCTAAGTTAGGACTTAATTAAAGATTATGTATTGCCCACTGCAGGCTTTAATTTTAGTAACTAAAAGATCTTTTAAAAGTCAACGACACATTGTTTTAAATTAATGGTGAGAAAGATGATTCTTACCGGTAATGTTAATATGTTAATTTATGATTGAAAGGTGACTTTTAAATTGCTTATACAATTTTTAATTACATAATTACAACATCAATCACATTTTTGCAAAAATGTTAGAATGCACAGCATGACGCATAGCAGATGTCCTGCTTCATATGTACAAGGTCATACAATCTTACACAAAACTAACACGCAAATTTTTTTTCCATAAAGAGGTTGTATTTCCTGACTTTTCATGCAAATAAAATTAGTGAAACCTACTTCTTCTTCTAATGGGCATCTTTTAGAAAGAACAGCCTCTTTAAAATATGTTGATATATCCTTTACTGTATGCCTGCTATTCTTCTGAATGCCTTGTGGAAACTAAGCAATTTAGTGACCTGGTTCTGAGCCTGAGCATGCTCAGAAGAGGCAGCTATTCAGTCATTGGCTGTGATGTCAATTGTCAAATCCATAACAGTTGCTTACTAGAGATGACTGAAACTGACGGGTTTCATTCTGTTTGGGGTTTTCGGATCTCAGGGAATTCCTGATGATCCCAAAATCCAAAAACTGAACTTAAATTAGAGCCTTCAGAGCGTATTTTTGATTTTTGCTGAACATTCGAGCTATTTTCGGAAAATTCTCGAAAATAGTCTTGAACGTTCGATAATCATGATCAGAAACTATTTCTGAGTTTCCGACCGTATTTCCGAGTATTATCGTACGTTCAAGGCTATTTTCGAGAATTTTTGAAAATCGATCGAACATTCGATAAAAATCGAAAAAGTGCTCCGAAGTCCCGAAATCCGAACGATCCGTCCGGTTTCAGACAGAACATTTGGATTTTGGAACTGAAGAGTCCCAACTGTATTGGGAAGAACCAGGAAGCAGAAACAGAGGCAACGGGACATTGTGCAACATTTCAGGTTAGAATTATATATTTCAGATTTCAAACTATTATAGTTTATGGTTTTAATGGGTGATCTAGCTTTATATAATTTTTTTATTTAAAGGGCTGGACTTGCCCTTTAATAAATCACTGACTTGAGAATAGGAAGGAACAAAACAAGTGTCATTCTTTTGGCAGTGTCCTGAAATGCGTCAAAACACAGCAGAATCAAAATTTGAATCAAACCTAATTGAAAGCAATGGGAGCAAATTTTTATAATTTTCAACATAAAATTAGTAATTTTCCACCCTTCTAAATACGAAAAGTTCCACATCTCTGCAAATTCTCGAAACTAGAAGTTCTGTCTCAAAGCCAGGACTTATTGATACTCAAGTGACCCATAATAACCCTGTCTAGTTGATATAGTGATGTTGGTTCATCTTAGTGCCAAAGCATTTCAATAAATTCCAGTTCTTACGTATTTTCATCCCTTTGCAAATGATTCTTAAACTCCACATCACATAGAACATGCTCAATTTCTTTTTAATTAATAACACTATTAGCTTTTATGTTCATTTACTTCTATTTGAGATATGGAGGCACATGCTGTATGTTTCTTGCTTAAAACATCTATCTTCTGTGGTAGAGAAAGAGACACAATATAAAACATACAAATCTTCAATAGTCAGTAACTCATGTTTATGCTCTTATTATGCAGAGAAAATCACAGCAATGTTACTGTTCAGCAGACACATGACTAATGCTTTTATAATTCATAGTATAAAAAATTCTGATCAAAAAAATTATGGATTAATTTATAAGGTGTTTCTTTAAAGAAATACATTAGCACATCTCTGATTCAGTGCATAAAACACACCTTTACTTTTTGTCATGGCTTTGAAGCAATTTCTTAATATACACAAACACATTTTATGGCTCTGCCTATTGAAGCCAACTGAATCTTGGGGCCATACTTATGAAGGCGAGGCATCAATTTTTAGTGATACGGCGGCTTTAAAGAGTACTGTAAATGAGTTTCACAATTGTTTATTTACCATTGCTATTGTAAATCTACAATAGTGATCAAAATCTACGGTAGCAATACTAGATCTACAACGGCAATCTTAGATTAATGATCACCAATAGAATACCATTTTGGTATTTAACTTTACTTTCAGTTTTGTAATCCTATATACAAAAGGGCAACTTAAATTATAAGGGGAATGGGGGGGCTTGACTATGCAGGCGGATTAGACAAGTTAGGGCTGTTTACATTGGAGAAGTAGCGTTTGTGTGGGGATATGATCACTTTATACAAATACTGTATATTAATATGCCATACAATAAACTCTCTGGTGCATTGTTTGCTAATAGGACATATCAGAGAACTCATGGACATCCTTTTTATTATTGGTATTTATATATATATATATATATATATATATATATATATATATATATACTGTAGTTTTGGTTGATCCAGGAATACTAAATAATACAGAGAATTACTGGTATTAATACATATACTTTAATTCTGGTTGGTACAGGGATACTATATAATATTGTGAATTACTGGTATTAATACATATACTGTAGTTTTGGTTGATCCAGGGATACTATATAATATAGAGAATTACTGGTATTAATACATATACTGTAATTCTGGTTGGTACAAGGATACTATATAATATAGAGAATTACTGGTATTAATACATATACTGTAATTCTGGTTAATACAGTGATACTATATAATATTAAGAATTACTGGTATTTATATATATACTGTAGTTCTGGTTGGCCCAGGGATACTATATAATATTGAGAATTACTGGTATTAATACATATACCATAGTTCTGGTTGGTACAGGGATACTATATAATATTGAGAATTACTGGTATTAATACATATACAGTAGTTCTGGTTGGTACAGGGATACTATATAATATTGAGAATTATTGGTATTAATACATATACTGTAGTTCTGGTTGGTACAGGGGATACTTCACAATTGCTATTTGGAATCAGTAAGGATTTTTTTCCTCCATTTCTATTTGGTTTGGTTGGTTTGGCTGTTAGGCTGGGTTAAAGAGGATTGAAAGGTTGGACTTGATGGACGTATGTCTTCATTCAACCTCAATTACTATGTTACTATCACTTGGAATTCTATGAACTTATATTCATAGATTAACGATAACATTCGCTGTTAATGTATGATCGCAGCCATAAATTTATGACCGCGGTCGTACATTAGTGATAAACTGTGTTTTTAAATATGGCTCTTGGTTTGCACTTAAGGATTAAGTCTACCTTGCTCTGTATGCATGGGTGTGTAACTGGGAGGATGTAAATTAAGACTGCAGTTAAATGGAGCTTGGGTTTCACAACAGATAAGGAGAACAAGACAAAAGTTGGCATTTTCAGCTTTTTAATATCAATTGCCTAATGGCTCAAATGATTTAAAAACAATTTAATAAATGTATTACATCCGGAACTCTATGAATGGAAAGAAACAAGATGTGAGCATGAAAATGAAAGGCTTATTTAAAATGTGAAATGCAACCTTTAACCTAAAGCTATGCATTATCTAATACGTGCGGTTCTGTGCATGGCATTTTAAAGGACTTTTACAGCATAACCTATTCTTTAGTCATTTGAATGGCATATAAAGTGTGAATTTAAACTACTTTGCTGGTCTTTCATATTTGTACAATTATTTTAATACTCTGATACAAATTCCAGAAATTTCCATTAAGGCTTTTAAGTAAATTCATTTGAATGTTATTATTCAGATGAGTTAAAAGGTCTTAAAGGTGCCTGTTTGTAAGTTAAAATCTACCAAAGAAATTTAACAAAATAAACTCGTAAAAATGTTATTGTGCTGTGCATAATTCATCAATGAAGTAAAGCTAGTAAAATATTTAGTTCACCATGGCTTGGTTTTTAGAATGCAAACTCAGCACAATAACCTTCCCAAGTAGACAGGGGTGTTTCTCAGGTTTTTGACACCTGAAACAACTTTTAAATGTTGCCAGGCAGGGGGCGGCAGCATGTGAAGCAGGCATGGCTTGTGGAGGTGGGTATGGTGGGCTGACTAAATCTTACTGGTTGACTGTATGGCTGACTTAACACTAATTGGTGGACTGGTGCTGAAATGCGGTATTGCAGGAAAGAGGATTTTTTTTTTAAACTTCTGTCTTTTTAGTGTTCCGCAGGGACCTGCCCTGAGCAAATGTTTTACTTTGCTTCATGGTAGGGGCACCCCTGCAACTAGAGTTACTTATTTCTTTCTTCTGATGATGGCTAGTGTGATAATGATTCACTTGCCTTACTTTGATCAAATTTCACAGATTCAAAATATGGGCAACATTCTTAGTTAAAGGATAACTTCAGTTTTAAAAAAAACTTTGTTTATTTCAAAAGATATCCCCCCAAACCTCAGTTGCATTTTATCCTTTCCTTCATTCGACGCTCCCACGTTTAGTTATTAGCACTTACAGAACAGCCAGTCTTCCCTTCTTTCCTCATGACTGTCAGTCATGGCTGCGACGGTGACATCATGGTCTGTGGAACACGTATCAATGCCCAAAATCTTTCAAAAAACACTGCAGCACTGGAAACTAACATGGAAATTCAATATTGAAGGATGGCGTTAATTACCTTTCCATGATCCCACGATACAATACCAGACATGAATGAGATTACGTCTGGTATTGGATTGTAGCGCTAAACTTAACCAAGGGGTTTTGTATTGATTGCACATCGCTATTTCTTAAAACATTTGGAAAAATGGCGCTGTGCCCTAAAATACATGAAAAAAAAACACATTTACCTCATATTACTTCGGGTTAACATGGGTTTTACACGGATTGGACCCATATTGAATCTCCCCATCAATGTTTTAGCATCCCACATAGTATTTTTTTAAATTATTATTTACTTATTACTTATTATTTACTTATTACTTACTTATTAAGAATTGAAACCCCAGAATTCACATTGTCATGGCAGGTGGTTGGCACTGATAAAAATTGCTGAATTTGTGACATGTGGCTGTATCGTTTTCAAAAATGTTGAGAAAATTTGGAAAATTCAAAAATCCTCAAATGATCTGTAATTTTAAAAAATTTCTGAATGCGGTTCAGAAAAATCTGAAAAGTGCAATTCTGGAAAATCCACTAAGTCCATGATCTACCAATCTCAGAAATCCACCTCGGAACCAGGTTTGGATCTGCATTCTGGTCCATCTATAGAGACCATAAGAAACCATGTAAACTGCTAGCAATATTGCAAAATAAGGCAAAGAGTGAAAGTGGGAAGATGATAAAAAAAAAAACCCTGACAATTCAGCTACAGTACATAGATACTCAGGGCCGTTTCTAGCAATCTTGGTGCCCTGGTGTGATTAGATTGCAATCCCATCATGCAGTAGTGTGGCCTAGCCCTCCAAGAGTATTGACATTAACGCTTCAGTGCCAGTACTTTCCCCAGAGTATTGCCATTAACCCTTCAGTGCCAGTACTTTTCCAGAGTATTGAAATTAACACTATCAGGGCCAGTAGAGTATTATCTTTAACCCTTTCAGCTGCCAGCATTGACATGATATTCAGTACAGTATGTACCTGCTTTCCATGTCTGAGCTGAGCTCATCCCCTCCTTCCTTCATCTTCATTTCTTGTTCTCTGTACTCACTACAATGTTACAAATTACAGCAGCAGAACAAGGAGAGCAGATCAAACACAGCAAGTAAAAGCTGACAGGGAGATGCTAGGGAGAACGCTGGGTGCCCTGGTTTAACATAGGGGCCCTAGCTCTTTGCCTAGGTGGCCTATGCCTAAAAAAGGCCCTATAGATACTGATTGGGGATAGACAGATGTCTGTCACTAAGTTGGGTTATGGAGACTTTTGCATGTTTACCATACTCCTAACTCTGCAAAATTTAAATATGTTTCCAGCAACACGCTTTAATTTCCATGGGAATTTGACCATTTCTAATAATAGTACTAAAGGGGCAAATTGCGATATCAGCACATTTTTTCTGCAAATAAAACCAAGAAACTGGTCAAGACAGAGTGACTTAAACAGTCACTTAAGGTGGCGTATTTCCTATTAACTTCAATGGGAGATTCTTGCTGGTGCAAGTGCTACTAGGGGGCAGCAAAGGGGCGTGGCTGCGCTGCCTTCAAAACACCACTGGTTGTAATTTACATCTGAGCCTTTAATAAGATCACACATAAGCTGCACTGGCAGAAGACTCTCAATCTCAGCCTTTCTGTTTTAAATATTTAAATTTATATAATTTAAAAGATAATAGAATATATTGTTGCTGTGATTGCTATGTGTTTTTTCTACTGGATTTCAAAGCCTTTTAGCATAAACAGCTGTAAAGTCTATATTTAAGGACTAATATATACTTACGTCTAATATGAACACAGTGACTAAAATTTCTATTGAAAGTGTGTTTTTTTGCCTTTTACTTGCAAAGTAACTGCATTTGACAAATGGCTTCCTGTGATTCCCGAGATTACATTAAACTGAACAGATTTCTGGCTGCCTTGGGTGTGCTGACTGAATCAATGTGATTCCCCGATGATTTGTTACCTCTTCCGCAATATACAGTATTGGCCATCAGTTAGGTATTTTCTCCTTGTCTTTTATTACACTACTGAAAATCTGTATGTTTAAGGAGGAATGCCCATTTATTTATATTTAATAGAATAGTGTGCAGTAAAAACTTTTTTCCTCTTGGGCCATTGCAATGAATGCGCAACCAGTTGAAGCAAATCAAGTATGTTTTACAGACAGGGATTGCAGAGCAGGAGAATTCATCAAATGAGAATTAAACTCATGCAGTAACTGACTTCTTTCTGCCTCCTCCCACAGTCATTGTCACTGATGATTCTCCAATCTCTGACACCGAAGAATATATGTCAATGAAGTAGAGGGAGGAGCTTGAAAACTATCAGTTACTGCATGAGTATAATTCTCCTTTAAAGAATTTTATAGATGTGATTATAAGTAAAGCTAATGTATCTTCAGGGTGTTAAAAATTCTTCTTCCTGATTATATTATGGCTTTATTGCAATTGTTGTACATTTTATGCTCCTGGTTTTGTGCCCAAAGCCCTACAGAAGTCCTAACCACGTTAAATATACCCTATAGAATGGATTGGAGCAGGGTTGTTTTCTTAAATCATTTGAGGGTTGATTAGAACACAAGCGATTATTCATCATAACTATAGATGTCTAAACTTTGTAAAATTTGGGATTTTTAGACTTCCAAAAAGATCAGAAAATACGAAATCAGCCACATTAAAATCAACGGGGAGCAAAGTTTAATTAAAACAAAATAGAAATAGTAACTTACTGTACATGGATCTGTGACCTGGGAAATGATCCGGGAAACATGTACAAATAGCTAGGGGAAAAAAACTACTTCCTTCACACATTCCACATTTTGATAATTATCCCATATTTGGAATTGAGGGTTCACAAATCCATGTATTTCTCCCAGATATATGGAATTGAGGGTTAACAAATTATGCAAACCTCCCATATACAGAAATGACGGTTCATGATTGTTTCCAGAAATTCGATCAATTTCGATGATCGATTCCTGGATTTAAAAACCCTCGACCATTTGATAATTAGCCCATATTCCAAATTCCAAGGGTTCACAAATTTGGTAAACCTCCCATACACAGAATCAAAGGTTCGCGAATCCTGCAAATCCTGTATTTCTCTCATATATACGGAATCAAGGGTTAATGAATTACGTAAACCTCCCTTACATGGAATCGAGGGTTCACAATCGCAATTATCGGAAAGTTCAGCGTGTCCAGAAAAATCCGAAAAGTCCGAGTAGGTTCGGATCTGTGAAATCCTATTCAGAACTGGGTTTGAGTTCGAGTCCACCTCTAATCATAACGTGAAAAACAAACTAGAAAATCCATGTATTGGGAGGTATAGAACTCTGCCTGGTATATGCCTTTCCCAGTACTAAACACAATTAAGTTAATTTTGCATTCAGAGAACCTTTCTTTGTCATCTAAAATATTAAACACAAATGCAAACACGGTGCCAGACAAAGAATGGGTTCTTCTCTTTCCTGTGACTTTGAATATGATGTTCCCTAATGAAAACAAGGAAGTCAGATAATTACTAAGTAGCAGATACAGGAAAGCTAACTGCCTCTGATTGTACAGTTAAGGGAATTTTTGTTCTGCGGGATAGACAGAAATGCTGATTTAGGCAAGAGCCTAAGAAAGATAATAGAGAAGTGATATGACCCACAAGATCCCCATTACACTCTTTGAATTATTTATAGAATTAAATAGCTCCTGTTTACTGACTTCACTTTGTGGGGGTGCAATTACTTTTGACAGTGTGTGACTGAATGGACCATTGTGATTTAATGGAGTTAAAAGGATAGTCGTGGTTGGAGCTTTGTCAAAGTGGTTGCAATTATTTATATTCACAAAAAACCGAGTGACTGTTATTGTTATTCCGCCTTTGACTTTATTTCATCTGACATGTAAGTTTCAAGCAGGAGTTCATGGTGTGAAAAAGAAATATTTGCTCACATCCTGAAAAGGAACATTCAACACGGTATAATGATGCTTAAAATATATACACTTCATGCCTGTCAATTCTATTTGATTTCAAAGAAAGAAAAACAAAGTTAAAGACTACTTTCATATCTCAAACGTTGCATTTTATCTGAATGTTCTTAAACAAAGATCATCTCTTATCTTAACATTTTCAAACCACCCTACATAAATCCTCACTGTAGCAAAAAAACTGTTTATTAGTTATGAACAGTCCATATCAGCCTGGTTGGGCTCAGGTTTCTCTGTTAGCAGCAAAAGGGTTGTGCTAAATTTTCGATCAAGGGCTACTCTTAATTAATGACAATTTAATGGGAGATGTGGGAGGACTTAAGGGATTAGCTGAGGGTAGGTCTAGGGTATAAATAGGTGTGGACTAGAGATGGACGAACTCACTGAAATCCGTTCCTCTAGCAGAATCGCAGATTTTACAAAAAATCCAAAAATGTGAAAATCCGCAAACGGACCCATTGGAGTCAACGGGAGTTAAAAAGTTCCACCTAAAATGAAGGCATAAATATCAATGATAACTTACTCTAAATGTCTCAGGGACCTGCGAGATGGTCTGGGGAACACATACAAATGCCCAAAATCTTAAAAAAAAAAAAAAGTCCAGTACCGGAAACTTCACACACTTCCTGTTTTGGCATTCTGCGTAGTATTTTCAAGATTTTTTTAAAAAATTTTAAAAAATAATAAGAATTTTGTAAATTCTAAAAAATATTGAAAATTTTTGATTTTTAAATTAGAAAATTCTAGATTATCCGATAATTATCCAAAACAGTTCAGAAAAATAAATAAAAGTCCAATTTTCAGCGGATCCATGAAATCGGCTTTGGAACTGGGTTCAGATTCAGGGCTTATCTCTAGTGTGGATATTAGAGTTAGCAATGCTTAAAAATAATCTACAGTACCAATTCGTGTTGTCTTCACTAGAGATATAAATGAACCTGATATTGTTTTGGAACTGCCGGTTCCAAAAAAATCCAAAGACCCAGTGGAATTTTCAGAAATTCCGAAAGTTAGAACTTTGAAATATTTAAAATTTCGCTTTAATTGGGTTTGAAACTCATTTTCGGTGGTATTCCTTTGAGTCCAGTTGTAGACTCCAGGTAAAATTCTTATTAGGGTGCTTGTTGAAATGTGAATAGTATTGGAAGGAGACTCCATGCAGTATTTCCTTTAATTTCAGTGTTCTTTGCAACATGCTTCCTCACTTAAGATGCCTGTATGCTGTGCTGTTCTGTCTGTGTATTTAGTGCGTTACGTGTTACGCAATGATGTACGCATGATGTATACAAGCATACACTACAGATACTGAAAGACATTAAGCGCAGGTGGCAGACTGGATTTGAAGCAGGCTAAGTTAAGCAGCATTCAGACGCTTATTGTGTGTGCTCAGGAGGGTGTTTGGAGGGGGACCAGTAACAAATCTTGCAAAGGGTGCTATATCCTAAGGCTGCCCCTGGAACTAGTACACCAGGCACATGCTCAAAGATAGGACACTAATTTTTTCACAAAGATACTCCCAATATGAAAACACTCTTCTTTCATAACTTTACCTCCTGCTGACAGACTTAAATGAATAGTTCACTCAAAAAGGGAACTATTCCTTTAACGTATTGATTAAACAAAAAAAGATAGCTCCTTAACCTCCCGGACTTTAATCAATACGTTAAATGAATAGTTCCCTTTTTGAGTGAACTATTCCTTTTAGTGACTGATGCAATAAAAGGAGCAAACTTATGCTTGTGCTATTACCTTGCAGTAACCAATAAAATGTTAACTTTTTACTGGGTTGCTCCAGTTAGATTACATTTGATTGGTTGCTTTAGATTAATAGCACAGGCAACTAAAATTTACTCCCACCAGACCTTTCATAATTCTATTTAAAAAAAAAAAAAAGAGGCATCAATCAAAAAGTCCAGATCCCACCCCTCTAGCAACTGTTCTAATAGAAAACACACAAGGATCCAAAAGGTAATACCATTGGTAAGGTGCACCATAGGACTCAATTCAACTATGCTTTGAATTGGAATTCATTTATTAATAAATAAATACATTACTTGCATTACTTCTATTGAGTCCTATGGGTTTAGCTTTTTCTTTACAAATGCTGCATGTTTATTTCGATGTGCATGGCTATAAGAGTTCCTAAACTAGCTCTCTGGTTCTACATTTAATGGCAAAGAAATACTGGACACTAAAGTCAGTGTAAACACCATGCTACGTGGTGTATTATCAAGTTAGTGTGGGTTTTACACTAGCAGCTACTAGGTAGGCAAAGCTGGCACAGTCACCCAAATACTGAAATGCACCGAACGTCGCACAGCTATTTTTGCATGGGATCTGGGGCGGGTAAGCAGCATGGGCTTCATATATTGCATCGCCCCAGTAGTTTCTCTTCTCTAGAGTCCCTAAACAAAGGCAAAACTTTACCAGCAATTTTATTATATAAATGTTTTAGCAGTAAATTGCTTTGGTTTTATTTTTGGATTATCTATTGAAATCAGTAGAGGTCAGGGTATTCTAGTAATCTGCATTTTCTCAAACACTGGACAATAAATCATCGTCTACAAATGTAAAGTGGAATTGTAAATGAATCAAACGTTATGCTAGGAGCTGTCAGGCATCAAACTGGATTCTATGTAACTGACTGTCATTACTGTCTACGCTAAACTCTTCACACATCAGTATAACATCTATGTATTTGTTTGTGGTACTTCTCAAATAATTTGACTGATGGAGTAATCATAGGAAATTATTTCAGTATCGAAAGATCATGCCCCTAGTCTCCCACGACATCCCTCCGCATCATAACTGCATGCAGTGACTCCAGCCAAAATGGGGAGAAGTGTTAATGGGGGATCTAAATCCAATCATACAGTAGTTTTGGTACAATAGTTTTGAAAGGATATATATTGGGGAATCTGCACTCCTTAAATTACTGTAAATTTTGTTCATTTGCTTATTATCAATTTATACTGTATTATATACTGTGATATATAAATGTTAATTAGAAGAAAGATATAAGTATTAAGGGGCAGACATAAAGTAACTAACATGAACATGGTTCTTTCACATCTGCAGTGATAAGTATAGCCATGGTTGATAATGTCCTTTACTGTGCGGTATAGGTATTTTATACTGCGTTTTTTATTGTATCTTGCTGTCGTAAAATACTGAAGCATAGCAGCCCTTGTTTAGGTGAAGATTGTCTCAATATATTTATTGCAAACATGTGACACATTTCCTGTGGAATATTTAGCATAGAAAAAACATAACCAGCAAAAAAAGAAGGAGTTAAAACATGGAAAAATGGAGGAGCTATTTATAAAATAATGAGTGGGAGGGAGTAATTAAATAGAGGGAGGGAAATTATGATAGGGAGGATGCATTATAATTATAAATGTGGATTCTGTAACTAAAAAGGCTTCCATGATGTTGCCAGTACATGTCTCTGTTCATGTAGTCTTTGTGCACCAACTGGCATGACATCTGTCTGTTTGCACAGAGTATTTTTGATACAGATGTCTCCACACCAATATGGAAGCTCTGATAAGACTTTAAAAGCTGCTTGTTAGCCACCCTCCAGTTTATTTTCAAGTCAGTGTGAGTGGCCAGCTTACCAGGAACAATACTAATTAGTCATCTTTTTTTCCTTTTGCTTCCATTCTGTTCTTGCCAAAGATAACGTTTCTAGATGTAGCTGTCCTCTATGTGTTAGCTCTGATGGGTTTGTGGAGGCAGAATCCATGAGATACAAGTTCTAATCCCCACACATAGGATTTAAAAAAACTACTTTCCCTTTTGTTTGTTTTTTATGTGAATGTGTAATTTTTAGGGACAGGAGTTTAAAGGTATGTTTTTTTTCAATCACACTACACTGTAAAGTCCCTGTTTTATGTCAGAGAGAGGCAGGATCTCAGCACTTTAACTTGATTGGCAGTTAGAATCTAGATGGCAGGACAGGCTGCAGCTTCCCTGTTTTGATTTGCTATACACTAGAAAGCAAGTTCAGAGGTGTTCAGTGTACTCTTACATTCCCAGCAACACAGACTTATGAACTATGGGAGATGACCCATTGTAGCCACAAAGTAATTATATAATAAGCACTTAACCTTTCCTAAGGGTCAATAACTGGCCATGGCTGTTAATTATAATTAAAAAGCATCCATGAGTTGATAGGTATAGAACATTCTTGGCCAGCCTTTTCAACCTATTTTTAATAAATTCCAGAGATTTTCATTTAAAAAATCTTTTGGGCTACCTATTACCGTCTTACAGGACACAAATCTTGTGTATCAATTTTAAATTCCATTATTTTCACCCCTCCGGAATAAAGCAGACACCCGCATTTTTCCCCCAGGAAAATTGTTTATAACTGTTTTATAATATAAGGACCATTGCACAAGCTTATAGAACAAGTATAAAATCAAAGGTTTTATAACAATAAGTTAATGAACTAAATGAGTTTGCTATAAAATACAATATGCTGAACATGAAAACAACTTAGCAGCTTCTAATGTTACATTCCCCTGTGGCACTAAAATGTTTTAAAACTGTAACTTCAGGAACAGAACAGATAGAATTTGTCTGCGGCACCACCCTAACGTCTGCCAGATGTTTATTGTGTTTGATACCATAAAGCAAAAAAATTGCTGCAGGATTATGACGATGTATTGCTATAATATAACACTTTAAACCTTATTTCCATAAATGTTGCATACAAATTGTTTTTTTTTTAAATACTAAAGATTCATTAAACCAGGCAAGAAAGAAGGATAATTATTTACAAATATATATATATATATATATATATATATATATATATATGTATATATATAAACAATCAGTAAGATCCACCACACTCCTCTTAACTTATTCTTGCCTGGTGCTGGTGTTATGGAGTAGGCCTGCTAGACTTCCTCTCTGTGACCCACCCTATTACTCCAGTGCTGTATACCCTGCCCAAGATTCACAAAAATCCCATACAGCTGCCAGGTAGACCCATAGTGGCGGGCATCGGTTTGATCTTCGCCCCTATGGCTACCATGCTGGATGGGATTCTTGCTCCCTTGGTGCAGGGGACACGGGCCTATCTTAAGGATACCTCCCACTTCCTTGGGAGGCTTCGGGATGTTGAAATTAATAATTGGGGGAGGTGATTATGGCTACTATGGACGTGTCATCCCTGTACACCTCCATACCACACAGGGATGGGGTTGCTGCTTGCAGTCGCCTACTTGGTGGTGTGGGGGGGTATAGTACATGTCAGGTCAGGTTCTTTGTGGAATGCTTAAAATTATTACTGTATAGATCATACTTTAGGTTCAATGACTCCTTCTATATGCAGCTAAGAGGTACGGCGATGGGATCTAATGTCGCTCTGTCATATGCCAATGCCTTCATGGATTGGCTTGAGGAGGACCTCATCTATGTATTACCATCCTTCACCAGGCATTGTTTGGCCTGGTGGAGATACATAGATGATGTCTTCCTCATGTGGCGGGGCGACGTTGGATCCCTATCGCGCTTTCATGAACAAGTGAACGAGTTACACCCTGAGATTAAATTCTCTATGCAGACCAGTCCTACAGAGATTTGTTTTCTTGATGTTCTCGTAAAGGTAGACAATGGAATCTGTATAGTAAACCGACTGATCGCAATCAGATGCTGGCATTCGGGAGTTTTCATCCCTCCCATGTCAGGAAATCAATTCCGATCAGTCAGTTCAAAAGAGTAAATAGGATTGTCAGCAATCCAGTTGTGCGTAAGAGACAGGCAGATCAGATGTATGATAAACTTGTGAATCGTCAATACCCTAGGAAGCTCCTAGATGTATCTTTGCTAAAAGCAAATGAGAAACAAAGTAAGAAAAGCAATACGCAATCTAGGCGCATACCTTTGATTATGGATTTCTCAATAGGGAGCAATTTGATTGAGGAAGCTATCAGAAAAAAATGGTATACTCTACACCATTCTTATCCTGAGATTGAAGAATTCAGGGCATCTCCCCTGATTAACTATCGTAAAGGTTACACGATAGGCAACAGCTTGGTAAGAGCAATGTTTAGACGAGAAGGTGCAGACAGGACTACATTCCTTGGCAAAAAAAAGCCCGGAATGCACCCCTGTCTGCACTGTACTCAGTGTAGGTTTGTGGATAAGGGTCCCACATTTACACATCCAGAGACTAACAAAAAATATCAGATTCGGGAATCATGCACATGTGAATCCATGTTTGTGGTCTATGTGCTTTGGTGCCCGTGTGGACTGATATACGTTGGGGAGACTACCCAGATGATTAAATCGAGGATCTCCCAACACCGCTTCAGTATAAGAAAAAAAGATACGAAGTTTCCTGTCCCTAAACATTTCGCAGAGACAGGACACACTGACAGTGAGTTGAAATTTAGAGTACTGGAGAGAGTGTTGAGTTCTAGCAGGGGGGGGGGATCGCAATCTAAAATTGAAAAACAGAGAGGTATGGTGGGTGCACCAACTTAATAGTTTGCACCCCTTTGGGTTAAATAAAGATTCTGTTGCCAATTTACGAATGTTGTACATTGGTAAGGGTTAATCTCAACAGGGGTGTGTTTGGAGATAATTGTGTGGTCAGTTCCTGTGGGGGAGGGTATATAAGGCAATGGATAACTTAGCATTATGTGAATATGTGTACCTGACGAAGGGGAGTGCAATCCCCCGAAACATAGTGCATCTACATATGTGCTAATAAAAGAATTTGCAGCTTAGACCTGTGTGTGGTGTTTTGCTGGTTGTGTGTATATATATATATATATATATATATATATATATATATATATATATTATTGTGGGCAATCATTCACCTGATTCAAACCACTATATTAAAGGGGAAGTTTAGTGCAAAACATATACCTTTCAGAAAAAAAGAGCAGTATTTTTTCAACCCAATTACCTTAGTCTACCTATTCAGTATTTTGTCTGTGTATAAATAAATGCAACCAAAATACTGACTTCCTGTTTGCAGGACCCCTAATAGAGACCGTTATGGTCTTGCCCTTGACCCAGCGCCTGGGTTGATTCAGTTGCTCAGTAGAGATATGAGCAGTTTGACCCATCCAACAGCCAATTAGTAGAAATTACTGTTAGGAACATTCCAAGGAAGTGGTGCATCCTGGGAAGAAGAAGGACTGTAAGAACCTGAAATGTCAGCTCACTGACAATTCTTTCAAATTATGGAGTACAAAAATGTTGGTTTAGGTAACAATGAGGCATTCTCCATAACATTAAAGGGTATGTCCACCAGCAGCATCGCCTGTGATTGGCTGAGACGCAATATCAAAGCCATTCAAAAATGTCTGCAGCTTCCATGCACAAAAAAGGCAGGAAAGCTACAGGTAGAAGGCAGCCAAGGGAACAAGGGCAGGTAAGAACATTTAGAACTACTTCTGATAACTTTAAACCTTGTGAAGTCAGGGCAATTACACTTTACACAAAAGTTTTTTGAGGGGATTGAAATACCCTTTAAGTTTCAGCTTTGCAACCATACTCCCCCCGGAACCCAAAGACTTTGGTTTCCCGGAAGTGCTCGGCGGGTCATGGGAATAACGCCGCCGGATCGCTAGTCGGCATGCTGTTATGGTCGGAACTACGACGGTATCTGATCGTCTTCGAACCTCCACTTTCGTTCTTGATTAATGAAAACATTCTTGGCAAATGCTTTCGCTTTGGTTCGTCTTGCGCCGGTCCAAGAATTTCACCTCTAGCGCACATACGAATGCCCCCGCCGTTCCCTCTTAATCATGGCCCCAGTTCCGAAACCAACAAAACAAATAGAACCGAGTCCTATCCCTATTCCTAGCTGAAGTATTCAGGCGACCGGCCTGCTTGGAACACTCTATTTTTTCAAAGTAAACGCTTCGGCCCCGGACACTCAGTCAAGAGCATCGGGGAGGCGCCGAGAGGCAGGGCTGGGACGGCGTAGCTCGCCTCGCGGCGGACCGCCAGCTCGATCCCAGATCCAACTACGAGCTTTTAAACTGCAGCAACTTTAATATACGCTATTGGAGCTGGAATTACCGCGGCTGCTGGCACCGAGACTTGCCCTCCAATAGATCCTCGTTAAAGGATTAAAGTGTATCTCATTCCAATTACAGGGCCTCGAAAGAGTCCTGTATTGTTTTTCGTCACTACCTCCCCGGCGGGAGTGGGTAATTGCGCGCCTGCTGCCTTCCTTGGATGTGTGTAGCCGTTTCTCTCAGGCTCCCTCTCCGGAAACCGAACCCCGATTCTCCGTACCGTGGTCACCATGGTAGGCACAGAAAGTACCATCGAAAGTTGATAGGGCAGACATCCGAATGTATCGTCGCCGTCACGGGGATGCGATCGGCCCGAGGTTATCTAGGAGTCACCAAGAGGCCGGGGCGAGCCCGGATTGGTTTTGGACTGATAAATGCACCATCCCTGGGTTCACGCTCGTCTTCATGTATTAGCTCTAGAATTACCACAGTTATCCAGTAACTCGATGGAGCGATCAGGAACCATAACTATTTAATGAGCCATTCGCAGTTTCACTGTACCGGCCGTGTGTAACTACACGTGCATGGCTTAATCTTTGAGACAAGCATTGCTACTGGCAGGATCAACCAGTAGCGCCCTGGGCTGAGCCACGGCGGGCGGCGGCGCCGGGAGCGGGGGCGGGAGGTGAGGACCCGCGGGGGCCCCCAGCCGCCCCGTGACTGCCGGCGGCGCCGCCGCCGGGACCGTCGTCGACGCGTTCGGGGGTGCTCTGACGCGGGCCTGCCCGGGCGCCGCTTCCCCCCCCCCCCCTGGGAAGGGAAGGTCGGCCCGGAGACCCGCGCGCCTCTTACGGAGGACTTTGGCGGGAGGCGCGGGAACAGGGGCCCGGCCTCCCCGAGACTGGCTCGAGGCGAGAACTGGCCGAAAGGTGCACTTCGTTGGTCCGACCGGGCAAGGCGGAAGGCGTGGTGGCGCCCGCCGGGGAGGTGGCGGAGAGCCCCCGTCCGTCCCCCCCCGTTGGAGGAGGGGGCACTCGCGCGCACCGCCGGGTAAGGGGGCCCTGCCGGCCTGGGCCCGGGGAACCTGCTCGGCGTCTGGCAACCATCTAAACGAGCAAACTCACCGGTACGGAACCGCGGCCACCGGCTCGAGAAGGGTGGCCGGCGGCCGCTCGAGGGGACCCGGGAAGCGCGAAGGAGCGACCTGGGCCTTGTCGGCCGCCCGCTGTGGGGCGAGAGCCGAGCCTAGGGTCCTCCGCGCCCGGGCCGCGGCAGCCAAATCTTCCCGGGTTTGGGGGGGCGAGAAGCCAGGGCCTGGGGACTGGCTTTTTCCTTCCTTCCTCCCTCCACCCCCCCGCCTCCGAGGCACTTCACACACACACACGCCCAGGGACCCCCACCCCGGAGGGGGGGGAGAGACCCCTCCAGGCCACGGGAGCCAAATCGATCAATGAGAAAGAAAAGCAAGACACACCAAACGGGGGAAAATAGGAAGGGGAAAAAAAAACAAACAACCCACTCAACGGTGTTCTAAAAAGGGTTTCAAGAGAAGGAATTGGGGGAAAAAAAAAAAAAAAACTTAAATTACAAGAAAAAGGCCCAAAAATCCGGTCAGAATGGAAGGAGCAGGCCTGGGAGGCAAAACGGGCGAAAGAGTGGAAAATCCCGGCCCAATAGCCCTTACGAGGGCGAGGAAACTACCCCCGGGACGGGGGTAGGAAAGGCGCACCCAGCGTGGAGGACACGACCCCCTACGTATCTCCGCGAGCTCGCCGGGAAAAGAGTCTTCTCGTCCGGTCTGACAATGACCGGAAGGCGGGAAAACCCGCCGACGGTGGCCGACGTTGCGGAACTCGCGTACGGACGACGGAAGCCAGTTTGACCTCATTCGGAGGAGCAAAAAGAACTCGTACCCACTCGCGGAAACTCGTACCCGCGCTGGGGACCTACTGTGGCACCCCGGATCCCGCGAGCCTCGCGCACCTCGCGGCCGGGCTGGGTGCCTGGTTTTCGGCCGCGAAGAACCGCAAAGCGCCCCTGGAAGACGAAACTACCGGGAA